>CM071854.1:25283071-25946266 GCA_036507275.1 Sicyos edulis | reverse complement strand
CCCTTGAATTTGAATAATGTTAGATTTTATTCATTGAGATAACAAAAATATTTGTTTCAAAAAAAAAAACAAAAATATTAGTTACGCAGTGTATAGTTAATTAAAATTATGACTAAACTAATTTTGAATACTAATATATTGATAAAATAATTAGTTTACTTTTGATGTGAATTTATTTGTTTTATAAAAATTGATATAAAAGTAAACTAAAAAATATACAAAGACTAAAAGTGAACATTATTGAAATATGAGAGGTAAAAATGTTCAATTTTAAAACATAAGGACCAAACTGAAACTAGACTTCATACCTAAGGACTAAAAGTGAATGTTTTTTAAATTTCGAAGGTAAAAATTTTCATTTTTAAAACTTAGGGACCAAGCTAAAACTAAGGGACTAATTATAAGAATGGGTTTTTTAAAAAAACTTACTCTCAAAATGGGTCTTTTTTTAAACATGTTGTAATGGGTTTAACTTTTTGTCTTTATGTGGTGATGACTTTAGTATAGATACCACCACTTTGAAATTTTCAAAAAAAAGAACGGTGTTAAAAAAAAGTTTATGGTGATGACTATAGAAGAGTCATCTTCTTAATTTTTGGTGATGACTATAGAAGAGTCATCTTCTTCTTAACTTTTAATGATGACTATATTAAAGTTATCTTTTTTCTTAAACAAAATAAAACATAACATTTGTAAAAAAAATTATTTTTTTCTTCCATAAGCTAGTGTCTCCACCAAAAGATTATACCACTATTGATTGATTTATTAAATAATATTTAAAAAAACTCATTTAAAAACTTTAAAAATAATTTAAAAGGATATATTTTAAAATTTTAAAAAATAAAAATTAAACAATAGAATTAAAAAAAAACATTTAAATAAGTTTTTATTTCAACTTATATTTTAAAAGCCTAATTTTGAAATATAATATTCTAAATATTATTTTATTTCAAATATTATTTTAAGTAATCATATACTAAATCATAACAAAATATTTTTAGAATATGATTATTTAAATATATGTAAGTATATATTTTTAGTTGTAATGCATTTTCATTAATAACATAATGTTTAGTAAAATAAGAGTTAATTACTAAAAAAGAATTTAAAAATAATATTTAAAATATTATATTTCAAAATTAGGCTTGTAATATATATAAAAAAATATTTTTAAAAGTTTGAAACAAAAATTTATTTTAAATGTTTTTTTTTTGTAATTGTTTTTAAAATTTGAAAATATTATTTTAAAGTAGATCGGTTTAAATTATTTTTAAAGTTTTCATGTGAGTATTCTAAAAATTATTTAATAAATCAATTAATTTTTTGGTAGAGTCACTCTCAAATGCGCTTTTAAGTTAAGGAAGAAATAAATAAGTTTTTGGTTAAAATATATTTTGGTCTCTCAACTATCATCTCTATTCCATTTTAGTCCTTAGACTTTTAAAAGTCTAATTTTGATCCATCAACTTTAAAAAGTTTAGAAATAGTCCTTAGGTTAAAAGAAAAGTTAACCATAGCTAAAAATTGATGAGTTGTCAATGAAAGTCTAAGGACTAAAATGGAATAGAGATGATAGTTAAGGAATCAAAATAGTATTTTAACCTAATTTATTTTACTAATGTTAGTTCAATTTTTTTACAAAAAAAAAGAAGAAGAAGATGACTTTACTTTAGTCATCACCAAAAATCAAGAAGAAGATGACTCTTCTATAGTCATCACCACAAACTTTCTTTTAACACCGTTACTTTTTTTGAAAATTTTAAAGTGGTGGTGTCTATACTAAAGTCATCACCATATAAAGACAACAAATTAGACCCATTTTGACAGTACATTTGAAAAAAGACCCATTTTAATAGTAAGTTTTTAAAAAGAACCCATTTTCATAATTAACCCAAAACTAAGCCTCAAACTTAGTGACCAAAAACAAAATTTTCCCAAAATTTATCAATCAAGTAAAAATTGATAGGATTTAATTAATTAAAAATGGAGAAGATTCAATCAAGAGAAACTAATAGATTTCAATTTAGTGACACTAGAAACTTATAGATTCAATCAAATTAAATATTTCATATTTTATTGCATTATTTTTTACAAAATTGGTATAATTAAAATAGGGAGATTATAATTCGTTATTTACAAAAAATTTATCATGTTATAATTCAATTTAATAATAAATTTGGTTAATTGAGTTAATCCAAATTAGTTGTAAACTAATTAACCAACTCAACCTATAAAAATTTCATTATTTTGAACATAATTTTAGTCAATCCAAACTCATCAAATTGGGTTGAGTTGATCGAATTATTCGAGTTGTCAAATTTTTCGAATATCCCTACTTATTGATCAATACTCCCATCTTGTTTTTAATTTCTCCTCAAGTGCACATTTTCCTTTATTCTCTTTTTAGTACTTTGCAACTCCATGAAAGAAGAGTTGAGCTAGTTGTCATTGTCCCACAACTATTTCTTTCACGTTTTTATTTATCAATATCTACTCTTTAACTTCTTTAGTTATTTGTAATTTAATCATAAATATCTTCCTTTGAAGTAACGTCCAACCTTAATAGGCTTTAAAATAACAAAGACCATACACATTATTTGGAGGCTAAGAGCCCAACAAAACATCATGTTGTGTCGTAAATTTCTCCAACATTGTAGAACTTTTGTGCTATAGCTTGTATAAATCATCCCTACAGTTCTATGATCTAAAATCATTAGTTTACATTTTGTGTCCACCACTGATATTTCTATTTATATTGATGTCATTTATTTTTCAATTTCATTTTCTTGTTCTTTAAATTCATAATATTTAAAAGTGAAAAAAATTCAAACATAAACAGATAAGCAGATGTAGAAAGAGCTAGGAAGGTCATGACCCATGAGAATTTTGGAATTTGTTATTATGTAATATTATTTATGTCACGTTTATGAGATGGTAGCCTTCTCAAAATCTTAAAATTTGTCTTTTCAAAATGATTCAAATTTAACTTTAAATTAAAATTTTCTCATTCATCTTTTAATTCAAATTCATAATTTTTCAAATGAGATGAATTATACACTTGTTTAATTTCATTAAATGAAATCAATTGACACCAAAAATACTTGAAAGTTATGGAGTAAACGCTCATAGTTAAAAATGAGGAAGCGAAAAAGTAAAAAAATAAAAATTGGTTGGGTTTGGTTGGTTAATTGAATGAAGTTCTTTGTTAAAAAAAAGTAAATAAAATAAAAACAACACACTTATCAAATGCCAAACAGACAAATTTAATTTATTGACATAGTGCTGTCGTGTCTTAATTTGTTAAACAAAAATCCATTCAATGCAAGACATTGAACTTTGCTCCAAAATGTCCTTTCAAAGAAACACCTCAAGTACTATATAGCTCTTTTTCCCCTTACTTTAATCATAAAGTTCACAAAGATAAATTATATCTTTAAAAAAAAAAATTAGGGCATGTTTGGATTGAGTGAGTTGGGGAGGGAAGAGATGAGAAAGGAAGGGAAGAGAAGAGAAATGAGAGTAAGTTTATATTTGGTGGGAAGAGATAAAAAGATAAGGAATAATAAATAAGTGTTTTGTGGGATGAGATGAGAAATGAAGAGATCTAATTTTTTTATTTGATTTATTTATAAAAGTAGATATTTAGTAATTTTTTTAATTATTAATAATTAAATATATAATTTATATTTATTGATCAAATATATTTTAAAATTTATTCATTTAATTCATTATTTAAATAATATTTAAAATTTAGTAGATTATAAAAACTATCAAATAAAAAATTAAAATAATTTAAATAATCAAACTTCATATTTAAAATAATAATAATCAAAATAATTTGATGTAAATAAATTTTATATAAAAAAATAAAATATAAAATTAATTAATTTAATTATATAAATATACTTCTTTAAAAATATATATAAATATATTTAATTAATTTATAATTATTATATCTCACTAAAATGTTTTTAAATTATTTATATTTTGTGTATATGTCTTTAAAAAGTGAGATTTGAAACTTTATTTCTTTCATTAAAATTAAAAACAAAAAGTGAAGTAAAACAATATAAATAAAAATTATTAACTAAAAAAAACAATGTTAAATAATTTTTTGTATCAAAGTATAAATACAAGAATAATAAAAAATATTGTATTATGATAAATAATGCATATTAAAGAAAATAGAAGCAGATAAACAAATTCAATATCATTATCAAATACTTTAGATGAATTAATTGGCTAAGAATTTTAATTTTAAATCTCAATTCAAGAATAGAGTTCACATTCATCCTCTGTTTTGAAAATTGACTTTCGAATAAATACTATAATAATAATCATAATAAGTAATGTTTAATAAAGCCACTAAAAATTAATAAAAAATAAATAAAACCACTAAAAAAACATATATTTGTATATCTTTAACACAAATATATGGGGAAAATAATTATATATTAATATATATTTATAAAATGAATTATATATTTATATATATTATCGTAAAAAATCAAATACATAAGGTATCACAAATATTATTTACAACATGATATATTTAAAAAATATATGATACTATAGAAAATTAAAAGAAAACATTTATTAGAAAAGGAATATGTTTTTTTTTTTTTTGAGAAGAAAAGGAATATGTATATACATATATATAAGAACAAAAAAAATTAGAAAATTAAATGGTGAAACGAAAAAAAAAAACTAATAAGAGAATACAAATATATAAAGTAAGATTGTAAACGAGGAAAGGAATATTAAAGTAAGAAATTAAAAATAAATAAATAACAACATTAAAGAAAATTAAAAAAGAAAAACGGTTTTGGAAACTTAAAGAAAACAATTTAAGAAAATTTAAAGGAAAAAGAATAAAGATTAAAAAATATACGTATTTACAAGAGAATTTACCATCAGCAGCATATTCTACCTCTTATATTATATTTGTAGCATAATTTTTAAAATAATTCATCTATAACATATTTATTTCTATCACTCACCTAGTAATAGTCTATCACTCACCTAGTGATATAACTCAATTTAGATTTCTATCACTGATAGAAAACTTAAGGAGTGATAGAATGAGTCTATCATTGATTGAATTCTATCGCTAATAGAACTCAAAAGTGATAGAAGTCAATTTGGATTTTCTGCTACAAATGAAATTATTTTAGATTTTGTGCTATAGATGGAAATATTTTGCCTTTTTTTGTTATACATGCAAAATCCCCTATTTACAACTTATAAAAACGGAAACAAAACGTTAAAAAAAGAAATATTTAAGAAAGTTAAAAATTAAAAAAAAAAAAACAAACAAATAAACGTAGGCTCCACGCGCCGTGTAAAGCCCAATTTATTTCCTTGCGGGCCAAACGCCGGGAAGGAGCTCTTCCCTTCCCTTCCCTTCCTGGCTCCTTCCCGGTGGGCCAAACTGTCCCTTAGAGTTCAATTTTGAAGGGAATAAATAACTTAAAGTTTTTTTTTATTTAAAAATTATATATGCATAGATTTAATATTATTTTTTTGCCCCCAAAAATCCAAAATTTATATAAATTTAAACTTATATTATTTTTATCCGTACATGTATCTACATATTGATATTTGTATCTTAATTGATGATAATTCATTTTAATTCTACGGTAATGAATTCGATCCTAAGTATTTGACTCTCATATTATTTCAGAATAATAGTATATTTTATGTACGATTCGTGGTCCCTTTCTCGAAGAATTTCTAAAAATCCACTTTAGGTCTGTTGGGTATATTTGTGCACAACCTAATTAGAGTTGAAGAATCAGTTTGTATATTATGGCTGTTGTGAGCTTAACTCCATCTGTGGGTGTGCTTGGCCATGGTTAAGAGTGAGCTATTGACTAAGGTTAAGAGGCTGATATATTAGGCTATTTAGTTAGAATTTATTGATGATGAATTCATTGTATCCCTAACCCATAAATCGAATAAAACTCTCGAGCTCTCTCTATTGCATCGTGGACGTAGGTGTTCTCACTAAACCGCTTAACTTCTATGTTAGGTTTCTTCTCCCTACTCTTGTTATTTTTGTTTGTGATTTGTTTTTGGCAATACAGTTTGGTATCAAAGCATAGGTTGAAGAAAATAAATCGTTGTGTTCAAGATCGAGATTCTTTGATCACTCTTGATGATTTGCAATTAGCTCTCGTTGGTTTATGTTTATTTTATTCATTTTATTCTTTTTTATCTTTTGAATACATTTTTCCTTTAAGAATTAGATTAATATTATTTCTTCCTTTAAAGATTAAGATAAATATTATATTTACCTTTTATGATTACGTTATCTCTTGTAGTCTATTTAAACTCAATGTTGAGTTCACTATTGAAATAAGAATTTGAATTTCATCTTTCGACATGATATCAAAGCCTCAAAAGTTCTCTAAAAAAAAAACTCAAAGAAGACTGTTCTTCTTCCTTTCGATATGGTATGCCTTTTCTCTTCTCCTCTTTCACTTTCTTCTTCATCATCTTTGTCCTCTTTTCTTAAAAAAAGAAAAGAAAAGGCAAAAAGCAAAAACAGAAAGAAAGAAAGAAAAAAGCTACTCATCTTCCTTCAATTATCCTCTTTTTCTTCTCTTCTTCATCTAAAAAAAAATAAAGAAATTCAAACTCCTTCAAGGAAAAAATCTCTTCCTCAAACCTCTATCTCTTTTTCTTTTTTTTGAAAATCAAACCTCTATTTCATTTTCCTCACCTTAAAACCTAGAAAATACGAACCATCCTCTTTGTTCTTCTTTACTTTTTTTCTTCCTTAAGATTCATCAATAAAAAAAAAAAAAAAAACCAAACTGATTTAAGGAGAAAATCATCTTCTCTTCCTCTTCTAGGTTCATCGATTTTTCTCAGAAATTCCACCAAAAATAAAAAAAAAACTCCAAACCCCTCAACCCTAGAAAACTCTCTCGTCTCTTCAGAAACATCAAAACTTCTTCAATCTTCTTAAACCCTCTTTTTTTTCCTTTTCAAGACCTAACAAAATTTCCTTCTATTTCTCCGTGTTTTCTCTATCTTTGATTTCCAACTTCTCATCAAATCTAGGGCATCATCTCCTTCCAAAATTCTCTATGATTTCATCTAAATCCCTTCCTGAAAACTTCTTTCATGTCTTCCCAATTTACAGGTCTTTCCAATCGGCACATCTTCACAATTGGCACATCTTCCCAATTGGCCATCTCCAGCTTTCCCAATTTTCTCTCTCTAACTTTACCAATTGGTCTTTTCCTTTTTCCAGTTACCAGTGTTTTTTCCAGTTTGCAGCGGTTTTCCAATTGGCAGTGTGATAGTTCTCAAATAGAGTATAGATTTGGGTAGTTACTTAAGAATTTCTCTAAGTTTTTCAGGATAATTGAGCCAGGTAAAAGCTAAAATGTGGGCTAAATAGCTAAAGTGCATGCGCATCCACATTTACGTATTGAGAAAGACTGCAACGTATTTTCTTAGTAAAGAAGAGAATAACTGAGGTAATTTTTGTATAATTACTATATAGGGTTGCGAAACCAAAGTCAACACCTCATTGAAGCAAATCATCAAGGACAACAAAATCGCCAAGACATTAACGCATCAAGAAGTCACCGCAATCTAGAGAATCCTATCACCGTGGAATCCAGGGCAATCAATTAACGAGATTTCTCGTGCTAATATGAAAAACCAACTAACGAAGATCTTCAACATTAATGAGGATATTCTAGGCAATCAATCAAGATATTCCAGCATTTATGAAGATATTCCAACTCATCCAAACTTGCTAGCCAAGTAAATAACACTTATATAAAGGATGCAGAAAGCCAAAATGAATGAGTTGGTCGGTTGGCCATAATCCAATTCACTAGGGAATAATCTAGCATGAGAAGAAGGCAACTAGACAATGTTTATGGAATCCGATGACAAGGAGTCTCCCCATCTCAACAACAACACCATTTCCTTAATGTTATTAGGGTTTTCACTGTTCGATTTCGACTAGTTTTCGGCCAAATCAAGGACCGAACCGATTCCTTTGGTTCTACAAATGTTTGAACCAAAATAAAATCGATGGTTTTGGTTTTGGTTCTAGACGGAACCAAGCTTGTTCGGTTTAAATCTGTTTGGTTCGGTTAAAACCAATATTTTAAAAAACTTTGCATCTTTTTCAGATGTGCCAATGGATTAAGGATTAGAATATTAATCATAAAAAGAAGAAAAAAAAATAGAATCCTACTACATAGAACCCCAAATTAGAAGGGAGAATGAGGATATTAACAAACAAAATTGCCAAATATGTTATTGGTAGAAGAAAAAAGGGACAACTAGGAAACTGCCTACTTTTTAGATAATTATTTAGTATATGTCTACCATTTAAAAAACTTTAAATAATTGTCTAAATTTGATTTTTTATAAATAATTAAATAATTAATTAGATTGAATTTGACTATTATACCCTTATTAATCCTTTTAATTAATGTGAATTATTAAAATAGATTTTAGATTCATTCCTAACCACCAACAAAAAATTAAACATTTAAATAATATAAATTCTAAACTTCTAACCACCCAAAAATAAATTTGATAATTAAAAAAAATATTTGAACCATTCATTCCATTTTGTTTTTAAAATAAAAAAGTTGTTAAAATTAATTTATTATGAAATATGGAAAACAAAAAAATAACATAAATTTGATGGTACATATGGTACACATCTTTACACACATTGTAATAAATGAATACTAAATTCTAAAATGAAAATTTAGTAAGATCCAACAATACAATAGCTAGAATTGTAAATTTTGCTAGAATTCACTATGTATTCATATGTATACCAAGAGATGCATGTGCAAACGTACTTATAGTTATGTGGCTTACACTTGTGTGTATACTTGTGGATAGCGGTTGTTCCACCTGAAACTATATAAAATTAGAAATATTGTAGGCTGGAGGAGTACACGATAGTGAAGCTACTCTCATTCTTACATCAAATTGTGTGTTACCAAGGAATATTGATGTCGACCAATCTGGAAAAAAAAAGAAGGTAAAGATCGAATTGCATAAAAGTTGAACAAAAAAAATGGTGGTATGTGAGAGATGTCGTGTAAGTTCGAATATGAAGAAATTGAAAATAAAAATACAAAGAAACAAAAAAGACCTACCTTTCAAAAAAAAACAAAAAAGACCTACACCCCTTATTGGAAGAGAAAATGTTGGAGAAAGAAATAAGTTCCAAGAAAGACGAAAATAACTTAACTTTTTTTAGATTGGAAGAATGAATAACTCTAAGAACAGACTTGAATACAAAGTTCCCTCATTTCAATCTCCATTGAATACAATTGTGATTGAAAAATAATTAGGAGGATCAAGAGATTAGAAATGAGGAAAATAAATAAGGTAATTGAGATTAGATAAGGAGCACATAACTCAGTAGAATGAGATTTGAAAATCTTGAAAATGTTGCCAGCAACGATGGTGATTTGTGAAAGATAAAATATTTTATAATAAATATTAGATATTTAAACAAAAGAATCTTAATTGATAAAATATATTTTTAGTTGAAATGGGTTATTTCATCCTTATTTTATGGGTGTTGGATTTGACTTATTTTAATGAGGATTTAATTTTTTTTTTTAAATTATTTAATAGGTTAAATAATCCAATAAAATCAAGGGCATTCTGAAGATAGAATAATTATCTCTCCTCCCAATATTTTAAATTAGACACTCATTTAAAGTGAAAAACAAAAACAAATATTCTTTTAATAAGTATATGAAATGTAGACATTATCTACAATTTCCCAAGAAAAAAGCAAAAAATAAAAAGAAGTTATATATTCTAAAGAAGTTAAATATTAGATATTTAAACAAAAGAATCTTAATTGATAAAATATATTTTTAGTTGAAATGTGTTATTTCATCCTTATTTTATGGGTGTTGGATTTGACTTATTTTAATGAGGATTTAATTATTTTTTTTAAATTATTTAATAGGTTAAATAATCCAATTAAATCAAGGGCATTCTGAAGATAGAATAATTATCTCTCCTCCCAATATTTTAAATTAGACACTCATTTAAAGTGAAAAACAAAAAAAAAAAAATCTTTTAATAAGTATATGAAATGTAGACATTATCTACAATTTCCCAAGAAAAAAGCAAAAAATAAAAAGAAGTTATATATTCTACCGATTTGATGTTGCCCAAGCCCAAGGTACTAAAAACAACACCTTTCAAAAAAAGAAAACAAAAATAACATTAAAACCAAAAAAATTAAAAGCCACTATTGAAAATAAAAAAAGTTCAACTTCTGGAGAGTATATAATAATTAGAAAATTAAAGAAATTGAAAAGTAAAAAAGCTTTGCTAAACAAGGAGATGAAATGAGAAATAGCAAAATAGATCATGAAGCAAAAAAGGGACAAATGAATTGTGGAGAATGAGGGGGAAGAAAGAGAAAAAGGAAAAGAAAAAAGTGAGGGAGGCGGAAGTGGAAAGATTAGGATTAGTCTACAAAAATTATATATATAGTGTTGAGCCATTCTTGTACAAGTAGTGCACGGACAATGTCATTCGAAGATGTGAAACTGAAGATGAGGCAAAGCTGATCTTAGCGGAATGCCACGCTGCACCATATGTGGGCCATTTAGGTAGTGCAAAAACGGTAGCGAAGGTATTTCAATCTGAATATTATTGGCCGTCTATTTTCAAAGATTCCTACCTCTTTCCACCCAGATCCGCTCAACAGCATTCCTGGAATGCGAAACATTTATTACTTTCAATTAGGTAGAATTTCTATTTATGTAATTTTCTTATTTTATTTTCCTTAAGATATTTTGATTTTGTAATTTTAAGAAGTCTTTCTATATTTGCATTTTCCTTTTATCATTTCGTTTTAGGAAGGAATTGGTTAAAATATTTGAATATTTGTTTTCCTTTTGTGACTATTCCCTTCCTTGCGCGAGGATTCCAAAATTAATTTCCAAACTTTATATAAACCTTGTGTGGGGAAGAGTCAATCACTGCATCGTTGCTCCAGCCCCAAGAAATTATAACTGTTGTGTGTTGGTATCTTCATCATGACTTCAACTCAGAAGGTATCTGGTAAGGCTATAAGGGGCAAACAAGTTATTGAGTGTCAAAAGTTTCGAGGATCGACACCAAGGTGTGGAACCAGAAAGCTATCAGCTGATGAGTCAGGATTGGACATCGAAGAAAGTTCTTATTGATAACTCTCAAAGAGAGCATATTTTAGACTGCTTTAGTTTGCATTATTTTAGAATTTAAGTAGAGAATATATGCGTTCATAGAAGAAAAGCGAAGAAATAACTTAGAAAATCAGCATGCGTTCACATAGTAGCGTCAAAAGCATGGATCCACGTTTTAGCATAAATCGCAGAGAAATTGTGCCTAATTAATACTTTTAACAGGATTTAGCGCAACATTGAAGAAAAGACCAACAATGCGAATAATGATCAGATCATGCGGAAGACGCAGGACTCAAAAGGAAACACGTTCAAGTAAGGCTACAACTACAAGGAAAGAATCAGAAAATCCCGACGAAAATCATGGAATTCTACATTTATGAGGATTTGTACAGCTCACCTCAACTTGCTGATCAAGAAATTCAACTCTATAAATACCAAAGCAAGAAGCGGAGATCATCGTGTTGGTCGGTTGGCCATGAGCCAATCGAGTTACTGTAAGCTGAACGCAAAGGCTTGAGTCTACTGTAGATGAACAATTGGTGGTGTTGTGGGAGCCAATGACAAGGGGACTACACACTCTTAGCCGTGCCAATTCCATTTACTATTTTTATTAGGAGTAGTTGTAGACTTTAAACATTTCATAGTAGTAATAAAATCGTTTGGTTTAAACTTATATCTTGTGTTTATTGCTATGATTGCGTTATAAGAGTGCATGTTAGCTATTTATGACTAAATTGTGTTAAGAACGTAGGTCACTGAATGTTACACTGCTGAATGTTTATATATATAAATCTATATGCATCGATTAGCTACCCACGCATGTACCTTGCGGAGAATTGAAAGAGGAACTGCATGTTGACTCAGTACACTACTTTAGGTTTCATGAACGGCTGTTCAGCATATAGGAAGTTAGGAATAACCTCACTACTGCTTACGTCTCCCTGAGCTAGTATGGAGTTCGCAGCGGAAGCTAGTTTGCCCATAATCATTAGTTACAGAAGTAATTATTGTTAGGGAAGTAAGACATTCTTTGGCTAGTCCGTGCTCTTAGCATCTTCTAGGATTAATTAGTTAGCATTACTCATTGCATGCATTAGTATTTTATTTATGCATTTTAATTATTTTATCAAAACAAAACCACCCAACTAAAAAACATATGCTTTTTATTTTCCGCATGACTCTGACTTAAGTGGTATTAGCTCTAGACATCAATCTTTGTAGGATCGATAAATTTTATACTTATTACTTACTGCAATTCCCGACCGCGTATACTTGTGCGTAAGTGATTCCGAGTGTACTTAGCATAAGTTAACTTAGAATTAATTACTGTTCAATATATTAGTAGCGGAATCGCACATAGTCACGCATCAACGACAGACAAGAGGTACTGGAAGGTTCTTTGGGAGAATAGAAGAAAGGAGGAAAACTTTTGCTTCCTACATTATGCTGAATAGTGATGAAGAAACTCCTGAAGAAGTAGCACACTTGGAATTGATGGGTGAGGTCGAAGAGGACCACCCTCGACATGAAAGGATGGAACTAGAGGAGAACAAAGATGAATCAAAAGAAGAGGATCTAAAAGAAGTCAAACCATGTGAGGGCGAAGAAAATGGCGCGAAGAAAATGGCGCTGCCAGTGAAGCAGAAATAACTCATGAAAAGGAGCCACAACACCCGAGATTCAGCAGCATTCAAATTCATTCTATGAGGGCAAGGGTGTGCCGGAAGTTTCGCAATTGAAGCCAAACCTGGAGATAAGAGTTAGAAAAGGTGCAACCTTCGCATCTGTCGATGCTGAAGAAAAATTCATCGAATTAAGGAATAGAGGATTCAAATGTGAGATTGGACTAAATACATCTAATGATCTTAAGGTCTTGATTCATCGTCTGGGATGGACAAAATATTTCTTTCCGATGATGAATACAAAAACAGATTGGGTGTGCCAATTCTACGAAACTTAAACGAATAAATACCATTATTCTCACGAGTAAATGGTCAACTCGTCATTGTCAAGCAGCCGCATGGAATAAAGCCTTGGAAGCACCTTATGCTCCTACAACATTCTGTCAACAGTTGACCAACTCTCCCACCGCGGAACAAATGAAGGAAGGTCTATCAGTGATCCGAATAGTGGGAGTAGAGTGGAATGATCCAACATCGATACAAAGATACACGATTCTGAAGGATCTGCAAGAGTGGTTCCGAATTATAGAGACGACATTCATTACTTCAGCTAATAGAGCATTAATCAGAAGGGACCAAGCAATACTGCTCGTCATAATAAAACTTAGGATACGTATCAATCTGGGGAAATTTTGGAGATGCATGTGCAAAAGTGCACTGGAGAAATGCAAGAATACATATACTATCCCTTTGCAATTACACAATTATGTGCAAATCTGGGTATCAGACCCCAACTCTGTGACAAGACTCTGAACGTATTTCCATCAAAGGAAAGTGTAGCAGGAGAGAGTAAAGGAAATGGAGACACAAAAACCCAAATTAGTAGGAAGGATAGCCAAGCTCGAGGAAATTGCACATAAATAATTGGCTCATGCAGAGGAGCATGGCAAGGGCATAGGAAAGACATAGCAATGACACAACTAATTAGATGGAAGTCCCGTTCTCTTTTACTACGCTTACTACACTTTATTTTATTTTTTGCATGCATTTCATCAGTAGTACTCTTTTTAGGATCATGCATCTAGAATGCAATTTATTTCCCTTATTTATAAATTCAACAAATGTTTCTTGAAAATCTACTAAGCATGATTATCGCAAAACTGAATTCAGCAAAAATTTAGTTTTAATGAGAAAAATTCTTAAGTTCCCTTATAATCAAACCTAGCTATAAAATAATCCTTATCATGAATGACAAAAAAGAACCAAAAATTCGCAAGGAAAACTTAGAGCTTGAGATAGAGTAGAGCAATCGCAACAATAGCTAAGTTTTGGGGAACTAAGCCTCACCTTCATTGAGAACAATGAAGAATTTAAGTTTGGGCGTGAAGGCAGCCCGAGGAATTTTGAGAAAGAAAAAAAATACATATATATATATATATATATAATAATTATCAACCTACTCTCGCAAAAAAGGTAAAGAAAGGAGTATGAGCCTAAGGAAACCTTACAAATTTCGTTATCTACAAACTAGCACAATAGCTCAAAAATTATTTTGCTTAGAGAAGTTGCTTGGTGCTCAAGCGATTTATGCTAAGAACTACAGAATTCAGTAGACATGAGTGCAATCTAAGAGGAATACGAAAAGCATCACTGAAAACTTCTCAAGGGATATAAAGGTCGGAACATACACCTTAGCAGAGTAAGTTGGGCAAACTTAGACTAGAAGTGATTGGGATACAATAAATTAGGTAATGAGGAATACTTGCGATGAGAAACAATCTGACAGTCATGGTAAGGAATATTTTAAGGCTAAACGTGAATCTTAGGGAAAGTTTGAAAACTGAAAAGAGAAAAAAAAATGTTTCTTGATGAAAAAATGATATGCGATAAGAATTGCGGAAGTGGATAAAAAAGAGTGAAAATGGTGAATTAACTAAAATGAGCTAACTAGGCAGATAAGCATTACTTGAAGACAACCAATTATGTAAGTTTGAGGGTGCGATAACTCTCAAATAGACCGTATTTTAAGTTGTCTTAGTTTGCATTATTTTAGAATTACAAGAGAAAAACTAGCGATAATAGAAGAAATATGATAAAATAACTTAGGAAATCAACATGCATTCATAAAGTAGCATCGGAAGCACAGATTCACGTTTTTAGTATAAATCTTGAGTAAATTGTCCTAATCAATGATATTGCCAGGAAAATTCAGAGATACCGCGGGAAGAGACAACAACGTGAATGATGACCAATCAGTGCAAAAAGGCATGAAAGTCAAAAAGGAAAACACGTTCGAAAAAGACATGTCAACAAGGAAATAATCGGAGAATCAATCAAGTAATCAAGGTGGCATCAAAACAAATAAATCCCGATGGAAATCAAGGAATTCTGTATTTATGAAGATTGCACAACTCACCTCAATTTGTCAGCCAAGTAATTCAATTCTATAAATACCAAGGTAGGGAGCCGAGAATGGTGAGCTGGTCGGTTGGCCATGAAGTCTATCGCGGAGAGAAGCAAATGATGATGTCGTAGGAGCTTATGACAAGGGGATTGCACATCTTCAGCCGTGCCAATTCCATTTTACTGTTTTTATTAGGAGTAGTTTGTAGATTTAAATGTTTCTTAGATGCAATAAAATCTTCTGATTTAATTTCTATTTAATGTTCATTTCTATGGATGCGTTATAGGAGTTTATGTTTACTAATCATGAGTAGAATGATGTTAAGAGCGTAGGTTACTGAGTTTTACACTACTGCATGTCAATTTATATATATATATATATATATACACACACACGCATCGATTGCTACCCACGCATGTACCTTGTGGTGAGTTGGAAGAGGAGCCACATGTTGACCCAGTACGCTACATTAGGTTGTGTGAACGTCTGTACACTATTTAGAGTGTTAGGAATAACCTTACTAATGATTACGTTGCCCTATGCCAAGAATGAAGTTCGCAGCGGAAGCTGGTTCATCCATAAATCATTAAGTACGGAAGTATTTATTTGTTAGGGAAGCAAGATACTTTTTGGCTATTCCGTGCGCTTAATGTTTTCTAGGATTGATTAGTGAACATTACTCATTACTTTCATTAGTATATTTACTTGTCTTCGCATTTTATTTACTTATTCAATTATAAAACAAAACCACAACAACTCATACAACACATGTTTATTTATTTTTCTGCACGACTCTAACTTAAACATTATTAGCTCTAGACATCAATCTCTGTGGGATAGATAAAATTATATACTTATTACTTGCTGCAATTCCCAACTGCGTATACTTGTGCGTAAGTGATTCCAAGTACACTTAGCATAAGTCGACTTAGAATTAATTATTGTTCAATATATTAGCACTGGAATCGCGTAGTCAACCAACTCATGTTGGGCTTCTTCACTAATGTACTGAGTGCAAAAATCGATCTTAAAGAAATCTGAATTGGCTGGCGGAGACCCCGCTGATCTAGCTCCGTCAGTGGACTACCACCACCAAATAGCTATCTCGATCAACACATGAGCTACACATCTAGGTCTCTGAACATCTGGGCAACCCATAACATGAAAGATGTACTCTAGGTGAGCCAACCATTTCACTACGACCAACGGGTTCTCAGATGCATCAAACTCTTTTGGCTTCCACTTCGTGAAGTCCTTGAGCCACTTTCCACCCTCGCCGTCACCCTCAGGAATGTGAACTCAACTATGGGCTCCTGCTGAACTGACGGAGCTGGCAACACTCTATGCCGGCCTGAGGGAACATCTGGAGTGACATGTGGCACCACGTGAATCACTAGTGGCGCCTGCTAAAACATCTTAGCAAACTGGGCCATTTGTGCCCGGGCCTCTGCTTGCTAAGAGAAAAACTCCGCCTCTGCTCGGCAAACATGCCCGCGACCATATCACGCAAAGCTGAAGCAAGTTTCGCTCCATGAGTGGCTCCCTGAGGTGGAATAACCTCCACTCTCTCTCTCTCTCTGTCGAACAATCGGCACCAAAGGCGGTTTGATGGTCGGGTTTGCATTGGACATAACCTCCTTGATAGCTCTCAAATATAACATTATTTAGGCTAATATCTTAATATATTCTAAAGATATTTGTGCATTAATTGAATAAACTTTAGAGTTGGAATAAGCATTAAGATGGAAAATTCATGCATGTATGATTTATGAGCTTAAATATAAAAGGCTAGGGAAAGTAGTGCATTTTAGAATAAAATGTGAATGTTGAATTTTTTTTGTACTTAAATGTCAAAGATTCCATGCTACACTAATTTATTGCTATATCTACGGGAATTGGAAACATGGCTGACATCGCATTCAAAGGAGAAGAGGAAAATACGCATTCGGACGCTTTGGAGTTTGCAGACCGCAAGATCTCCCAAATAATATTTACGAAGGAAAAATACCTGTTGCAAAACAGATCAGTTGTAAAAGCCTCAATAAGGAAAGAATCGGATGTCGAGCTAATGCCAACTATCATATTGCAGAATAGACAAACTGCAATAATCATGGGATTCATACCTTAACCAACAGAGATGTGATTGACAAAATCAAAGAAACTCTGTTGCAAGAATCAAAGGATATGCAATAAAAGGAAATAAAAGTCCAAATCAAATCCTTTCCTTCCAAGTTGATTTCTTAGGGCCCGTTTGATAACGTTCCCGTTTCTTGTTTCTTATTTCTTGTTTCTTTAATTTTTAAAATAAGAAATAAGAATGTGTTTGATAACTGTTTCTATTTCTTGTTTCTTTACAAAAATAAGAAACAGAAACAAACTTGTTTAATAACTATTTCTTGTTTCTAGTTTCTTTTATTATTATTTTTTTATCTTTTAAAAATGTAGTAGGCTTTAAAAATTATATATATATATATATATATACATATACAATTCATTATAAAAAAATTTCATTTTATAGCATAGATAATTTTTTTTTAAGAAAAAAATAATTAATGTAAAATTAACAACATATTTATAATAAATATGTATATTACAGATTTTTAAATCAAATTATAAACTAATTAGTTAAAATAAGATATAAATATACATATTGACCATTCTAAAAAAAATTGATTCTATATATCTATAATACAATTATGAAATAAAATAAAAGAAATGTATATAAATACTATATTTACATTTATTAAAATAGTTTATAAATATAAAGTTTGAAATTTTTTGGGAATAACAAATTGTAGCATAATATTTAAGAAATCTATCAATTTCACTTAAATATTCTAAAAAAATCACTAACAATTTTATAGCAATCAATTTAATGTGATTGGTACTAAAAATAACAATAATAATAATAATAATAATAATAATAATAATGTGATTGAATTGAATTTTTCTATAGATTTCTTTTTCTAAAATTTTGATATTTGTAAAAAAAAATTATTATTCATAAAAAATCATCTACAAAATTAGTATATAATTAAATTAATAATATTGAAATATAAATATTATTATTTGTAAAATTAAATTTTAAATGAGTATATATTAAAATAAAAATAAAAAATTATTAATATAAAATAGAAGTAGAATAGTTATTATATATTGAAATCAAAATAAAATTAAAATATTAATATTATGATTTTATGAATTAAGATAATATATTAATATATTTGACCAAATTAAAAATGAAATGTTATTTAGAAAAAAAAAATCTGAAAGAAAAAATAAAAGTTGATTTCAAAAGAAAAAAAAAGTGAGGTTTGAACCTCTAAAGTGGGAGTAGCTACTACTTTTCATCTAAAACATTCTCCACCATGCCACAGGCTTAAATCATGTGTGAATAGGACACGTTTTTATAAATATAAAACCAGAACTTGAGAAACGCATTCAAAGAAATCAGAAACGGAACAAGAGAAACTTCATTTGGGAGTTTCTCATTTTGGAGCCAAATATTAGAAACGTTTCGGTAAATTTTGGGAATGAGAAACAGGAACAGTTACCAAACAAGTCTGTTTCTAAAAAAAAGAGAAACAAAAACAAGAAACAGGAAACAGGAACGTTACCAAACTGGCCCTTAGTTCCCAAGAATTTCAAGCCTATAAAAAGGAGAAGAACCAAGAGTACTGAAAGTGTGCCTAATTTCGGAGTTCTTCTCCCACACTTGGGATGAAGGTTTTGAAGTGAAGTTCATGTTCTTATTGACACAAAGTCCTATTCTTCAAGCAGTCGTCACCATCTACCACTTTCTAGTTTATCATTTCTTTATTTCTTTTATGCTTTATTTATTTTCAGCATCATTGTTCCCCTTCGAACTGTTCTTGCATTTGATTTAATTCAGTGTTCTTTTGCAATGACTTTTTTTTTATTCTTAATTATTCTTTCCCTTACTCTCATGTCTAGCTAAGCATTTTAGGTGAAGGTTAAGGGTGGGGTTGTAGAAATCATGTACTAGGGTAAAGGAAGTTGTTAATTGAAGCATGTTAAATTAGGATCTTAATTAAATAGCAAATGTCAACCGATCATTCATATGCGCTAATAGGTTGTAAATCAGAAGAGGAAATAACCTAAGGCTAGTTTACATGTTCAATATGTTAGTATTTTGACGGCTATAGTACTTTAAATCGAAGTTTAGGAATAAACACGTAACTATTGCATGCGAAGCTCTGGTTTTTCACCACATCAAGTCGGAACGGAAGTTGGGCTAGGTGCTGAACGAAAGCAGAAGCGGACATTTGTTAGGCAAAGTATGGCAATTACTACTTACCGCAATTTATCCTAGGAATTGTTAGATGCATCTCATAACCTTAGCCCGAGCTTTACTTAGTTCATTTCACATTTTATTTTTACTTTCGCATTTAGATATAAAACAAACCAAATATCCCAACACCATTCATTTTACTTTTCTTGCACGCCACTTAGATTAATTAACTAATTGTAGATATCATTCATGTGGAGAACGATAAAGTATAAATACTTATCACTTGCTGCGTACTCGACTGCATATACTTGCGTACGTATTAATGCGATTCAAAGTGTAGAACTTAGTTTCACTCTTAGAATTAATCATTTGCTTAGTTATACCGCACTGAATTATCGCATCACTCCTCAACCACAGGCTCTGAGCCACCACCTCTAGTGGCATGACCTGACGCTCGGGCTTCGCTACGAGTGACCGTCATAACTCGCAATCTACAACCGAACCACACTGGGTTAGTCCCTGCTAGGACCAACACTAACCACAACAGGTAAAAACATGTAAGCTAGATGCAAGTACTTTAAACAAACCTTTAATAAAATAACTTCCGACATACCTGACCGTTGTTAAAGTGCAGATGATCATGGGAACAACAACCTTACTCAGTAGATCCGTCTACAGAATCTATGACTTTGAGCTTTGATACCAACTGTAAGTACCCGACTTCTAAAACAAACCTAGAGTTGGTTCCTACTTAGCATGCATGATTCAAATACCATTATAACAGAAAAGAGAAAGAATCAAAACTTTTTTATTCAAACAAAAAGGGTTTTCAACAAACTTACTTAAACGATGTTCAAGTGTAACGACCCGACCCGAAAGGGTTCTAAAATAGGCCGTTACCTCAATGCATGCATTCAAATCTACAGAAAATTCGCAAGATGGTGTTCGGATTCTAAGTAAAAACTAAAACATAAAACATCCATTTAAAAATCAACATCAATTCCTGGAACCTGTCCCTGTTTCCAAGCTCCTGTTCCAAGACAAATACATTTACAAAACTTACTCTGATCAGAGATTTATTTAAAACATACAAGCTTTACAATAGTTACAACAATGCTAGAATCCGGAAATACATTCAGAAAACACCCTAGGGCTCCGTGCCCAACTACATGCATTCAGAGGACATTTAAACCATAAACATAAAACTCAGAGTTGAACAACGGGTTTCCATGATCACAGCTCCTCCTCCAGCCATCCTGTCTCGCACCATGGTTACCTGTGGAAAACCACATAATAAGGGTGAGTAACGAATTACTCAAGAAGAATCCCACTGGGTACAATACGATATACATGGTCATCTAGCAAAAAGGTATGCAAGCTATGAATATAAACACAGAATAGAGCACACAGCTTAGCCCACACTTGGGCCTCGGATGCCAACTCAGGGTCTTAGTCCGGAAATAACTCACCACACAATACGCCCTATACGAGAAACAAGTCCCGGCCTCAGCCTGTCTACTGTCGACGAAAGGTGCACTAGCTCAAGATCCCGATGAGCTCTCCGGTCCGGCGCTATAATGAGCGTTCGCGCGCGCCGCCGCGTGCTACGCAGAACTATGGGGTGCCGGGTCTAGTGGCAAGTCGCCCATGTCCATCCACCACGCCTAACTAAATCTCCGGATCGGTGTCACGACATAGGGTGTGAGACCCGACACGTGAACTATGTCGGCTGAACCACCGCACTGAGGCTAAGGCACGGGTCGTGGTAGGCTTACACCAGAAACCGCCCTTGCCCTATCGTGTGGCAACTCAAGGCTACTACGGCGCAAACACGCCGAGGACGTGCGGCACGTTATCGAGGACAAGGCAATGCCAAGTCATCATCCCGACCGTTGGGGCATTTAACGATCCGCCACCCTCACCCAAGATTGCGGGGCCCGCCGTTAGGGTTAGCTAGTCCCCTAACGGGATCGGGGACCGAGCACCATCTCGTGCGTCCTCAGGGGATGCAAGGTTCGTTATGCACTGTGCCCGGATGATGCTATCTACCGAACTCTAACTTTGTCATAGCAATCAAAGAAACAATCCAAATCAATCCAATACGTGCTCAATAAGAATACAACGAACCTAGCATGATACTACGAAGCAAGAATAGATACGAGCATGCCAGAAAGGAACAACCTAGCATGGACTAACATGAGAAACAATATAGGAAATCATGCCAGTCGGGAATTCAGAATAGAGCACTTATCACTAAACATGTCAATAAACACAACAAGCATACAATCAAGAATCACATAATATATCGCAGGCCCACACAACTCCGTAGAAGAAATCCTTACCACAGTCGGAAGGAAAAAACACACAACAAACCTAACTGCGATCGAACCCGAGCAACCTATAGCGAGCCAAACGAACACATCAATAATCACACAATAGGCCTAAATAATAATAAAATAAACAGGGCTCAGCTCGGGAGCAACTCATGAGGCGCGGCTGACAAGCGAACGAGGCGGTTGCACGGGCTAGGCAGCTAATGGGCGCAGACAGGCGCAAGGATGGGCGCTGGCGCGCTGGGCTCTCGGCGCTGGCCGCTGCGGACGGCGCTGGCGACATTGTGCGCGCCGCGGCGCTTAGCTTGGTCAGCGACGGCGCGCGCGCGCGCGGCACGCACAGCGATGCTTCGGCGCGAGCGCGAGCGACACGACGCGCGACGGCTCGGCAGATCGGGCGACACGGCGCCGACGAGACTGGCGACATCGCGGCGAGGCTCGCGAAGCTAGCGACGCGACCGCAGCGGGCGAGGCGACACGGACGTAGCGAGGCTCGGGTGTGGCGATGGGGCGACACAGGCAGGCGAGGGCGCGCGGGCGGGCGACGACACCTGCATGCTAGGGGCTCGGGCTCGGGCAAGGGCGACGCGAGCAGTGGCGAGACGACTGTGGTCAGGCGAGCGGTCCGGGTGGGTTGGGTGACCCAAGGGGCTGGCTAAGGCTAGGGTGGGGGGCTCGGGGAGAGAGAGAGAGAGAGAGAGAGAGAGAGAGAGAGAGAGAGAGAGAGAGAGAAAAGGGATTTTGGGAAAAAATAAAAGAAAAAATGGGAAATAAAAGGAAAATGGGAAAAAAGGAAATAAATGGGATTTTATCCATTTTTCCATACTTATCCACTTTAATCCAATTTTTAAAACCTTAAAATCCCATTTCCTGGCTTCCTCCTTCAAGACCCGACCGAAGCAATCTTTTCCAATAAATAAAACTCACTTAAATCCAACTCCCAAATCAACACTGAGGGCCCGGGCTCGAATCCCAAAGGAAACACCCAAACAACCATCACTTTGCCAAAGCCCAAACCACAACCGAGCATCCAACCGACTAGCCCAAACACCTCGAGACTCGCAGCCAACAACAAACAAGCCTCAACAAAGGCAGGAGCTACCTCGAAGCCCTGAAAACCACAAATCCTGCCCGGGGAGCCAAAAGACCAAAATACCCCCAAGGGTCAAAACCGCTCTAAGGCCCAACCAAACAACCGAATCTTGACCCGAAGGCACCTCGAAAACTGGAATAGGAAACTAGGCTGTTACATCAAGCCTCTAGCCAGAGATTATTAAAAACATCATAAGAAATGCAATTTTTTTTCCCTATCTAACATTCTAAAACAATGAATAGAACAAATGAAAGAATAACAATGCAGACTCCCATGATCCACCAACTTCTCTTCTAGCCATCTCTGTGTTGTTCCAAGTTACTTGGTGGAAAACCACAGAACAAGGGTGGGTATGAATGGTACTCAGTAAGAATCTCCAGCCGGGGTACAATACGCAAACTTCACATCATCTAGCATCTTAGCAGACATGCACTACAATCAACCAACAGATCTTAGAACAATTCCCAACTTAAACTTTCAACCTAGAGAGTCTTTATCTCTCGACTAGTGATCAGCTCGCTATATTGATCCTAGACAACTAGGAGAGTACTCTGTGTCTGGCTCTAGACTGAACGGAAGGGTGTACTGACGACAGTAGCCCGAGGGAGCCGTCATCTCAGCATCTAATGTGTGTACGTGCACACTACATGCTGCTGCAAATCGGGGTAACTGTAGGCCTACACAATCTATAGAACACATGCCTAACTACAAGGAATGGTGTCCACTGATCCACAGCTGGTGGGAGGCACTTGGCACCCAACTGTGGTAGGTTGTTGACATTTACGCCTGAAGCTATAGATCATCCCTAGGTAGGCTTACACTAAGGAAAAGATCACACTGCCACAAACTAGGCTTTGCAGGGGTAGTGTGCTACACTACAACCCGACTGCCGGGGGCAAAAATCTATCCTCACTAATCCCGACCTGTGGGAACATCATATGTCGTGTCCACTCTCAGCCTCTAAATGATGACAACCTAACTGTAGACATGCTAAGAATATAACGAGTTCGATTCCTAACAGATCACCAACATGCTCAATAGCAAAGACATACAACCCTAGAATGCATAATCTCATGGAGTCAATACATGTGAACAGTAGAGTCAGATCACCACATCAACCTATCCACTAACACATGCTCATAATACAGTAACGCAAGTAGGCAAGATACAATCAACGAACATTTACGCAGGGTCCACACAACCCACTACAAGGAATCCTTACCTGAAATAACAATACATAGCCAATAACCAAGTTGTTCCTTGAGCTATAGAGAACCAATACGAACACCACACACCTAAAGAGATAATTCTAATAAATTAATTGATAATTAATTAATACTTTTCCATCAAAACAAAATAAACATGAGGAACTGGTTTTACCCAAAAACTCGAACGGTAGGGCAGTGTTCCCGAAGATGAATATTCGACAGATATCGATTTGGGATATTTGGGCAGAAATCAATTTGGAAAAAGGAGAAGAATGATGGAGAAGGAGACGAAGGCGATTGCAACCTCTCTATGGCTTTTCGATCGATGAAGAGATCGGCTGGCTAATTTGATCGATGAATAAAACAAAACTCCTTTTTCCCTTTTAATTAAATCTCTTTCTTAACTTAATTAAAAGTTTTTCTCTAAAATTGTAGAACTAACTCTGCTTAGTCTGAAACCACAAAAACAACCATGAACTAATTAAATCATTAAACTGCCATTAACGGTGAATTTACCAAAATACCCATCAAGGCTAGAACTGTCATAACGACCCAAAGAAAGAACCGAAACAACAGAAAAATGTACATGGAGATGTGTCCCAAAACCAAGGCTATTACATAAACAAAAACAAAACGATGAGGGTCTAGGCCCAAAGTGGACAATATCATACCAATGTGGAGATTCAGGTTGGGTTTATCGTCGCTTATCAAGTGGTAACAGAGCTGCGCTCTTTCCTTAACCATATCAAAAGAACCTCGAGTATGAAACAAAGATTTGTGAGCCTTAATATGGACTATGAAACAGTTATGATGAAAATTTGTTGTTGAGACGCCTTATGTGTGCTCCGTTGTGAGTGCTTCTGTATGGGCTCATGATTGAGCATCTGTGTACTCCAGTGTGAGAGTGCTTCTGAAATAAGTGCTCGAGTAAGGGGTGTTGAAATGGTTGCCTCGGTGAGGGGTATCTGTTGTGCGCTCAAACATAAATAGAGTGGATCTGTGATTGGGTTTTATGGTTTGCTCACATGTAATTCGGAAGGATTCGTGATTTGAGTAAAGGTGTGCTCAAATATAACTCATAAAATTACTATCAATAAGGAAAGCTCACATGTGGTACTTTTTTCGAAGGGATGATTGTTGGGAATGCAAACAAAGTGATGTAGCAATCCCATACTGGTTATATAAGGGATAAATCTTAGGTTTATGAAGGAAAACAAACATCTCCATTGGTATGAGGCTTTTTGGAAGATGCCCAAGAACAAAGCCATGAGGGTTTATGCCCAAAGTGGACAATATCATACCAAAGTGAAAATCCGGGTCGGTTTGTCATCCCCTAACAGTATGTTTCATCTAGGCCAAATACTCCAACATTTTAGTCGAAGCCTTCTTACTGTTTTGAAGCATTCCCCTTAATTCATGTATTTTGACAATATTAGCAACCATTCTTGGTGTCGGCGAACAAAATAACCAACCATACGAGGCTTGGTCCATAGTCACTCATTCTTCAAACCTCTCATTTGGAGTTCTTACAGTTGTTCCTACTACAGCTGTAGTGTTAAGGAACTCAGAGGGTTGGAATTTTTGCCAATGACGAAAACATCAACTTTACAACGACGCATTACACATACGACAAAAGTAAAGAAAACGATGTCATTAGCTAAGTGTCTTAACAAGATAGTACAAATCCTCAAATAGATTGTAACTTCGTCATCTTCTTTCCAACCAATTGTACGCACAATTACATTTTTAAAGTTTGCCAAAGATCTATATTTTTCAATAACAAAGCTAAAAGTGCGTATATATTTGATTAGCATTTAATAGCGCGTATTACCTCTCTTAAGTTCGTAGTTCAAGTCTCATTAATTACTCTCATTTATTATATTTCAAAAAGATATTTTTATCTAGTTGAACTGTGCTCAAATTAGTGAAAATAATGTGATTTTATAGAAATCAATCACATGGTCAATACTACAACGTCTATTAATTAATTATTAAAAAAACATTTAGGAAAACTTACAAGGTTACAAATTCAGAGAATAAATAACAATCATAGTTATTGATACAAATGGTAATAATATATTAATAATACATTTTAATGATTATGGATGCAAATATTTTAAAATTTGTTTATATTTGTAATTATTTTGTGAGAAGGAACCATCTAATATAAATTCTCAAATATCTAATACAAAAAAAGATTTTTTTTTTTTTTTTTTTTTTTTTTTTTTTTTTTTGTATTTTATAAAAAGAAAAAGAATCAAGAAGTGAGGTTAAGATTGTGAAGGATGGAAAGAAGTTTAAAAGTGGTCAAAGGCTTCTCTTGATAGTCATCAAGACCAGCCTCCATGAACTCTTTCTTCTCTGTTTCTTTTGTATTTGTTGAAACTCCTACTATTCCACATTGTACTCCCATCCCTCTAAGCTCTCTTGTTGCCTGCACTCAATAAGGTTACCACATTCATTAATCAATCCTATTAATTTCACTTTACATGTTACGTGTAATCCATCCTATTGAACTGAATTATATGTCAACATTTGTTGAGTTTTATTTATTTTTATTTTTTTTAGTTCAACAATATTTAATGTTAGGAATAAAATATCTTTAAAATATTCTCTAAGATTTATTGGTATATTTACTAGATATTTGATATATTAGGAGATCTTTTTAGATTTGATATCGTGAAATCTGTGTGATTCACGTTAAGCAATAACACATCCAATTAGCAGTGTATTATGTTCAGCGACGTGATCAAAAAACGTTTGACGAACCGTGAAATTCACGCGATTCATGTGATGCAATAATGCATTCTATTAGCGGTATATTCTGTTTGGTTCAGCGAAGTGATCAACAACATTTTGACGAATCGTGAAATCCGCAGGATTCTAGTAGCAATATATTTGTTTTCGACGGCGTGATCAAAGACAGTTTGATGAATCGTGAAATCTGCGTTATTCGTATGGTACAATAACGCATCCTAGTAGCGGTATATTTTGTTTGACGGCGTGATCGACGATAGTTTGACGACTCATAAAATCCGCAAGATTCGTGTGGTGTAAAAATGCATCCTAGTAACGGTATATTATGTTCGACAATGAGATTGACAATAGAAAGAGCATCCATGTGTACAACGTGTAATAACTTTGCTTTGAAGACTTTATTTTCAAATTGGTCATGTGAACTTACATGCTCCAGCTTGAGAGGACTGTTAGAATAAAATATGTTTGAGATATTCTTGTTAGAAATAAAATATCGTTAAGAGATTTTTTGAGATTTGATATTTAATGTACTATATATATTTGTTGAAAATTAATGGAAAATTAGAAAATTTAGGCGTTTTTAACTATTTATCATTAGAAGTGGTGATTTCGAACTTGTATCCTTTTAATATCGAAGTTTTGCTTCTGACTTCAATAATAGAAGCAAAGCGTGCGTACAAAGTCAACGTAGCATATAGTTTAGTTGAGATATTTCTGAAGCTTTGAATTCTATTTTATTACATGTTTGGGAAGTATTATTGAGTAGCACACATTAAATTATTGAAAATGAAATATAGATAATAAAAATCATACCATTAACACGTCATTTCTTCTTTCTTTTTTTACAATATTAACACGTCAATCTAAACTAATTCGATTGATTTTGTATTCTTAATTTCGAAGTGCTTATTAAATGCAACAAACATTTAAAGATGTTACCGAATGTCATTAGTGGTTTGATTGCTTGGTACTAATTAAGTTCAATACTAAGATTACGATTTTAATTCTAAAAATAAGCATTTGAGTCTCATATTATTTATATAGGGTTTGTTGTTCCTCTCCCCTCAATTTATACTACAAATAAAAATAACAGTATTTAGAGATGTTGAATAAAAAAGGACATTTAGAGATGAAGAAATTAATCATTTGTGAAATTCATAACTACTTAAGGCATGTTTGGTACTCTTTTTCTTTTTGTTTCTTATGTTATATTTTTTTCTTGAAGAAAAAGAAAAATATTGTGCTCCATAATTCTCTTCTTTTTTGGGATTCCAACTCAAAATCAATTGATCCTAATATGCTCCTCAAAATGGTACCTGATAGCTCTCAAATAGAGCATATTTTGGGCTGTTTTAGTTTGCATTATTCTAAAAATAAAGAGGGAAAATAGAAATCAGCATGTATTCATAATTTAGCATCGGAAGCATAGTTTTGCATTTTCAGTATAAATCTTGTGTAAATTGTGCCTAATCAATGATAATGGCAGCACATATGAAGTTAAACCGCGGGAAGGATAAGCAGCGCGAACTTTGACAGCAGCAGAAAGGCGAAATTCAAAATGAAAACACGTTCAGAAGAGATATGCCAATAAGGAAAGAATCGAAAATCAATCAGTAATTAAGTTGGCGCCAATCAAATAAATCTCAGCGGAAATGAAGAGATCTTGTATTAATGGAGATTTCATAGCTCACCTCAACTTGTCGGCCAAGTAAAGAAACTTCGTAAATATCAAAGCAAGGAGCCAAGAAAGGGTGAGCTGATTGCTTGGCCATGAAGCCTATCGTGGAGAGAAGAAAATGGTGGTGTTCGCAGGAGTCGATGACAAGGGGACTACACATCTTCAACCGCACCAATTTCATTTTACTGTTTTATTAGGAGTAGCTTGTAGTTATAAACATTTTATAGTTGTAATAAAATCATATGATTTAACCTCTATCATATGTGTTATTTCTATGGTTGCGCTATAAGAGTTTTTGTTAATTATTCATGAATAGAAGTATGCTACGAGCGTAGGTCATAAAGTTTTACACTGCTGCATGTTACTTTTTATATATATATGCGTCGATTAGCTACCCACACATGCACCTTGCGGTGAGTCGGAAGAGGAACTTGCATGTTATCCAGTATGCTACGTTAGGTTGGTGTGCAAGTCTTTTCACCGCGTAAAGTGTTAGGAATAACCTTACTAACAGCTTGCATCGCCCTGTTACTAGTATGGAGTTCGCAGTGGAAGTTGGCTCTGCCATAAATCATTAAGTGCGAAAGTACTTATTTGTTAGAGAAGCAAAACTTTCTTTGACTAGCCCGCGCAAGTAGTATCTTCTAGGACTGGTAGTTATCACTACTCATTGCATCATATTTATTTTAGTCTTATCAACATATTTATTTTTGCATTTATTTTCAAAAAAATTACAACAACTTATTCAATTCATGCTTTACTTTTCTGCATAACTCTAATCCTAATAATTTAACTGCTTTACAAGCAAATAATAAAATCATTGCGTCATTGACTCATTTAATAACTATTTCTAGGTTTTGGTTCTCTTCAATTTGAAAATGAAATATGTGTAGTATAAGTATTTCTAGGTTTTAGTTCTCTAAAATTTTGAATTAAAAGAATAAAAAATTATTAAAATAAATAAGTAAATTTATAATTCTGGTTATTTTTTAGGGGATTTTTTATGAATAAAAAAAACAATAATAAACTATATGATATCAAAATCTTAGAAACAAATCTAATACATCAAATTGATTCAAAATTAAATTGATAGGGACAAAACGGATGTTTTAATTAAGTGAAATTTTATGATCTTCGATCAGATAAAATTGATGACTTCAATAAGTTAAACTAATTGAAAACAATTTTAATATGAAATATTTTTAAAAAATTATATAATTACGATAAATTTCTTATTTTTTATTTGTTTATAAATCAACTAGTTTTTCTCCCAAAAAAAAACGTGTAAGAAAAAGCAGACGAGTTGCAATATAATATTTTTATTCGCGTTGTTTTAAAATCATGAATAAAGATCATTTATTTAAATTTAGAGGACTTTCTTACACAAATGAGATTATATAGAACTGTGAAAAATTACTCAACTATGCAGATCATATCATCTAGAAACGTTAGATGTGTGATACAAGAAATGAGAAAGAAGTTTGCTATATCCATAAATTGCTTTGTTATATTTAATACTTATCAATAATTTTTTAATGAAAAAATCACAACAAAACAAAATTTGGTATTTTTATGATTACAGACTTAAAATTGTGGATTTTATGATAATTTCCCTAATCATAAGTTCACACTTTTGTATGATATCACTTTCCAACTTATTTAATTTGTGGAGAAAGATGCATGTCAAATGCCATATAAAATTTATGAACCATTAAAATACAAATTAAGCATGCAGTGGGTATATACAAAATGGGTTGAATAAATTATCAACATAAAAACAAAATCTTGTGAATTTTTTAAATGTATAATTTCATGTCAACAACACTCTAAACATCTTTTCATGCTGCATGTGATTCATTTATGCTCGGTTGGGTTTCATGACTTAATAAGTTTTAATTTCATCTTTTATATATTAAATCTTTTTCAATCAAGTTTTTATGGCCGTAATTAAGAATTAAACGATGGATGGTGTAATTGAATTGAAAAGAGCTATTACTGTTTTTAGAAAAACATTATTGAATTACCATTTTGGCTGGTGAATTTGGTTCACTAGATTTGAAAATTCTGGAATTGCCTGAAGGGGAAAGGGCTTGAAGGAGTGAAGAGTAATTTTTATAACAATTAGTAATATTATTATTTAAAAAAAATTTATTATTATATTCCAGTACAATTAGATCACCAGACTAGGGGTATCAAGTCTCAAAAAGACAAACATCACCTAATCCACATGATAGATTAAGAGTTACATCCAACGCATGTGAGACCCGCTAATGAGAGCCACTAGTCATGGCAAGACCCTATATCCATGACCGAAGAACACGCCCCACCAAACCCAAATAGAAGAAAATAACTCTAAATAAGGACCTCAATTCATAGCAAGGCCCTATAAATAACCTAACCAATCCTCCTTTATCCACTACTTCCAACTCAACTCCATGTACAAGTCTAAAGCTACACTTAAATAGAAAGTATCCAATTCAAGTCAAATTCTAACTCAATAAAACCAAATCCATAGATAAGTATCGAGCCCCACCCAACCCGCCAGCTAACCCCCTTTGATTATTGTTGAACTAAAAAAGTAATTAAGTAGAGAAAGAGGAGCATAATGTGTTCCACCTTCACAATGTTAACTCACTTCCACATGTTTTAAAACTAAAAAATGAATTTCTCTTAGAAAAAATACTTCAACAACGTATAAAGTAAAAAATGTTCATAATCACAAACAGATTAAATCTCTAAGTTGATAATACATGTCAACTATAAACAAGTTGTCTAAGTCTATGATACAACTTCACATCATATACTAATATTCTAATATTTAGATCCGAAGCATTATGGTTTCAGCTTAATTTTCCAATGCACACATCCTGTCATTGTTAGCCAAACTACTGACCAGTAACAAAGAAATTTTAATAGGAGCAAGATGCATACAAAATGACATTAAAATAATAATAATAATAATAATAATAATAATAATAATAATAATAATAATAATAATAATGAGAGAGAGAGAGAGATTACAAATTAGGCAATTAGTGAACCTAAAAAGATTACAGATATAGAGGAAATGCCAACAAAACGACATTTCTTTTCTTGGAATGTTGTTGAAGGAATTCATGCTGCAAATCAAGTGTTTTCAGAAAGAATCCATCAAAGTTGAAATAATAATTGACAATGATATCACTTGCATGGTTTTAAAAGGAAAAAGAATTATAATAAAATTCAAACCCCTCTCCCATTCAATTACATATAAATAATATTTTGGAACTGTAAAATACAAAATTGGCCACAATAATTTGAACTTCATAATGGGTCTTAAAACACTCTGGACTCCAAACCAAACTGGCATCTAAAAAAAGGAAAAGGACATGGGAAAAAATATATAATGGGTGAAAAAAAACATATAGGCCAATGGACAGAAAAGCCTCCGCAATGTATGCACACAATATACAAACTTACACCAAGGAATGGAACATACGAACAACATTTCTTCACATCAGAAAAATACATTACAAGCAAGCAAGCGAGCGAACTCACTTAGTCGTGATTGGCATCAATGGTGGTTCCGGTCCTAGCTTGTGAAATTCGATTGGCGTAAATTGTAACCAAACGCAGTTGAGTGCTGTTGAGAGATTCCAAGTGAGGCAAAAATTGTTTGCCAAGCATTATGTAGATGTCAACCAGACAGAAGACAACAGTCTGCAGCAATATGGATGTATGCGTTTTGTTATTCCAATATCATTCTTAGAAAGTGCCAGTGGTGAAACAATGTAAGAAGAAAAAAGGGAAAAACAGTCGCCCATTACCTTCCTCACATCAGCACTCTGATGTCCGAATGCTTCAAAGAGAGCAGGCAAAAAATTGGGCAACTGTGTCATCAACTCTTCTCGCGACACCCGGCCTACGAGCTGAACAACCAAGTAGCAGTAGGTAAAAATCTAAATCAATATATAACAACTCTTACTTTTTACAAGACAGCAGTAGTTGTTCTACCTCCGAGACGAACTGTCTGACCCTATAATATATGGTTGTCAAGAAAACTTGTAAGAAATTGGTGGCCTCCACAAATTGAACCCTTGACTTATTAGTTTTTTAAGGTGCTCTTGTCCATTAGGCCAACCAATGATGATTACTTATTTTCACTATTTATTTAAAAGAAAGATTTGAATGCTCGAAAAATTCCAAAAATAGAAAACAAGTTTTTTTGTTAGTTCAATAATTGGAAATGGGGGATTCAAACCTATAACCTCCTAGTCATGGACATACAAGTTTTTAAGAACTTTTTTCCGTTTGATGATTAATTGATTTTTTTTTTTTAATTTTTGAAAATTAAGATTATAAATAATACTTTCCTTTGCTATCTAATTTCAATCTATGTTTTCAAAAACCAAACCAAAATTTTGAAAACTTGTTTTTTAATTTAGATTTTGGCCAAGAATTCAAATATTTGTTGTATAGAAATGGGGAGAAAACAAGCTTAATATCAAAAGAGCTATAGTTACAAATTTTGGCTTGGATTTTGAAAACTTGGTAAAACGTAGATAACAAAATAATCCATTTTTAAAAGGGTGTTTATAAGCTTTATTTTCAAAAATACAAACTGATTTATCAAATGGAGTCTTGGGGCTTCCTCTTTTTTATGTGTTGTAGTGCTAGTGCCCTAAAGCACGAGTGATAATAAGAAATTGGAACCAGGAGGGTACTAAAGGAATAAACCTTAGTCAAGCAATTGATGCAGGTAACAAGAGTTTTCTCATCCTCGGTAACCAACAAAGGAGCAATAACCTGCAAAATAAAGTACATGGCTCAAGTTATACAAAACCTAAATTGTTGAGCCGAAGAATTAAAAACAAAACTTTATCTCTGAGGAAGTTTTTTTTTTCTTCTTTTTTCCTGATATGATATATTATCATTGAAATATTTATCTGAAAATGAAGAACTATGCACGTGTGATATCCTTGAAGAGAACAATAGAATGCAATTATGCAAAGATACATACACTTAAGCATCTGAATGGATCATACTGAGATAACACAATTGTTAGGCAATGCTCTGCATCATTAGATACCTGAATTAAGGGTGCAAGGAAGAGAGCAATTTTAGATGGGTAAAATTAAGTGAAAGAAGTTTCAGAATGTAAGAACGCATACTTTAGGAATAATGTCCTTGGTAACATGAAGCAATTTTTCAATCACGATCTCAACAGAGTCTTCCATAGAATCCCTCTGGAATCATAAAACGAATGATAAAACTGAGAATACACTAAATAAGAAAATATCATTCATAAAGTACTTTAGAACTGTTAATTTTTTTTTTTTAATAATTAGTTCAGAAAAGTATATGATATCTCATAAAGCATCAGAAAAACCATATTTAACTTACCTGGTTCTTAATCATTTCAGTAATCAATGAAAGAGCAAGCTCGCGTACAGAGGAATCAAAATTGTCCAACACTTCCAGTATCACTGTCAAAATTTGATTGAAGTACTGCAAATGGATAAACAATCTATGAGATTTCAAGTGGACCAATAGCAAAACAATTCACAATCACAAACATAAACAAAAAATTTATAGGAATCGAAAACTTCGATTGTTATATGAAAAGTTGCAAATACTAACATAAATAACATTATCAACCAGATAACTAAAAGCCGCGGAGCAAGAATAAGTTATGATCAAACAAATGCGAGAAACAGATCAGAGAAGATAACAGAATGGCATATAACTTTACACTTGAAAGGGGGTAGCCAAAAATATGGCAATCAGTAGTCAAGAAAGTGACGTGCTGTAATATGTTGGGTAGATAGTCCTCATCAAGAGGATTCTTTTGGTTGCAGTTCAAAAAACTCTAAGACATATATTCTTTTGCTCAAAAAGATCAAATAACCATCATAGAGTGACCTAATGATCAAGAGAGGTCCATCATGGCCACCTACCTATGTATTAATTTCTTAGAGGTTTTCTTAACATTCAAATCTTGTTGGGTTAGGTAATATATTAATGAGCATAAGATTGGCCCAGACAGTCATGGAGATCTAAAAAAAAGAAGCAAGCTTTATGGAGGAAGGTGATTAAAAGTATTTATGGGTGTTGACCCCTTGGGTGGAATGTCTAATCGGGACTCCTAAAAAAGACCTTCGTATGAAATTGTGAATTACAGTGCTCTGTTTGTTAATTCTAACGACTTCAAGATGAATAATGGTGAGAAAATCTTCTTCTAGGGTGATAAGTGGGTGGGCAATGCTCCTTTGAAGGTTATCTTTCCAGATCTTTTTCCATTTCCCAAGAGGCCACACTGTTGCTGATTGTTGGGATAAGAAGCAAAGATTGTAACCTTGGCTTTAGAAGGGACATTCTGGATAGAGAGTATGATTGTAACGGCCCAGTTTTCCATGCTGGTTTCCCAGGTGTTTTCGGTTCATGATTCGGATGTTTGGTTGGGACGTTAGAGCTATTTACTCCTTAAGGGAATTTTGGTCATTTTGCCCTCGGGACCAGTTTTGTGGATAATCAGGATTCTAGGGCTATTCCTGCCTTTAGCCGATGCTTGATTGATCGTTGGTTGCTAGTTCCAAGAGTTTGTGTTGGTTGTTCGAAAGTTTGAAGGTAGTTTGGTTAATTATAAATTAAAGAATTTAAAGAGCGCCTGTTGGGATTCGAACATGGGTGGATTTGAGAAGCTTTTGGCTCAAGTGTTTTGTTAAGTAGAAAATAAAAAAGTGATGCTTGTGAGAATCAAACCCTTGACCTGAGGGGTTTGGAGGCTTGGATTAAATGAGTTTAATTAAAGAGAATAGTTTGCTGTAGCTGGGGCTCGAAGGGGGAAAGCCCAGGGAAGGAATCGCCAAACCTAATTTGAGTTTTAAAATAGAAATCGTTGTGTTGATTTCTCTTTCTCCCTTGCCGCACGAGCACCCATCCCATCTCACATCTTCTTCCAATCGATCGTGCTCCTCCATCTCACCGTTTGTTCAAGCAGCCAAGCCGAGCGCCAAGAGGTAGGTCTTCTCCTTCGTTTTCTTCTACTTTTCCTAACCGAATCCGATTCTGGTTGTCTGGTTGTCTGGTTGTGCCCTGACCGTCGGTGGTGTTTGTAATTGATACGACTAAATCGTCTTATTCACTTTATTAGTGGGAGAAACAATGTCTTTAAATAAGGGTTACAACGGGCCTGGATCTCGCGGGCCTAACGGACCTAGATAGAATATACATAAATACATATTTACACTCCAATACTCCCCCTCAAGCTGGAGCAAATATATTAATCATGCGTAGCTTGTTACAGAGATAGTCTATTCGAACTCCATTCAATGCCTTGGTGAAGATATCGCCCAGCTGTTCTCCAGTCTTCACATAACTCGTTAAGATCAAGCCTAGTTGTATCTTCTCTCTAATAAAATGACAATCCACTTCGATATGCTTAGTTCTCTCATGGAACACCGGGTTAGAGGCAATATGGATCGCTGCTTGGTTGTCACACCATAGTCGAGCAGGTGTCGTAGTTTTAATTCCAATTTCATTAAGTAGTTGTACCAGCCACACTACTTCACACGTTACTTGGGACATAGCTCTGTACTCTGACTCAGCACTAGAACGCGACACCACATTTTGTTTCTTACTTCTCCATGATATCAAATTGCCTCCCATAAACACACATTAACCCGAGGTCGACCTTCTGTCTTCCTTAGAGCCTGCCTAGTTCGCATCTGAAAAACATTCAACATCGGAATGTCCATGGTTTTTGTATAAAATACCTCTTCCAGGAGCAAATTTAAGATAGCTCAGAATTTGTTCCACGGCTCTCCAATGTTCAACTGTAGGAGCTGACATAAACTGACTCACGATACTCACAGAATAAGAGATATCTGGTCTCGTGACTGTCAAGTAGTTCAACTTCCCAACCAGCTTCCTATATCTCTCTGGATCAGGAAAAACCTCGCCTTCCCTGACAAACTGCTGGTTTGGTACCATCGGTGTACTGCATGGTTTCACACCTAACTTTCCTGTTTCATTTAACAGATCAAGAACGTACTTTCGTTGTGACAACAAGATCCCCTTCTTGCTTCTCATGACTTCAATACCCAAGAAATATTTTAACTCACCAAGATCCTTTGTACTAAATTGTTCATGAAGGAAGACCTTTAATGAGGCCATCCCTGAACCATCACTTCTTGTAATCACAATATCATCAACATATACCACAAGTAACACAATTCCATGTTCAGTCCGACGGAAGAAGACAGAATGGTCAGAAGAGCATTTCTGCATTCCAAATTTCACAAGGACTTGACTGAACTTACCAAACCACGCTCGTGGGCTCTGTTTCAAGCCATACAGGGATTTTCGAAGACGACAGACTTTGGCATTCTCCCCCTGAGCAACAAACCCAGGTGGTTGCTCCATATAGACTTCCTCAAGAAGGTCACCATGCAAGAAGGCGTTCTTAACATCCAGCTGAAACAGAGACCAATCATTCATTGCTGCGAGAGAAATAAACAAGCGAATGGATGACATCTTGGCAACGGGAGAGAAGGTCTCACTATAATCAACTCCATACGTTTGAGCATACCCCTTAGCAACCAACCGTGCTTTCAGACGAGCAGCCGACCCATCAGAATTGATTTTGACGGCAAACACCCATTTACACCCAATCATCTGCTTTCCTTCTAGACGAGCAACCAGTTCCCAAGTCCCATTTGCATCCAACGCAGCCACCTCCTCAACCATCGCCTGGTGCCAACCTGGGTGAGACAAAGCTTCGCTAGTAGTTTTGGGCACCGACACAGAATCAAGGGAAGTAAGAAAGGAACAAGAAGTAGAGGATAATCGATTGTATAACACACAAGAAGAGATAGGATACGTACAAGAACGTTTACCTTTACGAAGAGCAATGGGCAAGTCTAGATCATCACCAACGCGCAGATCAGACGACGAAGAATCTACTGGTGCAGGGCAAGCCTCTGAAGGTCGTGGACGGCGAATGTAGACCTGTTGAAGAGAGGGACCTGAAGGAAGAGACTGAGGAGGCGGGTTTGAAATACCGGACGAGGAGACAACCTCATAAACTAACAAATCATCCTCCACCGGTGGAGGACTGGACACTGGTTCAAAAGGGGTATCTTCAAAAAAGGTGACATCAGAAGAGACAATATACCGGTTAGTACTCGGACAAAAACAACGATAACCTTTCTGGACCCACGAGTATCCTAGGAAGATACATTTCAAAGACTTAGGATCCAGTTTCGTCCTTTGAGGACGAACATCGCGAACAAAGGGTGTACATCCGAAGATCTTAGGTGGAAGATGGAACATTGTCGTAGAAGGACACAGGACTTGGAATGGAATCTTATCTCCCAAAACCGACGACAGCATCCGGTTAATGAGAAAGCAGGCTGTAGACACAGCATCAACCCAAAAATGTTTTGGAACCTTCATTTGAAAAGAAAGGGCACGAAATTGTTTCAAAGCAAATGCTCGTTTACGCTTCGGCCACACCATTCTGAGATGGTGTGTTCGCACAAGATGATTGATGAACAATACCCTTCTCACTAAGATAGGAGCGAAGGGAGCCTGAAAAATATTCGCCCCCATTATCAGTGCGTAAAACTTTGATAGAAGCATGAAATTGATTACGAATCTCAGCATTAAAGGCACAGAAATGAGAAAATAACTCAGACCGATTTTTCATTAAATAAACCCAAGTAAACCGGGAAAAGTCATCAACAAAAGTAACAAAATAACGAAATTCTGTTTTAGACATAATAGGACTCGAACCCAAACATCGGAGTGGACTAAATCAAATGGAGCATTAGCTCGTTTATTAATCCTAGGACTCGAACTCAATCTATGAAATTTTGCAAACTCCATGACTCACAATTGAGAGATGACACGTTCCTAAACTCTGGAAATAACTTCTTCAAAATAGATAAACAAGGATGACCCATGCGGCAATGAACTTCAAAAAGGGACGCTGAACCTGCACACGCCACAGCCTGGACTGGCTGTTGATCCAAGATATAGAGGCCCCCAGCTGCATGCCCCTTACCAATAATCTTTTTCGTCGAATGATCCTGAAACAAGCAATAATCGGGAAAGAAAGAAACAAAACAATGTAAGTCTCGAGACAGTTGACTAACTGAAATCAGATTATATGAGAACGTAGGTAGACACAAAACGGAGGATAACGTCAAGGTAGGGGTAAGTGTGATTGATCCAGACCCCTTTACAGGAGATAAGGATCCATCAGCTAAGGTAACGGACGGGGATTGAACAGGTGATAACGATGTAGAGAATAAGTTTTCGTTACCTGTCATATGCGCAGTCACCCCAGAGTCAATGACCCACTTTGTAGACGACGAAAGGAGACAATGATTGTTACCTGTTTCAGCCAGGGTTGCAGCAGGCGGGAATTCGGATGATGATGGCTGTGATGAAGTAGAGGACACTCGGAGTTTGGCGAACTCATCAACAGGTGCTTTCTCACTCGACGCAAGGTGGGCTCTCTGAAGCTTCTGATTGTTATATTGCAGTTTTCGGCAATCCCTTTTTAAAGGACCTGGTTTCTGACAGTAATAACAGATCACTCCTACTTGAGTATCTGAACGTCGGTTGTCACTGCTAATATCCGGGCATCGGTCATAACTAGATTTTGATACCGGAGAAGTCACATGTCTTCCACCACGAACTTCGCTCCTTCCGATCAGGGCACTGTTAGACTGTTCAATCAAATTCACTTTTGTACGTTGCAGCCGGTGGAACACATCATCCAAGGATGGCAGTTCAGTACCAGAGAGAATTTGGGATTTCGCATTCCCATATTCCGGTACCAGACCACACAGAAAACTGATAACTCCCATTTTTTCCCTCTAGGTTTGTTGTACAGCGATATCTGCACTGAACGGCATGAGAAAATTTAACTCAACACTATTACGCTTGTGCTTCGTGTAATAGGCCAACAAAGGTTCACCATTCTAGTCAGCATGGAAATAGGATGAGCAAACATCATACGTTCTTGCAACCTGCTCCTTTCCCAAGTACAGAAACTCGACATATGTCATTAGTTCTTTTACCGTAGTGCAGTGACTAACTAGATCCACAATCTCATCATTCATCGAGTTAGTGATCTGATTATACAAACACGCATCAACCCGCTCCCACTTCTTCTTTTCAACTTCGTCCTTAGGCGAATCACTATCCATGTGTCCTTCTAGTTCATTACTCAGCAAGTGGTTTCGAATTGTCCGATGTCAGTCGAAATAATTTGTCCCATTCAACTTTCGTTTGGTGATTTCCATCGAATGAGTAATCACACTAGTATGTTTGTTATCGCTCATATTACCGTAATTATGTCTAAATATGCAGCAGATAACACGATATTTCAAAGGAAAACATAACAGAATTTCGCAATCGGAAAAGCAAAAAAAAAGTACCCACAGCATCGAAAATCAGCAAAAACGAGACACCCGATGCCCGAAACTTGAAACAAACCTCACACACGTGTAGAGCTGGCCGGCGCGCACAAAACCCAGGCGATACGACGCCCCTCCACGCGCGGCAGAAGCTTGCAGCGGCGCGTGCGGCTCCGTTGTTGATCGGACGGAGTCGCGACTTGGACGACTGGGTAGATCAGGCCTCGGGCTTCCAGATCTGCCGGCGGTGACCTCGGTGGCGACGGCCCCTGTTCTCCTAACCCCAATTTTCCCTCTTAACCTAGCTCTGATACCATGTAATTGATACGACTAAATCGTCTTATTCACTTTATTAGTGGGAGAAACAATGTCTTTAAATAAGGGTTACAACGAGCCTGGATCTCGCGAGCCTAACGGACCTAGATAGAATATACATAAATACATATTTACACTCCAATAGTGTTGCGTGTGTATTCTTCCAGCCAAGACCTTCATCCTAACGAAAATTCACCCAGACGCACGCACAAAGCATCGCAGCAGCGAACCAAAGCCCGGCACCATCGCCCTTCGCCGATCCGCGAGAAAGCAACGCTAAGCCGAGGTTCGTCGCAGCACCACACGCACCGTTCACCTGTTCGCAACTGCGAACGTCCAGCCCGCACGCAGCAGCAGATCCTTCGCAGCCATAGCACCGCACACTTGCGGGTGCCCCTCGCCGATCAGCACGCAGCAGCGTATCCCTCGCAGCCGCAGCACCGCACGCTTGCGGGTGCCCCTCGCCGATTAGCACGCAGCAACGTCGCCTTGCTCGCACACGCAGCACAGCCGTCTTCGTGCCCGGTCGCTCGCGCGACGCCTCGCCATAGCGACGTGCACCGCAGCCCCTCACCTCGCCTTCGCGCTCATGCCTAGCCGCAGCGCAGCAGTAGCTCTTCGCGCCCAGCTGCCCATGCCCGCGCAAGCAGCTTGGTCGCGTCGCTTCTCCAGAGAAGCCGTGTCTTCGTGTGTTTTTGGTTAACGTTCCTCGAGCTACTGCCTAGTTGTTTGGTTATTCGATTAAGGGGCTGTTCTAAATTAGATTAGTTTATAATTTATATTTGCTTGTGCTTGTTCTTGCTAGGTGTGTTTGGTTGTGGATTGACAGCTTTAGGATTTTCCTTTCGTTGTGCTTGCTCGCCTTCCAATCCAGGTAAGGATTTCTTACCGGAGTTGTGTGGACCCTGCGATTACTTTAATGGCATGTTGATATCCTGCAATTGTTTATGAGCTTTCTAGTGGATAGGATTCTTGTTTCTGATTTGCTGGCATGTCTGTTGTCCTGTTCATGTTAGTTCCATGCTAGGGATTTTTGTTACTCTGGCATATCCGCGTTTCCTGTTCATTTCTGTAGAGCCATGCTAGGATTGTGCTGCTATTGAGTATTGCCTGATCGATCTGTTAGCTTGTATTACTGAACTTAGGAGATTGTTAGGAGTTACTAGATTAGGTCTCGCATGGGTAAGTCCCTGATGGGCACCAATGCGAGCTGGTGTATGTAAGTCCCCGATGGGCATCACACTTTTGGCAATGTGTAAGACCCCGATGGGCATCATAGTGCAACTAGGGAGTGTAAGACCCCGTTGGGCAACTTCGTGTTCTAGCAGGTGTAAGACCCCAATGGGCATCCTTGTGCTTAAGCAGGTGTAAGACCCCGATGGGCATCCATGTGTTTTAGCAGGTGTAAGACCCCGATGGGCATACTTGTGCTTAAGCAGGTGTAAGACCCCGATGGGCATCCTTGAGTGCTGATTGAGTAAGACCCCGTTGGGCATCATCGCGCCCTAAAATGAGTAAGACCCCGATGGGCATCATCAAGTGTAAGACCCCGATGGGCATCATCAAGTGTAAGACCCCGATGGGCATCCATGTGTTACGGTAGGTATAAGACCCCGATGGGCATCCTTGTGCTTAAGCAGGTGTAAGACCCCGATGGGCATCCTTGTGTTGTGGTAGGTATAAGACCCCGATGGGCATCCATGTGTTAAACTGATTGTAGGTTGTAGTTGTGAGTCCCGAAGGGCAGATCGGTAAGTCCTTGAATAGGCAAGTTCCAGGAGTGTTGGTTAGCCTTAGCAAGCCTTTTTCTCTGTGCTCGTGATTGGTTGCTTGTATCTGTATGCTAGATGATTTGTTTTCGTATTGTACCCCAGTTGGGGATTCTTACTGAGCGACTCGTTGCTCACCCTTACTTTTCTATGGTTTTCCACCAGGTAACTTGGGACCGAGACTGGATGGCTAGGAGAAAGCTGCTGGATGATCATGGATAGTGTTACTCTGAGTCTTGTTTCGTCTTCTTGTTAACTCTTTATGCATGTAGACAGGGCACGGAGCCCTTAGGTGGATTTTGATGTATTTCTGGATATTAAAGTATTTGTTTTGTTTTGTTGGATTTGTTCTGGGTGTTTGAACTTGCAAATAAAAGAAACTCTGGCCAGGGTTGGATTTGATAAATGTTTTGACAGGTGCTTGGAAACAGGGACAGGTCCAAATAACTGAATTTCACTGAATGTTTTATTGTTTTAAAGTTTTTATAATTCCGCATTCATGTTCCCGAGTCTATTTACATGCATAAGAGGTTTAAGACCTAGGTTTAGGACCCTATTCGGGTCGGGTCTTTACAGTATATGATAGCTGGCTCAACTGGTTTCTTTGATTGATCCAATTCGACTGGACGGTGGTATTCTATTGATAAAGCATATTTGTCTCTTGAAAACTCAGGGAAATTCTCCACTCTCTCAGCTTTCATGAAGCTTACTGAAACGACTCTGATATGATCCAGGATCTAAATTATATCAAAAGATAAAAGAATAAAGATAAACCAAGTTTTGATAGGAACTTGGAACCTCCCTTCTCAAGAGAATCTCTTGAACCCTACAATAAATCACTCAATAACTCATTTAACAATTGGATGCCTAAACCCTAACTTAACCCACTCTATTTATAACAAAATACTAACTTATTCTCCAAGTAATAGCTAAATAGAGCCCTTGGCCCAACCTTATCAATACCTGCCCCTTTAAAGCACATTGTCCTCAAGGTGGGCATACACAAAAATAGAAAAATAAAAAATGAAAACTTCTTTTTCTTTTTTTTTCTTTTTTCTTTTTTTTTTTTTTCGGAGGTAGCAGTGGCGATGGCGGCAGCGGCGCGTCGGTGGTGGCGGAAACGGCGGCGTTGGTGGCGGAGGTGGTGGTGAAGGTGGCAGCGGTGGTGGCGACGGAGGTGGCGGCGGCGATGTCAGAGGTGGTGGCGATGGCGGTAGCAGTGGTGGCGGCGAAGGTGGCAGCGGCGATGTCGGAGGTGGTGGCGGCGATGGTGGTGGTGGAGGTGGTGACGGAGGCAGCGGTGGTGGCAGCGGAGGTGGCGGAGGTGGCAATGTCAAAACCCTAAGGGTGCGTTTGGGGCACCGGTTTGGTTATTATAGACGGAAGGTTATGATAAACGGTGGGTTATGATAAACGGTAGGTTATTATAAATGGTGTTTGAGGGGCAAGTTATTATAACAGGGATTATGATAAACGGTGTTTGGGGGACTGGTTATGTAACAAAAAGTAATATATGTAAGGTGTAGATAAACTGGCACGTAGGTTTAGATAAACTGGCACGCAGGTTTAGGTAACCACCGTTTATAATAAACGGTGGGGCAAACACCGGTTGGGTTATTATAACCAACTCGGCAGTTTACATAAACGGGGGCCCAAACACACCCTAACTGTCACTGTTTCTTCCACAACCTCCCTTCTTCCTCGAATCCTAGCTTCCATCTCTGAGTACCATTGTTCCCTTGCCTTGGACTGCTCCACCCTTTCTAATCTTCTTTGTTCCTGCTCCCTTGCACTTTCCTCTCTTATCTCTCTAAAATAACTTTTCATGTCATTGTAACAATTTTGCCACATCTCTTGAAATAAGCGAACATTTTCTTGATCCATCTCTACAACCAAAAATCGAAACGGCTCTGATACCAATTGATATGATCCAGGATCTAGATTATATCAAAAGATAAAAGAATAAAGATAAACCAAGTTTTGATAGGAACTTGAAACCTCCCTTCTCAAGAGAATCTCTTGAGCCCTACAATAAATCACTCAATACCTCATTTAACAATTGAATGCCTAAACCCTAACCTAACCCACTCTATTTATAACAAAATACTAACTTATTCTCCAAGTAATAGCTAAATAGAGCCCTAGGCCCAACCTTATCAGACTCTTAAGAACAAATTCCTTTTGATGAAGTCAATTTGGAAGTTTAACATCCTGAACAGGATTAAAGTTTTTCTTCTTTTTTTTTTGTAGAGTTCAGCCCACGTGAGTTTAAACACTCAACATAGATTGCAAAGAAAATGGGTGGTGATAGTCTTTCTCCCTCGGTTAGTGCTTTATGCCCTAATGGTGAGGAAAACTCAGATCATCTCATTATGAAATACTCATTTGCTGCAAAAGGGCTCCGAGCATTTTTAAAAAAATTGATTGGCATTTGCTGATGTCTTTCAAGTAATGTACTGGATTGGTTGATGGAAGCACAAGTGCATCGTGTGGGAATTAGGAGAGAATGAAATAGGAAAATCTTGGGAGATAAGTCCTATTTTGATTCTTTTTGCAGCAACATATAAACTTCTTTGTGGAGTCTTAGACAGATTGTTTTGTAATTATAGCCTAGCTCAGGGTCTAGTTTGGGACGGGCTCCTCACCCCTCTACCCTCAGGCTGTATATCTTTTTGTATTAATGCATCTCTGTTACTAGGGCTTTAATGCCTTCTATTTCTTTTAAGTGGTAGAAACAAGAAAAATCTTGGAAAGGCTAGACATGGTGACAGAGACAGACCTTTCAATAATGCCCTCGAGTCTATACATTCAGTTTCAAGAAGCAAAGAAAAACCATCTGCTAAGTTGTACATTGCATTTCAAGGACAGAATCTTCTTCTGGGAAGAGATTTCGGTAATGGAGTGGCAGAATGGGCTTCTAGATCGGCTCTACTAGCATCAATCCACAATATACTTGCTTTCTTTTTAAAGCACCAACCCGATAACAACTCAAAAACGACATCTTCAACACATTCCTCCCGAATCTTTCTCCTCATGATCAATAATTAAAGAATAGTAGGGACTGGATGTATGAGGCTTCCATCGACTAGGCATGCATATTCATTAAGTGTACATTTCAGATGCTTTCCTAGAAACCTATTATGGTTGCTAGGAAAGAAACACAATATAACTAAGTGCTATCACAATATAACCAAATGCTATATAGCACGGACACTTCAAAATAGGCCAAGAATCCATATCCGACACGTTCTGACAAGGATATGCACGCACACGTGTCCGACACGTCAAAATAAGTATCTGTATATATTTTATATTTTTTTAGTTTTAGACACGGCAAGAACTATCAATAGATCTCGAGTTGGACCATACCTTGGTCCAAATGGATGGATCATTACTGATGGAAGTTTCGATTAATTGCTGCAGCGCATCACATTTGCTTGCAGAGGGGCTTTCACTATTGCCGGTACTTATCTGCAGAAAGGTACACGTACCATTTATCCATCAAATGCAAAGACATAAAAAATTTTAAACAAAAATAAAATAACTCATAGATACAAAAATTAATTTTTCTTAAAAAAAAATCCATTCATTCTAAGTACTTACCAGGTGAAGAATTTGAGGAATGCTAGGGCCTATGTCCACCATGGGGCTAACAGCTTTGTGGTGATGAGATTCAAGCTCTAGTGAAGTCTCATCATCATACCCAATGTTATCAGCAATTCCTAAGTGGTAGTTGTCAATCTCACCATTAACCAAATGCAGGGAAGATAAATCATCAATGTTAACATTATTATCAATATTATCCACCAGACTTATCCGTGAGCCCAGGTTCTGATGTGTTGAATTTTCCAAATAGTGAGCATCTTTTGTTTTCAAATTAATAAGATCATTGCTGGAACCAGAATCAAAATTATGGTACAAATTCTCACGAAGTTCATCAAAAGTAGCTTGACCAATGCTCCTTGTTACCAGGGTTGATTCCTGGTTGGTATTCCACTTCTTACTACTCTCGTCATCAAGAGAACCAGCTGAATATCTACCATAAAACTGAGTCTTTTTGGACACGCTAGCATACCCTTCTTCAGAAGATGTTCCAACCACATCAGATGGGTCATACAAGGACTTGGGTCGCTGACGTTCTTTCTTGTTTTGTAAAAAGTTCATCAAGTCCACCTCGATGCGGGGTGTATATTGTTTAAGTGCTCGCCTCAAGGAATTCTGTTCTTCAACTGATAGACTAAGAATATAATTCAAGACAGCTGCTGGTTCAAAGTGTGAATACACCGATATGATGCATGTAATGGCTGCTTCCTTCAACTTGGTGTTTTTATCATAAACCAATGGTGTCAATTTGGCAAGCCATAACTTTAGGATGCCATTATTACTAAAGCCCTCAGAATTCACTACATGCTTGTTAAAAGAATTTATAGCGAACTCAATAACAGCCAGCTTTGCTTTCGGCGACCGCTGTTCATCCAGAGAACGAAGTAAAGCAGGCAAGAGAGAATCGGTACTATAAGATTTACTAACAATTTCCAAAGTTGTCGAGCAGGGTTGCCTCACTAACTCCTTTGGGTCAATCAACCGAGAGAAAACGTGGGGCAGTATCCTTTCCATATAGCTCTCAAATGGCTTTCGACAGGCTGGAATTATATCAGCCAGCGTTGAAAGTGCTGCCTGTGCCACTTTATGGTGTGGGTCGTCCAAGTGCTGGAAAAACAACTTCATTACCTTCTCAAAATTTTGAAGTACTTCTTGTATTCCTTTTGGACCCTGCTGCAGCAGAGACTGAAGATAATTAAAGGTGCCAACCCTAGTGCACCAGTCAGAAGATGGATTAAGTCCCTCACTAAGTGCATCACTGAGAGAAGTTGGACTGTCAACGTAACTTGGCATTTCCCCGAGTGGTAACTGGCTATCATCAAAACTCCTACGCCTGGTTGCAGACATTCGCCCAGCTGTATTCTTTCTCAACAGTGGTCTCTGAAAGTTGGGAACATAACTATTATAAGAGTCTTTGTAGTTCCCATCCCTGTAAGATGCATCAAAGTACTGCTTCTCAATTTGTGGGTTAATATACCGCTTAGCCTCCCTAATATCATTATTCTCTTCAACGGAACCCCTATCCTGGTGTCGATCAACAACCCGCTTTGTTGAATAAGATGAAAACGTAGGCAAAGATTCGTTAACCACATTGCTGCGATATGACGATTTACCAGAACCTTTGGTAGCTTGAATTTGAGTGATGATATCAGATAAACCCAATCCACCTTGGCGGCTCCTAACTTTATTCAGATTTGATGCAGTTAATTCAGCTGTAGAAGAGTTACTGAAATGATTAGTTGCTGGTAAAGCTTGAGGAAAAGGTGGATCACGAGATGATGGAGGGTCAACTCCTGCACTAGGGGAAGCAAGAGGAAAATTTAGCCGCTCACACACACATCAAAATTAGCTAGTTGCTTCATTACAAATAAGAGTGAATAAACCCAAAAGCTCAAGGATGATTAAGAAAAGTAACTAATAGTAAATGTCATTGGGTACCTAGATCCAAACTAGATGATTGAAGATTTGCATTATGTTTTTCAGATAAATTCAAGCCTCTAAGCATGCTCTCAATTGCATTGACCTTCTGTTTGCTTGAATGCAACACACTTTCCAAACTACGTTCAGAACCATCAACAGAAGCCTTTGACTGAGACTGAAGTCCAGAAGGGAGTGATGTCCCAGATGATAAATTTGAACTTCTATCCATTGCAACAATAGCAGAAGTTCCATATCCAGGTAAACTTGAACCAGTCGATGGTTGAGAGTTGAGTGACATCATTGTACCTCTATCACGAACAGAAGGAGAGGCATGTCGCCTATGTATGCCCCCATCCTCTTCATTAATTAGCTGGAGGAAAGCTTGGAATTCAAAAAATGGTACATCTAATGGAATGGATATTGAAACATCTTTCAAATGAAAGTAACCCTATACCCTTTGAATCACAAAGTCAAATGAGGAAAATAAACGTCTGGACCGCTCTGGCCAAGTTTTTGCAAACATCCTGTATAAGACTCGAGCAGTGGCTCGAACCTATCAAGTAAATATACTACAAGTGAGTAGTAATCAGAGAGATATGATATGAAATGGAATGGAATGCCATGCTACACATAACTTTAGATATTGTAATCATTTAATGACTGTTAAGAAGTGGCTAAACCAATTTCTGTAATTAAGAAATTCAAAAGCAAGTGGCATAGAATTTTTTCTTTTTCTTTTTCTTTTTTTTTTTTTTTGAGAAAAAGAAAAAAAAAATTCTCTATCCATAGAAATGGAAATCAAGAATTATTTTTTTCAATAAATACCTCACTCATAGCATCAGCTACGCAACACCTTATTAGATCCTCATATAAATCAGCAGTTCGTTGTATCTCGGGTGCATCAGCCCAATACTCAAGAATGAGAAGTGCATATTCACAACACCTATGATACAAAAAAAGACAATAATAGAAATTAGGAGAATAATGCTACCATACAAGTTTTTGGAAATTGAAGAAATTCTCACCGTGCACGTAGTACAGCATTTCGATCATTTTTTGCACTATCCGCTACGCGAGGAAGCACGCGTGCAACTTTACAATTACGTAGCATCTACATGAAAAATATTTTTTTTAAAAAATACATTAACCTTAGTGGATAAGTATCCTCAAAGATATAACAAAGAAACATACCCAGGTAAATATCTCATCCGTGATAATCTACTAACTTTTCAATTAATTAAAACTCAAGGACACAATTATACAACCTAGAGACCGGTCTTATTCAAGTAAGAACGTACTAGCTGTTTGGACACAATTATAAAACCTAGAGACCGGTCTTATTCAAGTAAGAGCGTACTAATTTTTTTTTTCTGATAAGGAAAACATTCTAGCATTGAACCCAACACATCTCAAACAAGTAACTAGAAATGCAATACAATTGATGACAAACGAATGGCATACCCTATCAACAACTTGACTGAGAAAGAGCAGCAGAGGTTAGGAATCCTTCATTGAGAAATAGTTCATGATAATGAATAACAATTTATGATATACAAGAAAACTGTTGGGATCTTATTACTGTGTACAGTCATCATACAGGGCAAGATTATGTTATTTGGAGACCTGCATTATTGTGTACATCTTCATCAATAAATAGTTTAATTTCATGTTTACCTTTTCTCTGAATATTATGTGCACACAAGTTCACATCAAATAGAACCACATCATTAAACTCATTATGAACCCCTTCCAGGCAATGTTAATTTTGTCATTGAGGAGAGAATAAACTCTTTTTTAGTTTGAGAACAAAACTATCATCGAGAAAAATGAAAGAAAAAAAAAGAAGTTACAAATGCCACAACCCAAAGGAAGGAGCCAAAAAACTACAAGGTGCTACCAAGACAAAAGAATACAAAATGGCAAAAGATAAATAATTTATCAAGTAATACCGTTTTTATGCAATTATCAGCAGACTCCGCAATTACAAGGACGGTAATGACAACCAGCTTGAAAAGGGCCTGAATAAAAATAAAACACAAAACAAAAAACAAATTAGGATTCCCAGCATGAGAACAACACTTATACATGATTTTTCACTTACTGGAATAAACATTTCAGCGCAGGCTTCAAAATCGCCCAAAAGTTCCTTAGACAACAAGCATAATAAATGGCAGGCCTGAAATACAAAGTAGAATTGAGAGAAGGAAAACCCAATTTTTTAAGAAACAAGTATTTCATTATGTACTAAAAATTACAAAACGAAGGAAGAGACCCTAGACCCTAATAATGGCATTAAAAAATAATAAGAAGTTGGTCCCTGGTGAAGGAAGAGACCCCTGGAGCCTAATAATAAGAAGTTGGTCCCTGTCCCTCAACAAGGATGGTGTGTTCACAGTAAATTTGCATACCCCGCCTTTCTATCAACGCTAACTTGTGCAATTCTAATATGGAGAGCCAAGGTGTCAAGGAAGGTGAATTGTTGATTTTTCACTAAAGTAAGCTTAACACAGCTGATTTAATCCAAAGGAAATAGCCTATACTATTTGCATCCTCATTGGTGTGTGCTCTGCAAGAGGGATGGGAAGAATCAAGGCCATTTTTCATCTAGTGTCCTAGCGTGAAGTTTTTTAGGAGTAAGTTGCTTTCAATATTTGGTTTAAGTTGGTGTTTTCCAAAACTGTGGATGAGGCAGTTTTACAGTTTTTTTTGTGATAACAACAATGGGGGCAGGGGGGATTTGAACTCATGACCTTTGAGTTTTGCACAAACTTTATGTCAATTGAGCAATGCTCTAATTGGCATTACAGTTGGTTTTGGGGCCCTTTAAAGAGAGGGCTAGTGTTTTATAGAGAAATGTTGTTATGCTGGTGTTTTCGAGAATCAAGCTCGAAAGTAATCGTAGGGTTTCAAAGAGAAAAAATGTAGCATCAACGAGTTATGGGACTCCACTTGGCTCTTTGCTTCTATTTGGTGTTCTCTTGTAATTATGATCTTGTTCATACAGCCAATTGGGTATCTTTTTTTTGTAACCCTTGGAGGTGTGGAGATCATTTATGTTATCATGGTCAGGCACCTATTACCCGGCCGCCAGCTTTCTGTATTTCACTGTTAACGTTGGGTGTATCCATCATCTCGACTTTTTCAGCAAACCCCGATAGTCGCCATCTATTTTTCTCTATTCTCCTCTCAAAATGCCCCACCATCCAAACGATCTATATTCAGGAGGTCGACGATCTGAATTTTCCACACCTGCTATCCTCAGGGCGGCTTCCTCCTCGAGAAAGAATTATCTGGTGGCTTCTTCTCTAATTCATCAACCCACAAGCCTTCACTCTTCACTTTGAGACAATAGAATTAGGCTTGTAATTGGATTCTTATTTTTATTTGTCCAACGTATATGGCCTGTAGTTGGCTCCTCTATCCCCATCCTCTTCTCTCACTTTTTCACTTTCTATCATAAATCTTATTGTGTAACACTTTTACTAATCATGTTTACTATAAAAATTAAAATAAAGATGACTTATTTTGAATCTTTTTCATTGATCAATAAAATAATTTCTCTGTTTCCGATTAAAAAAATAGAATTACACAAATGGTACATTCGGTCAAAAGTATGGTAAAACCATACTCACAAAATTTTGTTTGCCTTTACTCCAATAAAGACCTAAAAAGAGAATAGTGCTTAAGGAGTCGCAACGAAAAGCCATTTAAAAACATAAGTCATTACGAGTTCATAATCTTCCAAGAAATAATATTTCTTAATCAACACGTTGAACAAGATATATTTATAATATAAAAGGAATAGTCTTCTCATCGACTATCAAAGTATAAAAGAAAGCGAAAGTATTATCACTTTGGATAAGACTAAGGGGATGTTTGGGGGAAGGGGAATGCGAATCAGAGGAAGAATAAGGAGAATGATTATGGAGAAAATTATTGTTTGCATTTGGGGAGAAGGAAATGATTATGGAGAAAATAAAATAATGAATGTGATGCAAGTAAAAAATAGTCATGGGGAGATTAAAAAGTTGTTATAAGGAAAATAAAAAGTTGTTATGGGAAGAATAAAAAGCAGTTAGAAGGAAAATAAAAACGTGATTTGGGGAAAATATAAAATGGGCTACACCAGGAATTATTTTCATTCCCTTTCTCCCCATTTCATACCCATGCCACAAACACCCCCTAAATGTTGGGACAATCTTACACATGAAATATTGAGACGTAGTGGCAACTTTTTTTGCATAGGTATCAAATTTTCATTGATAATATGAAAAAGATACAAATAAAACAAAACAATAAAAGATAAAATTGCAATAAATATCAACTGCTCAAAAAAAGTATTAATAATAACAGCAATTACACCTGCTTCACTATGCTAGACCTTCTATCAGATAATTGAGTAGTGAGAGGTCCAACCAGTTGTTTCAGCAATCCCTTAAAACATGGATAGTCGGCGGCACCTATAAAAAATTACAGAACATAAAATATATTTCCTTCCTCGCCACCAATGCTTGAGAATTGTCTCCATTACACAATTTATGATAGTTTTTTTAAGTTCAACAAATTCGATTCATCTACTCTAACATCCATCAACATTAGACATATGGTAAGAGAAAAGACTAGTAGTAAAACCTCCGAAAACAAGGCCCTCAATTCTCTGCATGGCTGATATGCGAATGGACCAATCTTTATCTGGAACAAGGATAGAAGCTATCTTCTCAATTTCCCTTATTAGCTCCTTTTCCGAATACACATTTACAGGATCTATCTGCTTTTCAGTAACATCACTCTCGCCTGCACATGACAGAAGTAGCCTCCTAAGCAAAGATAATTAGCCAATACCATAATCCAAGATTCTGGTCAAAAGGGCTTCATTTCACCGCTTAAGTACAATTCTTTTTTATTGACACGCAAAATATGAGTTTTACGATAAAATCTGAGAAGTCAAGTGTTCCTTCTATGTTGGAAAAGAGTAGTAAAAATCTACTGCCTGAAGTAGATGACAGATTACTAAATAAAAATATTAAAACAAAATTTTGTGGCCAAAATGATAAAATAATGTGAAGTATAATAGTGTAGTGAAGATAGTTGATCATTCTTGCCTCATACACATATAAAAAGACTCTTAACTATTAAGAATAACACTTAGAGGATAACTACAAAAATCTTACATCAACTACACCAAGAGGCCAGGAGAAACATGTAACCATGTAACCCAATGATAAACCAGGTTTCATCGAGAAAAGAATGAAAGATAGAAGAATAGAGTAAAAACATTTCAAAATGGAGACACCCTATAAAACGGCCTCCAGTCAAGTAAAATGATAGATCTTATAAACCGAGAAACATAGAATTTAATGAGGGCTCACACATCACCCGATGGTCTCTTCACTCCCAAAAAATCTATTGTTTATCTCGCCCCAAAGCCTCATGAGATGGCAAAAACACCAGCTTGCCACAAAAAAAAAATCTAGGGAAGGTAAGCAATTCCGCAATTGTCTCTCAGCAGCCTCTCTCTGCCTTGCCAACACAAAGTCAAACTCCTCATAATCATTCCACACCTCTGAGGCCATCTCACAACGAAGATGATCTAGGTCCTCAAGTGCTCTCCTACCTAAAATGAAACCCACCGGCCCCAATAAGAAAGGAACCTTTCTCAAAACTCTCTCCAAAGAGAAGAAAAAAAATAAAAAAATAAAAAATAAAAACTTTCTTTGGAGCTTTCACCTTCCATGAGAAGAAAGGGTTGAATCCCCCACACAAGAAAAGGAGGAGTTAATCAAACAATCGAAGAAAAATTGACAATTGGACCTCTCCTAAATATTAAGAACCCACCAACCAACAAATATCCCGACACCCAAGAACACAAAAAAAGTCGCCAATAAAGAAAGTAACCCTAACGTAGTTGTAGATGAAACCCTCCCCAAAACCTCTTCTTTGTTATAAATTTTTTTTAGGAAAAAAATCATTCATTTATTAGTGAAAAGTTGCAAATAACCTATCAAAGCAAGCAAAAATAAATGCAAGGGCAAGGTTGTTAAATTTCAAAATGGAACTTATATCAAAATCTATTATTGACGAATCGTGCATCGTAAGTTTCAATTTTATATGTTTTTTTTTTTTTTGATAGGAAACAGATATGTAATATTTAAATATAAACTCTTTTCAAAAAAAATATATATATTTAAATATAAACATAAATGACAAAGTCTAAAGTAGATGAATAAATAAATAATTGATTAAACATAAGAATAACTTTAAAATATAATAATATAAAATATCTCATAAAATAATTCCACATTAATAAAATTGAATATTTGAATACATACACTTAATTATTAACTAAGATAATGGAAAAACCTTTTTAATAATAACAGGAATAAATTAAACACTCTAAAACAATAGGAATATCATTTTTTTAATTCAATATATATGGCAATTTTGGGGTGAGGGAAGGTAAAGAGACATCGACCGTATAAACATAAATTGATTTTATTTATATTAAATATGCATTAAATGTGAATAGTCAAAACGTACGACTCGAGTGATTTACGATTCAAATTTATGTTTTGAATCGTTTTCACTCTCTTTCATTTTGAATTGTATGATTCGAAACATGAAACGTCCGTATTTTGCAACCATGCTCTCAATAATGATGGAGGGTGGAGAAGGAGAGAGGGTTCACCGACAAAGAGGGATGGTCAATGATGGGATCCTCCTCCGACGCATGTGAGGGGTGGCGCCAAAGGAGGAGGGAGAAGCTTTTTAGTTTAGGGTTTCTAGGGAAAGTTAGAGAGAGAGGAGAGTGTTCTTCTCCATATAAATCTTCCCAATTCAGGTTATTAGAATGAATGGCATGGATTCATTCATTGTATCAATGCCTTGAGTTCCGCAAGGTCTCCCCTATTGCCAAAAAATGCTCCAAAACTGGTCTCAGAAGATATTCAAGTCTCTCCTTCTCCTTTATTTCTATCTTCATCTTTGATTATCCATAGGAAACACTTCCACGTTTCATGGACGAATATTGAAATTATCTTAAGGCAAGAATACTTTGCATCAACAATGTAAGAACATTTCAATCGGATAAAGCACTCTTAGTCTGTGCTGATTTTGAACAAGCCATCAATATAAGTAATATTAAAGATTCGTACAAATATAAGGTGGGAAGATCTTAGGTCACATTTAGTGCATAGAGCTAAAATATGATATCCAACTCCATGGTTCCTAGCTATGGACGTTGGATAAAGATTAGAGATCTTCCTATTGATAAATGGAGCACGGAAGTGTTTAATCTCATTGGTGACAAATGTAGGGTTACTTAGATTGCTAAGAATTTCTCCACAAAAAAGGACTTGATGGAAGTGAGCATCAAGGTGAAAGGAAATGAATTTTGTTTCCTATCGCATTTTATACTCATTGGAGACGAATTTTGACCCTTTCTTTATTAAGAGTTATTGCTTGGGATACAAGAGGATTGTGCATGTCTTGCTTCTAGTAATTTAAGGTTAAAATCCATCCACAAAAGCCTCTAGTAGATGTTGGTATCCAGTATCCTTGGGCCTCCTCAGTTCAGGTGTATATTGCTCGTCAACCAAACCATAAGGGCCAAGGACAACTTACTTTGTACAACAAACCATGCTACAGGCAAAATTTCAGGCCATCATAGTTCTTTATCTGCCCCATGTGATGAAGATGTGACCTTGGACAATTTGGAGCGTCCTATTTCTGCCCATGTCACTGTACTTTACCCACCCATACCCAATGCATGCTTTTGCTCGTCATTTGGTACAAAGAACAAAATAAGAGCAAGCCAATACATAGTTTCATTCATTTGCCTTCTCCACTAATGGATCCCTCTTTTATGGAAGTTTTCTCATTGGGATCAAACACTCCCTCCCCATCACTTCAACCTTCCGCAACTCCCAAAATTCCTTTTTCTTCATTGTCCAAGACACACTTCATCCATCAATCCTCTCTTTATAGACCATTCTTTTGGCTCACAACATGATTTCGAAAACTCTACCCTCACCCTATCTCCTTTTGTCTTAAATGAATATCTATCCCTTTCTCTTCAAAACTGTCATACTATCATCCTTTTTTCTTCTAGCCGCCCAACACAAACCCTCTCCCAAATCCCTAATTTAGAGATTTATTCCTCCAATGCCAATATTCCCTTTTCCTCCCTCGTTCTTCATATTTTCATCCCCACCTTACCTTGAAAGGTTACTAAACGAGGCATCCCATGAGGCTATTTTTATAGAAGGTAGGAAAACCTCCCTCACTAGAGACACTTTTTTATCTACAAACAAATACACCTTGGTTTTTTATTACAAAGGTGAGTGCTCTTCACCATGCTCAACAGATTTACCAGTTTCTCTAAGTTAGGAAATAATTCATACTATGCACCCATCAGACTCTTCCTAATCTAGGTGAATATTTTGATCTTGAAACAAAGGAATCTTCATCGAACCTCTTTCCCATTCCCCCTGAGAATCGAGATACCTAGGGCTGGCCTTGACAGGATCGAGATTGATGGTGCGAACTCAATCAAAGAGATCTTCCCTCTCCCTTGATGATTGAAGAACCAAGAGGAGATGTGGAAGTGATACAAATGGATGCCACGAAAGAGATGGAGGAAACCAATTCTTAGGTGGAGATTGAACTAGAAGAAGTGGACTGCAATCCAGCTTCTCATTTTGCTCCTTGGTGAGCATAAAATGGCCTATGCGATATGGCTATCCCTACGAGCAAGAAGTCGACTGCTGCTAAAAACAAGACTATAAGGACTCACAAACTCCTTAATCCTTACACTTTAGTCCAATACAACACAAAGTCGACATCTTTTTGCAGATTGGGGTCTACTACCAAAATATGAGCTCTCTCGTTTTTCTCCTGTGATCCATTTGTCAACTTGGTTGATGTTTCTTCCAAGGGATTTGGAAAGGCAACCATATAACTGTTCTATAAATATCCCCCCCCCCCCGATTTACATGGTCTCCTTTATCGAGTTTAGTTGGTTTATATTTCTCGTTTGTATTTTTTGTATCTTCCCATAGTTTCATAGAATAATTTTAGTCATGTATCTCTCCCTTTGGTTTAGTTTTTTTCGTCGTCGTATTCGACCTCCCTCCTACTCATGATTGTCAAAAAGGGATGTTTCACATTTTGAATCATATGATTCGAAATGAAATGAAATGAAAATGATTCTGATAGGGTTGGATCTTAGTAGAAATAGGAATAATATAAGGGTATGTTAGCAATTACTTGGGGAGTAAGTTAGGTATTTTATTATAAATAGAGAGGGTTAGGGTAGGGTTTAGGCATCCAATTTTATTGAGTGATTATTGAGTGATTATCTTGTAGGGCACATAGAGAGTATTCTCTTGAGAGGGGAGGTTGCAAGTCCTATCAAAACTTGGGACTATCTTGTAGTTTTTTTATCTTTTGATATAATCTAGATCCTTGATCGTATTAGATTGAAAATGTGAGTTTGAATTGAAAATCACCTAAATGTATGATTCAAGAGTTTGAATCAATCATTTTGTTCTTGGCTCGAAACGTCGCAATTTTTAAGGCTAACAAAAATTAAAATACCATGTTCTACATGGAGTTGGGTTGCCCGCCGGAAAATCTTGGTTTCAAAACCAAGAAAAAAAATTGAATATGAAACGAATGGTCGTGGCTGGCTCTTGGAGGAAGAAAGAGAATAAAATAATTGGTTTGTATAACAAAGAAATAGAAAATAGTTAATCGAACTTATTAGTTATAGTGTGATATGATGGAAAGTATTGATTTCACTATTCATATTTAATGCATATTTAATATAAATAAAATCAATTTTATTTATAAGATTCGATGTCTCTTTACCTTCCCTCCCTCCAAAATTGACATATATAATTAACTAAAAAAAATGTATATTCCTATTTTTTTAGAGTGTTTAATTTATCCCTATTTTTAAAAAAACAAGGATAACCATGCTCGTCCCTAGGCCATGCACTAGGAGACATCGAAGGAATAGAAATACGAGAGATATCTACAAATTAATGTCCCAGGTGAGTTTCAAACTTGGGAATTTAATTCATTCCGATTATTATTATTATTAAAAAAAGTTTCTTCATTATCTTAATTTACAGTTAAACATATGTCTTCAAATATGGAAAAGGTCGTGCGAGAAACTATCCAGATGCTGGATTTTTACTTCCTTTGATGTGCATCAAGACAGCTCCTCAACTCCAATGTTGGAATGTTGCTGATCACTATTTGGCGTGCGAGAAATCATGTGAGTTTACCAAATTGATGCATTTTTTCTATCGGTTCTCTTTTTCTGCACTCTCTACTCAACTTAAGTAGGACCATGTGCTCTTTTCGACTTATAGATCGAGTAGAGACAGTGCTTCATGTAGAAAGTCAAGCTAGTTAGAGTCTATCCTTTTTATTTCTCCTTCTATTTCTCTAACGTAATTGAGTTAGTCAACATTAAATTATTAGAGAAGTTAATTTACATTCTAATATTAGGAGGTTAGTTTAGAACTCTCTTGTAAATGTATGTTACTTCGCTTGAATGAATAAGAAAGAATACAAATTATTCTCATACATAGATTCACTCTAGCTTTAGCTTGTATAATTCATCCTATTCCATCTGACATTCTTCTTAGCAAGGGACTTTCCTTTCTTGGACGTTTGTCGACCTCAGTGTAGAGACACCCTTCTCTCTCCATTCGACGTTTACAATCCTCAATGTATCGACTTCTTCTTTCTTAGTCACTTGCAGAGCGATGTCCTGATAAGCCACAGGTCTTCTCCACACCCTCCCCACTTAGCGTCTAACAGATATGTGTCTCCCTCTCCCCATTCCCTCTATGCCAATTTCGTTGGAGTTTCCTCCATATGCGAGTTCTTCCTTCAAATGTGCAGAGGATAATGAGATAATCTTTCAGATATGCAAGTCTTTCATTTTAGGACTTAAAGTAGTCGATCAACTTCCTGAGAGTTGGAGTTGTGTATTTACCGTGTTATCTTATTGTATAAATGACTTAGAACTTGGCCCAAAACCTTGTAACACTTTCCTCTTATCAATGTATGTTTTCGTTTCTTTTCTCTTTTTCTTTTGTGATAAGTAACAGAAACTTTCATTGATGAATGAAAAGTTACGAAAAAATCAAAGATCACTTTTCCAATGAGTGAAAAGAGTAGTTAAGCTATAATCTTTAAATGATGTATATTGTGGGGCCATGTAATAGCAAGAACAGCGATGGCTTCAATGATGTTTTCTCTATCCTTGTAGTCTTCTGTGAAAATCTTGTCATTTCGTGTCTTCCAATATCGTCCACCAAGAAGCCGCAAGGAAAAGCTTCCATAAAGACTTTTTCTCCTCCTTAAAAGGATGGCCAATGTCTGCATAAAGAATAAGGTCCCTAATATTCCCCGATTTGACCATGTGCCAATTGAAAGTCTGTTAAAGATAAATCCAAATCTGGCAGGCAACAATGCATGAACACAGAATAGATGATAATGAATGTTTTCGTTTCCTATCAAAAAAAAAAATCACCTCGATGGATATAATCTTGTTTTATGAAGAAACAATTTCATTAAAGATGAAAAGACGTTCGTTAGGACTATACAAAATTACAAAATACTTGGCCAATTAGAAAGGAGGGAAGAGAAGGAATAATCTTTAAAGCATGGATAGCGTTTGATCCACGTTACAACCGAATGAACAATGCTATCAAAAAAACGGTGAAAAGGAGTTTCAATGTCTTGGAATATTCTTTTGTTCCTTTCACACCAAATACCCCAACAGAAAGCTCTCATAAAAGATTCTCATATTAATTTGGCCCTTTCCTTGAAAGGATGCCCCACTAAGCAACTATTCAATAGCATCAATGGATCGGTAGGTAGAAGGCCGTGTCAATTGAAAGATTCACGAATCCGGTCCCAAAAATGTCTAGCAAAAGAACAGATTGAGAGCATATGACCAAGAGTTTTCGAATCCCGTTTACAAAGAGTGCACCAGTTGGGGGAGAGGCTCTAGTGAGGAAGTCTTCTTTGAAGTTTCTCATTAGTATTGATAGCCTTATGAGCGATCTCCCATCATAAAAATTTTATTTTCCGAGGAGTGGGACCTTTCCCGATGATATGAAAAATGAGAGATGATGCATCCAGCGTTCTAGTCTCCAGGCTGCACATCAGAGAGTTTGTAGAATAGGATCCCGAGGGATCAAGCTTCCAATACGGCTCATCATCCACATTTGTGAGATGAACTCCTTCAAGGACTTGTATAAGGCTACCAAATTCGGCTATTTCCTCCTCCTTCAAGTTCCTCCTCAACCCAAAGCTCCAATAGCTATCCATTTCATCCCAAATCTCATTAACAGTGTCGTCTTTTTTGTTGGATAATTCAAAAAGTCTAGGGAAAAGTGTATTGAGAGGAGCAATAGAGATCCAATGTTCTTTCCAAAATTTTGTGTGCCTCCCATTCCCAACTTTGGAGCCAATACTGTTAAAGATCAAATGGCTATGTTGTAAAATTGCTTTCCATGGGCCCTGGAGTTTTTCCCAATCCTTTTGCTAATAAATCAGAGGGATGAGAGTAACCATATTTTGCTGCAATCACACGCCTCCATAAAGCAGTTTTTTCTTTTGTGAATCTCCATGCCCATTTTGCAAGAAGGGCTGTGTTCTTGAGTTTCATGTCGTGGATACCAAGACCCCATTATCAACATGCATAGACAACTTTTCCCATGTAACAAGATTCAACCCCTTCAATTCATTCTTACCTCTCCACAGGAATTTGCGAATAAGCTTCTCAAGAGTAACAATCATCTTGCAAGGCATTTGATATAAAGACATAATATGTTGGCAGATTAGCAAGAGTAGCTTGAATAAGAGTAAGGCGACCCCCTTTTGATATGTGACAGTGTTTCCACGGGCTAATCTTTTTCTCAAACTTCTCGATCATGGGTAACCAGAAGTTTGAGGACCTAGGCTTACCATTAAGGGGTATACCCAAATAGTGAGTAGGCCACGATACTTTCTTAAAACCATATCTGTTGGCATATGTAAGGATAGTCTCTTCCTCGAGATTTATACCCATGATCTCTGATTTATGCATATTAATATTTAATCCCGACATCAGTTCAAAGAAAAGGACCATACCCACCATATTATCCATAGCCATCAAGTCATATTCAGATAGAAGGAGGGTGTCATCAGCAAATTGAAGGTGGTGTATATAAATAAGATTCACTCCAACCGAGAAGCCTTTGAAAAAATCTCTCTCAGCAGCTCTATTCATTAAACGACTGAAGCAATCCATAATGATGATAAATAAAAAAGGAGAAAGGGGATCGCCTTGATGAAGACCTCTTGAAGCAATGATCTTACCTCGTGGTCGCCCATTAATAATGATGGAAAAATTTGCAGATGATATACAACCTCTGATCCAACATCTCCACAATTTCAGCCCTATACAGTATACCCTTTCCCATTGGATAAATTTTCCACCCATGATAAAACAGTCTCTTCAAGCCTTGTTTTTGTTAAAGGACATTTGGCCTAAGGGAAGATCACAAAGCCTAGAGAAAAAAGAGTGCAGCTATGAGAAAAGCTGCTTGTCAAAAGTCATGGAAAAGCTTATCTCAGATGAAGATTCAGAAAACTTAAAGCAATTAGTGATTCTGGGTCCTTTGTAAGAAAAAGGCTTTCCTATTCCCTTGGAGATGGGAGGGGAGACCATAGTGATTTGGATTATCAAGTGGGGGAAAGGTTGAAGTCATCGGAAAACAGAAAGGTGTGGCGGAGGGAAAAGAGGAGTTAGCTCTTTTTTATAAAAAGTGTAATTTTTTTTATTTTTTGTAAGCATCTCCTATTCCAAACATTCCTCTCAAGCCAAATATTCTACAAAGTAGCCAAAAAGGCATTCACCCACAATATTTCCACCTTATCCGTAAATGGCTAAATGGAAGATGAAAAAAGACCAACTCCACCATCAAGTGACAGGAACGAGTTACGGCGGAAGAAAAAAAAATGCAGCCCTAATCAAAGAAACAAAGTTGCTTCTCTAAAATAGTGTTATCTGAACTTTTTGAGGCACCCATGCCTTGATAAAAAAAAATGCATTTCTACGGCACAAACAACAAAGGGAATCTCACAGCATTAAATCAGTTATGAAAGAGTTTGTTACCTTACCCTTACCCTTTATGAGGTAGAATTATGATAGGAACCAAATATGTATTATAATAAAAAGATAAAGATACAAGATAACCCAGTCAAGTGTTCGAGCTACTTGGACCCTTTCTATTCACTCTCAAGCCCTAGATATTCACTATCTCAATTCTCGTAAAAGTATGCTTATCTCCTCTCCACCCTCTTTTATATAGTCTGATAAATTTATCCTACTTCCAACAGGATTGAGCATTCCTTATCCTACTCACAATCATATTCCCAGGAGGATTGAGTATTCCTATCAATTGTGAAACAGCTTGTTATTCCTTCATATGGTGCAAGGTGTGTAAGCTTAAGTATAGAAATAACGCATTCTTTGACATATCATATTTGTATTTATGTACACTTTCCATGCTCTTTCTTAATGGGCATGCTAAGGCAACTAACAAATGCTTACAATTAGATTTAGAAAAAAATAATAATAAGATATAGAAAGGTCAATCACAATGATATAATATGTTCTCATAGACCCATATCAGTTGATTTGCGAGACTAATTAAATATAAACAAAAAAAAAAACTAACCTCCAAAAAGAGAAACCTCCCTGTTGGAACTTTTAGTCTTTTTTGGACTACTTTTTTTATGGTTAACATTTATAGGCTTCACGTCTCCAACTGCAAAACTACCGGTAAGTCCTTCGGAGGACCGAACTTGAGGTGTAATTTTTTCAAGACGGGCATTAATATCTTTCACCTAAAGATAGAAATAACAAAAAATAAATAAATAAATAATACTGTAGTAGCATCCGATTCGATAAATATTAATACCTTTCACCTGTAGATAGATGATAATATCTTACCATATAGGTTGGAAGTTGATGGCGCTGAAGCTCATCTCGCAATTGTGGCCCAGCCTGTGTATACATCTCCTGAGGAAAAAAAAAATTAAGTCAAACTTCTGAATTCACAACAACTGACAGTAACACTATCCAAGACATCGACCTAAGCTTGCATGGAAAGTTTATAAATTTCAAAATACAAATGTAATATAATAACTAGGGAATGTTTTGAAGTTATAAGCATAAATAACAGAATACCCATCATTACAATTAACCCAAGATTGCAAACCTCAATACAGACTATAGCTGCTTCCCTAACTCCAGGATTGGGATCATTCAGCATCTGCAAAATCTGTAGAAAAGAACTTTTATACGTTCACTTCTAAGATGGACAGAAGTTAATCTAGACATAAGGTTCATCTTTTCGTTTCGGGAAATTCAATTATATACCGAAGGTAGTACAGCTCGCTGAAGTGTAAGCTCGGTTGATGCAAATAAACCAACTGCGGACGTAACAGTTCTTGCAAACTCTTCTCGTATTCTCCAGCTCTTGTGTGACCATGCATAAGAGCCAGCTCTTTCAACAATGATTGTCGGAGAAGAAACCTGCAGGTGGTGACAATCATTAGGTGCATTTTTTCCCTTTCAGTAGGACCATGTGAAAAAGACCCGATTAAGCAATATTTCAATACAACATATGCACTAAAACATATAATCAGATGTAAATATAGAAGAAAAATCTGGGCAAAACTCGGAAGAAAGAAACTAAATCAAATCCAAATGAGTCGAAATTTCAACCAAATTAAGCCCTCTCCAGGAAAGGATTCAGATTCATTCGCCGCATAAACAGCAAGAATTGGTGAAAGAGTTGAATCGAGAGTACTACCTCCATGAGAGTGAGCAACAGCCTCCTAGCGGCTTCTCTGACGGGCTGCTTGGCATCGCCCAAGCGCTCGACGACAGCGGGGACAAGAGCATTGAAATGCAGCTTGAGATGGTCGCCGGAGAGCACAGCGGCAGAAGCCAGAGCCTGGAGAGCACCCTGGGAGACCCTGAAGTTGTTGTCCTTGAGGAGATCGAGGCAGCAGTCGAGCAGGGCGGTCGTCTCGGCGGAGTTCAAGCTCTTTCTAGAGGCTTCGAGAAGCTCGTAGAGGCGCTCGACACCGGCCATCCGCTGCTTGGTGTCCTTGGCACGAGCAAGCTCCAATGCCTCCTCCATATCCGCAGATCCGGCGGGCCAGAGCTCAGATCTGAACAAGATGCACCAGAGAGTGGAAAGTGGTGGAGTTCCGCCGAGAAGAACAAATTGTCCCAATGGGCTAAAAGAAGAAGAAGGATTGAAATGGAGGAGAGGTTTTTGAAGAGAGACAGAGAGACTCAAATTTGGAATGGAAATTCCTACTTACCACTCTCTCCTTTTGCTTCTAATTTACGATTTCTACCCTTTTTCTACCATTTCTCTTCTCCTTTCTTTTTCTTTCTTTTCTTTTTTTAATAACTGACCACTTTTGCAACAAAGAAAATACAATGATTATAAACAAATGACAATACTCCCAAAACAACTATTATTAAGAAGCAAAATTAATTTGTGACGTCTTCTATATAATGCAAGGAAGATAATCGATCCAAACCAATATTTTCGATTTTTACAAATTACAAATAGATATGTTCAACTTTGTGCTAAAAATTGAACCAATTCATTCAATTGGATCAATTTAGTTCGATTTTTCCATTTTTTGCTGCTCCCTAGGGTTTAGGGTGCAAGTAATAATTATAAATAACAAATAGTCACTATAAAAATCCATATTGATTTTGGGAAGAGCAAGATAATAAGATAATAGAGACTATAAAGAATCAAATAGTCATTATTAAGAATGAATAATAATTATATGAGATAAACCATGATTCTAAAGGTAATTAGCAGTGATTATGGAAAAATAATTGTATGACTAGATAGTTTATTTGGAATAAGATACGTGTTTATGGCAATAGGTTGAATGATTAGAATTTCCTACTTCCACTAATTGGTGAACTAAAAAAGACATATGTTAAGGTCATGAGTCTTGAATTTTTCCATCTCGATTATTAGTGGACTTACCTTTTGGCATATACTTTGATTAGGTCAATGTTCTTTCTCTTACATTTTGCATACTAAAAAAAGTTATAAAAAATTTTAAGAGATTTTCCATGAGTAACAAAAATATAAAAAAAAACAATAATAATTACATATGTAAAAAAATAAATAAATATAGCAAAAATTTATTCATAAATTGATAAGGGGTTTTTGCATGTATATTAAAAAAACAAAATAATTCCATGTATAGCACAATTTCCAAACTTATTCATTTGTGGCACAAAATTGATTGAAGTCTATCAATTTGCCGATTGAAGTCTATCAGTTGAATTGATAGAAGTCTAAAGTCTATCAGTTGAACTGATAGAAGCCTATTAGTTGACTAATAGAAGTCTATCAATTGAACTGATAGAAGTCTAAAGTCTATCAGTTGAACTGATAGAAATCTAAAATCTATCAGTTGAATTGATAGAAGTCTAAATAGGAATTTTGGGCAAAATGTACTATGAATGAAAAATGGGCTACAATTGTAATGAAGAGCCAAAAATATGTTATGGAGGATAAATTCCCAAAGTATTATTATAAGGGGATTTTTCATATATATTAAAAAAAACAAAATAATTATCCATGTTGATCGTGTTGATGCTGCTTTAATAAATAAGTAATAATCTGGTCGTTTTACACAATAATACACAATGTTGCAAACATTCAACAGATTAATACGCAAGTATACGCAGCCAATCGTAGTCAAGTGATAAGATAAAAGTCATTCTCCACAGGGACTGGTTTAACTCTAAATAAGTGTTAATCGAAAAGTCAAGTACAGAAAGTAAAGGAAAATGTGGTGGGTGATTATACTAACTAGTTGACTAAAAACTATATAACTATAGTAATGAAAACAAATGTTGTAAACATTGGAAAATAAATAGTAACTCATGCAATGCTAACAACTTCACAAAACCAGATAGCAAACTGTCACAATGCTATAAACGTTCGATATGAAGATAATAAAACAGAAATGCTGAAAACATGAAAAACAGGGGAAATACTTCAATAAGAGAATAGGTTCGGGTTAAGGGTAGGTTGAGTGTGATTAACATGCATCAAGGGTGAGACTATGGTGAGAAGCAGACTCCGCACAATATGTGATCAAATGATCTTTCTCAAGATGCATTCATTCTCTTCGAGCTTGAGCTCTCGCATCTAAACTCGAAGCTATAAACTATGAAATGCGCACTAGTGAGGTGACTATCTCTAGCCTCCCTCTTTAACAAGTAGGAGTTCCTAAAATTAAAACTAATGGACATGAGTAGGTTATCTCTAATCCATCTCTCTCTCGAGATGAAAAGACAAGCAAACATGAATGGATGATCATTCGAAACATGCTTTTAGTTAAAATGTTTATTATGTTTTAGCCTAACACCCCCCTACTCACCCAGGATACATGCATCACACACTCTTTCCTCGACCTTCACCTATAAGCATTTAGCTCATAATGGAAAGAACAGAAACAGAGTATAATGCCGAAAACATTTCACCACAGATTACCAGACAAAACAGAATGCTATAAACAATGAAAGAAAACTACCAACAAAGTATGCATTAAGCAATGAAATCAAGTCTTACAAAACTAAAGCTATTAGAAATGAAAATAAAGAGAAGAAAGGGAGAAGAAAGCTTAGGAAAGTCTCCAAAGAATGCCAAAAGGATCTTCAACGGTGCTCCTCCAAGCTCCTTGTGAAAGCCCACTACTTTATTACAATAAAGCTAGCTAACTCTAAAAACAAACTAAAGAAAACAAGAAGAAAATGGGTAAGAAAGTTGTTGGAATTCTAGAGAAGAGAAGAGAAAAGAGATGGCCAAAAGAAAGTTGAGAAATGAGACTCCAAGGAGAGCTGGGGTTTCATGTTTTTCATCACCTATTTAAAGGCCTAGGTCAAATATAATCAATAGCTAAGATTAAAAGATGAAAAGTACATGCTTCCCCATCAAAATATGCCCTTTTGATACGTGTCCGAGGGGACAAACGAGTCGGCAACCTCTGCTCCATCTGACATCTGCTTAGGAATTCTACTTTTTTGCAGGAAACTGTTATTTCTAGTCGGCGCGAATGCTACATACATTGGCTTGCTTCCGAATGGCTCTTTTTTTCTTTCATCCTACTCTTCTAATGAAGGCATAAGTCCAAAGCTTTCTGCATTTTTAAATTCTGAAATAATAAAAAACAACTTAGCGAGAACAAGGAATCTTGAAATGCTATAGAAAATGCTTCAAGCATTCACTTTTCAGCACAAAAGCTCTAAATTATCCTAACTTTCTAGTTCTTGCCTCGTATCCTACATGCATTGTATTTTCAGTATAATTCTCTATCTTAAGGTTGTTCTATGCATCAAAGTGTAAGGATAATGCACGATTTCTTCAATAAATACACCCTAAAAAGGACTAAATAACTCTCTTATTGAGAGTTATCACATGTATAGCACAATTTCCAAAATTATTCATTTGTTGCACAAAAATGATTGAAGTCTATCAATTTGCATTGTTCAATCACTCAAAATCAATTGAAGTCTATCAATTGAAATGATAGAAGCTAAAATCTATCGGTTAAACTGATAGAAGTCTATTAGTTGAAGCGATAGAAGTCTATCAATTGAACTGATAGAAGTGTAAAATCTATCAGTTGAACTGATAGAAGTCTAATGATGTTAGACTAGCAATTTTGGGCAAAATGTGCTATAGATGAAATTATTTTTAAAAGTGTGCTATAATTATAATGAAGAGCCAAAAATATGCTATGAAGGATAAATTCCCAATTGATAACCACAAAACTGAGAGACTTCAATCAAGTGAAATGGATAGGTAATCATAAATATTTCATATTTTTCTATAAATGAAATATTTTTAAGAAGTTACTCTAATTAAAATATGGATGCTAGAATTTGATATACAACAAATTTCCAAAAATTTATATAAGATCCTAAAGGAAGGAAATGTCAAAGGTCAAATGTTGACCGAGTCCAAACGACGTCGTTTTGGCTTACAACAAAATGACGTTGCTTGATCTTCCAAGTGTGAGACACGTGGCCACTAGCTCATGCTTAAGTGGTTTTTTTTAACGAAATGACGACATCTCGTTCTTTCTCTATTTTTTATTCATGTCGATTGCATCATTTATGAGTGATGGATCATCTACAGGTTCTTGGAGCTCAAAGCTCAAAGTGTAGATTGATGCATACTTTTCAACCACGACTTGGAGGTAAGTAGCTATATTTCTATTCCTTGTACAATCTTATTTGTTGTATGAATATTCATAAAATCATGGTGGGTTGTCAGTTGTGTTATAGTCTTTTGGAGTGTTGTGTGGATTTTTTGTGGTGCTATGTTGTTTCTTAGAGAGATGTATGAGTTGTTAGCGATGTCTCATTACTTTGTGAATGTAAGTGAGTTGCTAGCGGTATCACTCCTTTCAGAGTGCTGTGAGTTTATAACGGTGTTTCACTCCTTTATGAGTGTAGGGTGAGTTGATAGCAATATTCACTCATTTGAGAATGCATAGTGAGTTTCTAGTGGCGTTTCACTCCTTTGAGGATGCATGGTGAGTTACCAACATTGTTTCACTCTTTTCGAGGGTGTAGTGAAAGTTTTTGGTGATGTTCCACTCATATGAGAGTGCAAGGTGAACTGCTAGCGATGTTTCACTCTTTTGAGAATGCATGGTGAGTTTCTAGCGGTATTTCACTTCTTTGAGGGTGTAGGGTGAGTTACTAATGATGCTTCACTCATTTGAGAGTGCATGATAAGTTACCAACAATGTTTCACTTCTTTAAGGGTGTAATGTGAATTGTTAGTGATGTTTCACTTATTTTAGAGGACAAGGTGAATTGTTAGTTGTATTTCACTCTTTTGAAAGTGCATGGTGAATTATTGGTTATGTTGAACTTATTGGAGGATGTGAGGTGATTTGCTAGTTGTGCTTCACTTATTCAAGAGTGTAGTTGTATTTGTTGGTTGAAGATAATATATGCACATGAGCTACACACGATTGTTCATGGTATGAATTGGTGCATGTGTTTATTGGTGTATTATGAGTGTGATAAAGTACGAAAATGTGATTTGTCTTATTGAGTGATGAAGTACGATTCATTTATTGAATAGCGAAGAGGATAGAAATGAAGCTTGTTAAGCTCTTACCAATTTAGTGTAAGACCTTAGAAGTTATTTATGTTTGAGTTCATACTATTAACTTATCATGACTCATTTATGTAAATTGGAGGTTTATATGTTTTTAATGTGAGATTAGTGGGAGGATAATTACTTCTGCTGGTGGTGGTGATATTCAGTGTGAGATAACCTGAGCTGATGGAGGATCGGTGTAGTTGTATTTGTTGGTTGAAGATAATATATGCACCTGAGCTACGCACGATTGTTCATGGTATGAGTTGGTGCATGTTTTATTGGTGTACTGTAAAGACCCGACCCAAGAAGAGGTCTCTAACCTAGATCTTTACTTAGCATGCATGATTAAGAATGTAAAACGTCATTTAGAGCTCCAAATTTAAATCTTTGCAGTCAGCACATTTAAAACAAAAACCATAATTCCAATAAATAAAACCATCAAGTAAGTGACTAATCAGTACTTTCTTAAAACAATCAAAGGGAAACGGTTTGTGAACATAAAATAGTTTTATGAGTGTTTTCCTAGGGACTCAAGTCCCACTACATGCTAATTCATAAAAACAGTAAAAGAACGTGCAATCTCAGAGTCAGCTATCCATGATCATCCAAAGACCTCCTCCTAGCCATCCACCTGTCCCCAAGTTACCTGGTGGAAAACCACAGAAAATAAGGGTGAGCAACGAGTTACTCAGTAAGAATCCCCAACCGGGGTACAATACGAAAACATCTCATTTAGCACAAGTACATGCAACCATACAACGACTTGGAGCAAACAGTTGGGTTAGACCATACGCCCCTCCTGGAGCTTGCCTATTCGAGGCTTTACATTTATAACTACCCTAGGTTCTACACCTGGATGCCCTTCGGGCCTTACACAACCTCGGACTCAGTGCTGGCCATCGGGGACTTACACACCTAGGATGCCCATCGAGGTCTTACACCTCCAACTCAGTGATGCCCATCGGGATCTTATACACCTAGGATGCCCATCGGGGTCTTACACCTCCAACTCAGTGATGCCCATCGGGGTCTTATACACCTAGGATGCCCATCGGGGTCTTACACCTCCAACTCAGTGATGCCCATCGGGGTCTTATACACCTAGGATGCCCATCGGGGTCTTATACACCTAGGATGCCCATCGGGGTCTTACACCTCTAACTCAGTGATGCCCATCGGGGTCTTATACACCTAGGATGCCCATCGGGGTCTTACACCTCCAACTCGGTGATGCCCATCGGGTCTTATACACCTAGGATGCCCATCGGGTCTTACACCTCCGGATGTCCATCGGGGTCTTACCCGAGCGAGACCTACACTAGTTACCCCTACAATCCTCTACACTATACGACACCTGTCTAAACCTAACATGGATCTAACAGCATTCAACGGAGAGCATGGATATGTCAGGATGGAAAAACGTAGCATGAAACTAATAGAATACAACATAAAGCATGAATATGACAGGATAGGAGAACCCTTGCATGGAACTAACGGAACGTGAACATAACACGAACATGAATCAAAAGCAAGCATGATGCCTATCCACTAGAAACTCATACAGTTACAATAACCAATATGCTATCAAGTGTTCGCAGGGTCCACACAACCCCGGGTAAGAAATCCTTACACGAAACGAGTGGAAAGTAACTATCACGAACCAACTAACAACCTTCGAGCTTTAAAGCGCGGGCGAGCGACCTAGGCATACAATAAAATATCCTAAATAAATAAACAAAGCGGCTAAAATCATGAAGTCCAAAGGGTGGAGGCTCGGAAATTTACCAGCCGAGAAGACACACGCCTCGGCGCAAGGAAGCGAGCAGCACGGCACTTTGGTGCGCAGGGCGCGCGGCGCTGCATCAAGCTTGCGTGCGGCAAGGCGCGCGGACACACGTTGGAGCGGGCGCCGCGGCAAGGCGTCTGGGCGGCGGCGCGTCTGCGGCGCGACACAGGCTGCGGGGCGCTCGCGAACGAGCAACAACACGCTGACGACGGCAGCAGCGAAGCGGCGCGACGCGAGGGACGGACTAGCGCGCGCGGCGGTCTGTGCGTCGCGTCGAATCTGGCCGAGGACGGACGGAGCGGTGCGGGGCGGTCGGCGCTGGGCGCCACAAGATCTGGCGATAAGCGTGGCGCTGGGCGCGACGGTCACGTGCGACGGCGGCAGCGGGGCGGGGCGTCTTGATCGCGGCGGCGGGCTGACGGTCGCGGCGGCGAAGGGCTGGGCGAGTGCGGCTTGGTGCGGCGGCAACGTGGGCGTGGTGCGGGTGCGATGGCGCGACGGCGAGGTGTGGGGAGAGGGCTTTGCGCGAGTGAAGTTTTCTTTTTTTTTTTTCTTTTCCTTCCTTCCTTAATTATATAAGCCTTGGGAATTTCAAATTCCCTTCCCAAAACTTCCCCCTTCGAGCCAGTGGCGACGACTATTTTCTTTATTTAATTCCAAACTTCCAAACCCCTTTTTAGGCCAAGGGTTCGAGTCCTCCCAACAACACTTTTGAGCAAAATATATATAGAAACCTAATTTTACATTCAACGGAAACCAGTCACATTAAATGACTCCTCCTTAGAAGACTTTTGTCCCAGTCAGTCATTGTACTTAAAACAACTTCTGTAGATCCTCCGCATCTCCCCTTCCAACTCCCAGGTAGCTTTCTCAATACCCTGATTCCGCCATTGCACTTTCACCAAATCAATGGCTCGGTTTCTCAAAACTTTCTTCTCAAATGCTATGATTTTTACGGGCTTCTCCTCAAAGCTCAGATCATGGTTCAACTGCAAAGGCTCAAAATCTATGACGTGCGAAGGGTCTGCCACATACTGGCGGAGCATCGAAACGTGGAACACACTATGTACTACAGCCAAGGACGGCGGCAAAGCTAACCGGTAAGCTACGGCCCCAATCTTCTCGAGGATCTCGAATGGTCCAACAAACCTGGGGCTCAGCTTCCCCTTCTTACCAAACCTCAAAACTCCACGCGCCGGAGCTACCTTAAGAAACACATGCCGGCCAACCTCAAACTCCAACTCTCTCGTCGACATCGGCGTAGCTCTTTTTGCTGCTCTCGCAGGCGGTCAACATACGAGCCACGATTTTCTGGACAGCCTCATTGGTCAACTGAAGCAACTCCGGACCAAACACCTGCCTGTCCCCAACCTCTTCCCAGAATACCGGGGATCTGCAGCGCTTACCATACAACGCTTCAAACGGTGCCATCTGAATGGTCGTCTGAAAACTATTGTTGTAGGCAAACTCCATCAAGTACAAGTACTGGTCCCAACTACCCGGGAAATCCAACACACATGCTCGCAACATGTCCTCTAAGATCTGATTTACCCGCTCAGTCAGGCCATCGGTCTGTGGGTGGAAGGTCATCTCTTGTAGTTGCACTCTCAGCCCCAAACACGCTGAAGGGCTTTCCAAAACAAGTGATGTAAAATGGGAATCCCGGTCGGAGATAATTTTAACGGCACTCCGTGGTACCTAACTATCTCTGCTCAAGGAACAATCTGCGCCTTTGCTCCACGGTGTAGCTTATCCTGCCGGGAATGAAGTGTGCACACTTGGTCAACCTGTCAACGATCACCCAAATCTGTGCATAACCTCTAGAAGTCCTGGGAAAACCCGAAATAAAGTCCATGGTGATCTCCTCCCACTTCCACTGTGGCATCTGAAGCAGTGCGCAGCAAACTGCTGGTTTTTCGCCGCTTAGCGCGCCTTCACTTGGCGACAAGTGAAGCATCAGAAAGACCCGACCCAAAAAGGGCTCTAAATAGGCCTTTACCCCAATGCATGCATTCAAGTAAAGGACAATATGCAAATAATTTTCGGATTCCCAATTAAAACAAAACAATCAAGGTTCAATCAGAAATAAAGATAGTTTGCTGAAACCTGTCCCTGTCTCCAAGCACCTGTTTCAAGGCAAATACATTTCCAAAACGTACACTCTGATAAGAGATTTATTAAAACATTTGAAACATCCTCAAATTCAATAAAGCGGGAATCCACAAAAACATTCAGAAAACATCCTAGGGCTCCGTGCCCGACTACATGCATTCAGGGGAAAATAAAAGACAAGAGTCATAGAAATAAAAAGTCAGAGACGACAGCGAGCGAGTTCCCATGATCACGGCTCCTCCTTGACCATCTGTCTCGCCCCTTGGTTACCTGTGGAAAACCACAAAATAAGGGTGAGTAACGAATTACTCAGTAAGAATCCCCAACCGGGGTACAATACGATGCACATGGTCATCTAGATGAGTGTATGCAAGCTATGAATATAAACACAGAATAGAGCACATAGCTTAAGTCCACACTTGGACCTCGGATGCCAACTCAGGGTCTTAGTCCGAAAATAAATCACCACACAATACGCCCTATACGAGAAACAAATCTCGGCATCAGCCTGTCTACTGTCGATACGAAAGGTGCACTGGCTCACAATCCCGAGGAGCTCTCGATCGGCGCTTGTAATGAGCGTATGCGCGCACCGCATGCTCTTTCGCAACTCGGGGTTGCCGGGTCTAGTGGCAAGCTGCCCAGTCCATCACCATGCCTAACTAAATCTGGGATCGGTGTCACCGACATAGGGTGTGAGACACGGACACGTGAACTATGTCGGCTGAACCACCGCACCTAAGGCTAAGGAATCGGTCGTGGTAGGCTTACACCAGAAGTCGTCCTTGCCCTAACAGTGGCAATCGGGGGCTCTTGCCAAACACGCGAGGACGTCTTGCGGCTGCTGGGGGGACGAGGCAATGCCAAGTCATCATCCCGACCGTTGGGGCATCGCGCGCGACTACCACCCTCACCCAAGATTGCCGGGCCTCACCGGTCGAGATAGCTAAACCCTCACGGGGTCCAGGATGGAGTATTACCTCAATGCGTCCTGCCATGGATGCAAGATACCTTATGCATCGGGCCCTGATGATGCTACCTACCTACACTCTAACCTATCATAACAATAACATACAATCCAATACAATCCAAAACGTGCTCAACGGATACAACGAACCTAGCATGGTACTATGAAGCAAGAACAGAGATATGAGCATGCGAACGGAACAACCTAGCATGGACTAACATGAGAGAACAACATAAGAAGTCATGCTAGTCGAGAATTGAAACGAGCACCTAAACTATACATGCCGATAATCACAAACAAACACACAAACAACAATCACATAGAACATCGCAGGTCCACACAACCGGTAAGAAATCCTTACAGTGGGGGCAACTACACACAAAAAACCCAAAGATGCGATCGAACCCGAGCTAGCTATCGAGAACCTAACAAAAACAATGATAATCACAATCCAAAAGCCTAAATATAATAAAATAAACAAGGCTCGGCTCAAAGGAAGCAACTCACGCGGCTCGGTGACATGCGGACATGCGGCGGCGGCGGGCGAGGCTGCTCTTCTGGCGCTGCACGGCCATTGGAGCGGACGCAGCAGCGGCATGAGCAGGCGGACACGCGCGGCGCAAGACGAGAGGCGGCGACGACGGCGCGTGGCGCGCGCGCGCGAATGAGGAGCGGCGCTCTGGCGCGGGCGAGCAACGTTAGCGCGCGCGCGCGCGCCAGTGCGCGCGGCGGCGACGCGCGCGCACGGTGCATCACGACGACCTCTGCTTTGGCGCAGTGCGGCCTGCGACGGCTTTAGCGTCTAGGCGACTGCTTCTGGCGCTGGGGTTCTTGGTGCGATCTGGGTGGGCCGCTCGGCCGGGCTTTGCTCGGTGGGTCGCTTAGTGGCCGGAACGGCACTCGGAGTGCAAGGGAAGAAAATCACGGCAAGGGCTTGGGAGAGAAGAGGGTTGGGCGGCCATGGAGTTTTGGGGAAGAAAACACAAAACCTAATTTCTTTTCATTTAACCAAATGCACAAAAACTCCAAAGATCCAAGGGTAACTAAGATATGACGCGGAAAGAGTAACAATAACACATGGTGGCTCACTTGGCAAGGCTCTCCTCTAGCACACAAGGCCACCTTGGCTCGAACCCTGGTTGCAACATAATTTTCCTATATTTTAACTTTTGCATCTATCCTTGCTCAAACCCATCCACAAAGCCTCAGAAACTTACATAAATCCAATAATTTTAGCAACTGGAAAAAGACATAAACGGCCCTGATGGCCTGACCAAATTACCAAAATGCCCCTAGGGCACACTTGGAAGACCGGGATGAAAACCTGGGCCGTTACAAGCACCGACTGGCAAACTGGGCAATCTCTCTCTTCATCCCCATCCACCAAAAAGTCTGCTTAAGATCTTGATACATCTTGTTACCCCCTGGGTGCCATGCAAAAGGCGAGGTGTGAGCCTGGGTCAACAACTCTGTACGAATACCAGCATCGGCTGGGACACATAGCCGACCCTTATATCTCAAACCACCATCTGCACATATCACAAAATCGAAGTCACCATCAGCCTGAACCCTCTCATACAAACTCTTTAACTTAGGATCACCCAACTGGCCGTCGATAATCCTTTGCCTTATCGAAGGCTGGATGGTCAACTGAGCTACCCTGGCGGTAACATCCCCTAACAACACTGCTATTTCTGCTCTCCCGAGGTCTTTCCTTATGATACTTTTGGGATTTGCCAAAGTTGCTAGATGCGAGGTCTTTCTACTTAGTGCATCTGCCACAACATTTGCCTTTCCAAGGTGATACAGGATCTCACAGTCGTAATCCTTTACAAGCTCCAACCACCACCTCTGCCTCATGTTCAAGTCCTTCTAAGTGAAGAAATACTTGAGGCTTTGATGGTCCGAGAAAATCTGAATCTTTTCCCCATACAAGTAGTGCCTCCAGATTTTAAGTGCAAAGACGACTGCTGCCAACTCCATATCATGAGTCGGATAGTTACGCTCGTGTGTGTTTCAAGCGCCTCAAGGCGTGCGCTATCACCTTACCGTGTTGCATCGAGCGCGCAACCCAAACCAAACTTGCTGGCATCACTGTACACCACGAAACCCCCTGTTCCCTCTAGAACTGCCAACACTGGCGCAGACGTCAAGCTGTTCTTCAGCTTAGCAGAACTCTCATCGCACTTCTTATCCCAAACGAAATCAACGCCCTTTCTCGTCAACCGAGTAAGCGGGTACGCTATAGCGAGAAATTTTTTGAACGGCGTCGATAATATCGGCCCACTGCACCAGAAAGCTACGAATCTCCCGACACGATCGTCGGTGCAGCCCGCCCACTAACGGCCTCTATCTTGAAGGGTCCACAACCACTCCTCCTTAGACACAACGTGTCCCGAAAAAGCTACCTCCTCAAGCCAAAAGTCACACTTTGAAAACTTCGCATAGAGTTGGTTCTCGCGCAAAGTTTTGTCAAAAATCATCTCTCAGTCTGAGCATGGTCCTCCTTAGACTTAGAGTACACAAGAATGTCATCTATAAATACGATGACAAAGCGGTCCAAGAATTCCTTGAACACTCTGTCCATCATGTCCATGAATGCTGCTGGGGCGTTCGTCAGTCCGAATGACATGACTACGAACTTGTAGTGACCGTACCTCGACCTGAAAGCTGTCTTGGGGATATCTGCATCCTGAATCCTCAACCGGTGGTAGCCCGACCTCAAATCAATTTTTGAAAACACACAAGCTCCCTGGAGCTGGTCGAACAGGTCGTCGATGCGTGGCAGTGGATACTTGTTCTTGATCATCACCTTGTTCAGTTCCCTGTAATCAATGCATAGACGCATCGAGCCATCCTTTTTCTTAACAAACAGCACGGGTGCTCCCCATGAGGACACACTCGGTCTAATAAATCCTCTGTCAAGCAACTCCTGCAACTGCTCCTTTAACTCTTTCAGTTCAGCTGGCGCCATACGATAAGGAGCTTTCGAAATAGGACGAGTCTCTGGCTCAAGCTCTATTGAGAAATCCACCTCTCTCTTTGGCGGCAGCCCATGCAATTCTTCAAGGAAAACATCTGCAAACTCCTGCACAATGGGCACTTGCTCAACAGATAACTGATCACAGCTCTCTCCGGTCAACTTAGCCAAAAAGCCCCCAGCTCCTCGAGCTAGCAAACGGTGGGCTTTAGCTGCCGAAATCACTGGCAGACACACCCCACTATGGGTTCCCCAAAATTTAAAGCTAGGCCTGCTCGGCGGCCTGAACACCACCTCCTTCCGGCGGCAATCAATCATAGCGTGGTTATCAGCCAACCAATCCATACCGAGGATTACGTCAAAAACACTCATAGCTAACACTATGAGCGTAACCTGCAGAGACTCGTCGGATACCCGTATCCGACCATCCCTTACCTTCTGGCTAGCGAACATACTAACTCCCGAGGGAGTAGCAACAGATAACTCAAAACCTAGGGGCTCTAAAATCATGCAAGCATGCTCAGCAAAAACAGCAGAAATAAAAGAATGTGTGGAACCCGAATCAAACAACACGAGGGCAAGGTGGTCAAGAACTAGAAGCGTACCTGCCACTGCGGCCCCGGCTTTCTCAGCCTCCTGGCGGGTCGTAGCATACATTCTCCCTCTCATCGAAATTTGGTGTGCCACCACCACTGCTTTCTGATTGCAATGCCGGGCCTGATGCCCCTCCTTACCACAGTTATAGCAAGCTCTAGGGTTACCACCACAAGGTCCCCAATGCTGCTTCCCACATGATCTACAATACGGTGGCGGCCTCCCTACGCCCTGTTGGCGAGGCTGATCACGGTTACGATCCCAATGCTGGTCTCTACCATGATAAGTACTCTGGCGGCGCTGACCGCCCCCACGGCCATTACTTCCTGAGTCAAACTTACGCTTTTGGCCCGAGTACACTGGGGCCTTCGACACTCTGATACTAACAACTTTGCTCGGAGGATACTTCCCATCATAAATCGTTGCCAATCAGTCGCCTTGGCAAAAGTCTCTCGGGCTCTGTGCCCTAACATCTGAGACACTCCCTGTCTCAAACCCGCAATAAAACTTCCTGATCTTCAGCTCCGGGGTAGCAATCAACTGTGGCGCGAAGTATCCATATTCTGAGAACTTCTTCTCGTACACCTCGATCGAGTCCGACCCCTGCTTAAGGTTTGAGAACAGCTCAATCATCTTTTCTTGGGCTTCTTCACTGATAAATTTTGCCTTGAACTCAGCCTTGAAGAATTCCTAGGTGGCAGGTGGAGACCCAGCCGGTCTCTCACTCAAAGTGGAATCCCACCACCACTTAATCTGTGCAGGCTAACACATGAGTCGCACATCGAGCTCATTGCACCTCGGGACAAGCCATCACCATAAATGTATATTCCATTTCAAAGAATCCACTTGGCGACTACCAATGGTTCTCTAGGGGCACTGAACTTCTCGGGCTTCCATTTGACAAAATCCCTCAGCCACTTGCCCAGATCCTCAGCACCTTCCGCCACAACGGCCTCTTTCACAATTGGCTCCTGCTGAGCTGGCGGTACTGGTGGCACTACAGTCCTCTGCGGAACCAACTCGATCAGCTGCTCTATGTGAATTTGGGACTCCTCCCTCTGTGCAGCTAATAGAGCCTGCGTCTCAGCCCTCTACTCGGCCCTCTGGTCAGACAGCAACCCAACCATAAGAGCCCTCATGGACTCCATAAAAGCAACTCCCGGTGCAGCCTCCCGAGGCTGAGTTGCCTCCACGCCTCTCCGGCAACACGGTGAAGGGTGCTCAGAGGCGGCCTAACATCAAGATCGGCTTGGGACGACGTCCCTCCCGTGTCAGAATCAATACGAATGCCCTGGCTGGTCGGCCTCGAGCCTCTCTGCCCTCTACGAGTGACTGGCATACTGACAATCTACACCCAAACCAACAATGAGTCAGAACCTAGTTTCCCTGCTCCACAACAACAAGTCATATACATGCAAGGTGCAAACGGTATTGTAATTCTTAACCCTTAACCTTAAACTTACGGACATACCTGATGGCTGGCGGAGCGCTGATGATCACGGAAAACAACCTACAATGCAGTCGTCTCTGTAACCTATAACTCTGAGCTCTGATACCAACTATAAAGACCCGACCCAAGAAGCGGTCTCTAACCTAGATCCTTACTTAGCATGCATGATTAAGAATGTAAAACGTCATTTAGAGGTCCAAATTTAAATCTTTGCAGTCAGCACATTTAAAACAAAAACCATAATTCCAATAAATAAAACCATCAAGTAAGTGACTAATCAGTACTTTCTTAAAACAATCAAAGGGAAACGGTTTGTGAACATAAAATAGTTTTATGAGTGTTTTCCTAGGGACTCAAGTCCCACTACATGCTAATTCATAAAAACAGTAAAAGAACGTGCAATCTCAGAGTCAGCTATCCATGATCATCCAGCATCCTTCTCCTAGCCATCCAGCCTCTGTCCCCAAGTTACACGGTGGAAAACCACGAGAAAAAATAAGGGTGAGCAACGAGTTACTCAGTAAGAATCCCCAACCGGGGTACAATACGAAAACATCTCATTTAGCACAAGTACATGCAACCATACAACGACTTGGAGCAAACAGTTGGGTTAGACCATACGCCCCTCATGGAGCTTGCGTATTCGAAGGCTTACAGCTATAACTACCCTAGGTTCTACACCTGGATGCCCTTCGGGCCTTACACAACCTCGGACTCAGTGCTGCCCATCGGGGACTTACACACCTAGGATGCCCATCGGGGTCTTACACCTCTAACTCAGTGATGTCTATCGGGGTCTTACACCTCCAACTCAGTGATGCCTATCGGGGTCTTATACACCTAGGATGCCCATCGGGGTCTTACACCTCCAACTCAGTGATGCCCATCGGGGTCTTATACACCTAGGATGCCCATCGGGGTCTTACACCTCCAACTCAGTGATGCCCATTGGGGTCTTATACACCTAGGATGCCCATCAGGGTCTTACACCTCCAACTCAGTGATGCCCATCGGGGTCTTATACACCTAGGATGCCCATCGGGGTCTTACACCTCCAACTCAGTGATGCCCATCGGGGTCTTATACACCTAGGATGCCCATCGGGTCTTACACCTCCGGATGTCCATCGGGGTCTTACCCGAGCGGGACCTACACTAGTTACCCCTACAATCCTCTACACTATACGACACCTGTCTAAACCTAACATGGATCTAACAACATTCAACGGCGAGCATGGATATGTCAGGATGGAAGAACGTAGCATGGAACTAATAGAATACAACATAAAGCATGAATATGACAGGATAGAAGAACCCTAGCATGGAACTAACGGAACGCGAACATAACACGAACATGAATCAAAAGCAAGCATGATGCCTATCCACTAGAAACTCATATAGTTACAATAACCAATATGCTATCAAGTGTTCGCAGGGTCCACACAACCCCGGGTAAGAAATCCTTACCTGGAAACGAGTGGAAAGTAACTATCACGAACCAACTAACAACCCTCGAGCTTTAAAGCGAACCCGAGCGACCTAGGCATACAATAAAATATCCTAAATAAATAAACAGCAGCTAAAATCATGAAGTCCAAAGGGTGGAGGCTCGAAAATTTACCAACCGAGAAGACACACGCTCTCTGCAGCAGCGAGCGAGAGCAGAACGCGCCAAGTGCAGCGGCAGGGCGCTGGCGCTGCACTGCTTAGGCGTGCGGCAAAGGCGGCGAACATCTTTGGAGCGCGCGCGCACGGCAAGGCGTTTGGGCGGCGGGCGGCAGAGCGGCGACGACTGGCTGCGGGGGCGTGCGCGAACGAGCGCGCGACACGCTGGGACGATGCGCGGGCGAAGCGGCGAGCGACGCGGCGACGGATGAGCGACGCGGCTGGTGCGCTGTGCGCGGTCTGTTCGTTCGTCTGGCCGGACGGGGCGGTCTTGGGCGCCGCAGACGCAGCGCGACGCGCGGCTGGGGAGTGCGTCTGCGACGGCCGGGCTGGCTCTGCGGCCGGCTGCCGTCGGTGCGGGGCGGTTGGCGGCGTGCGGCTTGGTGCGACGCGACGTGGCGTGGTGGGTGCGATGGCGGCGATGGCGAGGGTGTGGGGAGAGGGCTTTTGCGAGTGAAGTTTTCTTTTTTTTTTTTTTTTTTCTTTTCCTTCCTTCCCTTAATTATATAAGCCTTGGGAATCTCAAATTCCCTTCCCAAGGCTTCCCCCCTTCGAGCCCCGGCTGACGCACTATTTTCTTTATTTAATTCCAAACTTCCAAACCCCATTTTAGGCCAAGGGTTCGAGTCCTCCCAACAACACTTTTGAGCAAAAAATATATAGAAACCTAATTTTACATTCAACGGGAAACCGGGCTGTTACATATTATGAGTGTCATTGAGTACAAAAATGTGATTTGTCTTATTGACTGATGAAGTACGATTCATTTGTTAAATGACGAAGGGGATAGAAATGAAGCTTGTTAAGCTCTTACCAATTTAGTGCAAGACCTTGGAAGTTATTTATGTTTGAGTTCATATTGTAAACTAACATGACTCATTTAGTAAATTTGAGATTTATATGTTTTGAATGTGAGATTAGTGGGAGGACAATTATTTATAGTGGTGGTGGTGATATTTAATGTGAGATAGCCTGAGCTGATGGAAGATTGATGTTAGAGACCTATTTTTTGTGGCTCCGTTTTGAATGAAATGATTATGTCGTATGTGTGCGTCACATTTTCTATATCGTAGTTGGAATAGTGGAGAGTCGAGCTCGGTTTTACGAGCACTTCTACAATTTTAATTTTCTATGACAATTTTAAATTGTCATGATTGATTTATTATTATGACAATTATGTAAAAAAAAAGTTTGCTTTATCATAGTATCCCCCTATCATGATAAGTCTTTCATGACATATAATAGCAATGTCATAAAATATAATTTATGACAATTGTAAAATTGTCATAAAAAAAATTTCATGACAACAAAAAATTGTCATGAATTAATGAAATTTATGACATTTTATAATTGACATAAATTATGTTACTTTTGTAATTTTAACTTTTGATACCTTGACAGTTTTAAAATGTCATAAAATAAGGTTATTTTTCCAAATAAAAATAAATTGTATACTGTCATGAATTCATATTTCATGACAGTTATAATTATCATAAATTGTAATTCTTGATAGTTTAAAATTATCATAAAAGAGATAACATGACATTTTTTAAATTATAAAATTGAATGCATCCTATTTATTTGTTTATATAATTATTTCACATTAATTACATTAAAACCTAACAATTAAAAAATGGCAATATTCAAACTTGAAAATAATTATGCATTTTTAAATGGTACAATCCACATAGATATCAAACTTACTTTATTAATCTCAATTCAAATAAAGTTGTGTACAAAGTAAACGGTATATAAAATTTGTAAATTATAATTCATATTTCATAAAGCCAAAAGAAAAAATAAATGCTCTGAAAACTTGTAGATAACGGTAGACGCAAACAATCACCTTGAACAAAGTACCTATAAAATGTAGTAAAATTTTGTATTAGAAATCACAGTTATTCATCAACTATAATTTCTTATCATATTGGCAATACCCATTATAGTTTTCAATCAAAATAACATAGTCAAGATTTAAATTTTATATAACATATCCAACCACTGGTTCTTTTGATGCTAACTCATTATATATAACATATCTAGTCACTATAATAAGAAAAAAATAAGAGGCATAAAAGTCAAACTTACAAAATAGGAGAGAGAATTTTCACAACTTAGTTCTTCGTAAACTAAACTCTTTGAACCTGATAAAGTAAACATGAACTAAATCGTTATTTGGTTGATCGTATTGTGCAGTAACCAAAAATTACTTTAAGAGTTGAACTTCTCAATAACAATTGGAACTCCATCTCTAATCAAAGCCAAAACATTTAACGATTAATAACAACTTAAGTACAAGCTAGTGTCCACCTTTTCATTACAATATATTTGCTGAAAATTTTTCAATTGATATAGGGTCAAATTTGTACCTGTACAAAAACGGAAGCTTGGCGAGATGTCGATACTCTTTGTTCCTCTTTCTCTGGTCTTTCTAACACTAACCATGTAATTTGGCTCCATGGTCAAGATTGTCCTAACTATACTATAGTTGAATTTTATTAAAAGATTCGCCAAGTCAAAGTATATAAGAAATTATTCAGACAAACAAGAGGAACCTTAGAAGAGCATATGTTTTTAAAAAAACAAAAAACAAAAAATAGAAAAAAAGCTCCAATATCTATCATTTATCAAAACTGAACGAGTACTCATTCAATGAATTTAAGAGGTAATAAATAAATAAAAAATCACAATCACCTTGAGTTTTCCACCAAAAACTATACTTAAAGAAGAAATAGAGTTGCATGTACATATTTACTTTTGAGGTTCCAAGAATAATGCTTCTCTTGTGGACCTTAGCTAAGGAGCAATGTTTGGTACGCTGAGTTGGTTCAAATATTAAGTCTCAATATAAGTACAAAGTCTCTTTTTTTTAAACAAGGGTAACCACGCTCGTCCCTAGGCCAAGCACCAGGAGACATCGAAAGAGTAATGTTACAGCTGAGTCTTGAACCTGGGACCTTGAGGGGAGCATACCCTCAATGCCCAAGTCTTCAACCACTGTGCCACCCTTTGGGCTTTGAAGGTATGCTCCCCTCAAGGTCATTAATAATAAGGTATCATCATACCTATTAAACACAAATTGAAAAGACTATAAACTAACACTAACCATATAATTTAGCATCATGGTCAAGATGTAAATATGAGATGAGAAGTGAGAATAACAAAGACAATTTGCATAGAGAAAAAACATTACCTTAATTATTTGCCTTCCTACATGTTCAATAAAATAACAAAAGTATAACATGTTGGCAGGTGTGATAGTGATAAGGCATATGGGATAGATAGATAGAATATACCTGAAACCTTGCAAATTGGGACAACACTTTGACTACTCTCTTGATCATGTGATGTTTACTTCATTTTTCGCCAAAATCATTTATTCAACTAACAAAATGTAGACATGCGTGGTTAATGAGTGAAAACTCGATTAAAAAAAAAATTAAGGATAACTTTTATGTTAAATTCCTTGAGTTCAGTCACATAGTACTCTTACCTTTCACTTTCTTTTACAAACAATATCTGGATGAAGCATATGACCATTGCAGTAAAGAACTTTTCAAATTTGTTAAACTTACCATATAGCTGAAACAATTTATTAAAGTTGTTGACAATAAACAACTTGTCCCAACCATATATCAAGTACTTTGTACTTTCCTCCTACAAATATAACCAAGAATTGAAACATATCAAGAGCACTAGACTTAGAGAAAACAAGTATTCATATGTTTAATCTCAAGAAAAGAAAAGTCGCTACTTCTACCTCACTCTTGCATATTTGATAAAAAGGATAGCAAACATTCTATACCAAGAATAAAGAAAGTAATAGTATTCTAAAGGTGACTAGGAAGAAAGCTTCTCAGCCCAAAAATAAATTGAAGAAAAAGAAAACAAAAAGATAAAAGGCAGAAGATAAGTTGTGTATTTCTTTTGGGTAGCACTTTGAAAAGATGAATTAATCTTCAATTTTTTGACAATACCTTCCTCCTCCTCACCCCATCATCAACCTTATCAACCATTTCATACCCCACCTACCATGTAATCAAAATAAAGCAAACCAATAGAAGAATAAACTCACATCCAGCCAACAACAATAAAATTAAATATCACTTTAAAACTCTAAACAACTAGAACAAGCTTCAACAATTCCATATTTGGACAGTCATAAAAGATAGAAAAGAGATAACCTCAAACTCACGTGATATTCTCGGCCAAGAGAAGGATTAAAAAACCATTGCTTAACTCCAACCTTGTCGTCAAGGAAGAAAAAGATGAGAAAATTCACAATAGAACATCATGACACACCACAAGAACTCGACCAAGCTTCACCTACTCACAGTTTTGGAAAATCACAACAACCATTAATTGCTTTGTATGACGAATGAACAACCTAATTATGAATCATCCCAAAACGCTCCATGAGGACAAGTGGATTGTATTATGTAAATATCGCATCCTCTCAAAGCCTCTTTCAATCGGACAAATTTTCTCCTTCGACTAATAGTTGTGAAGTTATAAGATTATGATTGCAGAGAGTTAAAACTCGAATGATACGAATTAGCAACGTAACTAAATTGAACTAAGCAACCTACTCACAAAGAGAAACAAGAAAAAATAGTGGACAAGAAAAGAATTAATCATCAAGTTTTCTGTAAAATACATATACTTTGGATGGGGCAAGAATTGAGTAGATGAATATAAATTGGTATCAACACAAATGAAACAGATAACAAAATTAAGTGCACACCCACACACGAAAGACTTGCAACCAAAAAATGCCAAACTAAACATTAAATTTGAATAGATGATGAAATTTTCCATTAGTATTATCATTTTTATCTTGTTGGTTGCTTGATTTTTTATAGTGCTTATTAATAACGCTATTTAGACCTTAAAAGAGTACACTAAAAAAAGAATAAAAGAGAAGAGAAAAAAAAGGAAAGGCGATCAGAAATCAAATTGATTAATCAACGAAACCAAGAAGGAAACTCTTAAGGAAGAATCTTCGAGAAGAACGTGGTTGGTAAGCAACTTATGACGGCTATATAAGGAAGAAGATTTGAAGGAGAAGGTGTGCTAGGTTAGAGGGGAAGCTGCCAGAGATGAGCATTGAGATGCGGGGGTCTCATTGGAGATCCCGACAGCCTCCGTTCATCTGTAGACCTTGAAGAATTGCATACCAACAAGGTGCTGCGAACAAGGATGTCATTGGCAACAGTGTTGACCGAATCTCTACACCATAGATAGCTTTTACTTTTATTGTAATTTGCATTTTTAACTTTCCAAACACAACATAGTCATTTTCTTTCTTGAATAAATCTACAAATATTTCGTTCAGACTTAATCTCCTGCAACTTGTATGCGTAGGTTAATTTAAAGAAAGTTAGCAAGTTATATAATCTGATTATGAATCTAAATCAAGATGTGGGGATTATGAATAAGGGTAGTGGCGGTGTTATTTTACTTTGAGTCGATTGACAATCCACTTAGAGGTGCTTTGCATCTACCTTGGGAAAGAGGATATTAAGGGGTTAGCCCATCTGTACTCACTAGGTAAGTTTATGCTTATACTGAGCACTTTTCAGAGGGGAGTTAGGAATAACCTCCTCACTAGTTGTGTGCGTACGATTTGTGCTTAACAACAAACCTACGGGCATTGTAACGACAGGTTGCAACCAAGTATTTCGGAAGAGAGCTTGGAGTTCAGTCCAGCATGTGTTTATTTTCTCATGATAACTTATGTTGCTTAGATACATTATTAGTTTATGTCTCTTAGGTTGCATTTTCATAGTGTCATAGTAGCATGATTAATTGGAATTTAGGATACTCGAGCGTGGGTGATCCAATTTATATTGTTGAATTTTAATTACGTGTCCGTCGGCTCGCTACCCACGTATGCTAGCCTCCAGTTGACTCGGAAGAAGAACCTGGCAGAAGACCTAGCAGGATACGTTAGTATTGCATGAAGTATCAGTCGTGATAAGCAATGGGAAGTTACGCAGTAACCCCGCTAACGCATGCGAAACCCGAAGCTTAATCATGTAGCGTTGCAATCGAATTGGGCATTGCATTTCACAAATGTGGAAGCATTGTGAGGTTTGGGCAGCATGAATTCCACATCATCAAGCAACTCGTTTGCGTTTAACGGAATTTCTAATTAAGACAAGCATTTAGCGTCATCAATTCCATTAGCATTAGCATTTGCATTATTCTTTTTACTATTTTGCATAAAAAAACACTCTTCCCAACCAATTCGCGTCTTTTACATTTTGACCTTTAATATGAATCAATCGCTTTAAATTCTCTGTAGGATCGATAAAATTATATACTTATTACTTGTTGCAATTTCCGACCGCGTATACTTGCACGTAAGTGATTCCAATTGCATTCCACTTAAGAATTAGTTATTGTTCAATATATTAGCAGTGGGATCGTCCGGTCAATTTTTTTAATTTTATTTTTTCAAACCATAAAAGAAAATGAAGGCAATAACCATGCCTTAAAAGTTTGTGCTTGATTGTTATCATAGTTTGCAAAACACACCAACCAAGAATATAACTGAAAAGAAACAAAGAGCAATCAAGCTCCCCAACAGTTTTAAGGATATATATTGAACAATCAAACAAAAATTCATTTCAATTGGCAACGAAAATCACCTAACTCATTAATCTTCAATGCACACTAATTAAGAGTTTTGAAATGGGTGGGTCGTAGAAATTGTCTTATTTTAACATTAACAAATCAAAATAGTTGTATGAAAATGCCATATTGCAAGATAATATATATATATATATATATATATAACCACAAATTTACTTTTTTAGATAATTTGATGTCTAAATTCTAACAAATAACATTTTCAACTATGTATAAGCGTATCTAGCCTCCAAGTCATTTGTATCAGTTTCTTGGTTTATTGTGTGAAAGGGCTTTTTTTTCCCACTTATTCCAGAGGAAAGAGCAGAAAAAAAACTAACAAAAAAGTGTGAAATGTAAATTCAAAAGACAAATTAGGTACAGTAAACATTATTGAAATGTCACGCATATAAGTGTTTGATGGTGAAACATAGGCATCAAATCGAAATCATACCCTAAATCTAAAGAACAAAAATGTATTTTCGAAAAGAACTTAATTCAAGTGCAATTGTATAGGAATGATAAAATCTAGAAATCACCATATTTGTGAAGAAATCTATTTCAAAATACATGGTTTTTAAAAAAAAAAAAAAAAAAAACTAGACTTTGAGGATAGTAGCGAGTTAGAGATTGGCAAAGAGAAAAGGGGACGGTCAGAGACTAGTCCAGAACAAAAATAAGTGGAGGAACCATTCTCTCAATGGGGGAGATTCAGCGAAGAGAAATGAAAAAAACTTGCTAAAGCGAAGAAATGGACGAAAATAAATTTGCAAAACTAAAAAGAACTTACAGAGGAGAATGGTGGTGGCGATCTAGCAGTAATGAAGATAGAGAGTTGAAAGTTTCAGGAAGATAGTGAGAAAAATTAAGGATTTAGGTATAGGAAAGATGAAAGTATTGGAAAGATAGCAAGAGAAATTAGGGATTTAGGTATTTTTGCATAAAGGGAGGAGAGGGGAAAATTGAGTTTTTGAAATTTTTAACCAAAACTATTAACTTTATTAGTTTTTTAAGGTTTAATTTGCCAATAAAATAAATTTATGACATTTAAATAAATTTCATAAACATTAAAATATAAATACTCATCATTTTACCATTAAAATCTGTGTTTCTATCTTTTATGATAGATTTTTCTTTTTTCTCTTATTTTTGGTATGGTAAGAATGTCATGAAAAGTCAAAATTCTAGTAGTGGAGGTTGAGAATGGTTGTAAGATGGCTAAGAAACATCCTACTGTGACATATGATGATCAGATAGAGTCGTGTCATTCAAGTAGTAAGAAGATGTGTTGGAACAGTTGAAAGTATGAACCTCTAAGTGCGCAAGTTCTAGTAACCCTAATTGTAGGGCCATCATCAACGGTGAAGAAGTGCCCATGTATGAGTTGTGTTATAGCGGTTTATCTTATGTTATAAGAGCTTACAGTGGATTTTCCCTAGAGTGACATAGTTAGTGAGATAACCCCTCAACAATTTTGTTTAAGGCGTTCATCTAGTCAAAAGGTATGGTTGTAGCTAGTTTCTAGTTAGTACATGAGCAACGTAAGTTTAGATTGTATGTCCAGATGTATTTTAAGCTCTAGTTGATGAACCTAGTGAGTATAGAGTTGTTATAACGGCCCGGAAATTTCATCCCGGTCTTCCCGGGAGGCCCAGGGGCATTTTGGTAATTTTGGTCGGGCCGACAGGGCCGGTTTTGTATTTGTTAATTGCCGGAAAAATTATGAGTCGATTTGAATGGGATCGGGAATTTTGGTGAAGGCATTTGGGCTTGGAAGAATGTGGAAATAAATAGGGAATCAACAATTTTGTTTAAGGCGTTCATCTAGTCAAAAGGTATGGTTGTAGCTAGTTTCTAGTTAGTACATGAGCAACGTAAGTTTAAATTGTATGTCCAGATGTATTTTAAGCTCTAGTTGATGAACCTAGTGAGTATAGAGTTGTTATAACGGCCCGGAAATTTCATCCCGGTCTTCCCGGGAGGCCCAGGGGCATTTTGGTAATTTTGGTCGAGCCGACAGGGCCGGTTTTGTATTTGTTAATTGCCGGAAAAATTATGAGTCGATGGGCTTGGAAGAATGTGGAAATAAATAGGGAATTAAATAGCGCGTCGAGTGAGATTCGAGCCAAAGACGTGTCGCGTGCTAGGCAGAGGGCGCTGCCAGCCGAGCCACTGGGCGCGTTTGTAAATCTAAACGCGCGATCTAATACATATGCCTGTTTGATGCGCGTTTTGGTTTAAAAGGAAATTTTCGCCCGAAGCTTCTTCCTCCTTCTTCTTCCTCGCGATTTTCCTTCTCCATTTCTCCCCGACCGACCGAGCTCTCCCTCGCCTTTCTCCCTCGCCGATCGTCTCTTTTCCGGTGAGTTTTCCTTCCCATTTTCTTCTTCTCCTTCTTCTCTTCTTCTTCTCCTTCAAAATTCGAGTTCTTCACCCCTGTTTCGGGCTTCGCCATTTCCGGCCGAGTCGAGGTAATTTGAGGTATGGGTTTTGTGCGGCTAGTGTGGGGAGTTCGCCATCAAAGAATCGCTCGTCGAATCCACGTGGATCGCTCGAATCGGGTTTTTCTCCATCCCCTGTTTGCGCGCAGAAAGAGCGAACGCAGAGCTCGCTCGCCGCTCTGTCCGTCGCGTCTGCGTGCCGGCCCATCCATGCGCTGTCGCGCGCCCTGCCGCCACCGCGCGCGCGCCGGCGCCCAGTGTCGCCAGCTCGCATCGCGTCGCCCGAGCCCCTACTCGCCGAGTCGTGCGCGTCGCCCGTCTTGCTTCGCGTCGCGCGCGCGCGCGTCCTCGCCAGCGCCAGTAGAGCCTCATAGCCAACGCCTCGTGCTCATCATCGCGCGCACACCCGCGCGCGGCGCCAGCCTTCTAGCACGCCCATTTATGCGCCCTAGCACGCCCATTTATGCGCCCCAGCGCGCCCAGCCAACCCCGTTGCTGCCCCGTTCGTGAGTTCGTCGCGCCTCGTGAGTTGCTCCCGAGCTGAGCCTCATTTATTTTATTATATTTAGGCCTATTGTGTGATTTTTGTTGTGATTGATAGGTTCTCGGTAGCTAATTCGGGTTCGTTCGCCGTTTAGGTTTTCGTGTCAAATCGTCCCCGACCAAGGTAAGGATTTCTTACCGGAGTTGTGTGGACCCTGCGATATTATATGTGATTGCTGATTGATTGCTTGTTTGTGTTTATTGACATGTATAGCTAGGTACTCAATTCTGAATTCCCGATTAGCATGTTGTTCCTGATTAATTCTCATGTTAATCCATGCTAGGTTGTTCCTTTCTAGCATTCTCGTATCTGTTCCTTGCTTCGTAGTATCATGCTAGGCTCGTTGTATTCTTATTGAGCACGTATTGGATTTTATGGAATTGTTTCTTTGTTTGTTAGGCTAGGGCGAGTTAGAGTTGCGGTGTAGATAGCATCATCCGGGCCGATGCATAAAGTACCTTGCATCCATGGCGGGGGCGTCGAGCAAGTCATTCCGTCCCCGGGACCCGTGAGGAGGATTAGCTAACCCAAGCGGTAGGCCCCGCAATCTTGGGTGAGGGTGGCGATTGTTAATGCCCCAACGGTCGGGATGATGACTTGGCATTGCCTCGTCCCGGCAGCCTGGCCGCATGTCCTCGGCATGTTTGGCGGTAGCCCCGATTGCCACTGTTAAGGCAAGGCGGCTTCTGGTGTAAGCCTACCACGACCGTTCCTTGGCCCCGAGTGTGCGGTGGTTCAGGTGACATAGTTTACGTGTCCGTGTCTCACACCCCTATGTCGGTGACACCGATCCAAAGATTTAGTTAGGTGTGGTGGATGGACATGGGCAGCCTTGCCTCTAGACCACTGCACCCCCCCATGGTGCGCATAGCACGCGGTGCATGCTTACGCTCATTACAGCGCCGACCGGAGAGCTCCTCGGGATCTTGAGCGATGTACCTTTCATCGACGAGAGAGCAGAGGCCGGACTTGTTTCTCGTATAGGGCGACTTATTTATTGGACTGTGTGGTGATATTTTTCCGGACTAAGACCCTAAGCTGGCATCCGAGGCCCAAGTGTGGGCTAAGCTATGTGCTCTATTATGTGTTTATATTCATAGCTTGCATACGCTCATCGAGATGACCATGTATATCGTATTGTACCCCGGTTGGGGATTCTTACTGAGTAATTCGTTACTCACCCTTACTGTGGTTTTTCCACAGGTAACCAAGTTGCGAGACAGGATGGCTGAAGGAGGAGCTGTGATCATGGGGCCCAGTCTTCCAACTCTGATTTTTGTGTTATGACTCTTTATGTTTTGTTTCCCCTGAATGCATGTAGCCGGGCAAGGAGCCCTAGGATGTTTTGTAAATGTTTTGTGGATTCCAGCATTTTGTATCTGAGTAGGTTTTGAATGGTTTTTAGTAAATCTCTGATCAGAGTAAACTTTGGAAATGTATTTATCTTGGAACAGGTGCTTGGAAACAGGGACAGGTTCCAGGGAAATTGTCTAGTTTTAAAGGGGTTATTTTGAATGTTTTTGTTTTAATTGGAATCCGAAATCATGTCGGTTTAATATCCTTTACTTTGAATGCATGCATTGGGGTAAGGGCCCATTTAGTGCCCCATTTGGGTCGGTCCCTTACAGTTGTAATCTAGAGTTGAGTACGTGATATGGATGTCAAATAAGGTGGTGTTCGATAAGTGGTAGACAACTGTGAGATAGTACCATGTACAGGGTTAATTCGTATTTGGGAGTTACTAGTGTGACTTTTTAGGTTCCGCTAATGAATGGTTGTTTATCTTATAGGAAAGCTACTTTGTATGTATACTCACTCTTTGCTATGATGCTAACAGTACAAGTTTCTTTGGAACTGAGGTGACAAGACTAGATTGTGATCGGTGGGGCTTAAGGAGGTGGTAGTTGGACTAGAGACTCGAAGTTTGGGTTTCAAGGTGTTATCTTTTAGTTGTTCACAATGAGTTACCTGGAAGTTTTTAGGGTGTTATATTTTATCCATAATTTTTATCTCGAAAGAATAATATTTCTTGTCAGCGCTCAACTAGTATGATATATGATTTTTAATCAATAAATTATAAATTTGAATAATCTCCATCCACAATTAAATGTTGATATGTCTATTGAAATTTTTGTCAGGCTAGAAAATATTTGTTAACTACTAATATATTTTATATGGTTAGGAGAAAAATAGAATTTAGTTGATAAGTTATAATTTAGTCAATGGCGTTAATAATCACTATTGTAGGGAAATTAGTTATTTGAGTAAATGAGATAGTTAGAATCTTTTATATCCTAGTAACCAAGGAGTTACATGTTCGAATCTCCTCTTTCCAAAATCTCTTTGAATAATTACGTAAAGAATGTCAATTGTAATGTCTAATTGATGCTTTTCAAAATGGTCTTTTGTATTTTGTTGCCGATGTTGGTTAATATAACACCCAAAAACATTTTTAGGTTACATACTAAAAGAAACAACTGAAAACATGATAACCTACAACCTAAGCGTAAGTCTCAGGTCCACTACCACCTCACATAGTTCTATGATCACATGCAAGTCTCATCACTTCAACCTGCAAGAAAAATATCATAGCAAAATGGTAAGTATAAATATACAAATAAGTATCTTCTCAGTAATACTTCGCTAAATCGAATGATAAAAGTAACAAACATATCACTCCTTAATTCAAATCGTCAGATATGTAAGCAAACACCAACTCATAACACAAACAATTGTGTATACCTAGGACGCCATATATTATTTTAAATCCACAAGTATGATTGAATTCTTAAAGAAAAGAAACATATCTATCTACATTTTAGCACACCTCTCGCCCAATACAATACTTATGCACTCTTATCTTGGTAAGCATTAAGTTATCATGCATGATCGAACAATGCTTTATACGATATAGAAACAACTCACTTTTATTTAATAAGATATAATCAAGTCTTTCATTAGATTCACAAACATTCATGATAGCTCTCAATAGAGCACAGTTTAGGCTATTATAGTTCGCCTTCTTCTGAGGATTAAAGGAAATAAACGGGTGATAATAGTAAATTGCGAGTAAAAAACCAATGGACTTTGACTTCGTGTATTCACCAGACGGTGGGTTGACTTACAGAGGCCGATTGTGTGTACCAGAGGTTGCAGGACTGCGAGCAGAGTTGCTTTTAGAGGCATCACAAGTGCAGTTTTGCAGTTTAAGAACAAATATTGAATAAATTGCACTAAAATATTACGTAATGCAAGAGCAAAAAGTTTAAGCGAGAAGGAAAAATCAATGTGAACAACGATCCATTCAGCGGAATCATGCATTTATAAGGAAGTCGCATTCAAAGAATCACATCAAGGAAACAAACAGAGAATCAATCAAGCAATTAAGAGAGCGTCAATCAAAGAAACCCCAACGAAAATCAAGAGATCCTACATTAATGAAGATTTTCTAGCTCACTTAAACTTGCTAACCAAGTACTTCATCTTTATAAATAGTAAGATGGAAGCCAAGGTTCGGTGAACTGGTCAATTGGACAAAAGCCAATCTTAAGGAAAAGCAACTAGTGGTGTTCGTGTGAGCCGATGACAAGGGGACTGCACACTTTACAACCGCACCAATTCCAACTTTTTTTTTTGTTTTTCTTAGGAGTAGTTTATAGTCTTGAGAATTAAGTAGTTGTAATAAAATTGGCTGATTTTGTCTATCTACTTGTGTTTATTGCTATGCTATGTTATAGGAGTTTTCGGTGAGGATTCATTTGTAGAAGCATGTTAGAAGTGTAGTTTATTATGTAACACTATTGCGTTTTTTATTTAATTTACATGCATCGATTAGCTACCCATGCATACAGCCTGCAGCGAATTCGGAAGAAGAAACTGTAAGATGACTTGGTATGCTACGTTAGGTTAGGTGAAAAGGTTTACACCATTCAAAGTGTTAGAAATAACCTTACTAACGCTTGCGAATGCCCTTAATTAGTACGTAGATCGCAAAGGAAGCTAGGTCTGCCATAAATCATTAAGTGCAGAAGTACTTATTTGAATAGGGAAGCATGAAACTTGATAACTAGTCCCGCACCCTTAATATCTTCTATAGTTGTCTTCTTATCACTACTCATTGCATTCATGTTTAATCATTGTTAGCATTAATATTTATTCACTGTTAGTATTCATATTTATTCACTGTTAGTATTCAAAAACCAAACACATCATTTTGGTCCAAGACCAAATGACATCTCTCGGGCTTGGTCAACATTTAACCTCTAACTTGGTCAAACATTGATTTTGACTTTTTTTAAGTCCTTACAATTAAATAGTTGAATGAAAATAAAATTTCAAAATTCCAACTCGTTTTTTTTCATCCAATCACCTACTTAACTTGTTAGGGTTTTTGCCGTAGTAGTTTGTAATTAAAAAAATATTTATCATCACAATTGTAAATTAATAAAGAATTATTTTGTTCAAGTTGTTCTTTATTTCACATTTATCCAAAACTAACACATTAGTTAAATTAATGGTGTAAAAAGCAAGGTTATTAATATGAAAGCTTGAATAATTAATATGTGAATGGACATTAAAATGGATTTCCATTCAAAGTCAATAAAACTAAAGAACTCTACAGTATATGTACTAAGGTTGGGTGTCATCCTGGTACCATTGTTGATACAGTTCACTTTGTAAGTATTGCAAACAACTCGATCTAGGTTTTTTATATGGAAACATTTGAGTACTAGGTATCTATGCAAAGAGTTTGCATAAGACTGAACAAAAAATACTTAATATATCTAAGTAATTTCGATATAGAATGATAAAATATTTCACTAGAATGATCATAAGCAAAGATCATTTGAACTTTGAGTGTGGTGTCTAAACTTCTGTTTGTCAAAACGTTATTTCATGTGTATGAGCGAGAATAGCCATTAAATTTGATTTAATATACCTCTCACATTGGAGATTTTTGTAGTGAGTAGTTGGAACGTAATGTCACTATATAAAATTAACTCTTTCTCTATTGGTGTGGAAGTAGATGAGTAGTTCTGAGGCTTGAAACAAAGGGTCCCCATCTCTTATCAGCTCGAGAGGATATCGATTTATGGTTAGACTATGGACAACTTGTTTACATGGTAAATCATGCTTTAGACCTGGCTGTAATTATGAACAACTTGTGAATAATCAATTTAAAAAAGGTTAATTATATCCATGATCATAGCTTGTAATGTAGAACATGAGAGTACAACTCAACACTTTAGTGAAATAAGTTTCTAGTTAACGGACGATTGAATTCAAGTTAAAGAGTTTAATTTAATTAATTTGGTATCATTGGAGCTAGAAATTTGTAAGTCCATATCGAATTTAGGCTAGCTCAAAAGAATAGTAGGTATAGATTTGGAGAGATAAATTTGAATAGTTCAAACTTAATTTTTTTTAAAAAATAGAGTAGTTCAAACTTATAATTTAATATGTCAGGTGTATTAAATTGAGAACTTTGTTTAATGTCTTTGATACATAAATTAATCATTTGTAAATTAAATATATTAATAAATTAATATTTAGTAAATCATTAATTAAGAGAACTAATTAATATAAGAGATATATTAATTATAAACATTTATTAGATAAATATATTGAGAGTATTTATTAATATATTGAATATATTAATAATTATATCAATAGTTGATTAAGGATCTAATTAATTCAATATTAATTTTTAAAAGAAGGAAAAGGAGAAGAGAGATATAACTCTATAAATAGACCATTTAGAGTAAAACTTCAACATAGTTGACTATAATAATTGTAGACAAGTTAAACCTAAATTGTCAAATGGACAATTAGTCCCTTATGTCAAAAGTTCTCTCCCAACTTCATAAAGGCCCCCCACGGAGCGATCAATTTGGTTCCGAGTCAAAAGGCCCCCCACGGAGCGATCAATTTGGTTCCGAGTCATAGTCTGGAAGATCCCTTGGACATACTTGATCACGATAGTTCATGGAGAAAACTAGCTTGTCCAATTAATCCTCGGAGGCAAAGACTCACCATATTAATTTAGAGTTGACAATCTATGTTAGTACTTTTTTTCATAGGTTTTAGATTTAGCACTAAAAGAAAAGATCATTTGTAAAATTAATTTGATTTATTTTATTTAAGCAACTCATTGCATTACACTCATCGGGAACTTTATGAATTCTCAACATATAACTCACATCATCAGCACGAGATAAAATATCATCTCATTAACACTCAAATAACTAATTTGCATATGTATGGTTTGTCAATGATTATAGATGACAAAGAGATGTTTTATCAAATAATAGTCTGTAACTTTTAAATTTATAGAGTTTAAATTCTAACTTTCTCCGAAACATAGAGATCAAAATTTTAATTTAACCAAAGATATTTTTGCCTTAAAATTTCTTGAAAGCTGATTTAATATCTAAATGTTAGTTTTGTAATGATTTAGTTATTTATTGTACACAATTTAATCTATAATTTTTTTAAAATCATTTAATCTATAAACCTTGTGACAACTTAGAATTTTTAATTTAAATTTATAATGATTTAGTGTTTATCTTATAAAATAATAATATATTTGAATGCGATTAGTTGTTTTGTTAATAAATGTAGTTCTACAACAATTAAACGTAGGGGGAGTCGAACCCATAATATTTAGTCATTAGACATACACTAATATATTAGATAATAATGGGGTTATTCATACAAGGAGTGGTATGACTTATTAACAACCCAAAGTAGGTGAACCTGTCTTAACAACTTAATCCCACTTAATTGAATATTGAAACTAATTACATCAGCTAAACAAACTTAATACAATGTTAGTCCAACAGGCCACCCTTAAGGTGAGGGGTGTTCATAAACCGACTCAAACTGACGAACCAGACCGAATCGAACCGAACCGATTGGATTGGTTCGGTTTTTCAATTAAATTCGGTTTACTCGGTTCATTTAAGTTGAAAACCAAAATATTTGGTTTGGTTTGCGGTTCACTTTCCCTAGAAACCGAGAAAACCGAACTGACCTTATTTAATTAAATTTTTTAAATATGATCCCATGCATGTTTCGACACATGTCTCCCATGTATAAATATTTTGTTTCCATCAAATGCATTTCTCTTGTTACACGTGTCGATCATACACATGGTTGAAAATTTGTTTCTTCAAATGTTATTCTCTTTCTCCTCGTATCCATCATGCTTGGAAAAATTACTTTAACTCTTGGCCTTCTTTCCCTTTTCCACGTCCTTGGAAAAATGAAGCATAAAACCTTTTATTTTATTTTATTTTCTTTAGTGTTTAAATTTAAAATCAAAATTCCTCTCTGTGTTTTCAACTTAATTTAAATCAATGTTTTTCTCATTTTGTAAATTATTTTTCAATCTTTTGTTTTATCTCATTTTGGCCACAAAACCCTTTTTTTCCATTAAAATCCTCACCATTTTTGGCCCAAAATGCTTAAGGATTAGAGAGAGATGAAGTTAAAGCAGAAAGCATAAACCCTATATAGATGGTACTACAAGAGCCAAATACCAATTTCAAGATCAAACTCATGACTATGATGTTGAACTGGATTACCACCAAACAATGAAACCAACACGCACCAACCCTTTAAGTTTCCTATTTCTGTTCTTATTATGTCAATTTCATGCAGCATGATGGACGCGTATTTTGTTGGGTTTTATTTATATTTGTGGTTAAGCCCACATTTAAGGCCCATTAGGGCATACACAAAGTGACTTTTATCACTTTTGGGTTAACTTGGAAAATAACAGCAAGAGAGAGAAACAACAGTTTATAGAGAGAAAGAAAATAGAGAAGAAGGTTTCGTCCATGTTCTATTTTTTGTGTTTTTGAGACCAACCCACCGTTGGATTAGGCTGAAATTGTGACAGAATCTTCGTTACACGAGGGTCTTCAATTTGAATGGTGGAGATCGAATTTATAAGGTTTTAGAGATAGATTCTAGAGGGTGATTCGACTCCACAATTTATGAGATCTTTCTATTTGTTTCTCTTGTTTAGTGTCGTTTGTTGCCGAGATAATTTCTTTTGAGTTAATATATGTTGTATACCTCTAGTTGTGCTGAGGAGAACTCGTTGTAGTCCATTATTGATTACAGTGGAGATTTTGATTTCGGTCCGTGGTCTTTTACTCCTCGCATTGAGGAGGTTTTTCTATGTTAAAATTTCTTGTGTATTGTGCTTGATTTATCCACCATATATGCTTGCTGATTTTTCGCTTGGAACGCAAGAGAGGGAATAATTGATCCTATAAGAATAGTTATTATTCCCAACAACTGGTATTAAAGCTTCATGGTTAAGTTTAATTAGAGGCATTGTGTTAACTATGGAAAAAGTCATAGCGGTGGTATCATGATCGCTTTGAATGGATCAAATTATAAAGTTTTGAAAAGTTGTAGCTGAGAATGCTCTTTAGTCACGTGAGGTCGTTCTCGTGATTCAGCCGAGATCGAGTTAAATTCGACCTTCTAGCTAATTGAAAGTGCATTGAAATCCGACCACCTCCACTTCACGCTACCTCTATTTCATCCTTATTAGAGGCTCAAGCTTTATTTTACTTCAGATCTGGCAAGGATTTGAAGCTCCAAACCTGTGAGCTCTAAATCTAGAGCGTCTCCGTCCCCAACTCATAGTTTCGAGTTTGATCCAAGAAAACTCAATTTGTGCGTAAGCTAGATTCGCGTTGGTGTTCCTGGACTCGCTTCGTGACCCAGAAAACAGACTTGTCAACCTGTGCTTCAACCCGCTCCTCGACCTAATGCATGACCTGCCTTGTGAGTATAATATGAGCTTTTGTGTTGGGCTTTTGCTTGTTTTTATTATTTAATTTATTAGATTTCTTGAGCCTTTATTTTAGAAGTTGATTTTAAGTGTTTGTTGGATGATATATATTATAGGTGGTATGAGCTGTTGTTTCCAAAATTAAAATATAGGCATTGGGGTTACTTTTAATTGTCAATTTTTTAAATTCACTTGGATAATTATTTATCATTTTTTATGAGCTTTTTAAGATAATTTTTATTATCCTTTTTAGTATGAATTTCATAAGATATTTCTAATATCATTTTAGTATATATTTAATACGATATTTTAATATCCTTTAGGAGTGAGGTTTTGAAAAACTAAGTATTCCTCTAAAGTGAGTTTTAGGATATTCCTATTATCCTTTAGTATTGTTTTCGCCATAAGTTCTAGGAGTTAAGAATCAACCATAGATCCTAATTTCATTGTTCTGAATCTTAGGATCTTTTTTTTGACTCGTCGAAGTTAGCTAGACTCGTTTATCGAAAAATTCTGTATTGTTAAAGGTAAGGGTTCTTATCTAGGGTTGTATGGTCTAGATTGCTATGTTGACTTAGGATTTACCTTGTAATTGCTAAATTATCTATCGATGCTTGATTTAAGCATGTTGAATTTTAGGAAAACTTGAGCATGTAGTCAATTACTTGTCTATTGAACTTTTATCATACTGATTACCTGTTGATTATTCTTACTAGTTGTTCTATGTATTTGATTATTGAATTGTAATTCCAGGAGCTAATATAAATGTACATTAATTAAACTTGGAGCTTAACCTATTGCTAAGTGTAACTCAGAATCACTTACGCATAAGTATATGCAGTCAGAATGAAGCAAGTGATAAGTATTTATATTTTATCGTTCTCCACAGGGATTGATGTCTAGACTTAGTACTTTTAACTTGAGAGTTATCCGTAAAGTAAAAATAGAATTGAAGTTGGTTTTGTTATTGATTTTGAATGCTAACAGTAAGTAAATATGAATGCTAATGCAAATAAGAATTTAACGTGAATGTAATGAGTAGTGTTGAGAAAGCAGTTGCAAAAGATATTAAAAAATGCGAGACTAGTTATCAAAACTCTTACTTCCCTAATCTAAAAAGTAACTTCTGCACTCAATGATGTATGGCAGACCCAGCTTCGCCTCAATCTCCATACTAATCCAGGGCGATGCAAGCGATAGTAAAGTTATTCCTATCACTCTAAATGATGCAACAACACTACATCTAACCTATCGTAACATACTGGATCATCCTGCAGTTCCTCTTCGGATTCACTATAGGTTATCATGCGTGTGTAGCTAGTTGATGCATACATAATAAATAACAACACATAAGTGTAAAATGTGATAACCTACATTCCTAATCATGCATTGACAACAAAATTCTCACCGAAAACTCCTATAACGCAGTATAATAATCAACACTAGTAGATAGCTAAAATCTGCCAATTTTATTACTACTATAAAATGTTTCAAGTCATAAACTACTCCTAAGAAAAATAAGTAAAAGATGGTGGAATTTATGCGGTTGCGAAGTGTGAAGTCCCCTTGTCATCGGCTTCCATGAACACCACCAGTTGCTTCTTCTTTTCAAGATTGGCTTCTGGCCAACCGACCAGCTCACCTATTCTCGGCTCCTTGTTTTGTTATTTATAGAGATGATTTACTTGGTTAGCAAGTTTAGGTGAGCTGTAAAATCTTCATTAATGCAAGATCTCTTGATTTTTGCTGGGATTTATTTGATTGATGCCAACTTACTTGCTTGATTGATTCTCTGTTATTTTCTTGTTGGCGTGATCCTCTCGAACGTGTTCGGATTATGGTTTTGCGCCTTCCTGTGCTATTTCTCACCATTCGCGCTGATTTGTCCTTTCCGCGCTTTAGCTTTGCATTTCCTGCATTGCACATCAATTAAGCACAATTTATTCGATATTTATGCTAGAACTGTGAAACTGTGATTCTGATGCTAATTCATGAATGCATGCGACTTCTAGTAGTTTTTACTCGTAATTTACATACTATAGCCCAATTAATTCCCTTGAACTTTAGAATAATGCAGAATAAATAGCCTAAAATGTGCTCTATTTGAGAGTTATCAATTATCTACTGAACACAATTATGACTTGTATGTTATCATGTTTACTTATTGCATGCTTATTTAGAATGTTCACATTTTGATTGCTAGTTGTGTAGTATTATAGGATGCTAAGCATGTAGTTATGATGTTTTCTTTGTTTGTTTATTTTGGTTAATTGCATAGTGGTATGGAACATTTAGTATTTTTACCTTGATAGTTATATGTTGTTATCATGTCATTCTTAAACTTTTTTGGTTCGTCATCATCAGTGGGCTAGACAAGGTTTTGGAAATTTTTGAACTAGTACCTAGTTTGTTACTCATGAGACCTGGACTCAGATAAGGATGCAAGCCTACCGCCAATATGACAACTTTAGGTGTGAGTACAAATTGGTTGGATTAGTGATCTAGTGAGGGTCACTTGTGATATGTTTCAACTATATATTGTGGCACGTGTAGACCTTGTCGTGTTAAGCTGGTACAAGCCTACCCCTAATCGTACAAAGCTACGCGTGGTATGTGTGTAGATGCACCTTGTCTTGCCCAAGAGCTCTGACCGATGCGATTTAAGTTCAACTATGTATAATATTTCTAAAAGTGATTCCAAACTTAAGGTGTTAATGCTAACAACTAAGTGATAAATCGCAGGCTTGCGCAAGTATACACAGTTGATTTGCGGCAAGTGATAAGTATTTATTTTATTGTTCTCCACAGGGAATTTATATTTAATAGGTGCAAACTCGAGAGTCAATACAAAATGTAAAAATTACGTAAAAAACTAGTGAAAAAGTTATTCCTAACTCCTCTCCAAGATACTGCCTAGTGAGAACGGCTGAGCCAAGCTCTTACCATCCCCTTTTCCAGGGTTTATGGTAAGCAAGAAATAGGTGGACTGTCAATCGACCAGTGCTAAGTCAAACAACCGTCGCCCTCATAAGCAATCTCAATGTTCTTCTTAATTAGTTATTCATGATACACACTCTCTTATTCATGATACTCACTCCCTGAACTCATTATTGCGTTAGACAACTTAAGAAGCGCTACAATCTACTCTTATAGTTACATGAGAAATGCAATGAAGTCTAACTGAGAAATGTAACCAAACTACATGCTAAATACTACTAGGCTACTGGAATCGTCGTCACTATTGCTAACGATTTCTTATACCAACAAGCGCCTCGATACTAGATCTTGTGGGTTACAGATGAAGGATAGTCCAGATCTTCAGTGAGACCCAACCATCTCACAACCCATCTAGTAGCTCCCCGGTTGAACTAGTACACTATGCTTTTCAATAATTCTCGTATTTATAGGCGTCGAGGTTTCGTATTGATCACGATCAATCTTTCAAGGATTCCTTGTCGGATTTATTTGATTGGTGATTCTTTCCATTTTTGTTCCGCTGATTCTGCTTCTAAATTTGCGTCGCGACTTCCCTCTGTTGCTTTTTTCGAATTATCCACTCTAACTGTAGGTCTTTCGCAATGCGAGATCCAATACTTGCATGTTCTTTTAGCATATTAGCAAGCATTTCTTTTAATAATGTTGTTTTCTCGTTTATTCATGCAAATTGAGGCACTTAACCGCATTGTTATCTTTCTTTTAACTTATACCCACTTTTAGCTTTTGTGATCTTCTTATCTTAGAATGCAAAATTGTACTTATAAATCAAGTAAAATGCTATAGTTTGGAAGCTTAAATAGTGCTAATATTTAGAGCTATCAAGCTCCCACAACCATGTGGCGTTAGCATACTATTTCCTTGTTGTCCAAAGTCATTGACTTAGGTGTCTTCTAAGTTTTTAGATTGATATTCCCATTTGACTTGTTTGGATATCGACCTTGGAGCTAGTATTTTCTCGTTATATACAGGACCAACTGTGTTCTTGAAGAGCCTGGACCAACTACGCTCCTTTTGAGCCAAAGCAAGTGTGCCCTGATGATTGATACTTTAGCCAGGGCCAATGTGTGCCTCATGACTGATACTTTTAGTTTGGGCTAGTGTGTTCCTGATGATTGTTTGCATTCCATGATCACTTTGATACCTGTGCGCTGAACCATGGAGGTTCTTGAGTTTTAAGTTGTTAAGCTCCTTTCTTGTTGACTTTTGAGCCATGGGTTGGTCGCTAAGCTACCTTGGTCACCTAACAGAGGTCCATGACCAAAGCTAACTTGTACTTGGGATTATGGTCCCAATTTTTAGGTTGTACATTGTTAGAGATTAGATGTATATTTGTATTTCTTGTATAGTTTATTGCTTTAATAGATCTAGGCCCATAAGGCCCGTCGGGCCCATTGTAATTCCTATATAAAGGCATTGCCTTTCATTGAATAAAAATAGCGACTCTTTAGTCACAAGCTCGATTACATGGTATCAGATCATTGAGGTTTTTTTTGTTAGTCAAGGGAGTCACTGGAGCGTTGTCAGAAAGTCGCTGGAGCACCGCCGAAAAGTCGCCAGAGCACCGCCGAAAAGTCGCCGGAGCAGCACCGACGAAAGAATCCGGTAGCCCACGTCCCGATCTACAATCTGTCCAAATATCGAAGGATTCCGACCAGCCGTTAGTCTGTAATAGTCGCCGGAGTAGTTTAATCATCGTCAACTTGCAGCCGCGCGTGGAGGCGCGTCCCAGCTCTGATCGGAGTGTTTTTCGTTGGGTTTTGTGCGGGACAACAAGATCTACAGGTTCGGGTATTTCGTTTTTTGGTTTCTGACATCGGTTTGTCTTGGGATTGACAATTGCACGCTGTTTTAGGCATTCTTTTTGCCACTATTTCAGATCTGTTTTTAAAACAAACTGATGTTTTTAGTCTATTTGCTGCCCTAATTTGTTTAAATTGAGGGAATATGGTCGAGAATAAGCAAACAAGCGTTATTTCTCACTCAATGGAAATCACGGAACATAAGTTGAATGGCATAAATTAACTAGATTGGAGTCGGACGATTCAAAATCATTTGTTGAGCAATGAAATGGTGAATCACATCGATGAAGATCCACCCAAGGAAGATGTGGAGAGAAAAAGGTGGGATCGAATTGATGCACGACTGTATAACCGGATCACGAACTCAATGAATGACGAGATCGTGGATTTGGTGAGTCATTGTACTACCGTGAAAGAACTTATGAAGTTTGCAGAATTTTTGTACTCGGGAAAGGAACAAGATACGAGGACATACGACTTATATAATGGTAGAAATGTAAATCCTCTCGTGTCAAAATTTGGTTATGATCGACGCCAGGATACTAGTGGTGACAACCGGCGTCCTGAAGCTCGAAGAGATCGAAAAGAAATGACTTGTTATTATTGCCATAAGTCAGGTCACATCAAGAGGGATTGCAGAAAATTGCAATATCAGAATCAAGGGCTCTAAGAAGCCCTTATTGTGTCTAATGACAGAGCTTCTCCTGATGAGTTTGCTAAACTCAAGGTTTCTTCTACTTCATTGCAGCCATCGTTTTCAAAATCCCCACCTATTGCAACTCTAGTTTGAATCGGTAACAATCATTGTCTTCTTTAAGTAAATCTACAAAGTGGGTCATTGACTCTGGGCGCATCGCTCATATGACAGGTAACATAAATTTGTTTTCTACTTCGCCGTCGTCTGTCTGTTTTCCTACTGTTACCTTGGCTAATGGATCATTGTCTCCCGTCAAGGGGTCAGGATCAATCACACTCACCCCTACCTTGTCCTTGTCTTCTGTCTTGTGTCTACCTACGTTTTAGTATAACTTTGATTTACGTGAGTCGGCTATCTCTCGCGACTTACATTGTTTCGTTTCGTTTTTTCTTGGTTATTGCTTGTTTCAGGATCATTTGACGAAAAAGATTATTGGTAGGGGACATGAAGCTGGGGGTCTCTATATCTTGGATCAGCAACCAGTTCAAGTTGTGGCATGTGCGAGTACTATGTCTGTGTTTGAGGTTCATTGTCGGATGGGTCATCCCTCTTTGTCTGTTTTGAAGAAGTTGTTTCCAGAATTCAATGAAGTGTCGTCTTTAAATTGTGAGTCATGTCAATTTGCAAAGTTTCACCGTTTGAGTTCTTGTCCTAGGATTAATAAACGAGCTAACGCTCCATTTGAGTTAGTCCACTCTGATGTTTGGGGTCCGAGTCCTGTTGTGTCTAAAACAGGATTTCGCTATTTTGTTACATTTGTTGACGACTTTTCTCGTCTCACTTGGGTTTATCCAATGAAAAATCATTCTGAGTTGTTTTCTCATTTTTGTGCCTTTAATGCTGAGATTCGCAATCAGTTTAATGTGTCCATCAAAGTTTTGCGCACTGATAATGGAGGCGAATATTTTTTTGGGTATTCTCGGTTCCTATCTTCAAGAGAATGGTATTATTCATCAATCATCTTGTGCGGACACTCCATCTCAAAATGGTGTGGCTGAACGCAAGAATAGGCATTTGCTTGAAATAGCTCGGGCCCTGTCTTTCCAAATGAATGTTCCAAAACATTTTTGGGTTGATGCTGTTTCTACTGCATGTTTTCTCATTAACCGAATGCCATCTTCTGTTTTGGGTAACAAAATTCCGTTCCAAGTCTTGTGTCCTTCTAAAGAAATGTTTCATATCCCACCTAAGATCTTAGGGTGTACGTCTTTTGTTCGTGATGTTCGTCCTCAACGAACCAAGTTTGATCCTAAGTCTTTGAAATGTATCTTTTAAAGGTATTCTCGTGTCCAGAAGGGTTATCGTTGTTATTGCCCTAGCACGAACCGATATGTTGTTTCCTCTGATGTTACCCTTTTTTAGGATTCTTCGTTCAGTCCTGTATCCAGTCCTCCATCTGTAGAGGATGATATGTTGGTTTATGAGGTGGTGTCTTCGTCTGGGAGTTCAGACCCTCCTCCGTCGCTCTCTGTTCCGTCTCATCCACCTCTTACTCAAGTGTACACTCAGCGTCCACGACCCTCTGAGGCATGCCCCGTACATGTGACTTCTTCGTCATCTGACTTGCAACCTAGTGATGATCTTGACTTGCCCATCGCCCTTCGTAAAGGTAAACGCTCTTGTACGTATCCTATTTCTTCATTTGTGTCGTATCATCAGATATCCCCACCCTCTTTTTCGTTTCTTACTTCACTTGATTCTGTGTCGGTTCCTAAAACTACTAGTGAAGCCTTGTCCCACTCTGGGTGGCACCAGGCAATGGTGGAGGAGGTGGCTGCATTGGATGCGAATGGTACTTGAGAACTAGTAGCTCGTCCAGAAGGAAAACAGACGATTGGTTGTAAGTGGGTGTTTGCTGTCAAGATGAATTCTGATGGATCAGTTGCTCGGCTCAAAGCACGCTTGGTTGCTAAGGGGTATGCTCAGACATATGGGATTGATTATAGTGAGACCTTCTCTCCCGTTGCCAAGATGTCGTCCATTCGCTTTGCTCATTTCTCTAGCGGCGAATGATTGGCCGTTGTTTTTGATTGGATGTTAAAAATGCTTTTTTGCATGGTGATCTCCTTGAGGAAGTCTATATGGAGCAACCACCTGGGTTTGTTGCTCAGGGGGAGAATGCCAAAGTCTGTCGTTTTCGTAAATCCTCGTATGGCTTGAAACAGAGCCCACATGCATGGTTTGGTAAGTTCAGTCAAGCTCTTGAGAAGTTTGGAATGATGAAGTGTTCTTCAGATCATTCTATATTCTTTCGTCGATCTGTACGCGGGATTGTGTTGCTTGTGGTATATGTTGATGATATCGTAATTAGCGGAAGTGATGATTCAGGAATGGTCTCACTAAAGGCCTTCCTTCATAGCCAGTTTAGTACTAAAGATCTCGGAACTCTGAAATATTTCTTGGGTATTGAAGTCATGAGAAGCAAGAAGGGAATCTTTTTGTCTCAGCGGAAGTATGTTCTTGATTTGTTGACTGAAACGGGGAAGTTAGGTGTGAAGCCGTGTAGTACCCCGATGATACAGAATCAACAGCTTGTCAAGGAAGGTGAAGCATTTACCGATCCTGAGAGATACAAGAAGATGGTTGGGAAGTTAAACTATTTGACAGTCACGAGACCAGATATCTCTTATTCTGTGAGTATCGTGAGTCAGTTTATGTCGTTTCCCACAGTTGATCATTGGAAAGCCGTGGAACAGATTCTAAGTTATCTCAAGTTTGCTACTGGAAGGGGTGTTTTATACAAGAATCATGGGCACTCCAATATCGAATGTTTTTCGGATACTGACTGGGCAGGTTCTAAAGAGGATAGGAGGTCAACCTCAGGTTATTGTGTGTTTATGGGAGGTAATCTAGTATCGTGGAAGAGTAAGAAACAGAATGTGGTGTCTCGTTCCAGTGCTGAGTCAGAGTATAGAGTTATGTATCAAGTAACGTGTGAGATAGTATGGTTGGTTCAACTGCTGAATGAAATCAGAGTGAAAACCGTGATACCTGCTAGACTATGGTGTGACAATCAAACAGCAATCCACATTGCCTCTAATCCAGTGTTTCATGAGAGAACTAAGCATATTGAAGTGGATTGTCATTTTATTCGAGAAAAGATACAACAAGGTTTGATTTCGACAAGTTATGTGAAGACTGGAGAACAGTTGGGTGATATCTTCACCAAAGCATTGAATGGAGTCCGAATAAACTACCTCTGCAACAAGCTGGGCATGATAGATATATTTGCTCCAGCTTGAGGGGGAGTGTTAGAGATTAGATGTATATTTGTATTTCTTGTATAGTTTATTGCTTTAATAGATCTAGGCCCATAAGGCCCGTCGGGCCCATTGTAATTCCTATATAAAGGCATTGCCTTTCATTGAATAAAAATAACGACTCTTTAGTCACAAGCTCGATTACATAGATAACATATATAATTGCTTGTTTAAATGCTTTGCTAAATGTACACATTTTGTGCCATAGGTAAGGGCTCTTACTAAGTCTTTCCCAATACTTATCCTTATCATTTTCTCATTCATGTGTTGAGTTATACTGAGATGGATGAGATGGACAAGGCTGTTGGATCATATGAGAGAAATGTATCCTATTATTTTTTTTCATTTTTGATTCTGCATGAACAATTTAATGTTATCTTAATTCAACAAATTTATACCAAGAAGAATGTTTTACAATTTTGCCACTAAGAATATTAATATGATTTAAATTAATGAGTATGTTTTGATTTTAAATATTTGAGTCATTTTGAGAATTTAATCATGCATGTTGGTAATTATCCATTATAAGCTTTACGCTAAGTCGCTTCGCTACAATTTGCTTGATTAGAAACACTTTACTATTACCAGTTTTAGGTGCATACAAAGACTCAATCTTATTCCATATAGTCCATGCATAATTTTTTCACCAATACGATTTAGAATATTTCCTTCTACCTAAAGTCTAATCATGCCACATATTTTTCTATGACATATTTCTCATTCTAAATTGATTTTATCATCATACTTCTCAAGTGAAAATATACAAAGATATTGATAATTCACAAATAAAATATCTTTTAACTTTATTTTCCAAACTTGATCATTCGAGCTAGTCAAAGTTACCATTCTACCACCACTATGACTTTTTTTTCTTCTCTATATTCAACACTATATATCTAGGATCAATTATTCCCACTCCTATGTTCCTAATGGAAAATCAGCAAGCATAAATATGATAAATAAATAAAGTACAACACAAGGATTTTAACGTGAAAAAAATAATCAAGGCGGGGAGTAAATATATGGACCCAAGTTTTACAAAAACAAAAACAAGAGACCTTACTTAGCAGTTAGAACCAACTGTAAGAAAATGAAATGACAATAACTTGACAAAACATTGAAACAAAATTAATTTATAAGCAGTTATTTTATAGGATCCTAAAATAGTATAAATACATAACTACTGCTAATACTCCAAAACAACGAAATAAATCATGCTAGAATAATATCTATACTCTAATGCAACAGTTATCATATTCATGTCAATAGCCTTGGTCAATATCCTAGTTCAAGTAGGGAGGAAAATATACATAGAGGGGTGAATTTTGACACTTAGTAAGGATCTCCTGATTGGGATACAACACGTATACAACACTAGAGAAAAATCAAGTGATACAATATAAGCCATCAAATTTCATCAATCGTTTGCATAAAAAGGGTACTCAGACCTATGCTTCTATGAGCTGTACCATGGCCTATGCCAATGACAAAAAATACCCTCTAAATTCCTATGACCCTCTTAGGAAACTAGCTACCGATATTAGATATAATGTCCTCTGCGAGTGTTTGCGAAATCATGAACACACAATAGTTAAAATAATAAGAAAATGAGAATGATGACGTGGTAGCTTGGATTTCGCTAAAGCGAAATCTCTACTCAAATTAAGCAAAATGTGTGTGATTTTCCAAGGATGTGCAAGTATACACAGTTTTGTTGCAGCTAGTTTTAAAGTAATTAAAAGTTATCTCCACAGGGATTAGTGATTAACAACATGCTTAAGCGAAAATTAGAGAGTTATGGTAATAAGAGGAATATTGTTGTGATGAAACTAAAACTAAGTTGCTAAAATAAGTTTTCTAAAGAGAAATAAATGAAAATCTCAATTGACAGAATACTTAAGATGTAACGAAGGATAAACTAACTCTAATCAAATTAAAGACATCAGAAGGAGACTAGGACTTTTCGGAGAGTTTCGCTAAGACGAAATGGAATTATACTAAGAAGCGAACAACTGATGGCTTCTCTTTGGCTCTCTCAAGCTCTAGACGTTGGCTCTCTCAAGCTCCTAGTTAGGTTCTCACGAACTCAAATAACAAATAAACCAAGCGATCAGCACTAAGAGAACCTTATCTCTAAGTAAAAACTTAGCTACATATGATGATAAATAGATTCAAAGCAAAGTAAAAAAGAAAAGTTCATCTTCAATTAAATAAAGAAATAACAACGTATGATCACAATACAAAAATAAAGCTCAAATAAGAAAATGTAAGTAAATAAAAACAAAGGTAAGAAGAAGCCTGGTTGGAATCACTCAAACAGTGTCTCTGAATCCAACTTCAGCTATACTTTGCAACTTTGGCTACTACTTCGCTAGAGCTAACTAGCTAAACAAGTGAAAATGGAAAAAAACTAAAACTACTAAGTTAACTATAAAAAAAAATGACAATGATTTTGGTCGGAATTTGACGATGATCTTTCCAGCAAAATGAATGATGATCTTCACAATGACAAAATGTTGCTATATATATTGCTTCAGACAAGGTTCTACTCCACGATCTCATGCTCATGTCCTTTGCTCCACGATCTCACGTGCAACGGTTGAGATTGAAAGACTTTTCTCGAATTTTTGACACGTGTCTTCTACTTTAGCTATTTTTTCGAGAGCTCATCCCGCTGGATTTCAGTTCGCTTAAGCAAAATTTTTAGGAACTATACTTAGCTCCGTAAAGCTTTTTCCGCTGGATTGGCATTTGCTTAAGCGAAATGTTTAGCAACTAAACTTCTCTTGTAAAGACCCGACCCAAAAGGGCTCTAAATAGGCCTTTACCCCAATGCATGCATTCAAAGTAAAGGACAATATGCAAATAAATTTTCGGATTCCCAATTAAAACAAAACAATCAAGGTTCAATCAGAAATCAATATAGTTTGTTGAAACTCATCCCTGTCTCCAAGCACTGTTTCAAGGCAAATACATTTCCAAAACGTACACTATGATCAGAGATTTATTAAAACATTTGAAACATCCTCAAATTCAATAAAGCGGGAATCCACAAAAACATTCAGAAAACATCCTAGGGCTCCGTGCCCGACTACATGCATTCAAGGGAAAATAGAAGACAAGAGTCATAGAAATAAAAAGTCAGAGACGACAGCAGGTTCCCATGATCACAACTCTTCCTTCAGCCATCCTGTCTCGCCCCTTGGTTACCTGTGGAAAACCACAAAATAAGGGTGAGTAACGAATTACTCAGTAAGAATCCCCAACCGGGGTACAATACGATGCACATGGTCATCTAGATGAGTGTATGCAAGCTATGAATATAAACACGTAATAGAGCACATAGCTTAAGTCCACACTTGGACCTCGGATGCCAACTCGGGTCTTAGTCCGGAGATAAATCACCACACAATACGCCCTATCACGAGAAATGAGTCCCGCCTCGGCTGCTCTCATCGTCGAATGAAAGGTGCACTAGCTCAAGATCCCGAGGAGCTCTCGGTCGACGCCATTTGTAATGAGCGTAAGCATGCACCGCGTGCTTCTACTGACTATGGGGTGCCGGGTCTAGTGGCAAGCTGTCCATATCCGGATACCACGCCTAACTAAATCTACGGATCGGTGTCAGCGACATAGGGTGTGAGACACGGACACGTGAACTATGTCACCTGTACCACCGCACTTTGAGAGAGGCTAAGGAACGGGTCGTGGTAGGCTTACACCGAGAAGCCGTCCTTACCTTAACAGTGGCAATCAGGGGCTACCGCGAACACGCCGAGGACGCGTCTTGCCGGCCGCCGGACTAGGCATTGCCAAGTCATCATCCCGACCGTTGGGGCATCGCTTAGACTACCACCCTCACCCAAGATTGCGGGGCCCTACCGGTTGGGATAGCTAATCCCTCACGGGGTCCAAGGACGGAGAAGCGTCTCGAACGTCCTTGCCATGGATGCAAGATACTTTATGCATCAGGCCCGGATGATGCTATCTACCTGATTTCTAACCTGCCTTAACAATTAGCAAACAATCCAATACAATCCAATACGTGCTCAAGAGGAAAACAACGAACCTAGCATGATACTATGAAGCAAGAATAAACACGAGCATGCCGAACTAACAACCTAGCATGGACTAACATGAAAGAACAATATGCGAAAGTCATGCCATCAGAGAATACATAACAGAGCACCTAAACTATACATGCCGATAATCACAAACAACATACAACATCAATCACAAAGAACATCGCAGGGTCCACACAACTCCGGTAAGAAATCCTTACCTGGCCGGGGGCAACTACACACAAAAACCTAAGATGCGATCAAACCCGAGCTAGCTACCGAGAACCTAACAAAAACAATGATAATCACAATCCATAAGCCTAAATATAATAAAATAAACAAGTCTCGGCTTGGAAGCAACTCACGCGGCTCACCGACACTCGGGCGGGCGCAAAGACGGCGGGCGGAAATGCTGGCTGGTGCGAGATGGCGGCAGAGCTGGCGCTGCACGCGCTTTCGCGCGACGAGCGCGAGACACGCGCGGCGCTGGGGACGACGACAGCGCGGCGCGCGCGCGCGCGAGACGAGCGAGCGCGCGCGCGCGGCAGCGCGGCGAGGCGATGGCGCGCGCGCGGCTTTGGTGCGTCGGCGACGGCCTCTTTGGCGCGCAGGCGGCTGCGACGGCTGGGCGCTGATGCTGCGTCGTCTTCTTTGGCGCTGGCGTCTGGCGACTTCTTCTTTGGCGCTTGGGGCTCTTGGTGCGATCTGGTGGCCGCTCTCGATCGGCCGCTTTCTCGGTGGGTTGCTTGGCTGGCGAGCGACACTCGAGCGACTCTCGGGAAGACTCATGCAAGATGGCTAGAGAGAAGAGGGTTGGGCGGCCATAGGGGTTTTGGAGAATAAAACACAAAACCTAATTTCCTTTCATTTAATCAAATGCACCAAAACCCGAAGAACTCAAGGCTAACCAAGATATGTTGCTGAGAGAGTAACAAAAATACCTGGTGGCTCAACTGGCCACACCACCCACCTGACTTCCCAGACCACCTGGGTTCGAAACACACCAAACACACTTTTAACTCCTAATTTTCCTTTTGCATCTCCCCATGCCCAAACACATCCACAAAGCCTAAAAAACTTACATAAATCCATCAAATAATTTTAGCAACTGGAAAAGACATAAACGGCCCTGACGGCCCGACCAAATTACCAAAATACCCCTAGGGCATACCTGGAAAACCGGGATGAAAACCTGGGCCATTACATCTCTCCACAAAGCTTTTAGCATTTCTGCATTTCACTCCCTAGGTATGCTAAAGCAAAAAATGAAATATCAGGTTTATAAAGATGAAACTTAAAGATTTACACATTCATGTACTTTTGCTAATGAAAACCTCTAAAATGTTATCCTAAACAGAAAACTATAAGATTTTGCAATTCGCTCAAATAATTACGCTAAAGCGAACAAACTTTGCGAATTCTTACTATGATATAGCGAAAGTTCCAGCGAAATGCTATTAAACTTAGCCCTTAACTCTCAATTCTTGAGTATTATCAGACCCCCAAACTTAAATTATTGCTCGTCCTCGAGCAATTACTGTTTAAATAGGGAGAACTTTGCTTTTTACCAATCTCACCTTACAACAACGAAACAATGCTTATCAATTTCGCTAAAGCAAACAACATTCAATTCAAAGAATTCAAGTAAATTTCTGAGCTAAGCTTTTTAATAACTGGACCATGCTAAGCAATGCTTTTAAAATTCAAAGAACTCTATTTTGCAATTTTTCTCTAGTCACACAACTCAAGCAAACCCCTTTTGGCTTAGAACTTTTGCTTCATGGTTCTGATAACCTTCACTCTCTAATAGGAAATAAGCACTCTCTTTAAGCTTTTTCGCTCCATTTATGATTGGTATATCTCATCTTTTGCCCAAGTGAATACTCTCATTTTACATATTACTGGGAATCTCTCACTTTTCATCAAATGTTTGATATAATGATAGGTATGCGATGTTAGAGTAAATGACAGGGGGGAAACCCCAGAAACTTAGGCTAATAGCCCTTTGATTCACTTCGCTCTCATTTTTGTTTTGGGAATTTTAAAATTTTATCACCCGGGGTTTGGCTTGCCTTTTTGACCTTTTGCTACAGCAAAGTGTCTACTAGCCAATTAATTTCTTTCTTTGCTGCACCACTCTTAAAGAATTTTAAAAAATTTCTTGGGTAAACTCTTGAAGCATTTCGAAAAGTAGCTAAGGCGAACTCCACCCCCAAACTTAAGTTTTTAATTATCCCAATGAAAACACTCATGCCCCCAAACTTAAAGTTTGCAAAAAGTTTAAGGCTTAGATTATGCTCTTATTAGGTTCGCTCTAGCTAACAATCGCCTAAAAATAAAATTTCTAGACTTAATGAACTTGCGTGAATGCAGGCCGCAACTCCTCACAGTACTTCACTCTTATTCTCTTAAGGACATTGCGCTAGCATCGAAGAGTTATAAAATAAACTTGGAAAAGAAATAAACTTGAATTTCTTATAAAGATATGTTCATTAGAATTCTCAAAATGGTAAACATTGTATTTTGCTGAAGCAAACTTTGCTAGCCAAAGATTTTTTTTTTAGTAAAAAAGCACATGCAAATTTTTGTTGAAACTTGGAGTTTGTCAACTTCGATCTATCTGAACTAACAAAAACCAATAAAAACAAACATTCACACAAAAAATACAAGAAACGAATAAATTGAAAGTTAGCAAAGAGACTCCCGTTTTTATTTTCTGACTTGGCTGCCACTTCCTTTGGATTTCGCTATAGCATTTTCCACGTTCATTACTGCCATCGTTGTGGCGCCAACATCGCGAAATTCCTCTTGGCTGCCCTTTCGCCCCAAAAAACTTCAAGATTGCTACTAACATAATGGCCATAGAAGCCACATCATGCTCTATTGGGGGGAAATTCTCTCGCTCACTCACACAAAACAAAAACTAGCCTACAAATTCTTTTACTTTGAAATCAAGCAAAAACATTAAGAAAAGTAAAATTACTATTCTACTAACCTGGCATGGAGTAATTTTTAAGAAATCACTTGTTAATACCTTTGCTCCATAGAAATAGTCAACATTGGTCCGCATCTCCAAGCAAGACTTTGGCCAAATAATGATCTTTGGTTGTACCCCATCCTTGATGACCTACTTAAGCCTTCTTTGATGCTCATATAATTTCGTGTTTCTATCCTTAATAAAGATCATGAGCAAACACATGAGAATTACTGTAACGGCCCAGTTTTCTATTCCAGTTTTCGAGGTGCCTTCGGGTCAAGATTCGGTTGTTTGGTTGGGCCGTTAGAGCTGTTTTGTTCCTTATGGGTATTTTGGTCTTTTTGCTCCCCGAGCAGGATTTGTGAATTTTCAGGGCTTCGAGGCAGCTCCAGCCTTTGTTGAGGCTTGTTTGTTGTTGGCTGCGAGTCCCGAGATGTTTGGGCTTTTCGGTTGGTTGTTCGGTTGTGTTTTGGGCTTTGGCAAAGTTATGGTTGTTTGGGTGTTTCCTTTGGGATTCGAGCTTGGGCCCTTAGTGTTGCTTTGGGAGTTGGATTTAAGTGAGATTTATTTATTGGAAAAGGTTTCTTCGGTCGGGTCTTGAAGGAGGAAGCCGGGAAATGGGATTTTTTGTGGTTTTAAATGGATAAGGATGGATTTTTGGGATAAAATCCCTATTTCCTTTTTATTTCCCATTTTCCTTTTCTTTTCCAAATTCATTTTTCTTTTCTTTTATTTTTTTTCCTTTTCTCTCTCTCTCTCTCTCTCTCTCTCCCCGACCTAGCCTCACCCCCAGCCCGAGCTCCCCCAGCCATCGCGCCGTCGCCGAGCTCGCCAGGCCGGTCGCCGTCGCACGCCCAGAAGCCGAGCTCGCCCGTCGCACTAGGGCTCGCCCAGCCCTCGCCGTTGCAGTCCGCCAGCTCGCCAGCAGCCGAGCCCGTCGCACCAGATTCGCCCGAGCAGACGCCCAGGTCGCGCCAGCAGCCGTCGCAGCCTCGTCGCACCGTACCAGCCGTACCCTCGCGTGCGCCCAGATCTGCCCGCAGCCGCCGCCGCCGTCGCGCGTCGTCGCGCGATCGCGCGCGTCGCCCTCGCTTCGGTCGGTCTCGCTCCGTGTGCCGTCCTCGCCGAGCCGCCGCGCGCGCGTCGCCTAGTGCCGAAGCTCGCCGTGTCCGCGCGCCGCCGCTCAGCGCCCGTCGCGCCCAATGCGTGCCCAGCCATACGTCCACACACAAGCGCGCGCGCCAGCGCCCGCGCCAAAGCGCCAAGACTCACCTGCGCCCAAGCGCGCCAGCCAAATTTCAACAGTCTCGTCGCCTGCAAATGCTCGTTCGTGTGTCCGTCGCGCCTCGTGAGTTGCTCCCAGCCGAGCCCCGCTTTGTTTTATTATATTTGGGCCTTTTGATTGTAATTATTGTTGTTTTTGTTAGGTTCTCGCTAGCTAGCTCTCGGGTTCGATGGCGGCTTAGGTTTCTTGTGTTTAGAGGTCTTCCCGCCGGTAAGGATTTCTTACCGGAGTTGTGTGGACCTGCGCGATATATATTATGTGATTGCCGATTGTATGCTTGTTTGTGTTTATTGACATGTTTCTGATAAGTGCTCTATTCTCAATTCGGTGGCATGATTTCCTATGTTGTTTCTCATGTTAGTCCATGCTAGGTTGTTCCTTTCTCGGCATGCTCGTATATCTGCTTCCTTGCTTCGTAGTATCATGCTAGGCTCGTTGTATTCTTATTGAGCACGTATTGGATTTTTATGAAATTGTTTGCTGATTGTTAAGGTAGGTTAGAGTTGCGGTAGATAGCATCATCCGGGCCCGATGCATAAAGTACCTTGCATCCATGGCGGGACGTCGAGACAGTTCTCCGTCCCGGACCCCGTTAGGGTTTAGCTAACCCGACCGGTGGAGGGCCCCGTAATCTTGGGTGAGGGTGGCGGTCGTTAAATGCCCCAACGGTGCGGATGATGACTTGGCATTGCCTCGCGTCGGGCGATCGGCACGTCCTCGGCGTGTTCGGCCGTAGCCCTTGATTGCCACTGTTAAGGTAAGGAGGGCGGCTTCTGGTGTAAGCCTACCACGACCCGTTCCCTTAGCCTCAAAGTGCGGTGGTTCAGTGACATAGTTCACGTGTCCGTGTCTCACACCCCTATGTCGGTGACACCGATCCGGAGATTTAGTTAGGCTTGGTGGATGGACATGGGCGGCTTGCCTCTGGGCCCGACACCCCCATAGTGCGCAGTAGCACGCGGTGCGCGCGCTTACGCTCATTACAACACGACCGAGAGAGCTCCTCGAGATCTTGAGCTAGTGCACCTTTCATTCGACAATGAGACAGTGAGGCCGGGACTTGTTTCTCGTATAGGCGCGGCGGTGTGATGTGTTGTGTGGTGAGTTATTTCCGACTAAGACCACGAGTTGGCATCCGAGGCCCAAGTGTGGGCTAAGCTATGTGCTCTATTCGTGTTTATATTCATAGCTTGCATATCTTTCTCGCTAGATGACCATGTGTATCGTATTGTACCCCGGTTGGAGATTCTTCTTGAGTAATTCGTTACTCACCCTTATTATGTGGTTTTCCACAGGTAACCATGGTGCGAGACAGGATGGCTGGAGGAGGAGCTGTGATCATGGAAACCCGTTGTTCAACTCTGAGTCTTATGTTTATGTTTATGATTTAAATGTCCTCTGAATGCATGTAGTTGGGCACGGAGCCCTAGGGTGTTTTCTGAATGAATTTCCGGATTCTAGCATTGTTGTAACTATTGCAAAGCTTGTATGTTTTAAATAAATCTCTGATCAGAGTATGTTTTGGAAATGTATTTGTCTTGGAACAGGTGCTTGGAAACAGGGACAGGTTTCAGGAATTTATGTTGATTTTTAAATGGATGTTTTCATGTTTTAGTTTTACTTAGAATCCAAACACCATCTTGCAAATTTTCTGTAGATTTGTATGCATGCATTGAGGTAATGGCCTATTTAGAACCCCATTCGGGTCGGGTCGTTACAATTACACACTGAATATCATTACCTTCCTCGATCGTCAAGTCTTTCGCTTGAATTTTTCTAATTGCTTGATTTTGCTCCACCAAGAGGTTGTCAATGTACGCTCCATCATTCCCCTTCCTTATCATTCTTTGAGGGCATGGAGGTAGAGGAATTTCAAGCACGGGAAAATGTTCCTTGGATCATTCTTCATTTTGATTTTTAGGCTTTTGGGACAGATCTTCAACTATGGATTATTTTTCTTCTTCCATAGGATTTTGCTCAGATTTCGCTTCCTTAAATGCTACAGTGACGGTTTCCTCCTTAAAGCTCATCCTTGGCTTCCTTCTTCTTAATTACAGCCTCATCATCCTTTAATGTTATAGCGTAAAATTTCTCCTTCTCATGATCATTTGATGGCTTTGTGTCTGAAGGAGATTCATCTAGATGGTTTTGCTCAGGTTCATTGGCTGATTGAGTCGCATCTACTTCTAGATTGGTCAAAGTAGTTCGCTGCCCTTGAGCGACATCGTCCATTATAGCAGTGCTTGACCTCGATAAATCTTCCAACGAAGTGTCAAGATTATGCTGAAACATAGGCTGCTGAATGAATTGAGAATTCGCAGAAGCATTCGCTGGAGCATAATCTAAATTGGCGAACTCAGGATTTAAGGTTTGAATGATACTATCACATTTAGCTATGGCTTCTCATAGAAAACTTTCGAATGAGGTACCAAAGTTATGTTGAATTATTGGCTATTGGGCGAATTGAAGGTTCGCTAAAGCATTGGTTGAAGCATAATCTGAAAAAGCAAATTGAGGGTTGGCAGAAGCATTATCTGAAAAAGCGTATTGAATATCTGCATTATGTTTCTCGTATCCTTGTTGATGTTGAATGCCAAAATCCAATGGATAGATCATTCCTTCATAATTATAGGCATTCGAACATGGATCCCTCATGTATATGGAATTTTTCATATTCTCTTCATACATAGCAAGATCAGAACTTCTTGGGCCATTTCCACAAGTGTGGTTGTTTCCACAATAATAATAACTTTCAAAACTCATTGAGGTAAACATTGAAAAATTCTTCTCATGCCAAGCGAATTCGAAAATTGGCTATTCCCATGAAGGATTCGCTTGGGAAAAGTGTGACATAGCAAAGTTTTGCTCTTCAAAACTATGGTTGGGCGAACAATTGGAGTCCCATGATTGATTTTGTGGAAAAAACGTCTCATCAACATACTAATTACGATAGATAAAATTACCAAAATTGCCATGATAATCATCCTTCCTTAATCTTCCCAGAATTTTCTTGCTTGAGTAAAAAATCAACTATGAACTTCAACTCCTCGGATTAACACACCTACAACAAAGGTAAAGATCACTTGCTAGCTTTTTCAATTAAGCACTACTCTCAAAACTAAACTTAAACAAAAATTAATGGCACTAATCCCCCGAAACGACGCCAAAAACTTGTTTGCGAAATTGTGAACACACAATAATTAAAATAATAAGAAAATGAGAATGATGACGTCATCTCCACAAGAAATGTGTGTGATTTTCCAAGGATGTACAAGTATACACAGTCTTGTTGTAGCAAGTTTTAAAGTAACTAAAAGTCATCTCCACAAGAATTAGTGATTAACAACATGCTTAAGCGAAAATTAGAGAGTTATGGTAACAAGGGGATATATTGTTGTGATGAAAATAAAACTAAGTTGCTGAAATAAGTTTGCTAAAGCGAAATAAATGCGAATCTCAATTGACAAAATATTTAAGATGCAACGAATTATAAGCTAACTCTAATCAAATTAAAGGCATAAGAAGGAGACTAGGAATTTTGGAGAGTTTCGCTAAGGCGAAATGGAATTATGCTAAGAAGCGAACAATTGATGACTTCTCTTTGGCTCTCTCGAGCTCTAGAAGTTGGCTCTCTCATGCTCTAGTTCGGTTCTCTAGAACTCAAATAACAAATAAACCAAGCGATTAGCACTAGGAGAACCTTATCTCTAAGTGTTCTTTTCAAATGCAAGTAAACTTAGCAAAACCTAATATAATGACATGCAAGGTTGTTCTATTCATTTTCTCTCTAAAGCGAAATAAAGTTCATACAAATAGTTAGCTAGAAAAAATGTATTTCAACACAACATGCATAAATAGTTAATATCTTGCTACCACTTTGCTTAAGAAAAATACTCATACTTGCCTATTTCCTTCCGATTAAAAACTTAGCTACACATGATGATAAATAGATTCAAAGCAAAGTAAAAAACAAAAGGTTCATCTTCAATTAAATAACGAAATAACAACGTATGCTCACAAAACAAAATAAACCAGAAATAAGAAAATGTAAGTAAATAGAAACAAAGTTAAGAAGAAGCTTGTTTGGAATCACTCAAATAATGTCTTTGAATTCAGCTTCAGCTATACTTTGCAACTTTGGCTACTATTAGCTAGAGCTAACTAGCTAAACAAGTGAAAATGGTAAACAACTAAAATGACTAAGCTAACTATAAAAAAATGACAATGATTTTGGTCGAAAGAAAACTTGACGATGATCTTTCCAGAAAAATGGATGATGATCTTCACAATGACAAAATGTTGCTATTTATATTGCTTTAGACAAGGCTCTACTCCACGATCTCATGCGCATGTCCTTTTCTCCATGATCTCATGTGCAACGGTTGAGATTGAAAGACTTTTCTCGAATTTTTGACTCGTGTCTTCTACTTTAGCTATTTTTTCGAGAGATCATTCCATTGAATTTCAGTTCGCTTAAGCGAAACTTTTAGAAACTACACTTAGCTCTGTAAAGCTTTTCCCGCTGGATTTGCGTTCGCTTAAGTGAAATGTTTAGCAACTACACTTCGCTCCACAAAGCTTTTAGCACTTCTACATTTCACTCCGTAGGTATTCTAAAGCAAAAAATGAAATATCAGGTTTATAAATATGAAACTTAAAAATTTACACATTCATGCACTTTTGCTAAAGCAAACCTCTAAAATGTTATTCTAAATAGAAAACTATAGGATTTTTCAATTCGCTCAAATAATTACACTAAAGCGAACAAACTTAGCAAATTCTTGCTATGATGTAGTGAAAGTTCCAGCGAAATGCTATTAAACTTAGCCCTTAACTCTCAATTCTTGAGAGTTATCAACGAGCAAAATAACCTGACGGCTCTTAGGACTCACACTCTTGATGTGAAAAAGTTGTACAACCTTTCACGGTGGGATACTGCCCATGCATTTTCAAAATCATGATAAGACACCTAAGATGCTGTCAGAAGAACTCTGGTAGGTAGAGCGTTCACGTCGGCCAACCATCCTCTATCACTGAATATATGTTGGATATCACCTCTCGCTTGGCAACTGATCAACACCTCTATTCGATACTCGTAACTTGGGTGATGTCTATTCTAGGTGTTAGGGATTGTGCCATAAAGGCCTAGTAGTTGTAATTAAGGATTAAACATTTAATGTTAGACATTTAATGTTATATTTCAGTTATTAATAAAGGTTATTATTTTCATTAATTGTGCATTTAATATACAAACGTCATTCAGATTTGTCGCATTAATTGGATTAATAAAGATATTTTCATGGTTATTTGGATGTACACTTGGACAAGTATGTGAGACATATAAGTGGATCTAGTTCTAAGTTAATGGACTAAGGTTGGGCGCCTAAGTCTTGATAACACTGTTGGTACTGCCTGCTTTGCAAATGTTGGAAACAACCTGATCCTATTTGTTCATGTGGAGACATGTGAGTGGGGGTGGCTATGCAATAGAGAGTTTTTACATAAGACGAGACCAAAAGTTTTATGATCGATCTAGTAATTCTGTTATAGAATCATATCAACTACTTCACTAAGGATGATCGTATGTCAATGTGATCTTAATCTTGAGTGGGTTGTGAACTCCTGATTTATGAAAGCGTCATTTGATGTGCATGGGTGAGACCAACCAAACAGCGGCAAGTCAATAAACCTCCCACATTGGAGATTGTCGTGGTGAGTGGCTGGGAATGCAACATCACAAGAAGGGATTGACGACTTCTCGAAATTTGAGGAAGATGCAGAGTTGTTCCCTTAAGAACTGATTTCGGGGCTTGGACAAAGGAATACCACTTCTCATTGGCCTGAGCGAACATTGATTTATAGTTAGACTATAAACACTTGTTCATTAGAGGAATTAGTGGCACTTAAGGAGAAAGATGTAATAACAGGGGTAGAATGGGATTGCTTGTCTCAACTGTGAATTACGAACAAGCTCGTGAAGGATCATATGACAGATGACCGATTATATCCGTGGACGTTAACTTTTCCTATAGTGCGAAAGAGTTCAGCGCAGGTCTTTAGTGGAATAAGCCTGATGTTAAACGAATAGGGATCGGATCCCGAGTCGTTGTCACTTTCAACCTATAGGTCCACCGGCCCTAGGCTAGCTTATACTTGCTGGCACACTGTTGTATTAGAGAGTGAGTTTGAAGAATTCAAATTCACATATTAATTATGTGGGAAATAATTAATAGGAGCATAAAGTTTAAATTATTAAACTTGCAAATTAATATATTGGATATATTAATTTATTATTTATCGAATAAATATTAATAAGGAGAAATTAATTTATTTGATAAATTAATTATAAATAATTATTTAATTAAGAGATCACAATAAATTAATATGTTGGACATATTAATTGGTTTAATAATTATTGGATAATTATTAAATGGAGGATATTGATTAATATGTTGGACATATTAATTGAGTTAATAGTTATTGGATAATTATTAAAATAGAGAATTAATATATTGAATATATTAATTAGATATTTATTTATTTATAATATATTGGATATATTATGGAATTGAAATTTATTGGATAAATATCAATTAAAATAAATAAAACAAAATATGGTTTTTTTGAAAATTAAATGGAAAAATCAAATGAAAAAATGCATCATGTTTTGTCCCACATCGAAAAGCTCTAAGTTGGAGCCTTCATCACTCCACTATAAATAGGAAGCCTTGAAGGCTTTCATTCTCATCCCACTCACTTTGAGAGTAACCTTTCTCATAAGTTGAAAAACTTCCCCGAAAGCTGAGATCTCTTTTCTCCTCCATAATCAGACTACTCTGACAAAGTTTCTTGCTCCCTTCTCTAAAGGCTTCACACCAAGCACTCAGTGGTAGCAAAGAAGCCATAGGCTTGAAGAGCATAGGAGATCATTCAAGTTTTTCCATAGGGAATACTTGATCCTACTCAACATAAAGACCTGCTAGATTAGATCAGAGGCGACAATCAATGTAAGTATTCTTTTTCCAATAACATGTCAATCACCTAGGGTATTGCATTTAGATTAATTAGATTAATCAAAGTTAATTAATTAGATTAATTATTATGAAATTTTGATTATTTACACGCTTCCACCGCGCGAAATGCACACTCCTACCCCATATTCTCAATAATTGGTATCAAAGCTTTGGCTCAAGGTGAATGTTTTTGTTGGAATCTTTTTATTGATGGGTTTTAATTTTCATTGGATGATTGTTAAATTATTATTGTTTTTGGCTAGAGGTTTTTTGTTTGGCATTAGGATTTTTATAAATTCTTAGATCTTGTGTAAACCCAAGCATATGAGTATAGGAAAAACTTTGTACAATTTTGTTTTTCGATTTTATGCAATTTGGAATTGGCAAAAAGACGAAGAACACGAAGAATACCACGAAGAACACCAAGGATGAGATTTTTTCCTAGAATATTTTTGGAAAATATTTGGGTGGGAAAAACATTTTTAATTGAAATATTTTTGGAAAATATTTATTATCTTTTAAAACCTTTTGGAAAATATCTTAGGATTTAATTATGGTTAGTATATTATGGAAATATGGGTAACCATAAATAATTAAAAGATAATTAAATAAAGATTTAAAAATTAAATCAATAATCTTTGGAAGATATTTGATGAGATAAATCAATAATCTTTTGAAGATCTTTGATGAGATAATTTTATGAAAATCTTTATCTTGAAGTTATTTAAATATTAAAATATTTTCAGAAAATATTTGGGAAATATTTAAAGGAATTTATTCTTGCCAGTCAAAGTTTCTAGAAGATCAAGAAGTAAAGACAAAGATTATTCTTGGAGAATTTCTTAGCTTATGTCGCAATTTAAATTTCCTAGAAATATGCCAAACATCAAATCAGTCATTAACTGTTTAAATTATATATTACTGATTTGCATGTCTTGGTTGTTGCATAAAGTATGTCATGTAGATTTAAAATCCCACCCTAGGTTAAAAAGATTCATGCATCCTAAATGTATATTAAATATGTTAGATATATATTTTTTTGGAATTGGATTCCATATTAGGATTGTTCAATATGTAGATCTCAAAATAAATGGTCGTTTATTTATTGATTATGTTGTTTGTATGGATTATATATATATATATATATATATATATATATATATATATTTTGAAAATTGGTTTTTCAAAATAGTTACCAAACAATATTAATTTTAAATCTGTTACAAAAATGAATATATTCTTTTAAAATGATTTAAAAAGGGGTAGCGCCTAATAATCCATAAAAGTTGATATAATCAATAGGATTAATTGCTATCACTTAAATATTTATTTAATAGGATTAAGTAAAGAGAAATTTGAATTTATAAAGATTGGTGGGAAGGAAACCCTGCCTAAGGAAGGTTCTACTGAAGGATAAAGGTATTTAAGATGACGGTTTATGGAATACCTCTACTTGGGACGACCTGGGGGTTGAAACGACCAAGAATTATAGATCACTTTGTGCAGGCTCAAATAAAGTGATTAGTTTTAGAGTAAAAACTTGGCAATTCACATTAAAAATAAATCTAACCAAGATAGGTAAAAGATTGAGACTTGGATGAACAAGATTAGCCTAGTTCATCTGAGTGGGAGGGAACCTTATTAAAAAAAATAGATTGTGGGAGAAGGATTTGTGTCAATTGATCCTACGATCTCCATAATAAACTTGCACTGTGAGATCCTACTGGGGCTACGTGTCGACAGTTGAGTCGACCCCCTCGGTGTATGTTCACTAGGGTCAATATCAGGGTGAGAATCTCGAAGGGGATTGGACTATGATCTTGATCGGTACTTGACTTATCATTTGACGACACTTATTGAGAGAGATTAACATGCTCGAATTGATGAGCTACACTAACAAGGGATTGGTTAAGGAATTAGCCAAGTCCTAGATAAAAAATGGTAGCTGGATTCATAGGGATAAGAGTTATCCTGGTATTGAGTTTCTGGTTGAGAAAAGTCTCACGCTAGGGAGGAGTACTTGACTTATCATTCGACGAACTTACTCTAAACCTTTGTAGTTGTACCATGGCATTAACATTAAACAATTGTAGGGTTTCCTGTTGATTTTAAATTGGAAAGTTTTTAAATCATTTTTATGCCAAAACCTGTGAATGACGTTTTTAAATGGCAATCAAACTAAAACTTTCTTTTTCTTGTTTTCGGCACAACGTCTAATGGAGGAATGTTCGTGACAAGAAGTTTGTTCTCATGATTACATGGAAAAACAAATTAACCGAAGAAAACTAGACTACATGGAAAAACAATATCAACATGATACTTGTCAACGATGACAAGAAGTTTGTTCTCATGGAGGAATGTCCTTTGGCACTGGCACCTAATACGACACGAAATGTTCGTGAAGCGCATGATAGTTGGCATAATGCTAACGAAAAGGCAAGAATCTATATCTTGGCAAGTGTCTCGGACATTCTGGCCAAAAAACTAGAGAACATGGTAACTACTTAAGAGATGATGAGAGCCCTTTATGAAATTTTTGGGCAATCATCGTCTCAGTTAAAGCATGATGCTCTCCTAGTCATAATAGACAAAGCTACAGGTAAACTTTGTACTTGAGATGCTACCAAGTAGCTTCTAACAATTTAATAGCAATGTTGTTATGAACAAGATTGTATTTAACCCCACTGCTATTCTTAATGAACTTCAAACCTTCGAGTCCATGATGAAAATCAAAGACAAAGAGGGGGAGGAAAGTGTTGTCACCAAGAATAAGAGTTCTGGAACCACGGGTTTAGGGACCAAGCCTAAAGGTTGGACCTTCAAGGAAAAGTTTGAAAAGAAGAAGAAGATTTGTGGGAGTAAGAATAAGGTAAATCTCATTTACTAGTTCTAGAGTCTTATTTTGTGGAAGAATCATCCAATGGTTGGATATTAGATTCGGGCACCACTTAATCACATTTGTTCTTCATTTCTGGGAAGTGACTCTTGGGAGCAGTTAGAACCTAGGCAGATAACCTAGAAGATGGGAATCGGTGGCAACAGTTGTTGGATGTCAAGTTATTCTTTAGCAATTATTTTTTAGAAAATGTGTTTTTTTTAGAAACAGGGAATGTGTTGTTAGTTCCTCATATTAAAAGGAATATCAATTTCTTGCCTTGTAGAACAATTTAATTCAATAATGTTTAATGGAAATTTAGTTTATATTTCAAAGAATGGCTTGGAGCTTTGTTTGGCAATTAACGAAAATAACTTGTATATGCTCAAACCTACAGTTTGTAAGACACTTCTAAATATTGAATTATTTAAAACAACAAATATTAGAATAAACAAACGATAGAGAATTTCTCCTGAATCGAATATATATCTTTGGCATCTAAGGTTAGGTCACATAAATTTCAATAGGCTTGAAAGGTTAGTAAAAAGTGGTTCTCTAACTAGGTTAGAGATGGATACTTTACCTTCATGTGAATCTTGCATAGATAGGAAGATGTCCAAAAGACCCTCTACAACAAAGGAAGATAGAGCCAACCAACCCTTAGAACTTATACATTCAGACCTGTGCAGTCTGATGAATGTTAAAGGTCGGGGAGGGTATGAGTACTTTGTATCCTTTACGGATGACTACTCTAGATATGTGCATATTTATCTAATGCAGTATAAGTGGGAGACTCTTGAAAAATTTATAGAGTTTAAGGTAGAGGTTGAGAACCTATTAGGTAAAAGGATTAAGACACTGCGATGAGGTCATGGTGGAGAGTATATGGTCCTAGAATTTTCGAACTACTTGGTAGAACATGGAATAACGTCTCAAATCTAAGCACCTGGAACACCTCAACAGAATGGTGTTTTAGAAAGGAGAAAAAGAATCTTTTTGGAAATTCTTTGATAGATGATGAGCTTTGCTCAACAGCCGATATCGTTTTGGGGATATACGTTAGAGACCGCATTATATATTTTGAATATGGAATCCACAAAGAGTGTCTTGGAGACACCATATGAGTTGTGGAGAGGACAAAAAGGTAGTTTACGTCACTTTAGGATTCGGAGATGTCCGACCTATGTGCTGGCTACAAATCCAAAGAAATTAGAACCACGTTCAAAGTTATGCCTATTTGTAGGCTGCCCCAAAGAAACGAAAGTGGGTTATTTTTATAACCCAAATGAGAATAAGGTGTTTGTATTGAAAAATGCAACATTCTTAGAAGAGGATTATGTTAGAGACCATATATCTCGATTGACAGTAGTGTTGAAATATTTGTTTTCCAATGATGCTACAAATGCTACAACTAGTTTTGTTGCAGGAGGGTTGATGACTCTAGAATAGAGTCAGATTTCAGCCCAAATCCGGATCATATTGCATGCTATTCAATTCATATCAAGCGTCTACAAGGACAAAAGTGCGTGCTTTAAGGTTTAATTCGCTAATGTTGTACATTAGCGAAGTTGAATGCTAAATATCTTGAATCATGCAAAATAAAGATAAAAGAAGCACATATAGCATTCAGTTCGCATGAACTTATGATTATTTCTATTTTGCAGGATCAGCGCTAAGGAAGCATTGCTACAAAGGAAATAAAAAAGTGCGAGTGCGAGTACTAAAGCTCGGAAGATCAAGGCCAACTTCACTACAAGTAAATAAGAAATGAAGAATTTGCCAACGAGAAGTTGACTAACCAGACAATTAAGAGATGGATTGCTAAAATCTCGGGATTCTTTCCTTAGACAAATCAAACACATATGACAAGAAATTAAAAGGAGAAATCTACGTGGCAAATTGATTTTCACCATTCTGAAACCTTCGGAGGCTCGACGACCTAGCTCTATAAAAGGGACATGATGTAATTGATATGAGAGAGCTAGATCCTTGCCCTGTTTTTCTTCTCGGAGAATTGCAGAGAATCGATCTACGCTACACTTTACTATTGTTATTTTATTTTGTTTTGTTAAGGTGTATTGTTAGACTTATTTCAAATTGGTAATGCCATTCTATGATGTTTGCTACATTATGCTTTATGTTCTCTGTTGTTATTATGAACTAATTTTCGTAAGGTGAAACTAGGGGAACGTGAGTATTAGTAGCATGTTATAATAAAGAATTGGAAGGGTTAATCTAGAGCATGTAAGATAAAAGCTTCATCAAAACAGTAAGTGTTGACCGACCATCCACACAAGCTAATAGATTGCAAATCGGAAGAGGAAACGATCTAAGTTTGTCATGCATGTTTAATAGGTAGTGTTGCAGCTGCAACATTTTAAATGGGAGTTTAGGAATAAATGCGAAACTATTATATACGAAGTGCAGTTTTAATTACATTTAGTCGCAGTGGAATCTAGGCTAAGTGTTGAACGAAAGCTGAAGCATTAGTTTGTAAGCGTAGTATGATAGATTCCTTTACCGCATGTTTCTTGCTATTACATTGCTACTGCTCTTCTACGATGGAGTTAAAACCTCTACCCGATCATCTAAAGTATGCCTACCTTGGAGAAAAGGAGACAATACCAGTTGTCATATCTTCGAAACTAACCGTGGAGCATGAGCAATCGCTACTAGCCTTACTCCTGCAACATAAAAAGACAATTGGATGGACTCTAGAAGATATAATAGGCATTAGCCCCACGTTTTGTATGCACAAAATCATTCTCGAGGAAAATGTCGGAAGTTTAGTGGAACATCAAAGACGAGTAAACCCTACCATGAAGGAGGTAGTAAAGAAGGAAATTTTGAAATGGGTAGATGCTGGGATCATCTATCCCATATCAGATAGCCAGTGGGTTAGTCCAATCAGTTCGTACCTAAAAAGGGAGGCACCACCGTCGTTCGTAATGAGAAAAATGAATTAATTGTCACACGAACAGTTACAGGATGGAGAGTGTGTATGGACTATCGCAAGTTGAATAAAGTAACAAGGAAGGATCATTTTCCATTATCTTATATCGACCAAATGTTAGAACACATCGCAGGAAAGGAGTATTACTATTTCCTAAACGGATATTCTGGCTACAACCAAATCACGATAGATCCTAAGGACCAGGAGAAAACTACGTTCATCTGCCCCTATTGAACATTCGCCATTAGAAGAATGTCATTTGGATTATGTAACGCACCAGCCACCTTCCAAAGATGTATGATGTCGATTTTCTAAAAAATGCTCGAAGAAGTTATGGAAGTCTTTATGGATGACTTTACAGTATTTGGACACAACTTCCGTAATTGCTTAGCAAACCTTGAAAGAGTGCTCCGCCGATGCAAAGAAACAAACTTAGTAGTTAATTGGGAGAAGTACCATTTCATGGTAACCGAAGGAATTGTCCTTGGGCATAAAATCTCCAGGAAGGGAACGGAGGTTGATCAAGCAAAAGTGGAAACAATAGAAAAATTAGAGCCACCACAAAACGTGAAAAGCGTGCGCAGTTTTTTAGGCCATGCTGAGTTTTACAGGCAATTCATTAAGGATTTCTAAAACCCATGTGCGAACTTCTAGAAATGGAGAGAACCTTCAATTTCGACGCACGTTGTCTTCAAGCATTTGAGTAACTAAAAAGGGCTCTGATTTCTGCACCAATAATGATAACGCCTGAGTGGAGAAAACCATTCGAGCTCATGTGCGACGCTAGTGACTATGCAATAAGAGCTATCTTGGGACAAAAAGAAGAAAAGCTAATCCATTCTATTTACTATGCGAGCAGAACTCTAATGGAAGCACAACAAAACTACACAACTATAGAGAATGAGTTTCTGGATGTAGTATACGCACTGGAAAAATTTCTTTCCTTCCTAATCGGATTGAAAGTAATTGTGTTCACTGACCATGCTGCCATAAGATACTTAATGAGCAAGGCTTTTGCAAAACCAAGGCTGATTAGATGGATACTTCTTCTGCAAGAGTTTTACATAGAAATCAAGGACAAAAAGGGATGTGAGAATGTTGTGGCAGATCACCTATCACGACTTGAGGTCACATATCCTGACACAACTATGCTCAACATATCAGAAAAATTCCCTAATGAGCAAGTTTTTGCATTAAAGGTAATAGAAGAAAGAAATGCCCCTTGGTTCGTAGACATTGTCAATTATTTAGCAAGCCATATCATTCCATCCCAGATGACTCAACAACAAGCAAAATGCTTCTTCCATGACGCGAAATTCTATTTCTGGGATGAATCGTATATTTATAGGCAATGTGCTAATGGGATAATACGCCGATGCCTAGAAGAGCATGGGAAGAACGCAATTCTGGAATCATGCCATTAATCACTTTACGGAGGACATTTTGGAGGATGCAAACTGTTTCAAAGATTTTTCAATCCAGCTACTTCTGGCCTAGCATATTTAAGGATACGTATCACTATGCGAAGACATGCGATAAGTGCTAGCGAAAAGGAAACATAAGAAAGAGAGACGAAATGCCATTGACTTCAATCTTAGAGGTTGAGTTATTTGACGTCTGGGGAAGCGATTTCATGGGCCCATTTCCTCCTTCAAGAGGAAATTTGTACATTTTGCTAGCAGTTGATTACGTGTCAAAATGGATAGAAGCAGTGGCTACACCTAAGAATGATGCCAAGACTATTATAAGATTCCTTCACAGGAATATTTTTACAGGTTTAGAACGCCAAGAGCAATCATCAGTGATAAAGGGACACATTTCATAAATAGAGCAATGTCAAATGTGCTGCATAAGTACAACATCAAGCATCGCATTGCAACACCCTATCATCCGTAAACCAATGGACAAGCCGAAATTTCAAACTGAGAAATCAAAAGAATTCTAGAAAAAGGCGTGGGACCCAACTGGAAGGATTGGTCCATGCTATTAGATGATGCACTTTGGGCCTATAGAACATCATTGAAAACGCCGCTGAGTATGTCACCTTATAGGATAGTGTATGGGAAAGCATGTCACTTACCAATCACGTTAGAGCATAAAGCTTACTGGGTGCTAAAAAGATTAAATTTAGATCTTCAGAAAGCAGGAGCGGTAAAAATGATTCAATTGCTCAATTTAGAAGAGCATAGACTCTTTTCGTATGAAAATGTGAAGCTATACAAGGAGAAAACCAAGAGATGGCATGATCGACAGATGAACCCTGGTACTTTCGAGGTTGGACAACAAGTGTTATTATTTAACTCTAGACTTCGTCTGTTTCCAGGAAATCTCAGATCCAAATGGTCTGAACCATTCTATATTACACAGGTAAAAGCAGGAGGAGCAATCTGAATCAAGAACGAAGCCACTGGGAATGAATTCGTGGTCAATGGCCAAAGATTGAAGCATTACTGGAATGAGAATGTCCAACGCAGAATATCTTCATTCACATTGACTGAAGAATGAGCGCACAAGCATGCAAATGGAGTCAAAGCGTAACGGTACCCTTTAGTTTTCGCTCCATGCATGCTAGATTTTAATATTTCCTATTTGCTTATACTAGAAGTTTATATTACTTTATTGTCATTTTATTCATCATTTTTAAATTTTATTTTATTGCAATTTCGGATTTCGATAAATCAGTAGATCTCTTTTGCAAACATATCAATTATTAACTATAAACAGATGCCGAGCAACCGAATAGCAAACGTTTTGATCCAACAGTGGGCAGAGAATGCACAGCCGCCAAAAGCCCAATCTTCACTCTAACCTAAGCAATGATTGAAATCTGATCGTCATTTTGATGGTTAAAATCCCTCCAAGAAATGGACATTTGCCTATTCATTGAAACCCAAATATCTCTTCTTGCAAACCCTCTACAACCATCACCATGGTACGAAGACTTGCAACCATTTACCGAAGAATGTGGAAAATGAGGCTAGAGTAACAAAGGGAAGTAGACCCAAATCATGAGCCCAAATTGTTGGCCACTGCGTCTGTATGTAGTGATGATGGATAGTCACAAGCCGGACAAGCCACGAGAAGGCAAGTGACTGCTCCAACCGAAAGAACGGAGCCACACATTGCAGCGGTAGAAGAGTCGTCAACAGTCCTTGGGGAAGAAAGGGTCGTTACCTCTACACCACGTCAAGAGAACGTAGAAGTTGAACTGGGTGATGTAGAAGAGGATGAAGTAAGAACACATCGGGAAGGAAAAGCCTCTATGTTGGTTGAGGAGCGTGGAATGGGAAGCAAAAGTATTAATACGTCTGAGGACCTGTTCCGACGAAGAACCAGAGAAGAAGCTGAAACGAGCAATGTCAGGAAGCAGAGCCGACTGACACCAGTGGGAGGAGGCCGCGATCGCAAAATTCAGTGCCTTTTGGCCGAGTTCGGTCATGAAGATGAAGTGGGGAATTCCGCACATCCACATGTGTCGACTCTCCCACCAAGGAAGATGAAGAAGACAATGAGAGAAAAATTTGGGCGTAGCCTTTGGCTGCTAGAAAACAATCTGAAGAAACTCGTGGACGACATAGCAACACGAGACGAAATCATTTTTGACATCCTGACTCGGTTGGATCCACAACTTCGCAGACCTATCTTCCCTGAGATCCAAGACATTACCTCATCCACCGACTCTGATAGCTCTGATTCGGAAGATGAAGAATAATAAAGGAAGTCTCTGTCTCTGCTGTGCATACTCTTGTTATATGCTTTATAATAATAATAAATGTTTTAATTTAACTGGCTAATAAGTACATGTCTTGACGAATGACGATTTTGATTTTTCTGCTTTTTAATTATGCATTTAAAAAACATTGCCTTCAGAAAACTGATATTTGCTCTACCCCAAAACGTCATTTGGGACGTGAATAGCAAAAACTCCTTGGAAACATTTAAGTTTGGGGGGAAGAAAATCACCTAATCATTGAGGACAATGATGAGCCTAAGTTGGAGGGGGGGGGGGGGTGAGAATGCTAATTATCATTTCAAAAAAAAAAAAAACCCCTCAAGACATTATGGGAAAAAGAAATGGCTAAATGTGCGAATGAGCCATGGGTGATCCAAGTATTCTGCTAGCACTGCTACACAAGAACGAATAAAGTCATGGACAAAATGTTTTGAACAAACTTAGTTGATAAGGAAGGAAGAAAGATTTACACTACCACAGAAATCTTCACTCTAGAGTGAACTTGGGACTAAGGAAACAGAGAGAAAATCTGAGGTGGGATTGCTAAGAACTTAGTGCATGATGATTTGGAATGAGTAAATGATCGACTGTAAAGGCCCTACTCTAAATGTTCATAAATGGCCTTTACTTAGACAATGCTTTTAAATACACAAGGTTTTAAATAGAAATAATTCAAAAATATGGATTTCATTAAAACATTCAAACCTCAAGGCATAATAATAAAAATCAGGGAAACCATTAAAACAATTCAGCCTCTGGCCAGAGTACATTAAAAACCATTACAAAATTCAAGTGAAATGTTCCAACAATAAATATGAAATGAAGAAAGTAGATGCAATGGACTCTTCCATGATCATCCAGCTTCTCCTCTAGCCACCTCGATGCTGTGCCAAGTTACCTGGTAGAAAAACCAGAAGGGTGAGTACAATTGCACTCAGTAAGAATTCCCCAACAGGGGTACAATACGCAAGACAGATCATTTGGCATCCTAGCGTACAAGCATAACATAAAAAAAGTAAGGCAGTCCCAAACAATAACAGACAACAAGTGTTGAGTAGGGTCAGCACGTCACTGGTCTGACTAAATAGGAGGCAACCTAAATGACCTCGATCTCTAGAGTGTCTAACTCTAGGACAGGCTTGGTTAGCATGCCTCTAGGCTAACCTGGACAACACGTAATTGGGCTTGTCCTGAACATGCTCGGGCAGTACACAATTGAGCTAACCCTAATGACAACTCAAACGTGACTGTCTATGGACTGCACACCACTAGGCTAGTATGGAGCATACTTGGGTGACACGCCACTGGGTCAACCCTGGATCGACAACGCAACTGGGTCGATCTTAGACTGCACACAACTGGGCGATCCTGAAAGAGGCTCGGGTAGCACGCTAGTGGGCTAGCCCTGGAACTAGCCACATCTGGGAGATCATAGACTACACATAACTGGGTTAGTTCTTGGACAGCAGGCAACTGGGCGAGTCCTAAGCTAAACCAAGGCAGCACGCAACTGGGCCAAACCTGGGATAACCCTAACAGGCTCTAACACACTAGAACAATCTAGAGCTACAGGGTTCAACATCCAACCAGCATATACATAGTAGAGTAGCACAAACATGCTGAATAGTAAATGAACAAGAGAGTGCATTCATCAGTATACAATATTTCACATGCCAAAAAATAGCAAACAGAACAGGTAATCCCTATCCACTATCATGCTTACAAACATTCTTGAAACAGAGCATAACAGTAAGATTTCAACATTCAGGCAACCTGCACGAACCTAGTCTACTAACATTTATATTCAGCAAGACATAGCAATTACAAGACATTTACTATGCATAGATAATAACAAAAGCAAAACAACTAGGAGATATCAATGTCGAGCGCAGGGTGCACATAACCCCGACAAGGAACCTTTACTTGAAATAGAGGCAAACATACAATAATGCTCTCGAGATATAGGATCAGCACAGGCAACCTAGCAAATAAAATAGTAAATCACAAATCAACACATAAATAATCAAACAACAATTTAGCAACAAAGTCTTGGGAACTAGGGTTGTTACCCGAAACCGAGAAGACACAAGGCTCGGCAACAAGTCAGCCTCGGCAAGGACATGTGCGTGGGGCTGCAGTAGGCTCAGCAGGCGTTTGCGGTAGGAGCAACTCGTGGGTGTGAAGGCTGTGCGGGTGGTGCAGCGGCTCGGGGAAGGCAAAGCTCGCATGGACGATGCGAGCGGTGCGGAGACCATGCAGGTGTAGAGTCGCGTGCGGTGAAGAGCTCGATAACAGTGGGCGAGGCTTTGCGATAGGCGAGAGGGGCTCAGCTGCGACGAAGGGCAGGCAAGGAGTGAAACCTCGGTGCTGGGCGTTCGGGCTGTGTGATTGCGTGACAACAAGGCTCGGCGTGGGGATGGACTAGGGTCACGATGGGAGCTTCAGTGGTTTAACAATAGAGCTTGGAGGAATCGGCCAATGAATAAAACGAAGAAGAAGAGAGGGGAAGGAGGTGTGTTGGTCGGCTAAGGTGAAGAGGAAGAACATATGTGATTTTCTCTTAATTTTCATTTAATTAAATCCTTGAAAAATTGTAAAGACCCGACCCAAAAAGGGCTCTAAATAGGCCTTTACCCCAATGCATGCATTCAAAGTAAAGGACAATATGCAATTAAATTTTTGGATTCCCAATTAAAACAAAACAAGCAAGGTTCAATCAGAAATCAATATAGTTTGCTGAAACCTGTCCCTGTCTCCAAGCACCTGTTTCAAGGCAAATACATTTCCAAAACGTACACTCTGATCAGAGATTTATTAAAACATTTGAAACATCCTCAAATTCAATAAAGCGGGAATCCACAAAAACATTCAGAAATCATCCTAGGGCTCCGTGGCCGGCTACATGCATTCAGGGGAAAATAAAGACAAGAATCATAGAAATAAAAAGTCAGAGATGACAGCAGGTTCCCATGATCACAGCTCCTCCTTCAGCCATCCTGTCTCGCACCTTGGTTACCTGTGGAAAACCACAAAATAAGGGTGAGTAACGAATTACTCAGTAAGAATCCCCAACCGGGGTACAATACGGTATACATGGTCATCTAGCAGAAATGTATGCAAGCTATGAAAATAAACACAGAATAGGGCACATAGCTTAAATCCACATATAACTTCGGATGCCAACTCAGGATCTTAGTCCGGAAAATCCACATATAACTTCGGATGCCAACTCAGGGTCTTAGTCCGGAATAATCCACACCACACAATACGCCCTATACGAGAAACAAGTCTCGGCCTCAGCCTGTCTACTATCGATACGAAAGGTGCACTAGCTCAAGATCCCGAGGAGGTCTTCCGGTCGGCGCTGTAATGAGCGTAAGCGCGCGCCTGCCGCGTGCTACTACTACGAGACTATGGGGGGTGCCGGGTCTAGTGGCAAGTCGCCCATGTCCATCCACCACGCCTAACTAAATCTCCGGATCGGTGTCACCGACATAGGGGTGTGAGACTGGACACGTGAACTATGTCACCTGAACCACCGCACTTTGAGGCTAAGGAATCGGTCGTGGTAGGCTTACACCGTGAAGCCGCCCTTGCCCTATCGGTGGCAATCAAGGGCTACGGCCGAACACGCCGAGGACGTCGCCGATCGCCGGAGATGAGGCAATGCCAAGTCATCATCCCGACCGTTGGGGCATTTAACATCGCCACCCTCACCCAAGATTGCGGGGCCTCACCGGTCGGGTTAGCTAAACCCTCACGGGGTCCAGGGACGGAGTACTACCTCGTACGTCCCTGCCATGGATACAAGATACTTTATGCATCAGGCCCGGATGATGCTACCTACCTGCACTCTAACCTATCATATCAATAACATACAATCCAATACAATCCAAAACGTGCTCAACAGATACAACGAACCTAGCATGGTACTGCGAAGCAAGAACATATATGAGCATGCCAGAACGGAACAACCTAGCATGGACTAACATGAGAAACAACATAAGAAATCATGCCAGTCGGGAATTCAGAACAAAGCACCTAACACTAAACATGCTGATAATCACAAACAAGCATACAAACAACAATCACATATAATACCGCAGGGCCCACACAACTCCGGTAAGAAATCCTTACCTGGCCGGGAGGCAACTACACAAAAAATCCTAAGCTGCGATCGAACCCGAGCTAGCTACCGAGAACCTAACAAAAACAATGATAATCACACTCTAAAGGCTTAAATATAATAAAATAAATAGAGCTCGGCTGGAGAGCAACTCACGCAATGCGGCTGACACGCGGACGGGCAGGCAGCACGGCGGGGCTGCTGCTGGGCGCGGATGTGCGGCAAATGGGCGCACACTGGGCGCTGGCTGCGCTCACGGACAGGCGCTGGGGCGCGGATGGCGCGCTAGGCGCGACGCTACTGACGGCACGCAGACGGCACGCACGGCGCAGATCTGGAGGGGCGCGCGGCGCGAGACGCGGACGACGGGCGCTTCGGGCTGCGCAGCGACGCGCGAGCTTCGGCTTGGCGATGGCGAGGCGGCCTGGGCGCGCGCGGCGCAGCGCGCGATGCGGCGGCCGCGCGCGCGCGCGACGCGCGGATCGGTCTTCGCGACGCCTCGCCTGGCGGCGGCTGCGACGGCTGGGGCGCGCTGGGCGTGCGTCTTCTTCTTTGGCGCGCTGAAATCTCTTTGTGCGATCTGGGCTGGGCTGCTCGACCGGGCTGCTCGGTTGGGCTGCTTGGCTGGCCGGAACGACACTCGGAGGACTCTCGGGAGAAGACTCACGCAAGATGGCTAGAGAGAAAAAGGGTTGGGCGGCCATGGGGGTTTGGAGTAGAAGACATAACAAAACCTAATTTTCTTTCATTTAATCAAATGCACCAAAACCCGAAGAACTCAAGGCTAACCTAGATATGCTGCGGAGAGAGTAAGAAAAACACCTGGTGGCTCAACTGGCCACACCACCCACCTGACTTCCCAGACCACTTGGGTTCGAAACCCACCAAACACATCTTTAACTCCTAATTTTCTTTTTGCATCTCCCCATGCCCAAACACCACCACAAAGCCTCGAAAGCTTACATAAGACCATCTAATAATTTTAGCAACTGGAAAAAGACATAAACTGCCCTGACGGCCCAACCAAATTACCAAAATACCCCTAGGGCATACCTGGAAGACCGGGATGAAAACTTGGGCCGTTACAATATTCCCTCCTTTTTATGACTTTCGTCCTCGAAAGTCCTTAAGACTGAAACAGCTCAAGATACTGCAATCTCATCCCGTCCTTCCCGCTCACGAGCGGCCTCCTCTGAACTCTGACTCCTCCACTGAACTTTTACCAAACGGATCTTACGGCTTCGCAACGTCTTCGCCTCAAGACCAGAATACTCACATGCTTCCCCTCGAAGCTCAAACCCTCACTCAGCTGCAAAGGCTCAACGTCCTCAATAAGCAAAGGGGGTCCGGCACATACTGCCCCAACCTCAATACATAAAAACACTGTGCACAGCTGTCAATGACAGGGAACTGCTAACCGATAAGCAACTCTGCCAATCTTCTCGAGAATCTCAAAACGGACCGACAACCGGGGACTCAACTTCCCTCGCTTACAAAACCCCAACACTACTTACAAACCTCAACGCACCTAGCATCGATGCAACCTTGAAACATGAGCTGTCCAACCTCAAACTCTAAAACTCGACGCCGAACATCGGCGTAACTTTTCTGCCTGCTCTGAGCTAACCACAAACGAGCTCAACCTCCTGCACAACACCTCTGGTCAACTGCAGCAACACAGGACCCAAAACAACACTGACGGCCACCAACCTTTTCTCACAGCACTAGAGACCTGCAACACTTACCATACAATGCCTCAATGGAACCACAAGAACTGACCGCTGAGAACTGCAACCCAAGGCAACCTCCTAAAACCACACTGGTCTCCCGCTGCCTAATCGCGGAAACACCAACTCGCAACAAGCTCCGAAGGATCTGGCTCACTCCTCCCAAAAGACCATCGGACAAAAAGGGTGAAAACACTACAGAAACTGCACTCGGCTCATAAGCCTCTAAGAACACTCTCCTGAACCACGGTTCGCCCACGCACTGCCTAGAACAAACCTTTGTTGCCACACCCTACTGGCAACGTCTCCAACCTGAAACTGACATGCCTCTACTCCATAGAAATGGCATCTGCACACCAACCGAGGTGCGAACCCTAGCTACTGAAGTCAATCCTCCAAAAATCCGAACTCACACAACAACCTCAACTAGCTGACAGCTCCCACACGGAAACTTACAATCCAACAACTTGAGTGCTACGAACTAGGAAGCTCAAACAACTACAAACTGCATAGCTATGCCAATCCACTCATCTCTAGCTCGACTCAAATCACTAGCTGGGCAAGACAACCTGCAAACAACCAGGCCCCAGAGGGCTCCATCCACTAAACTTACCTCCATGCAAACAACGGAACAAAGCTCGCCTCAAATATGAAACACATCTCACAAGTCCAAACGATAACACATACAGGCTTAACCCTCAAGCTTAGGCTTAATGCACCTTCCCACCGAAACTTCATAAACGGAACTCCACTACCTGGTCAACACCAACTACCAAGAACAAGAATACCAACAATGGCTAGCAGAGTGCAAGCTACACCAGCTAGCAAGGATCCCTCAATAAGTCCAGACCCTAATCCAGCAACAAAGATGCAACCTCATCCACAACTGAAACAAGGGGTTCTTCAACTACAAAGGTGCAACAACTTCCATGCCAACACACAAAACCTTAACCAACTAGGCCAAACACTCATAGGAGGCAGAACAACTCTTACTGCAACTTCCAGAACACCACTCAAGAGTCTGCTTAACTGGACAAACAACCTCTTTCAGGTGGCCAACAAACTTTCCACCTACTAACACCACTACCGCCAAGTCCAAGACCAAGGGATAATCCGACAACTCCAAAAAGGAAACAGATCCTTACAAGCAGACATCCGAAGAACAGGGAGCTCCACAAACGCTCGCTATCTTGCTCAGCTAAGCACAACATCCAACTCTCTCACTGAGGCAACAACAGGGGGTCCACCACAGACTGGACCGCCGACCACGAACAAGCAAAGACTCGCCCTCCAACACCAAATGAGGGCACTCTCAAACTCTGAGAACAGGAGAGACATCCTACAGGGCAAACCACTTACCCACGAACAAGGCTAACTCCTTAGAAATTTGAAAACCACACCTTGGCCAACATCAAGCACCAACTTGCCACCACACCGGAACCAAATCCGGACTCTACTCCAAACAAACTCTGGCTTGCTAGCCTACCAAAATCGCCAAAGAACTCACCCGAGGCTACAAACTACTCGACTCGGGCTTGCCAACTAAACTCACTACCTGGGTCTGACTGAGCTCTGGTGAGGCTCTCCACAACTAGGGTTCTTCGACAACCCTCGACACACACTGTCGTCTAACGGTCTAACAACCAACTGCCTGAACAAACAACTCCTTTTCCCAGCATCACAACCACGCTGGCCTGCTCCGAACCTCGAAACCAAAAAGACCAGAAACGCTTCAGAATGTGTCATCCTCCTACTCAAAGCATCAGCCACAACGTAGCTTCCACCCAGGGTAAGGATTTCGAGCAACACTCTTAGCAACTACGAACAGGAACTACGCGGCTTCACTACAACCACCATTTGTTCAATACCATCTGAACTCCAACCATGAACAACAAGAGGTTCCACCAACCAAGCTTAGGTTCAACTTAACAAACTTGCCTAAGCAACAACCCAACTACGAGCACGGTATCCTTACAACCTCAACTAAAGCCTTACAACATCCACCTGGAGTCCAACTTCTCCAAGAACTGAGCACCAGTTCTCCAATGCAAACCCTACATGGTTCTGGAACTCTTGCCGCCAGAACAAACTACACGAAACACACTTGTGTGCACAACTCTCAACCTTCCTTCAGAGATCCAAGACTAACAGGTGCTTTCCAAAAGGCAACACTAACTTCTGGCAGAGATACAATCAACCAAAGGAACACCAAAAGTTCCATCTCCACACGATACTCGAAGCTGCTGCAACCTTGCTCTACTAAAGCATAACAATGCCAAACCGAACTTACTTTATACCAAGCCCCTACCAAGTGTTCTTACACATAAGGCGTCCAACTCCTCTCATAAGGCATCCAACTTGCCTCATAGGCATCCAGCTCATCTCATAGGCATCCAACTCGCCTCATAGGCATCCAGCTCATCTCATAGGCATCCAACTCACCTCATGAACAACCAACTCATCTCATGGGCACCCAACTCATCTCGAGAGCATCCGACTCACCTCATGAACAACCGACTCATCTCGTGAGCATCCAACTCATGGTCCATCTGCTGGACCGAACTCGCATCTACAATGCTCACTCAACTCAGGTTTAGGCACCCGAAGGTAGTGGACCGCACTACCAACCACAAAGATCTCTTGGCCTTAGCACTAGCGTGAGACTCACACGCACTAACACTTACCAACCGCCAACCTGCTGACTTACTCAACCCCCAGTAACACTGGGAAGAGGCTCCAGCTCCTCTCGAACATCCTTTCACTTGTAGTCCTTCGACTACCACTGAACTAGCCCTCTTGCACGACCTAAACAAGTGCATTTTCCATAAATGGATCCAATGGCTAAAGAAGTGTGCTGAACTCCGGACGGTCATAGAACCATCTGCTATACCCATGCCAAACTCAAGCCTGAACCAGACTTAGTGCCAAGGCGGCACACCAACCAATGCACCTCAAGTGCCGCTATTACCAAATCCACATCTTACTACAAATGGGGCCAGCAAGGTCACAACCTCAAGTGACAAAAACTATGGCTAGGCATACACGGCTCAAACTCAAACAACCATGCCTAAGGCATCTCATCAAACCGCAGTCTCACTGCCTAATCTTGCATCTCCACATGATGCTCAACAAAACTCTGGCCAGCTCTCTCAACATGCAGCAGCTAGCCCTACTCTAGGGGCTCACCGGAAGAAGAGTGCTAAACTCTACTTGACAACTGGGGAAACCACCAACGGATCACGTCCGATGGGAACACTGCTCGCTGCACCCTTAACCACAGGGTTCCGACTTACTAGCTGCAAAACAACAACACTTACAGGAGAACAAGGATGTCTCAGCAACCACCTCGAAGGCTACCAACTCTGCAGCTACTCACTGGGCAATCAACCATCTGCTAAGGTTCAAGATCAACACCTGAACTACCCAGGCTAGTCCATACTAGGACCTGCTCCACAAGCATCAACATGAGCAAAAGCCAAAGCTAACTCCTCTCCTGGAGTGGTACTCCAGGGCAAAACACCTCCACCCTCTCACTAGGGGAAAACTAACAGCTGGGCCACACCACAAGGGCCTACGAGAGTCTAATCTCTACTTCCCTCTGGGACGATATCCCAGTGGTATCTGAATCTATCTGGATACCCTGACAAGCTGCAAACATACTCCTTACACTACCGGAAGTTGGCATGATGGCGCTCTAAACCCAAACCAACGACAAGTCAGAACCTGCTCGTCTCCGCTCCACAACACAAAACAAGGCATACACTAGATGAAAGGTATTGTAAATTCTTAAACCTTTTCTAAAACAGAAAACTTAGGCGTACCTGATGACTGTCGGAGTGCTGGTGATCATGGGAAAGACGACCTACAACAAAAGGTCAGTCTACAGAATCTATGACTCTGAGCTCGATACCAATCAGAAAGACCCACCCAAAAGGGTTTCTAAATAGGCCTTTACCCCAATGCATGCATTCAAAGTAAAGGACAATATGCAATTAAATTTTTGGATTCCCAATTAAAACAAAACAAGCAAGGTTTAATCAGAAATCAATATAGTTTGTTGAAACCTGTCCCTGTCTCCAAGCACCTGTTTCAAGGCAAATACATTTCCAAAACGCCACTCTGATCAGAGATTTATTAAAACATTTGAAACATCCGCAAATTCAATAAAGCGAGAATCCACAAAAACATTCAGAAATCATCCTAGGGCTCCGTGGCCGGCTACATGCATTCAGGGGAAAATAAAGACAAGAATCATAGAAATAAAAAGTCAGAGATGACAGCAGGTTCCCATGTTCACAGCTCCTCCTTCAGCCATCCTGTCTCGCACCTTGGTTACCTGTGGAAAACCACAAAATAAGGGTGAGTAACGAATTACTCAGTAAGAATCCCCAACCGGGTACAATACAGTATACATGGTCATCTAGCGTAAATGTATGCAAGCTATGAAAATAAACACAGAATAGGGCACATAGCTTAAATCCACATATAACTTCGGATGCCAACTCAGGATCTTAGTCCGGAAAATCCACATATAACTTCGGATGCCAACTCAGGGTCTTAGTCCGGAATAATCCACACCACACAATATGCCCTATACGAGAAACAAGTCTCGGCCTCAGCCTGTCTATTGTCGATACGAAAGGTGCACTAGCTCAAGATCCCGAGGAGCTCTCCTGGTCGGCGTTGTAATGAGCGTAAGCGCGCCGCGTGCTACTGCACTATATGGGGGTGCCGGGTCTAGTGGCAAAATCGTCCATGTCCAGTCCACCACGCCTAACTAAATCTCTCGGATCGGTGTCACCGACATAGGGGTGTGAGACACGGACACGTGAACTATGTCGGCTGAACCACCGCACTTTGAGGCTAAGGAATCGGTCGTGGTAGGCTTACACTAGGAAGCCGTCCTTGCCCTATCGGTGGCAATCAAGGGCTACGGCCGAACACGCCGAGGACGTGCCGATCGCCGGGACGAGGCAATGCCAAGTCATCATCCCAACCGTTGGGGCATTTAACAGTCTGCCACCCTCACCCAAGATTGCAGGGCCTAATGGTCGGGTTAGCTAAACCCTCACGGGGTCCAGGGACGGAGTACTACCTCGTACGTCCCTGCCATGGATGCAAGATACTTTATGCATCAGACCCGGATGATGCTACCTACCTACACTCTAACCTATCATATCAATAACTGTAACGGCCCAGGTTTTCATCCCAGTCTTCCAGGTATGCCCAAGGGGTATTTTGGTAATTTTTCGGGCCGTCAGGGTCGTTTATGTCCTTTCTAGTTGCTAAAAATATTGGATGGATTTATGTAGGTTTGTGAGGCTTCGTGGAAGGGTTTGAGCAAGGTTTGATGCAAAAGTAAAAATAAAGGAAATTGTGCTGCAGCTGGGGTTTGAACCCGGGTCTCCTGGAAAGCTTGTGGGGATGTGTGCCAATTGAGCCATTTGGTGCTCTTGTTGCTCTGTCCGTATCATTTTATGGTTAGCCTTGGATTTTGGAGTTTTGGTACATTTGGTTAAATGAAAAAGAATTAGGTTTTGTATGTCTTCTTCTCCAAAAAGCCTTGTGGCCGTCCAAGCTCTTCTCCCTAGCTCTCCAAGCCGAGTTCCATCCCCATTTGCGGCCAGAGGATCATCGTGCGTTCCGGTAAGTTTCATCTTCTTCTTCTTCTCCTCCTCCGATTGGTGTGTTGTTTGGCCGAGTGAATAGAAGTGAGTGTGTGTTGTGTTTGATTGCGACCAACCGAGAAAGCCTCCCACCAGCGGTCGCACGCCCAAAGAAATGGCCAGATCGCGCCCAGTCGCCGTTGCGGCCCGCCCGGTCGCCACCGTCGCCGCAGCGAAGCGAGTCAGCCCAGACTGCATCGCCAGCGGCCAGATCGCGCCAGTAGCGCCCGAGATCGCCGTCGCCGCACGTCCAGCGCCCGCGCGTCTTCGCTCCGAGCAGATCGCCCGCACGCCCAGACGCTCGCCGTGTCCGCGTCGCACGCCCAGCGCCCGCGCGCCTTCGCTCCGAGCCGCTCGCCCGTGTCCGCGCTGCACGCTCAGCGCCGTGCCGTGCCGCTCGCCTGCCGTGTCCTGCCCGTCCGCGCGCGCAGCCGCGCCAGCGCAAGCAGCAGCCAGCCAGCCCCAACCCAGCGCGCATCGATCACCGCGATGGCGCCTAGCCCGTGTCGCCGTGTCGTGTGAGTGCTCCCGAGCCGAGCCTGCTGTTTTATTATTTTTAGGCTTATAGATATTGATTGTTATTGTGTTTGCTAGGTTCCGTTAGCTAGCTCGGGATTGTCCACAGCTTGGGATTTGTGTGTAGAAGCCTCCCGACCAAGGTAAGGATTTCTTACCGGGGTTGTGTGGACCCTGCGATGTTCTATGTGATTGATGTTGTATGTTTGTTTGTGATTATCAGCATGTATAGTTTAGGTGCTCTGCTTACGAATTCTGACCGGCATGACTTCGTATGTTGTTCATTCATGTTAGTCCATGCTAGGTTGTTCCGTTCTGGCATGCTCATATTCATTCTTGTTCTGTAGTACCATGCTAGGTCTGTTGTATTCTTTCGAGCACGTATTGGATTGTTTGCTAATTGTTAAGGCAGGTTAGAATTCAGGTAGGTAGCATCTTCTGGGCCTGATGCATAAAGTATCTTTCATCCATGGCAGGGACGTCGAGACAGTTCTCCGTCCCTGAACCCCGTTAGGGTTTAGCTAACCCGACCAGGTAGGCCCCGCAATCTTGGGTGAGGGTGGCGATCAGTTAAATGCCCCAACGGTCGGGATAATGACTTGGCATTGCCTCGTCCCCGGCAGTCTGCACGTCCTCAGCGTGTTCGGCCGTAGCCCTTGATTGCCACCTGTTAGGGCAAGGACCGCTTCCTGGTGTAAGCCTATCACGACCGGTTCCTTAGCCTCAGGTGCGGTGGTTCACCCCTATGTCAGTGACACCGATCCAGAGATTTAGTTAGGCGTGGTGACTGGACATGGGCAGCTTGCCACTAGACCCGGCACCCCTCATAGTCTGCAGTAGCACGCGGTGCATGCTTACGCTCATTACAGCGCCGACCGGAGAGCTCCTCGGGATCTTGAGCTAGTGTACCTTTCGTATCGACAGTAGACAGGCTGAGGCCGAGACTTGTTTCTCGTATAGGACGTATGGTGTGGTGGATTTATTTCCGGACTAAGACCCTGAGTTGGCATCCGAGGTCCAAGTGTGGACTCAAGCTATGTGCTCTTTTCTGTGTTTATATTCATAGCTTGCATACACTCATCCGGATGACCATGTGCATCGTATTGTACCCGGTTGGGGATTCTTCTTGAGTAACTCGTTACTCACCCTTATTTTGTGGTTTCCACGGGTAACCAAGGAGCGAGACAGGATGGTGAAGGAGGAGCTATGATCATGGGCCTGCTTTGTCATCTCTCGACCATTTTATTATATCATGACTCTTGACTTTTGTTATTTCCCCCAAATGCATGTAGACGGGCACGGAGCCTAGGATGTTTTCTTATGTTTTATGGATTCCAGCATAGTTGTACTTGTGGAAGGTTTGAATGGTTTAAATAAATCTCTGATCAGAGTATGCTTTTAGAAATGTATTTATCCTAAAACAAGTGCTTGGAAACAGGGACAGGTTTTAGAGTAAATTGTTTTGATTGTTGAACGTTTCTGTTTTTACTTGGGATCCGAAATTTATTTTCATAATGTCTTTTATTTTGAATACATGCATTGGGGTAAAGGCCCATTTAAAGCCCCTTTTGGGTCGGGTCTTTACAATAACATACAATCCAATACAATCCAAAACGTGCTCAACAGATACAACGAACCTAGCATGGTACTACGAAGCAAGAACAGATATGAGCATGCCAGAACGGAACAACCTAGCATGGACTAACATGAGAAACAACATAAGAAATCATGCCAGTCAGGAATTCAGAACAAAGCACCTAACACTAAACATGTTGATAATCACAAACAAGCATACAAACAACAATCACATATAATACCGCAGGGCCCACACAACTCCGGTAAGAAATCCTTACCTGGCCGGGAGGCAACTACACACAAAATCCTAAGCTGCGATCGAACCCGAGCTATCTACCTAGAACCTAACAAAAACAATGATAATCACACTCTAAAGGCTTAAATATAATAAAATAAATAGGGCTAGGCTCGGAAGCAACTCACGCGATGAGGCTGACACGCGGACGGGCAAGCGGCGGCGGTGGGGCTGGCTGGCTGATGGGCGGATGGCGTGATAGGCGGTAAATGGGCGCACACTGGCGCTAGCTATGCGCACGACGACGCGCTGGGTGCGAGTGGCGCGCTAGGCGCGACGCTGGCTGGGCGCCTGCGACGCAGACGCACGCGCGCAGACGCGAAGGGGCGCGGGCGCGCGCGACGCCGACGACGGGCGCTTCGGCCGCGACGCGGATCGCGAGCTCGGTGGCGATGGTGAGGTCTTTGCGCGCGAGGCGAGCGATGCGATCGGCGGCGCCGCGCGCGACGGACGCGGTGGATCTTCGCGGCGCGACGCTCGCTAGGCGGCTGCTACGCTGGGCGCTGGGCCGTGTCTTCTTTTTGGCGCTGGCGTCTAAGGCACTATTCTTCTTTGAGCGCTGGAGCTGCTGGTGCGATCTGGTGTGGGCCGCTCGACCGGCTGCTCACCTTGGCTGCTGGCTGGCCGGAACGACACTCGGAGGACTCTCGGGAGAAGACTCACGCAAGATGGCTAGAGAGAAAAAGGGTTGGGCGGCCATGGGGGTTTGGAGAAGAAGACATAACAAAACCTAATTTTCTTTCATTTAATCAAATGTACCAAAACCCGAAGAACTCAAGGCTAACCAAGATATGCTGCGGAGAGAGTAACAAAAACATCTGGTGGCTCAACTGGCCACACCACCCACCTGACTTCCCAGACCACTTGGATTCGAAACCCACCAAACACATCTTTAACTCCTAATTTTCTTTTTGCATCTCCCCATGCCCAAACACCACCACAAAGCCTCGAAAACTTACATAAGACCATCTAATAATTTTAGCAACTGGAAAAAGACATAAACGGCCCTGACGGCCCAACCAAATTACCAAAATACCCCTAGGGCATACCTGGAAGACCAGGATGAAAACCTGGGCCGTTACACGAAGTCTGGCTCTAAACTGGAAGGAACTGGTGTACTCACGAACATTAGCCCGGGGGAGCTCTCCGAACCGGCGACTAACGCGTGCGCGCGCACATCGCATGCTGCTGCCACCGGCGTAAATGTGGGGGCCTAGGTACAAACTACGCGGGCCAGGTACGCATGCCTAAAGACTCGGAAGCGGTGTCACTGAACACAGTAGTGCGAGGCCCTCTACACTCATCTGTGCAGCCTGTACCACCGATCTGAAGCTAAGAACCGGCCAAGGCAGGCTTACACCGTTGGCAGGGTTCCGCTCTAGCAGGCTACAAACTAGGCTTATGCCGATGTGGTAGCTAAATCCACATCGGCTGCCGGGGGGAAGCAATGTACGTTATGCTTCGCTCTACTCCCGACCGGTGGGGACAAAGTACGTTATGTCCGCTCTCAGCCTCTAGATGATGACAAACCCTACTACACTAGCTAAGAGTATAGAGTAAGTGATTCCTGGCTAAACATACATATCAACATCAATCACACATAACCTAGCATGATACTACGAACTTAAAGCAGAAACCATAGCATGTTGGAAGAACAAACCTAGCATGGCACTGACATGTACATCAAGCAAACATGCTAGCAAGAGAGCAAACATAGATACCCTATCACTATCATGCTCATAACAATCAACAAGCATACAAAGCACATCATGATAATATCGCAGGGTCCACACAACCACGGTAAGAAATCCTTACCTGGAAGCAAGCAGAAATAACTTTCACAATCAAATAACAACCCTCGAGCTTTAAAGCGAACCCGAGCAACCTAGGCATACAATAAAAACATCTTAAATAGATAAACAGCATCCAGCAACCTAATTCCCAAAGGAGAAAAGACTCGAGAAATACCGACCGAGAATACCCAAGGTTTCGGCCCAACCTGCACGGCAAGGCAGGCTGGTCGGCAGGAAGGAGGCAGGCAGGGCGCTGGCGCTGGCAGGCGACGCGGGCGAACGGCACGGTGCGAGGCATCAGGTCTGCGAGGACAGCACGCGGGCGTGCGGGACGGGCGGCGCTGGGCGACGCATGCGGACGGCAACGAGCGGCGCGACTGGGCGGAGTGGCTGGGCAGTGCGGCGCGGCCTGGTGCAGAGCGACTGGGCATGGGCTGTGCAGGGCTGGTGTGGGGTGGTGCGGCGCGACGCAGGGTTGTGGCTCGTGTTGGTGCTGCTAGGGCTGGTGCGGCTAGGGTTGGGTTTTCTTGGTGAGGTCGGCAAGAGAGAGAGAGAGAGAGAGAGAGAGAGAGAGAGAGAGAGAGAGAGAGAGAGAGAGATTGCAAAACAAGAGGAAAGGGATTTTCTTGATTTTCTTCCCTTTTCCTAATTTAAATGGGTCTAAAATCCCTTCCCAAATCTTCCTCTTTCAAAACCCGGCCCAAGCAAACTTTCCTTTTTTTAAAAAAATACTCTTTTTCTTACAAACTCCCAAACCATTTAGGGCAAGGGTTCAAATCCTAATGGAAGCACTCAAAAACCCATTAATTTTGCCAATAACTAAAATACCTTCAAACTCCCAAACAACTTGCCCAAACTGCTTGGGTCTTGCAACCAACAACCACCAAACTTCGATGAAGGCAGGAATGGCCCTGAAATCTTGAAAATCCTCAAAACCCTGACTGGGGGCAAAAAGACCAAAATACCCCTAAGGGTTAAAACAGCTCTAACGGCCCATCCGAACATCCGAATAATGACCCGAAATCACCTGGGTAACCGAAATATAAAACTGGGCCGTTACAATACTCCCTCCTTTTAAGACTTTCGTCCTCGAAAGTCCTAAGACGAAAACAACTCTAGGAAAACTCCACTGATTCTTAACCAACCAAGCTACCGCTTAAGACAACACAAATCCTTCTTCGAAACCGAACCCTCTTGGGTTCCCAAAGGCTCCAAGCCCAACAAACACTGAGTCTGCCACGAACTATCTCAACCAAAACTGAACTAACACTGAGCTTCGAAGAAAACAAGCGATAATTAGTCGGTGAGCCACATCCTCTGACTCGCACCAACTCTCAAACGGTCTTACGACTCTAGGGCTCACTTATCCCTGCTAACCCAACTCGGAACGCCTCTCTACGTCGCTACTCTCAGCAAACTCGAGGACTGGTCACAAGCTCTAAACTCTCCACTACGCACCGACACAACTTCTCTGGCTCACAGTTGTTAACAAACAGCCTCAACTCTACACCACGCTAACCAAAAAAACTGAACCTCTCGGGTTCCCGAAACTATTCAGCCTACTCCTATTTCACAAGAGACCTGCGAACCCCAATGCTTGCCTACAATCCTTAACGAAATCCAATAGAACCTCCAACTGGCGTCTGATCCTGAAGGCAAACTTCTCCAACTAGCACGCGTCCACAACACTTAAGCAACCATCTTACGAGAAATCAAAGCACCAAAGCCAAGCGGCACTTTTTTGGTTCACCAAACGGCTACCACCACTCACACTAACTGAAACTTCAGCTTCGGCCACCCCTGAACGACAAGGTCAAAGAACAGGCTCCACTCAGCCAAACTAATAAACTGGAGCCCCTCATCGGCCGACAACAAACTTTCCAATGCAATCCGATCAGCCACTGGCCTAGGTGAACATCGCCAGACAGGAAAACAAACAACATTCCTCTCACGGAAACCTCGAGCAGCAAGGAATAAAACAACACGCTGCTACTAGCAACACAATAGCTTGAGGATAGCAACTTAAGGGTTTTACCAACCAATGCCACGACACCTCTGTGCCAACTCACTCAACTGTGGCTCAGCTAAAATGCCAACTGCGAATGCACAACAACTAAAAGCAAACCCTGAGAAAGGCTTGCTCAGCAGAAACTCAAACCAAGCTCATAACGAGCAAAGCTCGCTTCCAAGCTACCACTCAACTTTTAAGTCCAACTGGCTACTCAAAGGACTTCCTCCTTTAGCCTAGGCCTAACTCATCTTGCGACTAGAAACTCCACACTCGGAACATCGCAAGGAATACGAACTGACGAGGCTATCTCCAAAGATAATACTCGCGGCTGGCATCCATGGTGCAACTCAACCACCATGGAAACTAGGGGTTCCTCAAACCCCAAAGAACCAACAACTTTCCAAAGAAAATCTCAACTCTTAAACTGGTGGCCTCCGCCTTGCGGGGACAAACAACTTTAAACTTGCTAACAACACAATGCAGGACCCCTCATTGGGCTAACCACTGCGCTACTCTGATCAACTACACAACTCAGGAGCTACGCTGACTCCTTCTAAACGGGAACGATTTCCCAGCAAGCGAACTCTGAAGGGCAGCGAACTTCACACACGCTCGCTGACTAGCTCAAACCCAAGGGCAACAACAACCAACTCTCTTGGAAGCAACACCCAAGGGAAAACCCAACTGATTGGACCACCAATCCAGAACTAGCAGAACTTATTCAACCACCGAGGGAGGGGTCAACTCCCGAAACCTCCTGACTAGGAACAAGTCCTCAGGGCAACACCCTCTTGCTAGAACCGAGCTAGCTCTTGAAACAACAAGGGAACCAAATCTTGGTCAATACCAAGCACCAACTAGCCACCTCACCGGAACCAATTCGGACTCTACTCCAAACAAGCACTAGCTTGCTAGACTACCAAATCTACCAGCAACTCACCCAAGGAACACTGCCTGGGTCTGACTGAGCTCTGGAGAGGCTCCCCACAACCTAGGGATCCTCCGATCACCCTCCGACACACACGTTCATCAAACGATCTAAACAGACAACCGGCTACACGGGCACAACCCTCTCCAGCATCTCAACTACGCTGGCCAACACCAACTTCTTGAAAACAAGGAGAACCAGAAACGCTACAGAATGCGTCATCCTCCTACTCAAGCATCAGCCACAACATACCTTCTGCCCAAGGTAAGGATCCGAACAGCTCTCTTAGCCATGACGATCAGAAACTGCGCGGCTTTGCTACCACCGCTCTTGTTCAGTTCCAACTGAACTCTGACCAGGGCAAGGACCAACTAGCAAAACTTGCTTAAACAACAACCCGGCTACGAGCACGACATCCTTACAACCAAAGCTAGGGCAGTTGCCAAGGACTAAAGCCTTGACAACTCAAAGACTGAGCACTGGCTCCTCAACACGAACCTCTCGTGGTTCCTGAAACATAACCACGGAACGAGCTACACAAAAGTACACCGGTGTGTACAGCTCCAACTTGGTTCCTTAAGATCCAAACTCAACAAGTACTCTCACACAAGGCAACTTTTGCCTCCCAATAGAGCCACAACTAGCAAAGGAGCAACAAGAGTTCAAACCACTCGGGGTCAACTCACCACGAAAAGCTACATTGGTCAACTCACTCTTACAAGAGCATAACTACACCAAGCTGACATACCTCATACCAATGTGCCCACTAAATGCTCCACTCAACCATCCAACTCATGGCTCTAACACTGGATCAACCACGCATCCTCAATGCCAACTCTACCCATATTAGGGTAAATCCAAGGGTAGTCGAAACACACTACCATCAAGCTAGCTCACTAGCCCACACACAAGCGCGAGAACTTGGACGCGCTAGCCCTCACCAACCTACAGCATCCTTTGCACCTAACTCTCGGTGACCCTGAAAAGCTCATACTTTTCCCTCGAACGACCTCACACTTGTTGTTCTCTGACTACCACCGAGCTAGATCTCTTAAGAAATCCAAACAGATGCAACTTCAGAAAAACAGGTACAAGGCTGGTGGGGATGCTATACTCTGGGCGAGCATGGAACCATCTGCACCAAAAGTGCCAACTGGCCCGAATCTAGGCCTCCTCTCAAAGCTTGGTGCCAACAAGCATTACATCCTTAACAACACAAATCAGCCCAAAACAAGCTTTATGCCCCTCTGAGGATAGGGAAGGTCACACTCCAAGTGACGGGGCAAAGGCACCCAACACAAGAGTCCAAACACTCGAGCAGCCTAATCTCTGGCATCTCGCCTAACAGACATGCCACGGCCTACTCCTGCATCCCACTCGATGCTCAACAATAGCTTAGGCCAACTCCTGCATCCCACTCGATGCTCAACAAAAGCTCAGGCCAATCTCCTGCATCCCACTTGATGCTCAACAAAAGCTCAGGCCAACTCCTCTAGTGGCAGCATCTAGCTCCACACCTGGAACATGCTAACACATGGTGCTTCTCTCTACTAGCCAACTAGAATCCACGGATGGGTTAAGTCCTGACAAGCAACCTCCACACTACACCCTGGCTACGAGGGTACTAAAGAACTGGCTGCAAAACGACTGCAGGCTTTGTAGGAGGACAAGATGTCTCTACATCTTCCTCAAAGGCTACTAACTTGGCAGCTTGTCAATCGACTGGGTGACTGGTGGAAACTCTGCTGGTCCGCCTCTAACAGGGGACTTCCACCACAATACTGCTGCATCAAACAACACAAGAATGGCACGCCTCGACCTCTGAACATCAGGTCATCTCTGAACACCAGGTCATCCCAACACTTGGATGATAAACTCGATCCTGGCCAACCACCTCGCTGCCAGCAGTAGGTCTAAAAAACATCCAGCTCTACAGGCTCCCACTTGCCAAACTCGGCGGCTCGATCAACGCCAACTATCTTATTAGCATAAACCTGCTGATCAAGCCCTCCCGAGAACCTCCGGGGCTACTGAAGCTACTAGGAGAGGTGTCTCCTAAATAAACTCTGCCAGTTGGGCTATCTGTGCCCAAGACTCCTCACTACGCGCTACAAATTGCGCCTGGGTCTCCGCTCTCTGTTAGCTAAAAGACCTGCCATCAACTCCCTCATGGCTGGAGCACACTCTGCTCAATGAGTCTCACTCTGAGGCGTGCTAGCCTCGACCCCCCCTACTCTTGGCAACTCATCTGCCAGGGCCAAAGGTGGCCTACGGGTCTAGACAACCCTGGACGCGGTCTCATCATCAACATGAATAGTCCAACGCCTCGGTTGGAAATACCAAACGTCCCTACTACTCTATGAGAAATCAACATACTGGCAATCTACACAAAGCATAGAAGCTAGCCCACGCTGGGGCTCTCCTTCCAACCAAGGGTAACACATGTATACTAGATGCAGTATTGTAAAATAAAACCCTTAGCTTAATGAACTCAGACAAACCTGACGGCCGCGGAGTGCTGATGATCATGGGGGCAACAACCTACAAAGCAGGTTAGTCTACAAAATCTATGACTATGTGCTCTGATACCAACTGTAAGAACCCGACCCAAAATACGGTCCTAAACCTAGGTTCTCACTCAGCATGCAAGTTAAATACTTCATCAAGCGATTTAGTGCTCATATTTAAAACCTTTCAAAACATTTAAAAGCGGGGACACTTAAAACATAAACAACAACCTTCATTTAAGCAAACCAACAAAGTAAAACAAGTCTGGCCAGTGTTTATGAAATCATACAATACAATTTAAACAACTTTTAAAAACATCCCCCTAGGACTCCTGTCCGTCTACATGCTGAACAAATTATGCAAACAATAAAAGATGAGTGCCGCTCTCCCATGATCAATCGGCTCCTCCGCTTAGCCGGTCCGGTCTTTGTCCCAAGTTACCTGGAGGAAAAACCACAGAAAAAAGGGTGAGTATAAACATACTCAGTAAGAATCCCCAACCGGGGTACAATACGATACATCAATCATCTGGCACCCTAGTATACATGCAAACAGTTACCAACACAGATCATAGCTCAACGAGCTTACAAGGCAGAATCTGGAATCCTCGGAAGTCTCCTACTTCCGGCCTAATGATTGGTTCTCATAACCAATCTCGGGACATCTCCGAGGGTCTTTGTAACGGCCCAGAAATTTCATCCCGGCCATCCCGGGTTGCCCAAGGGCATTTTGGTAATTTGGTCGGGTAGACAGGGCCGGTTATGTCTTTTCTAATTGCTGGAAAAATTATGAGATGATTTGAATGGGATTCGGAAGCTTTGTGAAGATATTTGGGCTTGGTAAAATGAAAAAAGAAATAGGGAATTAAATAACGCGTCGAGCGGGATTCGATCTAGGGCCGCTTGGGAAGCTAGACGAGTGTCATTGCCACTTGAGCCACCGGGCGTGTTTGTTAATCTGAGCGCGCCATCTTTTATTTATGTGTGTTTGTCCCTGCCTTTGGTTTAAAAGCCAGCCCGCCCGAAGCCTTCTCCTTCATTTCTCCTCTTCTTCTTCTTCGCGATTGTTCCTCCAACCGACAGCAATTTTCTTCACGATTTCTCTTCCGTCGCCGACCAGCAGTTCGTCAAATTCTTTCTCTCAATCCGAAGCCAATCCGCGTGCAGCTGGTAAGTCCTTCTTCTTTTTCTTCCCCATCAAATCCGATTCCCCTGTTTTTTATTTCCATTTTCCGGCCGAGTCGAGGTGAATCGCTGGGTGGTTTTTGTGCAGCTGGAGTAGGGGAGTTCGACCAACAACAAATCGCTCGTCAAATCTTCTCCAATCGCCCGAATTCGCGTTCTTCCTCCATCGCTCGAGTTTGCCAAATTGGTGCCCTGTCGCAGCCCAGCCTGCCGAGCCATGCCGCACATCGACCGTGCCCGCGCGCGCGTCCTCGCCCAGCTCCGTGTTGCGTTGCATCGCCCGCGCGCCCATCCGCGCGCAGCCAGCGCGCCCACGCGCCCAGTCCTGCGCCCCAGCGCGCCCAACTAGCACTATTGCTGCCCCGTTTGTGCAATCGGCTCGTTCGTGTGTTCGTCGCTCCTCGTGAGTTGCTCCCGAGCTGAGCCCTATTTGTTTTATTGTATTTAGGCCTATTGTGTGATTTTTGTTGTGATTGATAGGTTCTCGGTAGCTAGTTCGGGTACGTTCGCAACTTAGGATTTAGTGTCGAATCGCCTTTCGACCAAGGTAAGGATTTCTTACCGGGGTTGTGTGGGCCCTACGATATTATATGTGATTGCTGATTGTGTGCTTGTTTGTGTTTATTGACATATTTAGTAATAGGTGCTCGTTTCTGAATTCCCGGTTAGCATGATTTTCCTGATTAATTCTCATGTTAATCCATGCTAGGTTGTTTCTTTCTGGTATGCTCGTATCTGTTCCTTGCTTCGTAGTATCATGCTAGGCTCGTTGTATTCTTATTGAGCACATATTGGATTTTATTGAATTGTTTGCTGATTGCTAGGGCAGGTTAGAGTTGCAGGTAGATAGCATCATCCGGGCCTGATGCATAAAGTACCTTGCATCCATGGCGGGACGCGTCGAGGCGATTCTCCGTCCTCGACCCGGTGAGGGATTAGCTAACCCTACCGGTAGGCCCAGCAATCCTGGGTGAGGGTGGCAGACTGTTAAATGCCCCAACGGTCGGGATGATGACTTGGCAATGCCTCGTCCCCGGCAGTCGGCACGTCCTCAGCGTGTTCGGCCGTAGCACTTGATTGCCACGTGTTAAGATAAGGACGGCTTCCTGGTGTAAGCCTACCACGACCCGTTCCTTAGCCTCAGGTGCGGTGGTTCAGGCTGACATAGTTTACGTGTTCGGTCTCACACCCCTATGTCAGTGACAGCGATCCAGAGATTTAGTTAGGCGTGGTGACTAGACATGGGCGGCTTGCCACTGGACCCGCACCCCCATAGTCTGCGAGAGCACGCGGTGCATGCTTACGCTCATTACTGGCCGCATCGGAGAGCTCCTCGGGATTGTGAGCCGTGTACCTTTCGTCGACGGCGATGAGCGCCGAGGCCGAGACTTATTTCTCGTATAGGGCGACTTGTGTGGTGATATCATTCCGGACTAAGACCCTAAGTTGGCATCCGAGGCCCAAGTGTGGGCTAAGCTATGTGCTCTATTCTGTGTTTATACTCATAGCTTGCATACGCTCATCGAGATGACCATGTATATCGTATTGTACCCCGGTTGGGGATTCTGACTGAGTAATTCGTTACTCACCCTTATTATTGTGGTTTTTCCACAGTGTAGGGAGTTGCGAGGCAGGATGGTGAAGGGGGAGCTGTGATCATGGGGCCCAGTTATCAAACTCTGATTTTGTGTTATGACTCTTTATGTTTTATTTTCCCCTGAATGCATGTAGCCGGGCACGGAGCCCTAGGATGTTTTCTAAATGTTTTGTGGATTCCAGCATTGTTGTTTCTGGACAGGTTTTGAAGGATTTTAATAAATCTCTGATCAGAGTAAACTTTGGAAATGTATTTATCTTGGAACAGGTGCTTGAAAACAGGGACAGGTTTCAGGAAAATTGTCCGGGCTTTGAACTAAATGTTTGAATGTTTTGTTTTAAATTGGAATCCGAAATCATGTCTGTTTATATCCTTTACTTTGAATGCATGCATTGGGGTGAGGGCCCATTTAGAGCCCCATTCGGGTCGGGTCTTTACAGTCTTTCTCCCTCGGCCAATTGATCATTTCAAAAACCGATCCCAAAGATGTCCGACACCTTCGAGGGTCTTTCTCCCTCGACCATATGATTAGCTAAAAAACCAATCCCAATGGGTCTCCTCAAGGGCCTCTTACCCTCGCTAATAAATTTGGACTACCGGGAGAGTACCCGAAGTCTGGCCTAAACTGGAAGGAACTGGTGTACTCACGAACATTAGCCCGGGGGAGCTCTCCAAACCGGCGACTAACTCGTGCGCGCTCGCATTGCATGCTGCTGCAACCGGCGTAAATGTGGGGGCCTAGGTACAAACTACGCGGGCAAGGTACGCATGCCTAAAGACTCGGAAGCGGTGTCACTGAACACAGTAGTGCGAGGCCCTCGACACTCATCTGTGCAGCCTGTACCACCGACCTGAAACTAAGAACCGGCCAAGGCAGGCTTGCACCGTTGGCAGGGTTTTGCTCTAGCAGGCTACAAACTAGGCTTATGCCGATGTGGTAGCTAAATCCACAGCGGCTGCCGGGGGGAAGCAATGTACGTTATGCTTCGCTCTACTCCCGATTGGTGGGGACAAAGTACGATATGTCCGCTCTCAGCCTCTGGATGATGACAAACCCTACTACACTAGCTAAGACTATAGAGTAAGTGATTTCTGGCTAAACATACATATCAACATCAATCACACATAACCTAGCATGATACTATGAACTTAAAGCAGGAACCATAGCATGCTGGAAGAACAAACCTAGCATGGCACTAACATGTACATCAAGCAAACATGCTAGCAAGAGAGCAAACATAGATACCCTATCACTATCATGCTCATAACAATCAACAAGCATACAAAGCACATCATGATAATATCGCAGGGTCCACACAACCACGGCAAGAAATCCTTACCTGGAAGCAAGTAGAAATAACTTTCACAATCAAATAACGACCCTCGAGCTTTAAAGCGAACCCGAGCAACCTAGGCATACAATAAAAACATCCTAAATAGATAAACAACAGCCAGCAACCTAATTCCCAAAGGAGAAAAGACTCGAGAAATACCGACCGAGAATACCCAAGGTTTCGACCCAACCCGCACGGCAAGGCGGTGGTCGGCGGAAGAAGGCGGCGGCGAGCATTTGCGGCAGCGACGCTACCGGAAAGGGCACGCGGGCGCGCGGGCAAGCGGCACGGGGCGAGGCATCGGATCTGCGAGGACGGCGCGCGGGCGAGCAGCACGAGGGGAGGCATCGGGTCTGCGAGGACGGCACACGGGCGTGCGGGACGGGCGGCGCTGGGCGAAGCATGCGGACGGCAACGAGCGGCGCGACTGGGCGGAGTGACTGGGCTGTGCGGCGCGGCCTCGTGTAGAGCGGCTGGGCATGGGCTGTGTCAGTGGGTGCGGGCGGTCTGCGGCGTGGATCGCGGCGGGCGTGGCTCGAGTTAGTCTTTGCTAGGGCTGGTGCGGCTAGGGTTGGGTTTTCTTGGTGAGGTCGGCAAGGAGAGAGAGAGAGAGAGAGAGAGAGAGAGAGAGAGAGAAATTGCAAAACAAGAGGAAAGGGATTTTCTTGATTTTCTTCCCCTTTCCTAATTTAAATGGGTCTAAAATCCCTTCCCAAAGCTTCCTCTTTCAAAACCCGGCCCAAGAAAACTTTTATTTTTTTTAAAAAAAACTCTTTTTCTTACAAACTCCCAAACCATTTAGGGCAAGGGTTCAAATCCCAATGGAAGCACTAAAAAACCCATTAATTTTGCCAATAACTAAAATACCTCCAAACTCCCAAACAACTTGCCCAAACTGCTTGGGTCTTGCAACCAACAACCACCAAACTTCGATGAAGGCAGGAATGGCCCTGAAATCTTGAAAATCCTCAAAACCCTGACCGGGGGCGAAAAGACCAAAATACCCCTAAGGGTTAAAATAGCTCTAACGGCCCATCCGAACATCCGAATAATGACCCGAAATCACCAGGTAACAGAAGCAAAAAGCGGGCCGTTACAATACTCCCTCCTTTTAAGACTTTCGTCCTCGAAAGTTCTAAGACGAAAACAACTCTAGGAAAACTCCACTGATTCTTAACTAACCAAGCTTGCCACTAGACCCGGCACCCCCCATAGTCTGCAGTAGCACGCGGTGCATGCTTACGCTCATTCTGGTAGCCGCTGAGAGCTCCTCGGGATTGTGAGCCGTGTACCTTTCGTCGACGAGAGAAACAGTGAGGCCGGGACTTGTTTCTCGTATAGGGCGACTTGTGTGGTGATATCATTCCGGACTAAGACCCTAAGTTGGCATCCGAGGCCCAAGTGTGGGCTAAGCTATGTGCTCTATTCTGTGTTTATACTCATAGCTTGCATACGCTCATCGAGATGACCATGTATATCGTATTGTACCCCGGTTGGGGATTCTTACTGAGTAATTCGTTACTCACCCTTATTATTGTGGTTTTTCCACAGTAACCGAGTAAGCGAGACAGGGATGGTGAAGGAGGAGCTGTGATCATGGGGCCCAGTCATCAAACTCTGATTTTGTGTTTTGACTCTTTATGTTTTATTTTCCCATGAATGCATGTAGCCGGGCATGGAGCCCTAGGATGTTTTCTAAATGTTTTGTGGATTCCAGCATTGTTGTTTCTGGACAGGTTTTGAAGGATTTTAATAAATCTCTTATCAGAGTAAACTTTGGAAATGTATTTATCTTGGAACAGGTGCTTGGAAACAGGGACAGGTTTTATGAAAATTGTCCGGGCTTTGAACTAAATGTTTGAATGTTATGTTTTAAATTGGAATCCGAAATCATGTCTGTTTATATCCTTTACTTTGAATGCATGCATTGGGGTAAGGGCCCATTTAGAGCCCCATTCGGGTCGGGTCTTTACAGTTGGTATCAGAGCTCAGAGTCATAGATTCTGTAGATTGACCTTTTGTTGTAGGTCGTTTTCCCATGATCACTAGCACTCCGACAGTCATCAGGTACGCCTAAGTTTACTATTTGTTGTAGAAAAAGTGTTAAGAATTTACAATACCTGTCGTCTAGTGTATGCCTTGTGTAGTGTTGTAGAGCGGAGACGAGCAGGTTCTGACTAGTTATTGGTTTGGGTGTAGATCGCCAGCATGCCAGTTACCCGCGCCGGAAGAGGACGCCCGAGAGGAGGCCGAGGTGTCAGGATCGGATCTGACACCGCAAGGACATCGTCCCAAGCTGAGACTGATAGCATTTCGCCTGTAACTCCCCCTGTTGAGCCCAAAGTAGGCGTTGAGGTGACTGAGCGCCGTGAGACTGCTCCTGGAGCAGGATTTGCTGATTCTATGAGGTCTATGGTGGTCGACCTATTGAGTGGCCAGAGGGTAGAGACTCAGGCCTTGTTGGCGGATCAGCGAGAGGAGTCCCGAGCCCAGATCGAGCAGTTGACTTGCTTGTTCCAAAGCGGCGCAGCCTCAGAGCCAGCCAGCCCTTGGCGCGTGTGTGGCGAGGTGCCGAGGAGCTTGGCAAATGGTTAAAGGATTTCGTGAAATGGAACCGAGAGAAGTTTGATGCCACGGGTGATGCGTTAGCAGCAGCCCGTTGGATTGCCCATTTGGAGTACACCTTCCTGATTATGGTGTGCCCCGATGTTCAGAGGCCGAGGTGTGCAGCCCATGTGTTAGAGGGCATAGCTAGATAGTGGTGGGAGTCCACCCTGAGCGAGAGACCAGCTGGGTCTCCACCTACTACCTGGGAGTTCTTCAAGTCAGAATTTAAGGCCAAGTACATTAGTGATGAGGCTCAAGAGAAGATGGTAGAGCTTTTCCAAAATCTGAAGCAGGGTTTCGATTCTATAGAAGAGTATGAGAGGAAGTTCTCAGAGTATGGGTACTTTGCTCCGCAGTTGATAGCTACCCCAGAGTTGAAGATACGAAAGTTTATTTCTGGTTTGAGACAGGGTGTGTCTCAGGATGTCAGGGCACAGGCCCCTGACACTTATGCTAGAGCGGTGCAGCTAGCTACCATTTACAATGGAAAGTATCCGATGGAGCGGATTGTTGCCGCTCCGGTTCAGCGCCCTGTTCCAGTTGCAGGGGGGCAGAAAAAGAAGTTTGATTTTCGAGGAGGCGGCCAGCGTCGCCAAGGATAGTTCCAGAACCGGGATCAGCATAGAATTCTGGCCCGTTTCCAGCCTCGTCAGACCGGGCCCAGGCAGTGATTCCATTGTGGAAGAGAGGGACATATGATCCATTCTTGTGATCAGTCGGCCATGGCAGTGCAGCCAGTGCAGCAGCAGCAGGGGCGGGTGTTCGCCACGAACCGACAGGAGGCCGAGCGTGCAGATGCCACCGTGGCAGGTACGCTTCTTGTTGTGGACCATTACGCATTTGTCTTGTTTGATTCTGGCTCTACGCATTCGTTTGTATCCGTGTTGTTTGCTGAGCATGCTAGGTTGAGATTAGAGCCCCTAGGTTTTGAGTTATCTGTTGCAACTCTTTCGAGAGTTAATATGTTAGCTAGAGATAAGGTTCAGGATGGCCGGATCGAGATATCCGGAGAGCTGCTTGTGGCTACGCTTATAGTTCTGCTTATGAGCGGTTTCGATGTAATTCTTGGTATGAAGTGGTTGGCCGCTAACCGAGCATTGATTGACTGCCACCAGAAGGAAGTAGTGTTCAGGCCACCGGGTCGGCCCAGTTTCAAGTTTCGTGGAGTCCAGGGTGGTGTTTGCCCGCCGATGGTGTCAGCTGTGAAAGCTCGTCGTTTGCTAGCTCATGGAGCTTGGGGCTACCTAGCCAAGTTGTCCGAAGAGAGATGTCCCTCACTAACTATTGATCAAGTGCCGGTTGTGCGGGAATTTGCGGATGTGTTTCCTGAGGAGTTACCGGGGTTGCCCCCAAAGAGAGAGGTTGACTTCACAATTGAGCTCGAGCCAGGGACCCTCCCTATCTCAAAGGCTCCGTATCGTATGGCGCTAGCCGAGTTGAAGGAACTGAAGGTTCAGTTGCAGGAGATGCTAGATCGAGGGTTCATCCGTCCGAGTGTGTCCCCGTGGGGAGCGCCAGTGCTGTTTGTGAAGAAAAAGGATGGTTCGATGCGCCTATGCATTGATTATCGCGAGCTTAATAAGGTGACGGTGAAGAATAAGTATCCGTTGCCCCGTATTGATGATTTGTTCGACCAGCTTCAGGGAGCTTCCGTGTTCTCCAAGATAGACTTGTGATCTGGTTACCATCAGTTGCGGATCAGAGATGCCGACATTCCTAAGACAGCGTTGAGGTTCAGATATGGGCACTATGAGTTTGGGGTCATGTCGTTTGGATTGACCAACGCACCAGCAGCGTTCATGGACATGATGGATAGGGTGTTCAAAGCATTTTTGGACAGCTTCGTCATCGTCTTCATTGACGATATTCTGATCTATTCAAGGACAAGGGAGGATCATGCAGGGCATTTGAGTCAAGTGTTGACAGCTTTGAGGGAAAACCAGCTTTATGCGAAGTTTTCTAAATGCGAGTTCTGGTTGGAGCGAGTAGCCTTCCTAGGTCACGTAGTTTCGAGGGATGGTATAACCGTGGATCCAGCAAATATTGAGGCCGTGAGTTCGTGGGCCAAGCCGACTTCAGTTACCGAGATATGCAGCTTTCTGGGTTTGGCAGGTTACTACCGTCGGTTTGTTAAGGACTTTTCCGCCATAGCCTCGCCCCTAACTCGTCTAACGAGGAAGGGTGTCGAGTTTGTTTGGGACGGTAGGTGTGATGAGAGCTTTACCAGGCTCAAGCGCAGTTTGACTTCAAGACTGATGTTGGCGATCCGGAGAGGGAGTGGTTTCGTGGTTTACTGCCGATGCTTCCAAGTTCGGGTTGGGTTGTGTGTTGATGCGGCCGACGGGAAGGTCATTGCTTATGCTTCCCGCCACCAAAGCCATATGAGCGAGAACTATCCGACTCATGATATGGAGTTGGCAGCAGTGGTGTTTGCACCGAAGATTTGGAGGCATTACCTGTATGGCGAGCGGATTCAGATGTTTACCGATCACCAGAGCCTCAAGTATCTATTTACTCTGAAGGAATTGAATATGAGGCAGAGGAGATGGTTAGAGTTGGTAAAGGATTATGACTGCCAGATTTTGTACCATCCGGGTAAAGCCAATGTTGTAGCTGATGCCTTGAGTAGGAAGACGTCTCACTCCGCGGCGTTGTTGAGTTCCCTGCCCAGATTGAGGAGAGAGTTCGAGTGGGCTGAGGTTGCAGTGTTGTTGGGTGAGGTTCTTGCCAGTAGCTTCGATTGATGATTCGACCATCGATTAGACAGCGGATTATCGATAATCAGCTGAGTGATCCCGCACTTAAAAGATTGGTTGACAGAGTTAGTGCTGACGGAGATTTTGACTTCGTATACTCACCAGACAGTGGGCTGACGTATAGAGGCCGGATGTGTGTTCCGGATGTTTTAGGTTTGCGAGCAGAGCTGCTCTCAGAGGCCCACAGTTCCCCATTTGCTTGGCACCCCGGGAGTACCAAGATGTATCAGGACCTTAAGCAGACATTCTGGTGGATGGGTATGAAAAGAGATGTTGCAGAGTTTGTCAGTCGATGTCTCACTTGTCAGCAAGTGAAGGCACCTAGGCGAGACCACCCGATTTGTTGCAAAATTACCGAGTGTGCCCTGTGGAAATGGGAAGAGATCTCCATGGACTTTATTTCGGGTTTGCCGAGGACTCCGAGGAAGTTCACTCAAATCTGGGTGATAGTCGATCGATTGACTAAGAGCGCACACTTCATTCCCGATAGAGACACATATACCGTGGAACAGTGGGCGCAGTTGTTTTTGGAGCAGATCATTCGTCATCACGGTGTGACTGTGTGGTTTGTGTCTGACCATGATTCGAGGTTCACCTCTCGTTTCTAGAGAGCGCTCCAGAAAGGTTTAGGCACTTAGTGCGATTTCAGCCAAAGACTTTTTTCACCCTCGGACCGATGGACCGGTGAGAGGGTGAATCGATTCTCGAGGATATGTTGAGGGCTTGTGTGTTGGATTTCTGGCGATTGGGACCAAAGACTGATATCGATGGAGTTTGCATATAACAACAGTTATCAGTCGACGATTCAGATGGCTCCATTCGAGGCTTTGTATGGCAAGCGTTGCCGATCTCCTGTGTTTTGGGAGGAGGTTGGTGATAGACAGGTTTTGGGTCCTGAGTTGCTGCAGTTGACCAACGGAGCCGTGCAGAAAATTAGAGCTCGCATGTTGACACTCAGAGCAGACAGAAGAGTTACGCTGATGTTCGGCGTCGGGATTTGGAGTTTGAGGTTGGTCAGCATGTGTTCCTGAGGGTTGCACCGATGCGAGGTGTTTTGAGGTTCGGTAAGCGTGGAAAGTTGAGTCCCCATTTTGTTGGTCCGTTTGAGATTCTGGAGAGGATCGGCAAGGTTGCTTATCGGTTAGCCCTCCCTCCGTCATTGTCAGCTGTGCATAGTGTTTTTCATGTTTCGATGTTGAGACAGTACGTGCTGGATCCGTCACACATTGTTGACTTTGAGCCGTTGCAGCTGAATGAAGATTTGAGCTTCGAGGAAAAGCCAGTGGGGATTCTTGCTTTTGAGACAAAGACACTGGCGTAATCGTGAAATCCAGTTGGTAAAAGTTCGGTGGAGGAGTCGAGTTCAGAGGAAGCCACTTGGGAGCGGGAGGATGAGATGAGATTGCATTATCCCGAGCTGTTTCAGTCTTAAGGGACTTTCGAGGACGAAAGTCTTATAAGGGGGGAATATTGTAACGGCCAGGAAATTTCATCCCGGCCATCCCGGGTTGCCCAGGGGCATTTTGGTAATTTGGTCGGGCCGACAGGGCCGGTTATGTCTTTTCTAATTGCCGAAGAAATTATGAGATGATTTGAATGGGAGTTGGAAGCTTTGTGAAGATATTTGAGCTTGGTAAAATGCAAAAAGAAATAGGGAATTAAATAGCGCGTCGAGTGGGATTCGAGCCAGGGCCGCTTGAGAAGCTAGACGAGTGTCATTGCCACTTGAGCCACTGGGCGTGTTTGTTAATCTGAGCGCGCCATCTTTTATTTATGTGTGTTTATTCCTGCCTTTGGTTTAAAAGCCAGCCTTCCCGAAGCCTTCTCCTTCATTTCTCCTCTTCTTCTTCTTCGCGATTGTTCCTCCAACCGACAGCGATTTTCTTCGCGATTTCTCTTCCGTCGCCGACCAGCAGTTCTTCAAATTCTTTCTCTCAATCCGAAGCCAATCCGCGTGCAGCTGGTAAGTCCTTCTTCTTCTTCTTCCCCATCAAATCTGATTCCCCTGTTTTTTATTTCCATTTTCCGGCCGAGTCGAGGTGAATCGCAGGGTGGTTTTTGTGCAGCTGGAGAAGGGGAGTTCGACCAACAACAAATCGCTCGTCGAATCTTCTCCAATCGCCAGAATTCGCGTTCTTCCTCCATCGCTCGAGTTCGCCAAATCGGTGCCCTGTCGCAGCCCAGCCTGCCGAGCCACGCCGCACATCGACCGAGCCCGCGCACGAGTCCTCGCCCAGCTCCGTGTCGCGTTGCATCGCCCGCATGCCCATCCGCGCGTAGCCAGCGCGCCCACGCGCCCAGTCCTGCGCCCCAGCGCGCCCAGCTAGCCCTATTGCTGCCGCGTTCGTGCAATCGGCTCGTTCGTGTGTTCGTCGCGCCTCGTGAGTTGCTCCCGAGCTGAGCCCTGTTTGTCTTATTGTATTTAGGCCTATTGTGTGATTTTTGTTGTGATTGATAGGTTCTCGGTAGCTAGTTCGGGTGCGTTCGCAACTTAGGATTTCGTGCCGAATCGCCTTCCGACCAAGGTAAGGATTTCTTACCGGGGTTGTGTGGGCCCTACGATATTATATGTGATTGCTGATTGTGTGCTTGTTTGTGTTTATTGACATATTTAGTAATAGGTGCTCGTTTCTGAATTCCCGGTTAGCATGATTTTCCTAATTAATTCTCATGTTAATCCATGCTAGGTTGTTCCTTTCTGGCATGCTCGTATCTGTTCCTTGCTTCGTAGTATCATGCTAGGCTCGTTGTTTTCTTATTGAGCACGTATTGGATTTTATTGAATTGTTTGCTGATTGCTAGGGCAGGTTAGAGTTGCAGGTAGATAGCATCATCCGGGCCTGATGCATAGAGTACCTTGCATCCATGGTAGGGACGTCGAGACAGTTCTCCGTCCCTGGACCCCGTGAGGGATTAGCTAACCCTACCGGTAGGCCCTGCAATCCTGGGTGAGGGTGGCAGACTGTTAAATGCCCCAACGGTCGGGATGATGACTTGGCAATGCCTCGTCCCCGGCAGTCGGCACGTCCTCAGCGTGTTCGGCCGTAGCCCTTGATTGCCACTTGTTAAGGTAAGGACGACTTCCTGGTGTAAGCCTACCACGACCCGTTCCTTAGCCTCAGGTGCGGTGGTTCAGGCTGACATAGTTTACGTGTCCGGTCTCACACCCCTATGTCAGTGACACCGATCCAGAGATTTAGTTAGGCGTGGTGACTAGACATGGGCAGCTTGCCACTAGACCCGGCACCCCCCATAGTCTGCAGTAGCACGCGGTGCATGTTTACGTTCATTACAGCGCCGACTGGAGAGCTCCTCGGGATTGTGAGCCAGTGTACCTTTCGTCGATAGTAGATAGGCTGAGGCCGAGACTTGTTTCTCGTATAGGGCGACTTGTGTGGTGATATCATTCCGGACTAAGACCCTAAGTTGGCATCCGAGGCCCAAGTGTGGGCTAAGCTATGTGCTCTATTCTGTGTTTATACTCATAGCTTGCATACGCTCATCGAGATGACCATGTATATCGTATATGTACCCCGGTTGGGGATTCTGACTGAGTAATTCGTTACTCACCCTTATTATTGTGGTTTTTCCACAGTAAGAGTTCTGCGAGACATGATGGTGAAGGAGAAGTCATGTGATCATGGGGCCCAGTCATCAAACTCGATTTTGTGTTATGACTCTTTATGTTTTATTTTCCCTGAATGCATGTGGCAAGACACGAGCCTAGGATGTTTTCTAAATGTTTTGTGGATTCCAGCATTGTTGTTTTACGGACGAGTTTTGAAGGATTTTAATAAATCTCTCGATCAGAGTAAACTTTGGAAATGTATTTATCTTGAAACAGGTGCTTGGAAACAGGGACAGGTTTCAGGAAAATTGTCCGGGCTTTGAACTAAATGTTTGAATGTTTTGTTTTAAATTGGAATCCGAAATCATGTCTGTTTATATCCTTTACTTTGAATGCATGCATTGGGGTAAGGGCCCATTTAGAGCCCCATTCGGGTCGGGTCTTTACAGTCTTTCTCCCTCGGCCAATTGATTAGCTCAAAAACCGATCCCAAAGATGTCCGACACCTTCGAGGGTCTTTCTCCCTCGACCATATGATTAGCTCAAAAACCAATCCCAATGGGTGTCCTCAAGGGCCTCTAACCCTCGCTAATAAATCTGGACTACCGGGAGAGTACCCGAAGTCTGGCCTAAACTGGAAGGAACTGGTGTACTCACGAACATTAGCCCGGGGGAGCTCTCCGAACCGACGACTAACGCGTGCGCGCGCACACTGCATGCTGCTGCAACCGGCGTAAATGTGGGGGCCTTGGTACAAACTACGCGGGCCAGTGCACGCATGCCTAAAGACTTCGGAGGCGGTGTCACCGAACACGAGAGTGCGAGGCCCTCGGCACTCATCTGTGCGGCACTGTACCACCGACACGAAGCTAAGAACCGGCCAAGGCGGGCTTGCACCGTTGGCGGGTTCCGCTCTAGCGAGCTACAAACTAGGCTTATGCCGATGTGGTAGCTAAATCCACATCGGCTGCCGGGGGGAAGCAATGTACGTTATGCTTCGCCCTACTCCCGACCGGTGGGGACAAAGTACTTTATGTCCACTCTCAGCCTCTGGATGATGACAAACCCTACTACACTAGCTAAGAGTATAGAGTAAGTGATTCCTGGCTAAACATACATATCAACATCAATCACACATAACCTAGCATGATACTACGAACTTAAAGCAGGAACCATAGCATGCTGGAAGAACAAACCTAGCATGGCACTAACATGTACATCAAGCAAACATGCTAGCAAGAGAGCAAACATAGATACCCTATCACTATCATGCTCATAACAATCAACAAGCATACAAAGCACATCATGATAATATCGCAGGGTCCACACAACCACGGTAAGAAATCCTTACATGGAAGCAAGCAGAAATAACTTTCACAATCAAATAACGACCCTCGAGCTTTAAAGCGAACCCGAGCAACCTAGGCATACAATAAAAACATCCTAAATAGATAAACAGCAGCCAGCAACCTAATGCCCAAAGGAGAAAAGACTCGAGAAATACCGACCGAGAATACCCAAGGTTTCGGCCCAACCCGCACGGCAAGGCAGGCTGGTCGGTAGGAAGGGGTCAGGCAGGGTACTGGCAGGCGAAGCTCTGGAACGGGCACGCGGGGGCGCGAGCGAGTGGCACGGGGCGAGGCATCGGGTCTGCGAGGACGACGCGCGGGCGAGCGGCACGGGGCGAGGCATCGGGTCTACGAGGACGGCACACGGGCGAAGCGGACCACGGCGGCGCTGGGCGGCTTATCTGCGGACGGCAATGAGCGGCGCGATCAAGCGAGGATCGGGCCGTGCGCGCGCTTTGGTGCGAGAGAGGCTGGGCATGGGCTGTGGCTCGAGTTGGTGCTGCTAGGGCTGGTGCGGCTAGGGTTGGGTTTTCTTGGTGAGGTCGGCAAGGAGAGAGAGAGAGAGAGAGAGAGAGAGAGAGAGAGAGATTGCAAAACAAGGGGAAAGGGATTTTCTTGATTTTCTTCCCTTTTCCTAATTTAAATGGGTCTAAAATCCCTTCCCAAAGCTTCCTCTTTCAAAGCCCGGCCCAAGCAAACTTTTCTTTTTTTAAAAAAAAACTCTTTTTCTTACAAACTCCCAAACCATTTAGGGCAAGGGTTCAAATCCCAATGGAAGCACTCAAAAACCCATTAATTTTGCCAATAACTAAAATACCTGCAAACTCCCAAACAACTTGCCCAAACTGCTTGGGTCTTGCAACCAACAACCACCAAACTTCGATGAAGGCAGGAATGGCCCTGAAATCTTGAAAATCCTCAAAACCTTGACCGGGGGCGAAAAGACCAAAATACCCATAAGGGTTAAAACAGCTCTAACGGCCCATCCGAACATCCGAATAATGACTTGAAATCACCTGGGTAACCGAAATAGAAAACTGGGCCGTTACACCATGTCCAGTCACCACGCCTAACTAAATCTCTGGATTGGTGTCACTGACATAGGGGTGTGAGACCTGGACACGTGAACTATGTCAGCCTGAACCACCGCACCTGAGGCTAAGGCACGGGTCGGGGTAGGCTTACACCAGGAAGCCTTCCTTGCCCTATCAGGTGGCAACTCAAGGGCTACCGCCGAAACACGCTGAGGACGTGCCGGCTGTCGGGGACAAGGCAATGCCAAGTCATCATCCCGACCGTTGGGGCATTTAACAGTCTGCCACCCTCACCCAAGATTGCGAGGCCCGCCGTTAGGGTTAGCTAGTCCCTAACGGGATCAGGGACGGAGCACCATCTCGTACGTCCCTGTCGGGAAAGCAAGGTTCGTTATGCACCTGACCCGGATGATGCTATCTACCTGAACTCTAACCTGTCATAGCAATCAGCAAACAATCCAAACAATCCAACACGTGCTCAATAAGAATACAACGAACCTAGCATGATACTACGAAGCAAGAACAGATACGAGCATGCCAGAAAGGAACAACCTAGCATGGACTAACATGAGAAACAACATAGGAAATCATGCCAGTCGGGAATTCAGAATAGAGCACTTATCACTAAACATGTCAATAAACACAAACAAGCATACAATCAGCAATCACATAATATATCGCAAGGCCCACACAACTCTAGTAAGAAATCCTTACCTGGTCGGAAGGCAACAACACACAATAAAATTAACTGCGATCGAACCAGAGCAACCTATAGCGAGCCAAACAAACACATCAATAATCATAAAAATAGGCCTAAATACAATAAAATAAACAAGGCTCGGCTCGGGAGCAACTCACGAGGCGCGGCTGACACGCGAACGAGCCGGCTGCACGGGCGAGGCAGCTAAAGGGGCTGGCTGGGCACTGGCGCGCTGGGGCGCTGGTTGCGCGTGGACGAGTGCGCGAGCTCGGTTGGGCGACGGCGAGCGGCGCGGCTCGGCATAGAGACAGCGCGCTGGCGCGAGCGACACGACGCGACGGCTCGGATCTGGGCAACACGGGCGCGGACCGAACGGTCTGGCGCTGGCACGGGACGGCTCGGCACTATGCGGCCAGGGCTCGGGCGACGCGACACGGAGCTGGGAGACGCGAGCAGGGGCTGGGGCTGGGCGATGCTCGGGCTGACGACGTGACCTAGGCGAGGCTCGGGCGAGCTTGGGCTTGGCTCGGGCAGGCTGGGTGACCAAGGGGGCTGACTCGGGCTGAGGGGCTCGGGCGACGCTGGCACTGTGCGGGCTAGGGGCTCGAGCTGGCGACCTGGGCGAGTAGGGCTCGGGCTGGGGCTTGGCTCGGGCTAGCTGGGCGACCAAAGGGGCTGGCTCGGGCTAGGTGGGGGGCTCGGGGAGAGAGAGAGAGAGAGAGAGAGAGAGAGAGAGAGAGAGAGAGAGAGAGAGAGAGAGAGAGAGAAAGGGATTTTGAAAAGAAAAGGGAAAAATGGGAAAATAAAAGGAAAAATGGGATTTTTATTCCATTTTCCATCCTTATCCAAATTAAAACCTTAAAATCCCATTTCCCGGCTTCCTCCTTCGAGACCCGGCCAAAGCAATCTTTTCCAATAAATAAAACTCGCTTAAATCCAACTCCCAAATCAACACTAAGGGCCCGGGCTCGAATCCCAAAGGAAGCACTCAACCAACCATCACTTTGCCAAAGCCCAAACCACAACCGAGCTTCCAAACGAAAAGCCCAAACACCTCGGGACTCGCAGCCAACAACAAACAAGCCTCGACAAAGGCAGGAGCTACCTCGAAGCCCTGAAAATCCACAAATCCTGCCCGAGGAGCCAAAAGACCAAAATACCCCCAAGGGTCAAAACCTCTCTAATGACCCAACCAAAGAACCGAATCTTGACCCGAAGGCACCTCGAAAACTGGAATAGGAAACTGGGCTGTTACAACTTCCTCCACCATTCCCTCAGAGACTGATGAAGAGGAAACAAGATGCAAAGCTATACGGGAAATTTGTAGACATCTTGAGTGAAATTCAGATAAGCATTCCACTATTAGAAGCTTTGAAATAGATGTTGAATTACATGAAGTTTTTTAAGGTGGCATTATTGGAGAAGGACATTTTAGAAGAGTTAAAGTTAGTATCATTGAATGTTGAGTGCAATGCTATAATTAAAAGTAAAGTGCCGACAAAGAAGAAAGATCTAGAAGCATTCACCATACCAATATCAATTGAAGGTCAGCAATTAGGACGAACATTATGCGATTTGAGAGCAAGTATAAATCTGATGTCGTTATCAATATATAAGTGTTTTGGCATAGGAGAAGCAAAGCCAACTGAAGTCAAGATACAGTTAGCTGACAGATCTATGATAACACCAGAAGAAAAATTAGAAGATGTTATAGTGCAGGTGGATAAATTTGTTTTTCCAGAATTTTTATCATATAGATTGTGAAGGTGATAAAGAGGTACCAATCACTCTTGGTAGAAAATTTCTGAAAACTGGAAAAACATTGGTTGATGTTCATAAGGGTATAATAACTATCATGGTGGATGATCAAGAAATCCAATTCAATAGCTATAATGCTATGAAGCAACCTGCTGGAGTAGAAGAATGTTCATCGATTGATGTGCTAGATGTAGAAATTAAGCATATGCGAGAGACGAATTTTCCACAGCAATATCAGACACTGAATGAGACAAATGAATTATTAGAAGAATTGTTAGAAAAGGAATCAAAGATTAGGGAAGTCCTAGCAAGTATGCATTTCGATCCTCTTAATCTTGAAGAAAGAAAAATACCTTCTACCATGCCATCAATTGAAGAGTCGCCAGATCTTGAATTGAAGATTTTGCCAGAGCATTTGAAGTATATGTACTTAGGAGATTAAGAAACTTTACCGATTATCATTTCATTCAAGCTCAATGAACGAAAAGGAAGATTTATTGTTAAATTTGGTAAGGCAGCATAAAAAGACAATCGGATGGACGTTAGCAGATTTAAAAGGGATTAGCCCTTCTTTTTGTATGCACAAGATCAATCTTGAAGAAAACAATTTTAAATCTATTGAACCGCAAAGGAGGTTGAATCCTACAATGAAAGAAGTAGCCAAGAAAGAGATAATTAAATGGTTAGATTTGGGAGTCATATACCCAATCTCAGATAGCAAATGAGTCAGTCCAATTCGATGTGTGCAAAAAAAAAAGAGGTATGATAGTAATTAATGATGACTATAAAATAGAGTCAGATTTTAGCCTAGCTTTGGATCATTGTTTGCGTTTATTAATTAAAAATTATTACAAGTAAGGCGAAATTAGTAATAGAAAGGTGTAATTCACTAATGCTTACGCATTTGGGGTGTAAAATGCAAGATATTGATTATCAAGCGAAAAATAACCAAAATGGAACATTTAGCATGGATTTCGCAGGGCTTATGCTAATTTTCTAAGGATTAGTACTAGCGGGCCAGTGCGATATAGAGAATCAGAGGCACGATTACGGTTGGAAGATATAGGCCAGAAAAACTTCAAGGAAATTAAGGAATGAATCATTTGAAAGCGAGAAGTTGACTAACCAGACAAATTAAGAGACATATTGCTGAAATCACGAGATTCCTACCTTAGACAAATCAAAACACATTTGGCAAGAATAAAAATAGATATTATAGTGAAAATTGGTGCATGCCATTCTGGGAGATTCAGAGATTTGATGACCTAGTCCTATAAATAGATTCTTATGTAATAGAGAGATAGGAGGCGACAACGAGTGTGTTCTTCGGATTCTCTCTTCTGAGATGAGTTCTAAGATGCAACCGAGACGACGACTGTTTGTTAAATTTTTTTTTTCGTTGTTTTACTCCCTTTACTTCAGTAATAAAAATTATAATATGTTTTCCATATCATGTTTTGTGTTTTCTGTCTGTATCATGAACTAATTTCATTAAGGCAAAACTAGGAGAAAGTGAATCTTAGTAGCATGTTGTAAGAAGAAACTGGAAAGATTCATCTAGAGCATGTAGATTAGGTACTTCAATGTAATAGTAATTATTGACCGGTCATCCACACAAACTAATAGGTTGTAAATTGGAAGAGAAAATAACCTAAGTCTATTTTGCATGTTTGATAGGTAGTGTTACATCTGTGATGCTTTGAATCGAAGTTTAGGAATAAATGCGTAACTATCACATACTTAGCACGAGATCGTAATTACATCTTTTCGCGGTGGAAGCCGGACTTGATGCTATACGAAAGCGGAAGTGGAAGTTTGTAAGGTGTAGTATGATATAGTCCTTTATCGCATGTTTCTTGTTTATTACATTGCTGCTGAATTTCATTAGTATCTTAGTCTAGCCTTATCTTATCAATATTACTTGACCTCGCTATTTACTTACTTTTATGTTTCAAACACAACCCAACTCAAATCATATTCATGCAATTTACATTTTAATTATGAGCATCACCTTGGATAGTTTCTAGCCCTATGGAGATCAAAAAATCACTTATTACTTCCTATAGACCGCATATACTTACATGAAGTATGAACTAATCAAACTCAAGGCATTTAGCTAACCGCTATCACAGTCCCAATCAAGTTTTAAGCTCCGTTGCGGGGGACTGTAAAATTATCTTGAGATGAGAAGCTTTAGAATATATAAAATATAAATATATTTGTAGTTTTCATTTGTTTCAATATTTTATGGTGATTGGTGCATAAGAGCTATTCTTGTGTTTAATCCAGATCCTGAACAAACCCTTCAAAAAAAGATACACGAACAGAGAAGGAGAAACCATAGGGGAATGGTCCCCATGGCACAGCATCATCTTAGAGTGATGGATCCACCACCAACAACAGCAACGGGTGTGGAACTTTGAGAAAATGCGAACCCAAATCCTAATCTGCCGACAGCACAAGAGGTAGATGAAAGAGATAGAGTCATGCGAACTCAACAAGGAGAATTCAATCATATAGCATATCCAGGTATGGTTAGACCTAACGGTGAAGCTAGACGCCCTATATTGACTAATAATATGTATAACATGCTTCGAGTCAATGAGCCTTTTAAATGACTTCCTTCGGAAGATCCGCATTAACATTTACGTACTGTTTTAGCTATTAGTGACGCTAACCAAGAAATTGATATTTCTTTGGAAAATACTCGACTATTTCTATTTCCATATTCCTTATGGGATAAGGCCAGATACTGGATAAATACGCTACCAAGTAACTGCACTTGGAGGCAAATGGTTGAAGCTTTTTAGCAAAATACTATCCTTGTGCAAGAAGCATGAATTTTAGGCATGAAATCACTAGCTTTAGACAAGAAGATGATGAAATTATAGGAGGCGCTAGGGAAAGGTACAAGGAACTTATAGTGAAATGATCGAACATTTGTCTGTCTTATATCCTTCAAATCGAACATTTTTACAATGGATTATCAGTATCGGACCAGGCTATCATTAACGCAACTGCGGGAGGATGTCTGATGCACAAAAAATACAATCAGACTTATAAAATCATCGAAACAACTACTAAAAATCATGTGCCTAAGATAAGCCAAGGACAAAACCAAGATAAAACACTAGGTAAATTCGAGCTAAGTGAAATGACCGCCATAAAAGCACAATTGGCTACGTTAACAAACACTCTGAAAAATGTTCAAATGACTGCACCCCAGAACACATCGATAATTGAGCAATCAACTCGCAAATTCTACGCACTCTATGGAAGCGATCATTTGTACAAGTTATGTAGTGAAAGCACAACGTCTGTCAATTATGTTGGAAATTCGAATTCGCGAAAGCTATACAATCCTTATTCAAATACATACAATTCTGGATGAAAATAACACCAAAATTTCTCGTGGGGAGGACAAAGCAGCAACGCTAACCAAGCGGGACAGTAGTGCACATCTCCATAAACTAGATTTGGAAGTAACCCCCAGCAAACTCTACAGTCAGATTCAGCACTGAAGGATTACATAGCGAAGAACGATAAGGTCATGATGGAGCATCAAACCATGTTGAAGACTCAATAAGCAACTCTTCAGGTGCTAGAAATGCAATTAGGCCAAATCGCAGCGGATATAAAAAATAGATCTCTAGGGAAATTACCATCAAGTACGCAAAAAGCAAGTACATGCCATTAAATTACGAATTGGGAAACCTTTGATGGATAGTGTGGAAATTATGAATTATTAGGGAACAAAGGTCCCAATGGAACCATCAACAGGGAACAAACTGGGCAAATTGCGCCTGTGTTTCAGCTTTTTGTGCAGGGAGCATGGTCAAAACCATCTCCTAAAAGGTCGCAGTCAATTCTCCTCCAACAATTGAGGGAGGTATCTGAACAGTCGGCTGCTACTGCTGCTGAACCCCTTGTCCAGCAGAGGACGAAGGCATATCTGTCGTCACTATGGATGTTATGTGGCCATCTGCAGTTGCTGCTACAATCGCTTGACTTCGAGTCACTAGTCTCGACATGGCTCAATATTTGCACCTGAAAACCACAATTTGTTAGTTCACGCCAAGACTTACCGTACATAAAAATAAAACAATATGTAAGATAGATACTATGTGCCATAACCAAAACCCTTATGTAAAATTGACAAACTTGACGATCTCTGGAATGTTGAAGATCACGGTGGAAAATAACAACATACTAGGTAGGTCAGTCTACATAATCTATGACTCTGTGCTCTAATACTAATTGTAAGAACCCGTGATTTTAAACCATAGTTCTCAACCGCATGCTTATTAAACTTCAGTTTCAACATGCAACTTTCAAATTTCAAACTAAAAAAAAACTGCTTGTATTGATTTTTTTTTCGAAATAAATAGATAAATGACAAGCCCTTGGCCAAGGTATTTCTACTTAAAACAAGCAAAATAATTAAATAATTGAAATAAAAGGAAAAGGCATCCATGCCCAACAGTTAACCAATGTTTAAATAAAAAAGAAGAGGAGTTCTATGCAACGTGCCAATAAGGAGATAGAAGCAATACTATCTATCCGAATCACTAAACAGGACAAGATGCAACAAGCTCCACCCATGATCTTTCCACCACCTTCCAGCTAACCATCTCGGTGATATCCCTGATTACCTGGTGGAAAAAAATCACAGAAAGGGTGAGTATATAAGAATACTCAGTAAGAACTCCCTAACAAGGGTACAATGCACAAAATAGAGCTTTAACATGCTAGCCAATACATATTGTAACTCATCACCATATAGATCATTAACTGGTCATGAAGTTTGTTACGTGACCTCTTAGTGAGGCCCTCAAGACACTCACCTAAACACAAGCTCACATTTAGACATGAAGTTCGTTACATAATCCCTAACTCAAACTTCTTAAACTCTACTAGTGTACTGACGACACCGATCCAAGTGAGCCATCTACCCGACACCTGATGCATGTACGTATACACCACATGCTACTGCAAACCGGTCTTACCTGGTTTAGGTCTGCATGCCAAACTCAACCGAGGATAAGGTGTCCACTGAGACATGATCCTAGAGGCCTTCACCGGCGATTCGAGTTAGCCTGCTAACACCTATCGCCCTAAGCTAAGACCCTTCTATAACAGGCTTACACTATGATTAGAGCCTGCCTAAAAGAGCTAACAAACTAGGCATCGCTATGGCTGGCATATTACATCACATCCCCAGCTATTAGGTGTGGGGTTTAAACCCTCAACGATCCCGACCCATGAGAACAAAGTACGTTGTGTTCTCTATAGCTTCTAGATGATGACAACTACAATTCTATACCAAGTGTGTTTAATAGCTTAGTCCTAACAAATAACCAAACACGCTCAATAATCTCATGAGACATCCTAACAGAATTCTAGCATACATGATCGTGACTAGCTATACCCAAAAATGTCATCACATTGTAATAGAGAACAACAGAACATGCAATGGAAATTTAACATACAAGAACCCCATAATCCCAGCATGTTCACACTGAAAACAATTGGCAAATAACATACACAATTAATATTAAGATACATATAAAGTGGCCCCTCGGGACCCCATAATCCCGAATTAGAAGACAAACAAGCAGTCAACAAGCTGGCATGCATTACAATCCAACACTTATACATATCATTCAACACATTAAGTTTCACCTTGTGCAGGGTCCAAGCAACCCGAGTAGAGAATCCTTACCTAGAAAGATACCGAGCAATCCACGAATTTCAACAGAACCCACGCTTAACAAACCGACCTAACAATTTATAATCATAAAAAATCAGACACTAAAAATCAATCCTAATAGTACAATTACCGAACTACAAACCAACAAAATTGACTTTGAAACTTACCCACAAACTAGCGGCATACATGGCGCCCAACACTTGGCAAAACACAAAATCAACCCTAACCTTTAACACAACACCTCAAGATTCAACCAAAACAATGCTTCACAAAAAACCCATCAAAATACCCATCGTTAGTAGAACCAAATCAAATGATTAATCAACAACAAAATGATCAAAATCCTTACTCGCAAGCTGAAACAAGAAGAAATTGACAAAAATCATGCGTGTTAAGTTGCCAAGAAGAAATTGAGAAACGGTGGCTGGGTAGGGGACGACGAGACGGTGCTGGCAGGGTCAGGCGATGCAAACAGTGGCTAAGGCGAGGCGATCGGCGGCGCACGAGGGGTTGCATGCATGGGGATGGTGATAGCTCTTAAATAGAGCATAAGTTAGGCTAGTTTATTACGCATTTTTCTAAAGTTCAAGGGAAGTAATCGAGCAATAAAAGACTCAATGCGGGTAAAACTGTAAGAAATTATATGCATTCATCATTTAGCGCAACAAAGGCTCAACATCACATTTTAGAGCAAAAAAGTGAATAAACTCTGCTAAATGTGACACAATATAGGAAATGCAAAACTTAGGCGCTGGTGAAAAAACACATCGAAACACAATTACAACACGATACAGTCGCGTTCGAGGAATCACTCCAAACTTTCTAGTAGAAATCAAGGTATCTGGTATTGATGAAGATATTCCAGCTCACCCAAACTTGCTAGCCAAGAAAACCAACTCTACATATAGCAAGAAAGAAGCTACAATCGGGGAGCTAGTGAGGGCGGCCAGAATTGGTAGGTTGGCCAAAAGCCAATCTATGTGAACCAAAACTGGTAGTGTTTGTAGGAGCCGATGACAAGGAGTTTGCACACTTAACAACTACGACGATTCCTATTTTTTATTTGATAACTCTCAAATAGAGCACACTTTAAGCTATTCTATTCTGCATTTTTCTAAGGTTCAAGGGAAATAATTGGGCTATAATATGTAAATTGCGAGTGAAAACTACTAAAAGTCGCATGCATTCATGAATTAGCATCAGATGCACAGTTTCACAGTTTAGCATAAATATTGAATAAACTGTGCTAAATTAATGCGCAATGTAGGGAATGCGAAGCTAAAGTGTGGGAATGAAAAATCAACGCAAATGGTGACAAGCAGTGGAGGAAAGTGCAAAATCATAATGCAAACACGTTTGAAGAGTCACGCCAACAAGGAAATAAAATAGAATCAATCAAGCAATTAAGTTGGCGTCAATCAAATAAATCCTAGTGGAAATCAAGATATCCTGCATTAATGAAGATTTTGCAACTCACCTAAACTTGCTGACCAAGTGTAAAGACTCGACCCAAAAGGGGCTCTAAATGGGCCTTTACCCCAATGCATGCATTCAAAGTAAGGACATTATACAAATATGTTTTCGGATTCCAATTAAAATTAAAACATTCAAAGATTCAATCGTAAATCAATACAGTTTTTATCAAAACTCATCCCCTCTGTCTCCAAGCACCTGTTTCAAGACAAATACATTTCCAAAAGTTTACTCTGATTAGAGATTTATTAAAATCATTCAAAACCTTCTCAGATACAACAATGCTGGAATCCACAACTACATTGAGAAAACATCTTAGGGCTCCGTGCCCGACTACATGCATTCAGGGGAAATAAAAAGGCAAAGAGTCATAATCTAAAAATCAGAGACAACAGCAGGTTCCCATGATCACAGCTCCTCCTTCAGCCATCCTGTCTCGCACCTTGGTTACCTGTGGAAAACCACAAAAATAAGGGTGAGTAACGAATTACTCAGTAAGAATCCCCAACCGGGGTACAATACGATATACATGGTCATCTAGCCGAAAGATATGCAAGCTATGAATATAAACACAGAATAGAGCACATAGCTTAAGTCCACACTTGGACCTCGGATGCCAACTCGGGGTCTTAGTCCGGAAAAACCACCACACAATACGCCCTATACGAGAAACAAGTCCCGGCCTCAGCCTGTCTACTGTCGATACGAAAGGTGCACTGATTCACAATCCCAAGGAGCTCTCCAATCGGCGTTGTAATGAGCGTAAGCGCGCACCGCATGCTACTGCAGACTCTGGGGGTTGCCGGGTCTAGTGGCAAGCTGCCCAGATTCAGTCACCATGCCTAACTAAATCTCTGGATCGGTGTCACTGACATAGGGGTGTGAGACCTGGACACGTGAACTATGTCAGCCTGAACCACCGCACCTAAGGCTAAGGAATCGGTCGTGGTAGGCTTACACCAGGAAGCCGTCCTTGCCCTAATAGGTGGCAATCAAGGGCTACTGCCGAACACGCTAAGGACATGCCGGCTGCCGGGGACTAGGCATTGCCAAGTCATCATCCCGACCGTTGGGGCATCGCGCAGACTACCATCCTCACCCAAGATTGCAGGGCCTATCGGTAGGGTTAGCTAAACCCTAACGGGGTTCAGGGACGGAGTATTACCTCGTGTGTCCCTGCCATGGATGCAAGATACTTTATGCATACTGGCCCGGATGATGCTATCTACCTGAACTCTAACCTATCATATCAACAACAAACAATCCAATACAATCCAATACGTGCTCAACAGCTACAACGAACCTAGCATGATACTACGAAGCAAGAACAGATAACGAGCATGCCAGAACAGAACAACCTAGCATGGACTAACATGAAGAACAACATAAGAAATCATGCCAGTCGGGAATTTAGAACAGGGCACCTATCACTAAACATGCTGATAAACACAAACAAGCATACAAACAGCAATCACATATATTATCGCAGGGCCCACACAACTCCGGTAAGAAATCCTTACCTGGCCGGGAGGCAACTACACACAAAATCCTAAGCTGCGATCGAACCCGAGCTAGCTACCGAGAACCTAACAAACACAATAATAATCACAATCCATAGGCCTAAATATAATAAAATAGACAAGGCTCGGCTCGGGAGCAACTCACGCGGCGCGGCTGACACGCGGACAAGCAGGCAGCACGATCCCCATGTCCCAGCGCCCGCGCGCCAACAACAAAATTCTCCCACGATCATTTTCAACAAGATTGCTAAGGTTGTTACATGGGGATCGTTTTCACCAAATTCAATCAATTACATCCATATGTAGGATCACAATTTACAATCCCCCTTCCCCTCAGTCGTATGTTTTTCCATCAGTTCTCCCACGATCATCTCAGGTGAAGCCCCTTCCACAACCCACCAAGTTATGTCTCACAAGAAACTCCAAATCAAGCAAGGGAAGTAACTCCACTCACGATTATCTTCAACCAAGTATGAGATAAAAAACGATATACTCTAATTACAACCACCTTCATCAAGACGAGCCTACGATATGACAATATAAATAAAATTATCGAATTAATTGCAACCGGACTCGAGATTGACAAAGTAGGAGGATATCCAACATCTTAGTTATGAAAAATGCCAAATAATAATAGTGGCATTAACGACCATAGTATCATGACAGGAATTGTGTACATGTATACAGTTTAATGTATAATACTTGGTGGCGTGTCTAAGGGCCATATGAGAAATAAAAGAGTTAATTCTTGTGAAAATAAGAGAGTTTGTCTTTTAAAAAGACATTAAGGCTTCCCTAGAATCGATTATGGATGCAAACAACAAATGCCAATTAATTATGGAAGTCGCCACTCATCAGGTATACTTTTGATCATTAACTACTATTATTCGTTTCTAAGAAAAATATTCATTTGCATTAATTAATGGTATGTACGAGTAGGTAAATAAGTGTACACTCTTCTACCATTATTGTCTCAAAGAAAAATATTCATTTTGCATTAATTAATAGAGTGTATGAGTAGGTAAATGAGTGTACACTCTTCAATACTTGGAATTCAACTACAAACATGGTCATTTTTTTAATTAGGTGATTGGGACCAAATTTTTGTGACTGAGTATTCAAATTTTCTTTTTTGGTTATTTAGGATTTAGATTTTGTTTGAAATTTTATTTCAAAACATTAAATTTGATATTTAGATCTTGTAGGTGGTTATGGGGATGTAAAATAAAATTAATTAATTCACACAAATTAAAAGTAATATTAAGGACACAAAGGTAAATTGCAATTTAATAAATAGTTTAATAATTCTTGGAAATTCAAATGTAGACATTAATTTGAACGCCCTAACATGGTAGTCATTTATTTAATAAATTTGTTCAAAGTAGCTATATGCCTAGTTAACCCTGTTTTATTAGTTAGGAGTAGATTATAGAACTGTTACAACTTTTAGTAATGAGATATCTAAATTTCCCTTATTATTTGTTGTTCGTTTCTATGTCTCATTCGATATGAATTATGGTGAGAATTCGTATATAGAATGTATGTTGACATTGTAGGTTCTTAGCTTTTATATTGCTGAATTTTTACTTTTAAGTATGCGTCGATTAGCTACCCACGTCTGCTAACCTTCAGTAAACTCAGAAGAGGGAGCTAAAGATAGATCCAATATGTTACTATAGGTTCATCGTGAGAAATCTCCCATGATTTGAGGATTTAAGAATAACCTTACTATCAAACGAGTCGCTCAAGTTTAGTATGAATAACTGTTGTGGGAGCCGAGTTAGTCATAAATTGTAACGGCCCAGTTTTCTATTTCAGTTTCCCAGGTATGTTCGGTTGTTTATTTGGTTGTTCAGTTGGGCTGTTAGGGCCGTTTCTGTCTTTTGCTGAGTTTAGTTTACTTCTACGATTTCAAGTACCCGGGTTAGAGTTGTAATTCATTAAATTTGGAGGTTTTTCTAAGTAAAGGAAAATTATGGTTTTAAGTGGCCTTCACTAGAACTCAAAGCCGATTGGTTAGGGATTTGGGGTTTTTGTTTAAAGAAGAGAAAAAGGAGAAAAGGTGTCTTCGTTGGGACTTGAAGGCGGGTTGCCAGGGACATGTGGCATTGAGAGCCTCTTTTGATCGATCAAGAGATACAATTGTTCCCTTCCTTCCTTTTGCAATCCTTTTTGTCCAGAAACCCTTAATCACACTTTTCCCCTTCTCCTCTCTTGCTCCTTGCCGAAAACTCCTTCTTTCAAGCCTCTTGCTCTTGTCGAATCACCCATCAGCTTCACTAGCAGCCAAGATCAACACCCCACGTCGCAGCTAAGCCCCATTGCCATAGCTATTCATCTCCATCGCCGAGCCAAGCCCCATCGAGCAGCCCTTTGATTCGCCGCCAAACCTTAGCTGGCCCAGCCCCTCATCGTCCTTCCCCTTGCCAATCGCAGCACCACCGAGCGGCATCCCTCGCGAACAACCCCTTGATTGCGTTGCCGCATGCCCAGCCTTGTCCGCACAACCACTGAGCCACCACACCCGTGCCGCGTTTGCTGTCCTTGTCGCACACATTCACCCCCTTGCCGAGCAGCCCATTATCCTTCGATTTAGAGTAACTCCTTCACGAGCTTTGTGTTTGATACTTAGTTTAGTGCAGCTCTTCGGATATTATTTAATTGTGTTGTTCTATTATTATTTCATAGGTTTTGTGTTGGTTCTACAGCACAAAGAGCATAGCTTTTACTTAATTGTTCTGCTTATTTTTCAAGTAAGGATTCCTTACTGGGGTTAAGTGGGTCTTGCGTTACGTCATTGACTGCATCTTTGTTTACTTGTATACTGATTTCGAGCATGCTTAGTGGATAGGATTATATGTATGTTTGTTGCAAGCATGTTTAGAGGATATAGGTTCTATTGTCTCATTCTATTTCTGGCTAGCATGTATGTTCCCATTGACATGTTAGTGCCATGCTAGGTTGTTCTTCCGGCATGCATCCTAATGTTTATGTTCGAGCTGTTAGTACCTTGCTAGGCTTTATGTATTGAGCATGTTTAATCTGTTAAGGACGAGATGCATATTCCTAGATAGAACCTGTTAGGTTGTCATCATCCAGAGTCTGAGAGCGGACATAATGTATCTTGTTCCCACAGGCTGGGATCAGTGAAGACTTGTTCCCGCACCGGCAGCCAGGCGTGGTCTAGCTCACCCTACCGGCATAAGCCTAGTTTGTAGCCTACTAGAGCGGAGCCCATCACAGGTGCAATCATGCCCGGCACGATTCTTAGCTTCAAGCCTCAGCAGTTTAGGCTGCTACAGCTAAGTGTCACAGACCTCGCACTACTGTAGATCAGTGACGCTTGTTGGGAAAAATGGAATATGAAGTGAATATTGCGGAAGCAAAAGTCAAATCAAAGTCTCAATGTTTGTTGAACAAAGAGAGGAAAAGTGAGAGTGAAACAAATAAGAATATGTTTCTATTAGAAATGAGGAAATTGGTGATACAAACTTCTCATGGAAGTTCACCCTTTTATAGGTACAAAATATGGAGCCTATTTAATTTCTATAACTTAAAAATTAAAAATAGAAACTTAAAACAACTTAAAACATAAAACTTACATGGAGTTCAGTTATCTTGTAAAATGAAACTTAAAACAATTAATAAAAAAAAACATAAGCCATAAATAAAATTGAAAATAATTAAAAAGAAAAAACTCATAAACTTTAACACTCCTCCTTGAGGTTTTTCTTTGTGACACCCAGCTTTTGGCGTAGAAACACAAATTTCCTATGCGGTAGACCTTTCGTGAGAATATCGCCAAGTTGTTCTTGAGCGCGCAAAAAAAATAAGTTTAATGTCGCCTTCTTTCTCTCTTTCCTCAATAAATGGAATTTAACTTTGATGTGTTTCGTTCTACCATGTTGTACTGGATTTGATGCAATAGCAATAGCTGACTTGTTATCACAAAATAAATTTGTAGGCTTGTCAAGTTCAAATCTCAAATCACTAAGCAGTTTGCGAAGCCATATTGCTTGATTTGCACTGATGCGGTGAAATATATTCAAACTTCTGCGATGGATTGAGCTACAACTTCTTGTTTTCTTGAATTCCAAGAAAATATTCTGTACCAAGAGAAAAACATAACTAGAAGTACTTTTGGAATCATCATCACAACCAAATTAATCACTATCGAATATCCAATCAATTCCAAGTCACCAGTAAATTTGAACCAAATTCCAAAATCAAGAGTGCCTTTTAAATATCTAAGGACTCTTTTGGCAATACCAAAATGAGTTTCACTAGGTGAATTCATATATCTTGAGAGCAAACTTGCAACAAAACATCAAGTCCGGCCTAGATCTTTGTCAAATACAAGAGACTTCCTACTAAACTTCTATAGTTTGTAGGATTAGAAAGTTTCTCACCATCATTTTTTTAGACTTTCAAGTTTATATCTAAAGGAGTCGAGGCAACCTTACATTTTTCCATCTTAAATTTCTTCAAAATTCCTTGAGCATACTTTCTTTGGGCAATAAAAATTCCCTCATCTTCTTGATGAATTTCTATACCAAGAAAATAATGCATATAACCAAGATCTGACATCTCAAACATTTTTTCCATCTCAACTTTAAAATCTTGCAACATTTGGTAATCATTTTCATTCACTAGCATATCATCAACATAAAGAGAAAGAATGAGTTGTTTAGAGTTGTCACCAACCTTAACATAGAGAGTAGTTTCGCTCATACTCCTTTGGAAACCTTGAAGAAGCAAGTAAGAATCAATCTTACTATACCAAGCACGAGGTGCCTGTTTCAGTCCATAGAGAGCTTTCTTCAGATGGTATACTTTGTTTTCTTGGCCTTTATCCACGAACCCTTCTGGTTGGTTCACATAAATCTCCTCCTCAAGATCGCCATTCAAAAAAGCTGACTTGACATCTAGATGAAATATTTTCCATCCCAAGTGTGCAACTAAAGCAATAATCAATCGTATTGTGTCGTGTCGTGCAACTGGAGCAAATGTATCTCCATAATCAATTCCAGGTTGTTGTGCATAACCTTTAACCACTAACCTTGCTTTATATTTGTTGATTGAACCATCAGAATTATACTACACTCTGAATACCCATTTCACACCCAAGACGTTCTTTCCTTGAGGTTGATCTACAAGCTCCCACGTATTATTTGTATGGATCATCTCCAATTCTTCTTTCATAGCAACAATCCATTCAGCAGATCGTGAAGCTTCATAATAAGTATTTGGTTCAACAATAACAAGATTACAACTTTCATATACATCAGCAAGTGATCTCACCTTATAATTTGGATCATCACCTGTTGCATCAACACGGTCATCATCATTTGAGAGAGGATTTTGATCATTAGAATCAATTGAATCAAAAGAAGATTCATTTTGTTCTAAGACTTCAAAATTGGTGGATAAGTCTCGCACAATAGTTTGCTTATCAAAATCCCAATAAGAATCTTCATCAACGATGACATCACGACTCAAGATTATCTTTTCACCATCCAAATAAAAAATTCTATACCCTTTTGAATCAGTGGCATAGCCAACAAATACTCCTTTAGTTTCCTTCTCATCAAGTTTTGATCTCTTAATAGGAGGAACAAAAAAGTAACATATAGATCCAAAAATCTTCAAGTTTTTAACGGAAGGTTTTTACCCGACTAAGCTTCATAAGGAGTCTTGCCTTCAACCGCCTTTGCGGGTAGTCTATTGAGCAAGTAAATAGCGATGCTTACAAACTTACGCCCAAAATATCTTTGGTAATTTTTTTTCAAAGAGAAGACATCTTGCCATCTCCATCACGGTTCTGTTTTTCCTTTCTGATACACCATTATGTTGTGGTGTATAGGTAATAGATAATTGATGTTTGATTCCCAAGTCTTCACAAAACCTATCAAATTGCTTGGAAGTATATTCCTTCCCGTTATCGGTTCTCAAAGTTTTAAGCTTACAACCACTTTGAGTTTGAACCAAATTTATAAACTTTTTGAAAATCTCAAAAACTTGAGCTTTTTCAATCAAAAAATATACCCATGTCATCCTGGTAAAATCATCAATAAATAAAATAAAATATTTATTGTTCCCAATAGATGTATTGCGCATGGGACCGCAAACATCACTATGCACCAATTCAAGTTTGTCTTTGGCTCTAAAACTACCATATGTTGGAAAAGGTAGTCTGTGCATCTTCCCTTGACAACTTTCACAAATTTAGTCAAATGATGTAAAATTTGAGAGGTCATCAACCATTTTAGAAGAATGCAAAATTTTCAAGGCCTTGTTGTTGTAGTGGCCAAAACGATGATGCCACTTTTTGTTTTCTTCTACTTTGGCATTTAGTGCATGGTGACATAAAGATTCACCATTTAAAAGGAAAGCATTTCCAACCATGGTGACCCTTGCAATTTCTACTCCTTGCTGGTCATAAATTACACAAACTTGGTCCTTGAAAACCACAGAAAACTTGTTATGCAACAATTGAGCAATACTAAGCAAGTTTTGAGATAATCTCGGAACATATAAAACATTGGATATTTTCTTTTCACCTTGCTTAGTATGCATAATGACAGTACCTTTACCTTCAGATAGTACTGTCTCGCCATGTCCAAGAATGATCTTAGACTTTATAGATCTATCAACTTGGCTAAAAAGATTGATATCTTTAGCCATGTGTATGGTGCATCCACTGTCAATAAGCCAAGAGGTTGACTCTTTGTCATCAATATGGGAAGCCATAAACAAAAAATTTGTTTCTGGTTTATTGTCGGCACAATTTGCTTGTTCATGAGGATCTTGAGTTTGATTTTTCTTGGCATAACAAAATTTATCTGTATGACCATTCTTGTTGCAGTAATCACAATGATAGGTTTGCTTGTTTTTATACCAACATTTTTTCTCATCATGATTGGTTTTTTTGCAATAACGACAAGAAGGAAATTTACCTTTATTTGAAACTCCTCCTTTTCCCTTGCTCTCTTGTACTTTGGTTGTTTGTCTATCATTTTCTGCAAAATATTTCTTGCCTTTAGACTTAGCATGAAATGCACCCTCAACATGCTCCTCATTACGAATTGTGTCCCTTTGCTCTTGGGCTTGCAATTTGCTAATTAACTCAGCTATGGTTAGAGTAGTCAAATCTGAAGACTCCTCTATAGCTGAGATCTTTGACTCAAATTTGTTCGGAACACTGACCATTACTTTTTCCACAACTCTTTGATCAGCAAAAGTTTCACCAAAGAAAGTCTTATCTGGTTTACAATAGTCATCACTTTTGTTGTGTAGTCCTCTTACAATTTGAATCCTTCATTTTTAGCATTTCAAACTCTCTTTTGAGAGTCAATAATTTGACAGCCTTCACCCTTGCACTGCCTTCAAATTCCCCTTGCAATTTATCCCAAGCTTCTTTTGCTGTTTTACAATCAATAATCCTAGCAAATATAGGATCTGATAAAGCAGCATGAATCACAGATAGAGCTTTGGGCTTCTTCAATTTCTCCTCTTCATGTAATCTGATCTGATTCAACGTTGGATTTTCTCCTAATGGTTGAGGATCAGCATCAGTAGAAACACATTCCCAAAGGCCGAGGGCTTTGAGATAGGATTGCATTTTAACAACCCAAAATTGGTAATTTTCACCATTAAAATGTGGAGGAGAGGTGACACCAAAATTTGAAGACATATTCAAATACAAAAAATAAAATTTTCACTCTCAAATACAATCACAAGCCTTTAAATCTGAGGCTCTGATACCACTGTTGGGAAAAATGGAATATGAAGTGAATATTGCGGAAGCAAAAGTCAAATCAAAGTCTCAATGTTTGTTGAACAAAGAGAGGAAAAGTGAGAGTGAAACAAATAAGAATATGTTTCTATTAGAAATGAGGAAATTGGTGATACAAAATTCTCATGGAAGTTCACCCTTTTATAGGTACAAAATATGGAGCCTATTTAATTTCTATAACTTAAAAATTAAAAATAGAAACTTAAAACAACTTAAAACATAAAACTTACATGGAGTTAAGTTATCTTGTAAAATGAAACTTAAAACAATTAATAAAAAAAAACATAAGCCATAAATAAAATTGAAAATAATTAAAAAGAAAAAACTCATAAACTTTAACAACGCTACTCCGAGTCTTTAGGCATGCGTACCTGAACCGGTGTATTTTGTGCAGATCCCACATCCTTACATAGATTTCAGCATCATGCGGTGTGCACGCACAAGCGTTATGCGCCAGGAAGAGAGCTCCCTCGGGCTAATGTTTGTGAGTACACCACTTCTTATCCAATTTAGATCCAAACACCGAGTACTCTCACATTTTTCATAGGAATAGTTTGGCCGAGGGTAAGAGGCCCTCGAGGCCATCTAGTTGGGATCAGCTTTTGAGTTAGTCATTTGGCTGAGGGAGAAAGACCATCGAGGATGTCTTTTTGGATTGGTTTTGAAAGCCAATCATTAGGCTGGAAGTAGGAGACTTCTGAGGTTTCTGGATTTGCATCGTTAGCTCTTGAGCAAAGATCTGTGTTGATAACTATTTGCATGTATACTAGGTTGTTAGATGATTTGATGTTTCGTATTGTATCTCGGCTGGGGATTCTTACTGAGTGCTTTTGTACTCACCCTTATTTTTTGTGGTATTCCACCAGGTAACTTGGGACAACACTGGGACGGCTAGCGGAGGGAGCTGCATGATCATGCGAGCTGCCGACACTCTATCTTCTGTTTATGTCTTCTATTATTTGATTCAGAATGTAGTTGGACACGGAGTCCGTAGGATTTGCATATGGAACCTGATGTTGCTTGGTTTTGATATTTTGTTTCTGGATGTTTTAAATTATAATTTGGCCAGGGTTGCTTTTAATGGTTTGAATAAGGAATGTTTTAAATGTTTCAAAACATGTTCCATGAGATTGAATGTTATTTATGCAAGCTATAAATGTTGAAATATTTTTATTATCTTTTAATACATGCATGGTGAGTGAGAACCTAGGTTAGGAACATTTTAGGGTCGGGTTCTTACATAAATCATTAAGTGTGAAAAACACCTATAAAGACCAGGAAGCGTGAAATCTACTTACCATTATTGCATATTCTGCATCCTCTATATCCGTTATTCTTCACCTTAGAGTCTTAGAAAAAAAACCCAAATTAACCATTAATTTCATTCTTTTTATTTACTCATACAACTCTTAAATTAGTAAAAATAATTCTAGACATCAACTCCTATGAAGATCAAAATAAAATAAAAAAGTCTAAACTTATGGATTGGGGTAAATTTAATTATATCAACCAAAATTTTGACACCAATTTACAATTATAGCAACTTTTAAAAATAATTTGTTTATAGCAAATTCTGCCTATTTTTTTTTTAAAAAAAATCCTATTCTACCCTTTTTGTATCGACGACTTTGATAGAATCTATCATTCTCTAGTGATGAAATTCTATCAATTTACTATTGATTAAATCAACTTCTCATTCAAAAGTTTTAGTTACTTTTCAAAATGCATATTTATTAGTAATTGATTCTATCAGCCTCTATTGATAGAATCTATAATTCTCTAGTGATGGAAGTCTATCAATTTACTATTGATAGAAGTCTATCAATTTACTATTAATTGAATCAACTTCTCATTCAAAGGTTTTAGTTACTTTTCAAAATGCTTATTGATCAGTAATTGATTCTATTAGCCCCTATTGATAGAATCTATCAATCTCTAGTGATGGAAGTCTATCCATTAACTATTGATAGAGAAAGAGGAAAGCTCAATGCTTAAAATTAAAAGAAGCCCAATTCGAGCAAATGGTTTAAAAGCAGCTGGACCACATCATGGGCCTTTGGTCTTTTTAATAGGCTTGTTTCCATTTTTTGCTATGTGTACAAATATTTTCATTATTGTGCTATTCATGGAATATTTTAACCCTTTTGTAATATACATGCAAAAGTCCTCAGTTACGAGTCTAGGATCTTTCAAAAAGCGTGATAGTATGGAAACGTGACTATGCCTTCTTAGCATATGCAACTTTTAGAAGTTTTTCCTCGTCGGTATTAGGATTATTTGAGTGAAGATAGCTTCTTTAGCTTCATGATAGCCTGGAATCACTCGGTAGAGTTTGTAGGTTTGTCTACGAGATTGTTCTCCATCAATTTAATGTGGGAATTACTTTCTTGGACTTGTTGTTGTTTCGAGGGTAGCTCCTCAAGGATATATTGGGGTGAAATTTTATAGTGTTTGTCAAGATGGTATATGTGAGCTAAAAGCTTGATCTAGTAGGAGGTGAAGTTAGAGTAATGTCTATGACCATCTTACACTAACATTTGAGTTGGGTGTTACTGACAGAAGGTTAGAAATGAGTTTAGTATGGTGAGGCGGTGTGCTCTATTTTGGATTGAGAATTCAATTTTCAATAGTTGTAGTTATTCTAGCAGGAATGAGGAAAGTTAGGTTCGCTCTGTCGCGAAGCTACTTATTCGATATTTTTATACTCACCATTTTTTATATGATTTCTTTTGCAAGATGGCGGGGTCATGGGGACGACGCTGATTGATATTTATTAGCGTTCTCCAAGGTGGCTTAAAGGTTATAGTCCTAATTCTAGAACTCAGTTGGCCAAGTTCCTCATATGTTTGGGGTTGTGGTTACAATATATTTTCAGGGTGTTACAGATTCAATCACTATAAAACTGATAGATTCAATCACTAGAAAGTTGATTGTAAAGACCCGACACTAAATGGTCCTAAATAGTCTTTACTTTACGATGCAATTTCAAATACCGGCAAAAGACTGGAAATTTAAAACAACTTTTATAATGAATTCAAACTTGGACATTTTTAAAGTATAGTTGTGAAAAACAGTAAAACGATATAGGCCTCTGGCCATAGTTAAATAAACTGTTACAAAATCCCATTGAAAGCATTACAAGTTCCAAAAGACACTTCTCAAAACTAGAATGTGAATGACATAAGAATATGCAGCGGCCTTTCCCATGATCATCCAGCTCCTCCTCTAGCCACCTCGATGTTGTGTCAAGTTACCTGGTGGAAAAACCACAGAAAGGGTGAGTACAATTGCACTCAGTAAGGATTCCCTAGCCAGGGTACAATACGCACAAAAAATCTTCTAGCATCCTAGCATACATGCATCAAACAATAACATGGCAGTCTCAATAGTACAAATAGCAGGATGAACAATATCAATGGTCTATGCTCATAGCTAGATAGGGTTAGCACACACTAGGCTAACAAACAGGAGAAACAGATAAGTAATCTCAGAAGCTATATCAGTACAGCAAACAATGGTTAGCACACACTGGGCTAACTAAGGATAGCAACACACTGGGCTAGTCCTGGACTGCAACACATTGGGCAGTCCTGCTCAAACCTGATTAGCAGCACACAAGCCTAACAGGGGACAACAACACATTGGGCTAGTCTTGAGCAACATGGGTAGCAACACTCTAGGCTAGCCCGGGATCAACAACACACTAGGCCAATCCTAAAAACTGGTTAGCACACACTGGGCCAACAAAGGGACAACACACACTAGGCTAGTCCTGAACAAACCGAGCCAGCACGCAACTCGACTGTCACTCAGGTAAGTCCTGCTCATACCTGTTAGTAGCACACTAGGCTAACAAGGGACAGCAACACACTAGGCTAGTCCTGAGCAAACCGAGCCAGCATGCAACTCGACTGTCACTCGAAACTCCCTAATAGACTCTAACACTTTAGCCAGCCTAAGTCTAACAGAGTATAACAAACAACAAGTATACAAACCCTAGAATATTTGCAAACATACTGAACAGATAATAAATAGGAGATTGCAACAGCAAGGTATATTAACTAAATGTCAAACCCTATCAACAATCAAGAAAAGCCTATCTACTAATATGCTTGATCACACATATTCATCAGGGCATACAACATACAAGTTCAGATCAACAAGCAAATAGGAGATAAACATGACTAGCAAATGACAAACAGGAATAGACATGATTATCAACAGAGCAGCCTCTAGGGAAACCTGCAAGAACCTATCCACTAACAATATATTCCAGATAACCTGCAGAAACCTATCCACTAACAATATATTCCAGATGACCTGCAGAAACTTATCTACTAACAATTCAACATATAAACAAACAACCAGGAGTTATCATTACAATGCGCAGGGTCCACACAACCCCGGCAAGGAACCCTTACCTGTCAACAAGTAGAACCTAATAATCAATTCAATAAGATTAACAACCAATGTTGAAGATCTCTTGGTAACTAAAAATAAACATGAATTAGGGCTTTACCGAAACCCGAGAAAACCCTAACTTCCAAAGGAGTCTAGGCCAAGACAAGCTAGGCTACACGGAATGCAACTTCAACACTACTCCTTCCAATCTCGGCTAGGGCATCACCAACAACACAAAAACATAAGTTAGTCTCTGTTAAGCCTCAACACACAACCAAACAAATTCCCATGTAGCTCTCGGCCATCATGGTGTTCACGGGTAGTACCACACAACCAACACACTCGGCAATGGAGGATGCACAATGGTGGTATCGGCTAGCACTTCCAACAAGCATCCAAGGGTGTTCGGCTAGGCTTGGCTTGCACAAAAAAGAAGGAAGCTTGATTAAAACTCTACCCAACCACCCAATCAACAACACATGGCCGAAACACAACCAAAACTCACCTTGAAGACCTCGGCAATGAAGGAGATGCAAGTGCAATGGTGGTCTCGGCTAGGCTATGCATAACAACAAGAGAAGACTTGGTTAGAATACCCTCACCCAAACCTCTTGGTTCTCGACTAGATCTACAAGTCCAAGCAACAAAATACAACAAACACATACCTTTAAGCTCTTGGCAATGGTGGCTAGGTGAGGATGTGCTTTTCGGATCTACAAGGTGAAGATGGAGAGCTTGTGCTTGCACCCAACAATGGAGAAGAGACAACAAGAAGAAAGGGAGTAGAAGGCTTGGATCTATGCTTGCAAGGGAGAAGAAATGAGTTGGAAATGGAGATGGGGCTTGAGAGTTTGGGTCGGCCAAGAGAGGAAGAAGAAGAATAAGAAGAGAGAATGGGGAGGGGGTGTGGTTCGGCTAGGGCAAAAGGGGAGGATGAAATGATTTTCTCCTTCCTTTTTCTTATTTCAAAACCATGGAAAAATACCACCTTCAAGCCTTGGCAAAAACACCTTTTTAAAACTATTTTTGTTAAAACCCGGGAGACCTTCAAACCTCTCCAACCAACTCCCGAACCTGAGATCTGAATCAAAATAAATTACCAATCCATCACAAGTCTGGAAATATTTCTGAAAACCTGGACAATTACCAAAATACCCCCAGGAGGCCAAATGACCAAAATGCCCCTAGAGGGTCAAACAACCCTCACATCCCAACCAGACTACTTAATAATTAACCAAATGTACTTGAAGAACCGAAGTGAAAACCTGGGTTGTTACATTGATAAAGTCAATCACTAGCAAACTGGTCAAGTCAATCACTAACAAACTGATAGAGTCAGTCATTAAAAAATTGATTGAAGTGGGCTTTTCGGTCTTTTTAATCACACCGTTTCCTTTTTATGCCCCAACTGAATTATTTTGGAAAATTGATTGTGAAAATAAATTTAACGCTATCAACTGAATTCGATTGAAGACTATCAACTGGAAATTAATTGAAGGTTATTGCTTGAAATTGATTGAAGACTATCAACTGAAAATTGATAGAAGGATGTTTTGGTCATTTTACAAAAGGTGCCCCATTTTTCTACTATATATGCAACATTTTCAAAATAAAATGTTATTGTTGGTTCTTTTGTTTATCTCTTTTGCTATTCATGTAAAATTCTCTTTACTTATTACTTGCTGCATTCTGACCTCGTATACATGCGTGTAGCGATTTCAAAGCCATACTTAGAACTAAGTTAAGCTTAGAATCTGTTCATTGCGTATTTATATTGAAACGAGTAACCACCAGTCAGATGGGTTCGTCGAAGTCAGGTGTGGCAGGCGAAAAATGGAGCTACCAGCATCGGGTTCTTGACGGAGGAGGGTCGACGACGGCAGTAGAGGGGGAAGGAGGGAAAAAGATGAAGAAGAAGGAGTGACTTAGGTTTTTATTTTATTGTTTCTCCTTTTGCTTTTCCTTTTTATTTTTTTAACTTATATGGGTTTCTTTTCTCAAAATCGAGTCCCTTCCTTTCATTTAAAATGAACCTTTATCTCTTTTTCTTTTAATAACAAAAATAAACTCAACTTTATTATTATTTTTTATTATTTGCTTTCTTTTCTTTTACAAACTAACAAATCCTCGAAAAACACCCAAAAAGAGTAAAATCTAAATAGGTAAATAGATTATAAATCAATTAATAATTAAATACATAAGATAATAAAGAAAACAAATCACATGGTTCATTACAATTATGATAAGAATTTTACTTGTAATAGCTTGTACACCTATAATAGCATCGCTCAAGATGAGCAATGATTCAAGTTTGGAAATTTGATGACTCTCAAATAGAGTCAATATTTAGGATACTTTAGAATCATTGTTTTACTTTATTGCAGAAACTTAATACAAAAAATGTGAATATAATGAACAAAAAGGTGGAAAAAGCTAATACTTGCGCATTAAAGGAATAAATGAAGGAATAAGAATTATAATGCGAAAAATACTTAGTTTTCAATCTAAATGCTTAACAAAGGATAGCCGCACAGTGATACATAATTTATGCAGGAATAATGTTGAGATGCGGAATTGATGTCTCGAATGCGGAACAAAAAAGGAAGCAGTGAATGCTAAAAAGTCGAGCAATGTAGATGCAAAGCCAAATATCAAAAAGAATGTGAAGTGGATATGGAAATACTGATACCAAAACAACAGATTGGATCAGATGCCAATGCCTCAATAATCAAATGAGGAAAGAATTTGATATAGAGCCAATGCCAACTAATCGATCGTTGGAGAGACAAGCTGTAAGGGACCGACCCGAATGGGGCACTAAATGGGCCCTTACCCCAATGCATGCATTCAAAGTAAAGGACATTAAACAGACATGATTTCGGATTCCAATTAAAACAAAACGTTCAAAATAACCCCTTTAAAAACTAGACAATTTCCCTGGAACCTGTCCCTGTTTCCAAGCACCTATTCCAAGATAAATACATTTCCAAGGTTTACTCTGATCAGAGATTTACTAAAAACCATTCAAAACCTGTTTCATATACAAAATGCTGGAATCCACAAAACATTTACAAAACATCCTAGGGCTCCGTGCCCGGCTACATGCATTCAGGGGAAACAAAACATAAAGAGTCATAATACAAAAATGAGAGTTGGAAGACTGGGCCCCATGATCACAGCTCCTTCTTCAGCCATCCTGTCTCGCAACTTGGTTACCTGTGGAAAAACCACAGTAAGGGTGAGTAACGAATTACTCAAGTAAGAATCCCCAACCGGGGTACAATGTCCGATATACATGGTCATCTCGATGAGCGTATGCAAGCTATGAATATAAACACGAGAATAGAGCACATAGCTTAGCCCACACTTGGGCCTCGGATGCCACTTAGGGTCTTAGTCCGGAATAATATCACCACACGATCCAATACACAAGTCGCCTATACGAGAAACAAGTCCCGGCCTCGGCTGTCTCATCTCGTCGACGAAAGGTACACTGGCTCAAGATCCCGAGGAGCTCTCCTGGTCGGCGCGCCAGTAATGAGCGTAAACATGCACCGCGTGCTCACTGCAGAACCATGGGGGGTGCCGGGTCTAGAGGCAAGCTGCCCATGTCCAGTCACCACGCCTAACTAATTCTTTGGATCGGTGTCACATAGGGGTGTGAGACCTGAACACGTAAACTATGTCAGCCTGAACCACCGCACCTGGGGCCAAGGAAACGGGTCGTGGTAGGCTTACACCAGGAAGCCGTCCTTGCCTTAACAGTGGCAATCGGGGCTACGGCCGAACACGCGAGGACGTGCCGATCGCCAGAGGGCGAGGCAATGCCAAGTCATCATCCCGACGGTTGGGGCATTTAACAGTCTGCCACCCTCACCCAAGATTGCAGGGCCTACCGCTTGGGTTAGCTAATCTCTCACGGGGTCCAGGGACGGAATGACTTGCTCGACGTCCCTGCCATGGATGCAAGGTACTTTATGCATCAGGCCCGGATGATGCTATCTACCTGCAATTCTAACCTGCCCTAGCAATCAGCAAACAAATCCATAAAATCCAATACGTGCTCAATAAGAATACAACGAGCCTAGCATGATACTACGAAGCAAGGAACAGATACGAGCATGCTAGAAAGGAACAACCTAGCATGGATTAACATGAGAATTAGTCAGGAAAAACATGCTAATCGGGAGTTCAGAATTGAGTACCTAGCTATACATGTCAATAAACACAAACAAGCGATCAATCAAAGAATCGCATAATATATCGCGAGGTCCACACAACTCCGGTAAGAAATCCTTACCTTGGTCGGGGACGATTTGACACGAAAACCTAAATTGCGAACGAACCCGAACTAGCTACCGAGAACCTATCAATCACAACAAAAATCACACAATATGCCTAAATATAATAAAATAAACAAGGCTCAGCTCGGGAGCAACTCACGAGGCGCGACGAACGCACGAAAGGGCCGATTGCACGAACGGGGCAAAGAACGTGGTTGGCTGGGCGCTACGGGCGCAGAATGGCGCGTGGCGCGCGGCGCGCCGCGACGCGGGCGCGCGCGCGATCGCAGGCGCGAGGGCGTTGCAGGGGCGACACGGAGAGGCTCGGTTGGGGCGCTCGCGCTGGCACGACTCGGCGAGCAAGGGCTCGAGCGACGCGTTGCGGAGAGTCGGCGCGGAGCAGCGCACGCACGGGGCGGTGTCTTGCGAGGCTCGGCGCGGTTGGTCGCCACACGCCGCGAGCTCTCTCGGCGACAGGGCCTGTTTCGTGTAGCGAACGAGGGCGAAGGAGAACTCGAATTCGAGCGATCCGAGAGGTTTCGACGGGCGATTTGTTGATGGCGAACTCCCCTACATTAGCTGCACAAAACCCATACCTCAAATCACCTCGACTCGGCCAGAAATGGCACAGCCCGAAACAGAGGTAAAAATGAAGAAGAAGAAGAAGAAGGGAGAAGAAGAGGGAATGACTAACCAGATGCTCGAGTATCCGCTTCGATTTGGAGAAGGAAAACCGGCGAATTGAAGTCGGCGAGGGAGGAATTTGCAGTCGGTCGGAGGGGATTCGCGAAGAAGAAGAAGAAGAAATGGGGAAGGAATCGGGCGATTTTCTGCTTTTAAATAAAACGCACGAAAACAAGCTTATATACAAGATCGCGCGATTAAGTTAACAAACGCACCTAGTGGCTCGGCTGGCAGCTCCCTCCGCCTAGCACGCGACACGTCCTTGGCTCGAATCTCACTCGACGCGCTATTTAATTCCCTATTTATTTTTACTTTTTCCCAAGCCCAAATGTCTTCACCAAAATTCCCGATCCTATTCAAATCGACTCATAATTTTTCCGGCAATTAACAATTTCATAACCGGCCCTGTCGGCCCGACCCAAAATTACCAAAATTACCAAAATGCCCCTGGGCCTCCCGGGAAGGCCGGGATGAAAATTCCGGGCCATTACAATATTCCCCCCATATAAGACTTTCATCCTCGAAAGTCACTTAAGATTGGAACAGCTCGGGATACTGCAATCTCATCTCATCCTCCCGCTCCCAAGTGACTTCCTCTGAACTCTGACACCTCCACTGAACCTTTACCAACCGAATTTCACGATTACGCAGTGACTTTGTCTCAAAAGCAAGAATCCCCACTGGCTTCTCCTCGAAGCTCAAATCCTCATTCGGCTGCAAAGGCTCAAAGTCAACAATGTGCGACGGATCCGGCACGTACTGTCTCAGCATCGAAACATGAAAAACACCGTGCATTGCCGACAATGACGGAGGCAAGGCTAATCGATAAGCAACCTTGCCGATCCTCTCCAGAATCTCAAACGGACCAACAAAACGGGGACTCAGCTTTCCACGCTTGCCAAAGCTCAAAACACCTCGCATCGGTGCGACCTTTAGGAATACATGTTGACCAACCCCAAACTCCAAATCCCGACGCCGAACATCGGCATAACTCTTCTGTCTGCTCTGAGCTGTCAACATACGAGCTCTAATCTTCTGCACGGCATCATTGGTCAACTGCAGCAACTCGGGACCCAAAACCCGCCTATCACCAACCTCTTCCCGAACACGGAGAGATCGGCAACGCGCTTACCATGCAAAGCCTCGAATGGAGCCATCTGAATCGCCGATCGATAATCGTTGTTATATGCAAACTCCATCGAATCTGAATCTGGTCCCAACCGCCGAAATCCAACACACAAGCCCTCGAATCACGGTCGACACAATCCTCACAGCACACCGTGATAACGAACAATCCGTTCCAAAAACAATCGCGCTTCACTTGTTCCACGGTATAAGTGTCTCTCACGGGAATGAAGTGTGCGCTCTTAGTCAATCGATCGACTATCACCCAAATCTGAGAGAACTTCCTCGAGTCCTCGGCAAACCGAAATAAAGTCCATGAAGATCTCTTCCCATTTCCACCGAGGCACACTCGGTGCCGCAATAAAACCGGGTGGTCTCTCGCTCGGGTGCCTTCACTTGCGACAAGTGAGACATCGATCGACAAACTCCACAACATCTCTTTTCATACCCATCCACCGGAATGTCGCTTAAGATCTCGATACATCTTGGTACCCCCGGTGCCAAGCAAACGGAGAATCTGCGGGCCTCGAGAGCAACTCGCTCGCAATCCTGCAACATCTGGAACACACAACCCTCTGTCACGTCAGCCCATTGTCGGTGAATATATGAGATCAAAATCTCCGTCAAGACTAACTCACAAACAATCTCTTAAGTGCGGGTCACTCAAATTGACTATCAATAATCCATTTGTCTAATTGATGGTCGGATCATCAACTCACTACTCGCGATAACCTCACCCAAAGAACATCTCGCAACCTCAGCCCGCTCAAACTCTCGCTGCAAAATGGGCTGGAAACTCAACAACACCGCGGAGTGCGACGTCTTCCTACTCAAAGCGTTAGCTACAACATTTGCTTTACCCAGATGGTACAAAATCTCGCAGTCATAATTCTTTTACCAACTCTAACCATCTCATCTGCCTCATATTCAACTCTTTCTGAGTAAACAGATACTTGAGGCTCTGGTGATCGGTAAACATCTAAATCTGCTCACCGTACAGGTATTGCCTCCAAATCTTCAGTGCGAACACCACTGCTGCCATTTCCATATCATGAGTCGGATAATTCTGCTCATATGGCTTCAGCTGACGGGAAGCATAAGCAATGAGCTTCTCGTGCTGCATCAACACACAACCCAAACCGAACTTGGAAGCATCGTTGTAAACCACGAAACCACCCCCTCCGGATCGCCAACAGTCGCGCCAAGTCAAACTGCGCTTGAGTCTGGCAAAGCTCTCATCACACTTACTGTTCCAAATAAACTCGACACCCTTCCTCGTCAGACGAGTGAGGGGAGAGGCTATGGCGAAAAAATCCTTAACAAACCGACGGCAGCAAACTGCCAAACCCAGAAAGAAACGGCTCCTACGAGCAGACAACCGAAGGACAGAGAGCTCCACATACACTCACAGTCTTGCTCCACTAAAGCAACAAGATCAAAATCTCACGGGGTAGCAACAGGGGTTCACCACGGACTGAACCTCCAATTACCAACGGGGCAACTCTCAACTTTCCTGGAAACAGGAAGACAACCAACAGGGCTCGAACCATTCTCCCCACGAGCAAAACTGACTTCAAGCAATTTCAATCCACACCTTGGTGAATACCAAGCATCAACTTGTCACCATACCGGAACCAATCCGGACTCTACTCCAAACAAATTTAACTTGCTAGGCTACCAAGACTGCCAGCAATTCCCCCGAGGCTACAAACTACACGGCTTCAACTTGCCAACTGAAACTCACTATCAGGGCCTGATTGAGTTCTAGAGAGGCTCTCCACAAATTAGGGTTCTCCGACAACCCTCGACACCCACTGCCAACTAACGGACTAACAGTCAACTGCTGAACAACAACAACTCCTATTTCCAGCAACACAACCATGCTGGCCAACTCCAACTCCTTGGAAACCAAGAGAACCCGAAACGCTACCGAATGCGTCATCCTCCTACTCAAGGAAGGATCCGAACAACTTTCTCAGTCATGACGATCAACAAGAAGATCCGCCAACCAAGCTTAGGTCCACTTAACAAATCTTACCTAAGCAACAACCTGATACCACGAGCATGGTATCCTTACCACCTCACCAAAGCCTTACAACATCCACCTGGAGTCCAACTTTTCCAAAAACTGAGCACCAGATCCCCAAAGCAAACCCTACATGGATCTGACTCTCTCGCCACAGAACGAACCACACAAAACACACTTGTGTGCACAACTCTCAACCTTCATTTAGCGATCCAAGTCTAACAAATGCTTTTCCCAAAAGCCACACTAGCTCCTGGCAGAGATACAACCAATCAACGGAACACCCAAAGTTCCATCTCCACATGATGCTCGAAGCTGTGGCAACCTTGTTCTACCAAAGCATAACCATGCCAAACCACACTTACTTTACCATGCCTCTACCAAGGGTGCTTACCCATAAGGCATCCAACTCCTTTCACAAGGCATTCTACTCACCTCATAGGCATCCAACTCATGGTCCCTCAGCTGGACCCAACTTGCTTCTACGATGCTCAACTCTCCTGAGATTTAGGCACTCGCAGGTAGTTGACCGCACTACCAACCACAAGGATCTCTTGGCCTTAACACTAGCGTGAGATGCACGCGCACTAACACTTACCAACCGTCAACACCGCGCTTGACTTACTCAACCTCCAGTAACACTGGGAAAAGGCTCCTTTCGAACATCCCTTCGCTTGAAATCTTTCGATTACCACTGAACTAGCCCTTTTTGCACGACCTCCACAGGTGCAACTACCATAAACGGATCCAAGGCTAAAGGAGTACGCTAAACTCCGAACGGCATAGAACCATCTGCTATGCCCATGCCAAACTCAGGCCTTAACCAGATTTAGTGCCAAAGCGGCACACCAACAAGGGCACCTCAAGTGCCACTACTACCAAATCCACTTCTTACTACCAACGGGGCCAACAAGGTCACAACCTCAAGTGACACGAACTCTGGCTCGGCATACAAGGGCTCAACTCCAACAACCATGCCTAAGGCATCTCATCAAGCTGAAGGCTCACCGCCTACTCTTGCATCTCCACATGATGCTCAACAAACTCTGGCCGGCTCTCTCAACATGCAGCAGCTAGCCCTACTCTAAAGATTCACCAAAATAAGAGTGTTCGTCTCTATCAAACAACTGAGGAAACTACCAACGGATCCAAATTAAGGGAACATCGCTTGCTTTGCACCCTTAATCACGTGGTTCCGCTTACTTGGCTGCAAACAACCACACTTCACATAAGCACAAAGATGCCTCATCACCTCCTCGAAGGCTACCAACTTTGCAACCACTCTCTGGGCAACCAAATAGTCTAACAAGGCTCAAGATCAGCACTTGAGCTACCCAGGCTAGTCCACACGGGGACCTGCTCCACAAACATCCACTTAAGCACCACCACAGCTAATTTCTCTCTTGGAGTGGCATTCCAAGGCAAAGCACCTTCACCCTCTCACTAGGGGAAAACCATCAACTGGGCCACAGTTGGCCTATGGGAGTCCAATCTCTACCTCCCTCCGGACGATGTCCCGGGGCATCCGAATCTACCGGATACCACAACAAGCCACTACATACATCACACACTGCGGGAAGTTGGCATGATGGCGCTCTAAACCCAAACCAATAACGAGTCAGAACCTGCTCGTCTCCGCTCCACAACACTACACAAGGCATACACTCGATGATAGGTATTGTAAATTCTTAACCCTTTTTCTTACAACAAAAAGTAAACTTAGGCGTACCTGATGACTGTCGGAGTGCTAGTGATCATGGGAAAAACGACCTACAACAAAAGGTCAAACTACAGAATTTATGACTCTAAGCTCTGATACCAACTGTAAGGGACCGACCGAATGGGGCACTAAATGGGCCCTTACCCCAATGCATGCATTCAAAGTAAAGGACATTAAATGTAGACATGATTTCGGATTCCAATTAAAACAAAACATTCAAAATAACCCCTTTAAAAACTAGACAATTTCCTGGAACTGTCCTGTTTCCAAGCACTGCTCCAAGATAAATACATTTCCAAGGTTTACTCGATCGAGATTTACTAAAAACCATTCAAAACTGTTTGAGATACAAAATGCTGGAATCCACAAAACATTTACAAAACATCCTAGGGCTCTCGTGCCCGCCACATGCATTCAGGGGGAAACAAAACATAAAGAGTCATAACACAAAAATCAGAGTTGGAAGACTGGGCCCCATGATCACAGCTCCTCCTTCAGCCATCCTGTCTCGCAACTTGGTTACCTGTGGAAAAACCACAGTAAGGGTGAGTAACAAATTACTCAGTAAGAATCCCCAACCGGGGTACAATACGATATACATGGTCATCACGATGAGCGTATGCAAGCTATGAATATAAACACAGAATAGAGCACATAGCTTAGCCCACACTTGGGCCTCGGATGCCAGCTTAGGGTCTTAGTCCGAAATAATATCACCACACAGTCAATACACAAGTCGCCCTATACGAGAAACAAGTCCCGGCCTCAGCCGGTCTACTGTTGAAGAAAGGTACACTGGCTCAAGATCCCGAGGAGCTCTCGGTCGGCGCCAGTAATGAGCGTAAACATGCACCGCGTGCTCTGCGCGACCATGGGGGTGCCGGGTCTAGAGGCAAGCCGCCCATGTCCATCACCACGCCTAACTAATTCTTTGGATCGGTGTCACCGACATAGGGTGTGAGACTCGGACACGTAAACTATGTCAGCCTGAACCACCGCACCTGGGGCCAAGGAAACGGGTCGTGGTAGGCTTACACCAGGAAGCCGCCCTTGCCTTAACAGTGGCAATCGGGGCTACGGCCGAACACGCCGAGGACGTGCCGACTCGAGACGAGGCAATGCCAAGTCATCATCCCGACGGTTGGGGCATTTAACGATCACCACCCTCACCCAAGATTGCGGGGCCTACCGCTTGGGTTAGCTAATCTCTCACGGGGTCCAGGGGACGGAATGACTTGCTCGACGTCCTGCCATGGATGCAAAGTTCTTTATTCATCCGGCCCGGATTGAGCTATCTACCTGCAATTCTAAACCGCCCTAGCAATCAGCAAACAAATCCATAAAATCCAATACGTGCTCAATAAGAATACAACGAGCCTAGCATGATACTACGAAGCAAGGAATGAGATACGAGCATGCTAGAAAGGAACAACCTAGCATGGATTAACATGAGAATTAGTCAGAAAAAAAACATGCTAATCGAGAGTTCGAATTGAGTACCTAGCTATACATGTCAATAAACACAAACAAGCGATCAATCAAGAATCGCATAATATATCGCAGGTCCACACAACTCCGTAAGAAATCCTTACCTTGGTCGGGGACGATTTGACACGAAAATCTAAATTGCGAACGAACCCGAACTAGCTACCGAGAACCTATCAATCACAACAAAAATCACACAATATGCCTAAATATAATAAAATAAACAAGGCTCAGCTCGGGAGCAACTCACGAGGCGCGATTTAACGCATACGAAAGGGCGATTGCACGAAGCGGCGGCGGCAGCAACGGGGGCTGGCTGGCGGCTGGCGGGCGAAATGGCGCGTGGCGCGCACCGCGCGCGAGGCGTGCAGGCGCGACACGGAGAGGCTCGGATGGGGCGCTCGCACCTGCACGACTTCGGCGAGCGGGGGCTCGGCGGCGCGTTGCGGCTGGGCGAGGACGCGCGCGCGCGCACGGACGGTGTCTTGGCGAGGCTCGGCGGCTGGGTCGCCACAAGCGCGCGCGAGCTCGGCGACAAGGGCCCTGTTTCAGCGCGCGAATAGGGGCGAAGGAGAACTCGAATTCGAGCGATCCGAGAGGTTTCGACGGGCGATTTGTTGATGGCGAACTCCCCTAAACTAGCTGCACAAAACCCATACCTCAAATCACCTCGACTCGGCCGGAAATGGCACAGCCCGAAACAGAGGTAAAAATGAAGAAGAAGAAGAAGAAGGGAGAAGAAGAGGGAATGACTCACCAGATGCTCGAGTATCAGCTTCGATTTGGAGAAGGAAAACCGGCGAATTGAAGTCGGCGAGGGAGGAATTCGCAGTCGGTTGGAGGGGATTCGCGAAGAAGAAGAAGAAGAAATGGGGAAGGAATCGGGCGATTTTCTGCTTTTAAATAAAACGCACGAAAACAAGCTTATATACAAGATCGCGCGATTAAGTTAACAAACGCGCCCAGTGGCTCGGCTGGCAGCGCCCTCCGCCTAGCATGCGACACGTCTTTAGCTCGAATCTCACTCGACGCGCTATTTAATTCCCTATTTATTTTTACTTTTTCCCAAGCCCAAATGTCTTCACCAAAATTCCCGATCCTATTCAAATCGACTCATAATTTTTCCGGCAATTAACAATTTCATAACCGGCCCTGTCGGCCCGACCCAAAATTACCAAAATTACCAAAATGCCCCTGGGCCTCCCGGGAAGACCGGGATGAAAATTCCGGGCCGTTACAGAAGCTGCGATAATCATGAGATTCATACCTTAATCGGCAAAGATGTGATTGGAAAAATCAATCAGAAGAAATTTGTCGCATTAATTAGCTGTCGTTCAACAGGGAAAGTTTCCAAACCGTTCGAGAAGCCTATAAAAGAAGACTAAGACGATCATTTAAAGCATTGAGTCTTTTTTATCAACTTCTGTTTTTCATTTCATAAAATAGTTTCTTTTTTTATTTTGTGTGTTTCAAAAACTTATTTTTCAATTATTTAATACGATGTTTAGCATGTTGTTTTTCATGTCATCTCTTTTGTTCTTTATTTTCATTATGAACTAATTTAGATAAGACAACGCTAAGGAAAAATGGGATAGCTTACATATATGATATGGGGAACTGGGGGGAAATAACCAGGCATGTTAAATTAGGGATTATTTAATATTATGTGTCGACCGACCATCCAGACAAACTAAAAGATAATTGAATTGGAAGAGAATATGATTTAAGGCTAATTTGCATGTTCTGTAGGTTATTATAAAGTCTTTTATGCTTTAAAAAGAAGTTTAAGAATAAACGCTTAACTACTACATACGAACCACTAAGAAACTATACTTTAAAATCACAATGGAAGTTGGGTTTACTATGAACGAAGGCGGAAGCCCATGTTTGTTGAGCACAGTATGCTAGTTACTCCTCACCTCATAAATTCCTCACAACATAGCAAAAGCATTCCATTAGTTCCTTACTTGCATCTTTTTACCCTTATCATTACACATTTTATGCATTTTATTTTACCGTGCTCACACACAAAAACAACCCAATCACAACCCAACTATCTAATTTTCGCACTCGATTCTAAAATTCAAGCATTGGTAAAAATCACAGTCCCTATGGAAAATGATATAAATTTACTTATCACTTGTTGAAGACTGCGTATACTTGCGCGAACCTTAAGCGATTCTAAGAACATGAAACTGCTACAACAGTCACTGCTCACCGTAAGAGAAGTGGCTTTGTGGCAGTGTCAGCTCATGAAGATGAGCAGCACAAAGACTTTAGCGTCGATGACGAATGCAGTTCGATGAAGTCTGACCATAATGGATGTGTTGCGGAAGGGCGACGGGGCTTCTCCAATGGCTGGTTACACAAAAACGGTGGTAGTAGGGGGGTTCTTCAGCGTGGGTTTTTACGAGAGAGAGAGAGAGAGATATATATATATATATATATATATATATATATATATATATATATATATATATATATATATATATATATATATATATATATATATATATATATATATATATATATATATATATATATATATATATATAATATGTGTGTGTGTGTGCGCACGCACTAAATCAATCCTTTTTTTTTTAATTATTAACAGCCACAACTAAATTATGAAAACTCGGACTATTACAGTAAAAAATCATGCTAAAGTCAAACCTCTACAATAATCAATAATAGGCTACAATAAGTTCTTTCTAGTTACGGCTAGAGGTATACAACATCAAATATCTTAAGACAAATAATCTCGACAATGAACAACACTAAAGCAAGAGAAATAAGTAGAAAGATATCACAATTTGTGGAACTGAACCACCACTAGAATCTGGCTATAGAAAACTCCAAACTTGATCTCCACCGTTCAAATTGAATACCCTCATATCCTAACTACGCTGTCAAAATTTGAGCTTGATCCGACGATGTATTGACCTAAAATACACTTAAATACAAAACCTATAAGAAAATCCTTTTTCTTCTCTATTTTCTTCTCTCTCTAAATTGTCATCGGGGAAAACAAAAAAGGGAAAAACTTCACTTTATAAGATAGCCTGGGCTTTGTGTGGATCTTCCACACATGAAAAAACTCAACAATAACTTAATATCGAAGAAATTAGTAATTAAAATCACTCATCCCTAATTTCAAAAAACAAAAAAAGAAAATTTACCATCACCAGCACATTCTACCTCTTGTATTTTGTAGTAGAATTTTTGAAATAATTCATATATGGCATATTGATTTCTATCACTCTCAATTTGGATTTCTATGACTCAACTAGTGATAGAACTCAATTTTTAGATATCTATTCCCCCCCCCCCTAAATTTAGAATCAAATAATGTTGGTGTTGTATTAGTAATGTTGGTGTTGTATTAGTAGGTTTGTTGATACAGGAGGGAAGTTCTATAAAAGCAACAGGAAGAATTGCTCAGATACCAATAAGCGAGGCTTATTTAGGTCGTGTTGGCTAAACCTCATCTCTCAGTGTTATTGAATAAAATATAAGAAACTCAAAGTACATATGGACTAGTATTTAAACCTTTTACCGAATGGGTTGGTGCCGCAATTGGTTATCTTTGTTTGGTGTTAATCCATTTCAACTCTATGGTCACGGATTCAATCATTTCCCAAAATAGTAGAGTTTCGATGACATTTTGTATGATCGAGTAACCATGATCTTACGAGTTCGAATACCTCCACCCAATTGTTGTGAGTTGAATTCAAAAAAAAAACAAAACAAAACAAAAAAGTTAGGTCGTGTTTGATAACCATTTTGTTTTTATTTTTTGGTTTTTGAAATTTAAACCTACAACAACTACGATATCATGTGTTTTCTTTTACATGGATGTCTACATCTTACCTATATTTGTAGAAACAAAACCAAAATTTGGAAACAAAAAAAAGTATCTTCCAAAAGTTTGTTTTGTTTTTAAAATTTGGTTAGGATTCACATACTTTCATAAGGAAAGTTAGATATATTGTAAGAAAGATGGAGCACATGGTAGGAAATATGAGTAAAAATAAACTTAAATTTTAAAAATCAAAAAAAAAATTAAATAGTTATCAAACGGGGTCTTAGTAATTGAAAGAAAAAGGAAAAAAAAATTTAACCCACCCTTCATTTTTTTACTCTTTTACTTCAAAAAAAGGTATGATAAAAAATTAACTTAAACATCATAAATAAATATTGTAGATAACAAATTTTAGCAACTTTAAAAAAAAAACTTCATACATAATAAAATATTTTAATTTCATTGTTTTCAATCAATTTCACACAACTATTTTCAATATGTTTAATTTGATTGAAGCTATCAATTTATGTGTTTAATCAAAGCCATCCGCTTAGATTGATTGAATCTAATTTTGTTATATTTGATTGGTTTTTTAAATTTTGAAATGCATAGAATTTCTTTCTTATTTTTATTATTAATTAAAAGTCCTTTATATACTCATTTTCACTAATGATATAGGAAATGCAGTAAATTTTAAAAATGAAATGCATTCATATAGAAAAATAATAAAGTAATACAACATAGTCAAAAAGAAAATTGCCATCCTAGCTACCAAACTCATAATAATAGTGAAGAATATTTTATTTGGATGTTAACAAAAAACCACTAACTTTGTTTAAAAAATTAAGGAAGTCAGATGAAGAGCTTTCAAATTGATCATAATCTCAAACAAAAGCATGAAATAAGATTAGTTGAAGTTGAAGATAAGCTACACCAAATGAAAAGTTGGTTGAACTGTCATTCAAATAAGTGGGAGCTTAGGATGTAATGATTGTTTTCTTACAAATTAAAATATGTTTGAAAAAAATGATAATAATACACACTCAATAAACTATAAAACCTCTACTTACAGTTTGCTTCCGAGCTAAACTGACTTTGGGAGATAATTAAGAGAATACTTGAGAGTTAAAATCCTCAATCTCAAATATTGTTTATATCTAGCAGTTACAACTCTACTTATTTTTGTACTTGTAATTTGTAATGTAAATCAAAATTAACCAATTAAAGTTAATTTACAATTTTTCTTTTAAAATCGGAAAATCAGAACTTCCCTATGTACCCGAGCACCAAATTTACAATTTGATTTCAGGAAAGTATTTTATTTGATTCAGTCCTATCATAACTAATTACAGGAGTTGCTAATTCAGGAAAAGTTCATTACATGAAACATACTTTAGATATGTTAAGATATCTTATTTTTGCTAAACAATCGGCCTTATTTTGTGTGTATAACACTCAAATCTTTTTACCCAGATATTTAGTGTAATATTGACATGAAATCAAGTACAATAGTTATATACTTATATATTAAAATTGGAGATATATTGTTCTTAAACCTTTATGTTTGGAGGCTCGAACAAAAAACATTTATTTGATTCTGTTTTTTGAATACCAAATGGTTTGTTAGGAAATTGATAAAATTAAGCATTGGCTAAACAAAAATCAATGTCACAATTATTAAAATAATCCATTTCAACTCTACGGTCACGAGTTCAAGCCCGAAAATCGATATTTGGTTTGGTTCTCATATTATTTGATAGTAATTGTGTCATCTATATAGAGTTTGTTGGTCCCCTTCCCCCACTATGTACTAAAAAAAACAATTATCAAAATAATCAATAATTATGTTTCTTTCTCAACACAATTTGGGGGAGAGGAATTATAGGATAATTTCCAACAACTCCTAAAGAAAGAAAACAATATTTGAATAGCCAAAATGAACAGTTGCTCAGCAGCATTAGTGTATACACAACTGCTTTCAAATAATATTACGTGACCGTGGAATTGAAATGGATTAACACCAAACAAAATAACCAATTACACCATTGACCCTTGATTTAAAAAAAAATATATCCTTGATCATAAGAAAAAAATATAACTAATATATATATATATTCTTTATCATTTTACCTTTGTTTTTCTATGCATAAAAAGTTCTTGGATGTAGACTTAAACTAACTAATACTTTTTTACTATTTGTATTGTTAGTTGTTACGTGCTTTAATTCTAAGTTTAATGTTATATCAACGATTGATACAAAAAAAACTCAAAAGTTTAAATGGTGTTAGTAACAATTAACACCTTAAACTTTCAATTTGAGGAATCACCTCCCCTAAAGTTTAATAAATGTTGCAATTAACCCCTTAAAATTTCAATTTTGAGTAATCATCTCCTCTATAATTTAATAAATGTTACAATTAACCTCATAAACTTTCAATTTGTCATACAATTTTTTTTTCTTTTGAGTTAATAAATTTTTTCTTTTTAATTTTTAATTTTTTTTTTAAACAACAATTGCTTTTTAATACTTAAAACATACTATATTGCCATTTCAAACCTAGCAAACAAAAAAAAACTTTCTCCAATTTATATAGCTTTCTCCAAATTATTTTAGTATAATACTACCAACTATTTTTTAATTTATTTTAAAGCAAGTTGTTTGATTTAAAACCTAATTGTTGGTTTGTGATGAACAGAAAGTTTGATGATTTTATACTAAGATTTAATTTTTGAGAATTTGGTTTCTCTGGTGATTTGTGATAAATAGGAAGTTTGTTGACTAGAATCTTTTTCGTATGAGTTTTTTGGAAAGAGGACCCTTTGTTATTACTTTTCTAATTCGCACCAGATTTATTTTCCTTTCTCCGATTGTTATCTAAAATAGATGTAAGAACAAAAAAAGGTTTAAAGTCTATTCAAGTGCAAAGGTTATCGCAACTACATGTACAATGAATGCCTGCATATAATGCCTCGACTTATTGATGAAGAAGAATAGAGCCAAAAACAAAATTCAATGGGAAAGTAGTTTAGTTCTGCTCCTGTAAGAGTTCAGCTTAGGCAGTATAGCTCGCCCTTTTCCTTCTTCTCCTTCTTATGCGAACAATGCCCTCAACGATTTTTCTTGCGTAGTGATGTATAAAATCAATGGTTTTCCAGCTTTAGGTGCTCCTAAGATGGGCGGATTAAGCAAGTACTTATTTATTCTTTCGAAGGAATTTTGACATGCTTCATCCCACTCGAATGTTTCTCCTTTCTTCATCAATCTCTGCAAAGAATGGCATCCGTCAGCTAGATTGAAGATGGACCTTCGAATGTAAGCTAGGTGTCATTGAAGACTTTTAAGCTCGTGCAAATTCCTTGGCGGCTGCATCTTTTGTATGCATCTATCTTGGATTGATCTATCTCGATTCCCCGATGTCTCACAACGAAACCCATAAATTTTCCTAAGGTTACTTCAAATGCGCATTTGAGGCATTTAAGAGGATTCATTTTCAGTTGATACTTTCTCAGTCAATCGAAGACCACTTTTAGCTCTTCTAGGTGATCTTGTCACTTTATCGATTTAACTACGAGATCGTCATTATAGCATTCAACACGTTTGTGCAACATATCATCAAAACTCTTCTGCATTCCTCACTAAAGGTTACACTAGTGATAACTCGCAAATAGAGCATATTTTAGGCTGTCTTAGTCTGCTTTATTTTAGAAATAGAAGAGAGAAAACAAGCCTTCATAGAAGAAATGTGAAGAAATAACTTAGAAAATTAGCATGCATTCATAAAGTAGCATTGGAAGCATGGATCCGCGTTTTAGCGTAAATTGTAGATAAACTGTGCCTAATCAATGTTTTTAGTAGGATTATTCGTAGCATCACAGGAAAGGACAATAATGCAAATGGTGACCAGATAATTCGTAAAGAAGCGTAACTCAAAAAGGAAAACACGTTCGAAAAAGGGCACGTCAACAAGGAAAGAATTGAAGAATCAATCATGCAATCAAGACGACATCAATCAAATAAATCTCAACAGAAATCATGGAATCCCACATTTATGAAGATTTGCACAACTCACCTCAACTTGTTGCCCAAGGAATTGAATTCTATAAATACCAAGGCAAGAAGCTGAAATCGATGAACTGGTCGGTTGGCCATGAACAGGTTGTCAAAGCGCGAGAAACAATTGGTGATACGTGGGAACTGATGACAAGGGGACTACACATACTAAGTTGTGCCAATTCCATTTATTGATTTTATTAGGAATAGTTTATAGACTTTAACATTTTGTAGTAGTAATAAAATCGTCTTGTTTAAACTTCTAAATTATGTTCATTATTATGACTGCATTATAGGAGTGTTTGTTAGTTACTTATGATTAGAATGTGTTAAGAGCGTAGGTCACAAAATGTTACACTGTTGCATATTTAAATTTATATATATGCATCTTTTAGCTACCCACGCATTTACCTTATGGTTAATCGGAAGAGGAATTGCATGTTGACCCAGTATGCTACGTTAGGTTGAGTGAAAGTCTTCTCACTATTTAGGGTGTTAGGGATAGCCTCACAAATGCTTACGTTGCCCTACGCTAAGTATGGAGTTCGCAGCGGAAGCAGGTTCGACCATAAATCATTAGTTACGGAAGTAACAATTGTGAGGGAAGTAAGACAGTCTTTGGCTTGTCCGAGCGCTTAGCATCTTTTAGGATGAACTAGTTAGCATTACTCATTGCATGCATTAGCATTTTATTTTATGTACTTCATTTTTACAAGAATGAAAACCACTCAACTCAAACAACATATGCTTATTTTTTTCTGCATGACTCGGACTTAAACTGTATTAGTGCTAAACATCAATCCTTGTGGGATCGATAAATTTATATACTTATTACTTGCTGCAATTCCTGACCGCGTATACTTGCGTGTAAGTGATTCCAAGTGTACTTAGCATAGGTCAACTTAGAATTAATTACTATTCATTATATTAGCATTGGAATCGCAACCCATCAACCAGCATTCTTCAATCCAAACGGCATGACCTTGTAATAGTATATTCTCTTCAGAGTTCGAAAGGCTGTCATTTCTTCATTTTCAAGAGCCATCCTTATCTGATTACAGCCTGACGATCCGTCCATAAAAGATAAATCTTCATGTCTCGTAGTGGCATCAACTATGGTTTTAGTGATGGATAATGGAAAATCATCTTTCAAACGTGCTGCATTCAACTCACGGAAGTCTACACAGACACGAAGTTGCCTGTTCGTTTTCCTTACTAGAACAACATTAGCGATCCATGTTGGATGTTTTACCTCGTGAATGAACTGAGCTTCTATCAACTTATTCATTTCAGCTTCTATCTGTGGGATAAGTTCTGGTCTAAAATGTTGCTAAGCTTGCTTGATTGACCGAGACTTAGGTCTAACAACTAGGCGATGGATTTAGTAAGTAGACTCAGATACTTAGACTCTTCCTCGGGCGAAGCAACATGCTTATGAAAGTTGGGTGTGGCTTCTTCATGCTAAGGTTTATTTCTTTAAGCTTGTCTACCTTCAACTGAATGCAATCTTCTAATGGAAGTGGCACTTCATCAACATCCTCTTCACCCATCTCAACCTCTGTCTCTTCTATAATAGTGATGTGATGCAATGAAAATTCACTTTAAATTTCCTCTTATTCTATATCCTCTTCTCATGGGTTAGTGAAGATAAAATCACGTCGCTTCACTTCACTTTTAGCGAACCTTTAGTTTCAACTATAACAAACTTTTTCCTTTTCATACAAGTGGAACAACGCTACATATGTCTTCATTGCTTCTTATTTTACTCGACGACACATTTTTGCCAGTTTCCCTTCAACTTTCACACGAGATACAGTATAAAAACGGACTTGTATGCGCTTTGTCTTATTTCGTTGATCTGCGTGGCTCTGGTGCTAATATATTGTACAGTAATTAATTCAAAGTCAACTTATGCTAAGTGTAACTAGGAATCACTTACACACAAGTATACGCGGTCAGGAATTGCAGCAAGTAGTAAGTATATAAATTTATCGATCCCACATAGATTGATGTCTAGAGCTAACACTATTAAGTTAGAGTTGTGTAGAAAAGTAAAGCATGAATGCATAAGTTGTTGTGGTTTGGTTGGAATTAAATAAGTATATAAATATGATACATAAAATAAATACAATGTAGGAAATAAATATGATGCAATGAGTAATGCTAAGTAACAATCCTAGAAAATTCTAAGTGTGCGGTCTAGCCAAAGAGAGTCTTGCTTCCCTAACAAATGAGTACTTCCGCACTTAATGATTTATAGCAGGGCCAGTTTCCGCTGTGAACGCGATGCTTAGCAACAGGGAAATGCAAGAATTAGTAAGGTTATTCCTAATACTCTAAGCAGTGAACAAACGTTCACACAACCTAATGTAGCATATTGGCTCAACATGCGGTTCCTTCTTCCAAACTCACCACAAGGTACATGCGTCAGTAGCTAATCAACGCACACACACAAATATATATAAATTAACATGCAGTAGTGTAAAACTCAATGACCTACGCTTCTAGCATACTTCTATTCATGAATAGTAAACATAATCTCCTACAGCGCAACCCTAGAGATAAACATCACATAGAAGTTAAATCAGACGATTTTATTGCAACTACAAAATGATCAAAACTACAAGCTACTCCTAATAAAACAGTGAAATGGAATTGGCACGCCTGAAGATGTGCAGTCCCCTTGTCATCGACTTCTACGACACCACCATTTGCTTCTCTCCACGATAGGCTTCATGGCCAACCGACCAGCTCCCCTTCCTTGGTATTATAGAGTTGAATTACTTAGCCGACTTGATTGTGAAACCTTTATTAATGCAGGATTCCTTGATTTTCGCTGGAATTTATTTGATTAACGCCACCTTGAATACTTGATTGATTCTCGATTATTTCTTTGTTGGCGTGTCTTTTTCGAACGTGTTTTCATATTGAGTTCGCGCCTTTTTGCGTTGTTGGTCACAGTTCATGCTGAATGTCCTTTTCGCAGCGTAGCTTAATATGTCTTGCCATTAGCATTGATTAGGCACAGTTTACTCAAGATTTATGCTAACAACGCAAAGTTGTGCTTCCAATACTACTTTATGAATGCATGTTGATTTTCTAAGTTATTTCATTGCATTTCTTCTATTAGCGCTTGCTTTTCCCTTTTAATTCTAGAATAATGCAAACTAAGACAGCATAAAATACGCTCTATTTGAGAGCTATCAGTCGTGGTTACGCTTAATCTTTAAAAAACTTTAGTTGAGCTAGTACTTTCCTTACTCTTAGTTTACTTGTATAACCTTAGAAGAGCTGATGGTCATGTGTTTCCCCAAGACGATGTTTCTTTTCCCTTTATGGGTTTACTCAATCTTTTGAAGACCGATGATTGTATTTTATTGGCAAAAGCGAACCTTTCTTTCTTTTTTCCTTTTGACTTACCCAACCTTTGAAGTGCTAAACACAAGAATTTGATGGTCCAATGCATTTAAGGACGAGTACTCTATGACTGACATTCTTCTTTTCCTTTGATTCTTCAAGCTCTTCAATTGTTATGTGGTTGGCATCAGCCACCTTTTCCTTCTCCCTTCTTGTCATGCGAACTAGTTCAGGAGACTTATATCCAAGTCCCTTCCTTGACGTGGGTAAGACATAACCCTTCTTCAAAATTTCAGCTTGATTATCAAAGATACTTAGGCGCTTGAACTCGATGTGATTTGTGAAGTCGTATCATGCATTAGCAAGAAGTTTGTACGCCTTGGAATCAAACCCGTCTTTTGTTTGTCTCTCAGAAAAAGTCACCTTCTTCTCATCACCTTCGTTCCTCTGACTCCATTGCCTTTTCATCTTGGTCAAAGGAATGGTAAAACTATCTTTTAAAACTTCGATAACGCTTGTTTTCAAATCTTGCAAACATTTGGTAAAAGGTGCCTCGCCATTTTTTCATTGGGACAAAGGGACATAGCGTGAGATAGGCGGTTGAAGCTTTCTCTCCTTTTGACATCTTAGGCTCAACTAGACTCGTCGAAGACTCACTCTTTATATGGTATGACTTGTCTTCTCTCACTACACCTTTCTTTTTTACATCAACATTTGGCTCTAGCTTAGCTTTACCATTCTCTTTTAGCTAATGGACCTCTTATAATATTGTTTTTTCCATGTTCTCATTCTTTGTATAGAACTTTGCGTCGGTGAAATGAGACTCGACCTCTAAGAACGCATTTTTGTCAACTTTTACTTTTTTTATACCGTCTTGGTAAAATTTAAAGCATTGATGCAATAATGAAGTGACAACTCGATTTTCATGGATCTAGAGGCATCTCAACAGTAGTCGATATTTCGTAATGAAATCTATGACATGAAATAAAATATCAGCATTTAACTCGCCAATAATGACTTCTAACCGAATCATGTCAATTGCTCGTTGTCCACTTTGATTGAAGCCTTGAATTAACAACTTGGTGCTGAGAGCTCCTCCATGGAAATGCCTAGTTTCTTCAATACCTTAGGCATTATGTTGACTGTAGAACCATTGTCGATGATAATTTGCCCAACACTTTGCTATCATAAAAAGCCTGAGACATGAAAAGGACGATTGTGATGTTTTGATCCTAACAACAAGTCTTCAACAGTGAAATTTATCGACATGCATGGCGAATATGCGCAAGAAATGTAGGTGCTTTAACATTCCCATTGCTTGAGTCCAACAATGTCTCGTAAGAAAGTTTTTGTCCACTTGAGGGAGTGATAACAAATCCTCTATGTTGAAGAATGACATACATTTAGGCTCGACATAAGATTTTGAAGAACTCGTCGAGTCATCACTTATGCAAATTACATGACATGAAGCAATATCTATTTCTTCCTCTTCAAATCGTCCATCAAGAAATTTTCTTAGAAAGAAATCAGCCAACATTATTGCAATATGTGCCCTCAAGAAATCTTTGCTCTCTTCCACGACAGGCTTTATAATGGCCCAGATTTCTGTTCCGGTTCCCCAGGTGCTTTCAGTTCATTATTCAGTGGCTCGGTTGGGCCGTTAGATCTATTTTAACCCTTAAGGGCATTTTGGTCATTTTTCTCCCAGGACCGGGTTTGTGGTTTATCAGGATTCTAGGGCTATTCCTGTCTTTTGTTGAGGCTTGTTTGTTAGTTGGTTGCAAGTTCCAAGAGTTTGTGATGGTTGTTCGGGAGTTTGGAGGTGGTTTGGGTAATTATAAAATTAAAAGGAATTAAAGTGGTTCCATTGGGATTTGAACCCTTGACCTGAAGGGGATTTGGAGGCTTGGATTAATTGAGTTTAATTAAGGAGAAAAAAGATTGCTTCAGCTGGGACTTGAAGGGGGAAAGCCCAGGGAAGGGAATCACCAAACATAAGTTTTAAAAAGAAAAGAATCGTTGTCTTTCCCACCCAAGAGTTGCCGCATGTCCTCCAAGATCCCTTATCTCCTTCTTGCCATTTTCCAAGAACCCGAGATCATGAACCGAGAGGTAAGGTTTTCTTCTTTCTTCTTCCTCTTCCTTAGTCGAACATCTTCCCTTTGTTGCTTGGCCGAGCCTTGACCGCCGGAGTGTGTGTGTGTGTGTGTGTGTTTGCCAGCCGAGACTAGCAGCAGGCCCGTCAGCTGGCCCCAGCGAACGCGCCATCGCCAGGACCCCAGCCGCACGCAGCCCCCATCGCCCTTTGCGCCCGCGAGCTTGCCCCGTCTTTCGCACACAACAGCTCGTTCACACTCGACCACCTCGCCTAGCCCTTCGTGTGGCGATCACAACCCAGCTCGCTCGCACCCTTGCCGCGTGTTCGCTCACTCCTACGCGCCCGTCTCGCCCCAGCGAAGCAACGCAAGGACAGCCCCTGCATGCCACAGTAGTGTCGTTTTGCTACACAGCAGCGCCTCGCCTCGCCAGCACCCGCAGCCAGCCGCGTCGCCCAGCCGTGCTATTTTGCCGCTGCAACCCGCACACAACCAGCAGCTCTTCACCTTCACCGTTGCTGCCGCCCGCACACCTGGCTGCCTGCTTGCTGCCTCACGCAGCCTTGCCGTGAGCCCTACCTTGCCAATTGCTTGGGCCGAGACCTAGTTGCCTTCTCGATTGGTAATTCACGAGCCTTTGTTTCTTGACCCCTAGATGTTTTAGCTGTTGGTTTTTAATTGGGTTGACTATATTGACTGCCTAGGTTGTTCGGGTTGACTTTGCAGCTCGAGGGTTGTTTGTTATTATTGTAATTATTTTCTACATATTTCCAGGTAAGGATCTCTTATTGTGGTTGTGTGGACCCTACGATATTATCATGAAGTGCCTTGTATGTTTGTTGACTGTTATGAGCATGATAGTTATAGGACAGCTTGTGCTTGAGTTCTTGCTAGCATGTTTGCTCTGTTTGTACATGTTAGTGCCATGCTGGGTTTGTTCTTCCAGCATGTTTATGATTCCTGCTTAAGTTCGTAGTATCATGCTAGGTTGTGTGTTTTATGTTGAGCATGTATGTTTAGCTAGGAATCAATTACTCTGTACTCTTAGTTAGTATAGTAGGGTTTGTCATCATCCAGAGGCTGAGAGCGGACATAGCGTACTTTGTCCCTACCGATCGGGATCCAGTGTGAAGCATAACGTACTTTGCTTCCACCCCGGCAGCCGATGTGGATTTGCTCCCGCATCGGCATAAGCCTAGTTTGTAGCCTACTAGAGCGAAACCCTGCCAATGGTGTAAGCCTACCTTGGCCGGTTCTTAGCTTCAGGTCGGTGGTACAGGCTGTTACAGATGAGTGTCGAGGGCCTCGCACTACTGTATTCAGTGACACCGCTTTCAAGTCATAGGCATGCGTACCTGGCCCGCGTAGTTTATCTCTAGGCCCCAACATTTACGTCGGTTACAGCAGCATGTGGTGTGCGCGCACACGCGTTAGTCGCCGGTTCGGAGTGCTCCCTCGGGCTAATGTTCGTGAGTACACCACTTTCGTTCCAGTTTAGAGCCAGACTTCGGGTACTCTCCCGTTAGTCAAGTTATAGCTAGCCGAGGGCAAGAGGCCCTCGAGGACACCTAATTGGGATTGGTTTTTTAGCTGATCTCTTGGCCGAGGGAGAAAGACCCTCGAGGGTGTCTGACATCTATTTATGATCGGTTTTTTAGCTGATCATTTGGCCGAGGGAGAAAGACCCTCAGGGATGTCTTGGGATTGGTTAGGAGAACCAATCACTAGACCGGAAGTAGAAGACTTCCGAGGATTTTGGATCTGCCCCTTTAGCTAGTCGAGCAATACTCTGTGTTGGTAACTGTTTGCATGTATACTAGGTTGCTAGATGACTGATGTATCATATTGTACCCCGGTTGGGGATTCTTACTGAGTATGTTTGTACTCACCCTTATTTCTGTGGTTTTTCCACCAGGTAACTTGGGACAACACCAAGACGACTACCGGAGGGAGCTGCCGGCACTCTGTCATGTCTTTCTTTACTACATTTTATTATTCAGCATGTAGTTTGACATGGAGTCCTTAGGGGAACTTGCTCATTTGATGTTTTAACTACTTTGAATATTTTTATAAAATTCTGGCCAGGACATGTTTAGCTTTTATTGTTTATGCTTTATCAAAATTGTTGGTTATGTTTAAATGTTCCCCGCTCTTTGATGTTTGAAAAGTTTTAATTTGAGCACTGAAACGTTTGTAAACATGTTTTACTTGCTTGCTGAGTGAGAACCTAGGTTTAGGACCGTATTTCGGGTCGGGTTCTTACAGGCTTGTATTTATCTCTTCCTCTTTGGCTTTGGAGTAAGCGTGATTTGTTCTTGACATAAGTATATTTTTGCCTCTTACAACGTGTTACCACGGTCTAACCCTCATTTTCATCTTTAGTGGGCATTAAAATGCATCTTCCTGGAGCACAAACTTGTTGAAAGCTTTCCTCTTTAAGTTTGTGGTCTAAGGATTTCTTTTGAAAATTAACAAAAATGGGCTTAAACGATCCAAGTTGAATCAGGCATTGAGACCCTAGTGGTATTGGACTCTTGAATGACTTTTCTTTGGTTTGAGGAACCACAACAACATGATTTTCTTGAGCTACTTCCTCTATGTCCAGCTAAATCTTCTTTTCTCTGGCAACCTTCAGAATCAACTCTTTCATAATTAAGCATTTCTTTATGAGATGGTTGATGACGCAATGGTACTTGCATTCAGGCAGTTGGATGAGTTTTGTTTCCAGTAATTATTCTAACATATTAGTAAAGTCAGAGTCTAGAAACTTATAGACTTTTTCTTGTCTTTCTTGCAACGTTAAACATCTTTGATCTACGACAGGCCGCTTCTCAAGTATTGCTTCCTTTCCTTTTGAGAGAAATTTTAATGGGGTCGCATTGACTGACATTGATCCATTTGCCCCAATTTTTCTAGCTTTTAGATGTCCTTGAAATCCTTCTTTTCCTTATGTGTTTTTAGGTCTAGGAATCTTTGTTCCCCTTTGCATCAATGCTCAACTCCATATCGTGAGCTCAAATGGCCAGCTCCTCAAAGGTGTGAAGCTTGATTCCTTTCAAGATGTATAGAAATCTCTAATGCATGCCCTGGATACAAATATCGATCACGGACGTTTCAGTGGGGCAGTCTTTGCAGTCAAGACAAAGAGCTCCTCATCAGTTCATATAATCGACGATAGGCTCACCCTTTTGTTGCTTCACATTTGTCAGTTCGATCATATTGATAGTTCGTCTTGTGTTATAGAACCAGTTAAGAAACTTTCTTTGTAACTCTTCCCAGCTGTCTATTGTTTCAACCCCAGATCAGTATACTAATCGAACATGTTCCCTTTTAAAGTCCTGAAAAAATTCCTGATGAGAAGATCACCTCAGGTGCCAGCGATTTTATAAATTTTTATGAAATGACAACATGTTGCTTGAGGTTGCCTTTTTCATCAAACTGATGGAACTTAGGTGGCTAGTACCCTGCAGGCATTCTCATATTGTTTATTCTCTTTGTGTATGGCTTGGAGTACAAAAGAAAAATTTGAACTGGCCCACAACCTTGAGCTTTGATAATGTACACGATCATGTCGTGCAATTGTTGGACGGACAAGGAAACAACTCAAGTTGAGTGTGGTTGTAGTTGTTTCTTCCAAGAAATTTTTCTTCCCCTTGTCATTAGCCCGCTCGTGTAGGCTCTGGCTTGATTCAACCGTCTATCAATTCTGCATCTGTTCTAGCTTTCTTTCAAACTCTGTCATTCGGTCATCGCCTCCATCACCAGTCAGCATAGCAGACATCATATTAGGATTCAACGTCTCTTTCGATTGATCGACAACCAACAGGTTATCTTTGACGAATGTTTTATCAGAAAAACCATCTATTTGCCTCACGATCCTTTTCGCAATCACTGTATGTGTCATTTGTGGCTCATTGATATCGATGAATTCGGAATGATTGCGCATAACAGGTCCAACGAAATTTCTTAAAGCAGTTGCCTTTTGATAACTCTCAAGAATTGAGAGTTAAAGTAGCTTAAAATTAATCTAATTCTAGACAAAAATTCGCTATAATTAAATGTTAATATATAGAATTTCACCCCCACATACTAAAAACTAAGCATAAGCAAAATATCCTTTAGTCTTCTGTTTATGATGAAGTTTTGAGTTGGTTGCAACAAAATGTGCATGAATGTGTAGAAATTTGCTAAGTGTTAAAAAGAATTGATACTTATAGTTTGTTTGCAACACAACTTGGGGGAGCGAAAAAAAATGACAAGGAGAGCCTCACTTGAGCAAAGTCTGAACCCAACGAAACAGTCAAGAATTCAACCCATCTCGCTGTAGCGAAGGAAGAACCGAGAGAAAAGGATGGATGGTTCAAAATATCTCATCCAAGGACGCATGGCAAAGATCCAAAGCTAATTGATTAAACTCAACCGTTCCCATTGTCTGCTCTAATACACTTGACAACATAGATCGTGGAGTAGGAGAATGTCAGAGTAGATTAGCTTTTGGTAGAGCAGAGATCGTGAAGCAAAGGCTTTGCAGAAGTTGTTAGGGAGCCTATATAAAGGTGAGCATCTCTTCAGTGTCAAGGGTTCGAAATTTGTGGAGAAATTCTTCTGTCATTGTTTTCAGAGCTTTCTTCTCCATTCCAACCAAAGTTTCTTCTTCCGTTTAGATTTCAAGACGTCAGAGCGATTTCGCCAAGCTTCAGTTGTTGTTTTCCAGCCTAGTATACTTGCTTTTTAGAGACATTTTTCTTATAACTGAAACTCCATTGAATTCATTTCAAAGTTTATCAAGTTCATGAGTTTTTCTAATCCCCTATCTTAATTTTTCCTTGTTCTTGTTTCATGCATTTTCTACTTACTTAATGTTCGCATAAATCATGTTTTCCATTTCTTCATTTGTTTTAAGCATGTCTGTCGATATGAGTAGCTAAATCCGTCATCGGAAGGTTATGGGGAAGTAAGGTGTTTCGCGTGGGCAAAGGGGTTAGCAAATAGAACTTTTTGTGCATGCTAACTAATTTTCACATACATTTCGTTTGAAAAACTGTATGTATACATACCTTTACTTCGTTTCGAGAGAAAATAGTAGAGCAAACTTGCATGTATAACATTAGAACTGCTAAGCTTGCCTGCTAATCAAAGAACACTTAGAAATAAGGTTCACCTAATTTCGGAGTTGCTTATTTATTGTTTGTATTTGAGAGAACCGAACTAGGAGATCAAGAGAGCCAATTTCTAGAGCTCGAGAGAGCCAAGAGAAACTATTCGGTTGTTCATCCTCGCTAACAACATCGCTTGAGCAAAGCCCCTGAAAACCCTAAACCCTTCCAATACTTAGTCTCATATTATTCTTTTATCATCTCACTCACTTAAATTAATTATTTATTCACTCAATCAACTAATTTGTTACACCGGACTCTTGTATGAAAACGAATCAAAAGCAACACATAAATCCTTGTGGAGAATGACCTATACTTAGATTTAAAAGTTGCTACAACATTGACTGCGTATACTTGCGCGTATTTGGAGAATCGCACACGCACACTTCGGTAAACTCAATAAGAATTTCACTTCGGAAAAATCTTGAATAGTCCACGTCACCATTCCATTCAATTATTATTTCCTTAACTGTTGTGTGTCGATTTTCGCAACAACACCTTTAATGCAACGTTATGTGTTGCGATTGAGACTTTTGGAGTAATCGTCTTTGATGTCACTCTTTCAATCATGGTTGTTTGATTTATGCAAAAGATTGAAATGAGAAGTAGAGATGTTCTTCTAGATGTGACAATTTTTTCACACGAGATTTTACTACAAAATATAAGAGTGAAATACGTGTATATGAATTAGAATTTTTATTCATTTGAATATGTGCGTGTGTTACAATCTCTATTGTTTATTCTCTGATTCTTTCTCTGAGGAAATGAACTTTGAAAATGTTGATCTGAGGGCTTGCGAGCTTGTTCTCAGATGGTGGTGACTGAATCTTCAACTTACAGTCGTTGAGTGTTCTTGAAATCTGAAACTTGATATTCGAATTCTCTTACTCGTGTTTGACCGATCGGAAAGCCATCCGGATTTGGAATGCAAGATGCTCTAAATTCTCTCAAAAAATTTCAAGTTGAATGCTTTGTTTTCTCTGTCCCCTTGAAAATTAGGAAAAGCTCTCTATTTATAGAGTTTTCTTGGTCTCATGGGCTTGAGCCTCAAGTGGCATTTGGGCTGAAGCCTAGCCTTGTAGACTTCATAAATCTTGAAGCCTAACCATTAAGCTTGTACCCTAGTTTTAAAAGTCGTTGATTCCATGCACGCCTCTATTTGAATCTAAGCTCGCATTTGAAGATCTAAGCAGAGACAAGATTTATTGGTGTAGAGAAATCGTTGATGTTGAAGGTATGTAGACAGTGAATGATAAAACAAAGGGAGAAACGATGTGTTCTGTTTCTTCCAGTGTAGGTTGATTTTTTTTAAACTGATCTTAAATTAATGGAGTTATAATTTATTTTATCTAATAGTCATGTATTATTGAGGCCAGAGGCGAGTTTCCTTTTTAGTGTAAAAAGTGCTTGTGAGTGTACTCTGTGTACGGTGACCCACAATTGTGAGAGTAACATATGATGCAGGAATCGGCCACTACCAGTGAATTTGAGATTACTATGATGTTATAAAAAACATTTAAATGTCAATAAGATTCAACCCTTCTGTTGAAAAAAAATCCCTACATTTAAATTTCTTATTCCAAGTAATTAATATTAAGGCCATACAGAGTCTATTACAAAAAATAAAATTTTGTTAATTAGTTTCTAAAAATTACCTATTTTCCTAGTTGATTTAGACCCGAATTCAAAAAATAACCTTCTAAAAACAATAATAATAGAGGCGATCAAAACTGTCACAACAGAAATTACCCTGCTCTGAGCTCAACACTAGATTCGCACTGCACAGTCAGTTATATCATTACCACCCATAAACTTGACGGATCTCTCGAGTCAAAACGCTTTTTAGAACACTTTCCATATCATCTATTTATACATCCGCAAGCTCTGGCTTCTTCGCTCGACTAATTTTGCAAAACAATCACCTAACACCTGACCCTACTACATCTGACTGTTAAAAAGACGGTAGAAAATTAACTTCATGACTAAAATAGATTAGAATTTTTTCCTCGTAGGTTTTCGGCATGGTACTAAGAGTTGGTGGGTTATTAGCTGTTACAAAAGAGTACGTATCTCTGGTATAGTTGGGATAAGACAGAAGGGCCAATAGGGATATTAAAGTGGGAATGGAGACAGCACACATGTGTGAAGGCTACGGATATATCGTTACCAAATGAATTTAATGAAATGGGATCACCAAGCCTTTCACGTTGCTTTGCTACCATTTTCACTCCACCTTCCTAACTTTTCTTCTTATTTTTATCTCCACATTTGTATCCATCCCCCCTATGGATTTCCATGCCACTTCAAAACCCTAACTCCTCGATTTCTCTAACTACTACCCATGTGTTCGGTTCTAATTTCGTACCTATAGTTTGGTGAGATCCTCCCAAGTGTCGCTACCTCGCATAAACAAAGCTTTTTAACTCGCATGTTAAACCGTAGTTGGAGGATGAACTGTTATTCTCTCGTTTAAGGTTTTCGGTTTCACACCAACAACGAAGTATTAACCAAAATCGTCTTGCATCCCTAGCATACCCCTCTCTACCAACGCTAATCATATATATATATATTTTTTTATTTTTTTTTTGAAACAAGAGTAATCACGCCCGTCTCTAGATCAGGCACCAGGAGACATCGAAAGAATAATGTCACAGGTGGGTCTCGAACCTAGGACCTTGAAAGAAACATACCTTCAAAGCTCAACTCTTCAACCACGTGCCACCCCTTGGGGACAGTCTAATCATATATTTGTAAGTGTCCAAATCAACTTGAGCCTTGCTCGATTCTATCGTATTTGGTTGTCAATGAACATTTAATCTTGAGTAGGTGACCTAGGATAAAAAAATATGAACTACTAATATATGATACATTGATACTACAAAGACAAAATAGAAACCAAACTCAAGCCATAAAAGACTAAAATGTCAATTAAAGAATGAGAATAAAACAACAAATAATTAATGCTAACTATTAAATGTCGAGCTCAAAAAGTAGAGAGAGAAGCGAAGAATGGAAACAATAAACAGTAAAAATGATTCTATTGCTTGGTAGCTATTTTACAGTCTTATTAAATAGAACAAAAAAACAAAGAAAATGCGAAGTTTTGACAGATAAAATGTACAGCAGAAAGGGGGCAGCCTAGCAGGTAGAAAGGGATGGTAAAATGCACACAAATAATAATGGCACAAATTATTAATGAAAAACTATAAAATATTATAATAAGCACAAAAGAGAAAGGTTGGTCATGGGCAGGAACCTGTCAAATCAAGCAGTGTCTCTTCCACAAGTTCTTCCAGCAATTTCCCTTCTATTTCCTTTCCTAAATCATCCTTTTCCTCTTGTAACTGCTGCATCCAGCCCTTCCCCACAACCTCCTTCACAACTACCCTCTCCACCACCAGGCTGTAACTGTCCCCAACCTCATAACCAGCACAGCCCGTTTCGCTCGACAGCCAATCCTTCAATTGGTCCCACACACGGTCCACCAAAGCTTGTGAGGGAGCATCAGCATCTACACAGTTGCATGACATTGCCGTCGTGCACCTATCTGTCCGAAAGCCTGTGATTTCGACCAATACTGCATTTACGCTGTCAAAAATGAGCTTCCAGTTCGATCTTGATTGCCTTCTTTTAGCCTCCTGTTCTGGCTCTTTATCACTTATGTTGGCACAGTTGTTTCTTAGTGATGGATCCAATGGATTTTCAAGAGAGTGCCAGCTTGAGAAAAATGAGTTGCACTGCATGCTGTCATCGAGGCCAGCGACCGTGAGCAGAGTTCGGACAAGGCCGAGCCACTTTTGTTCCTCTTCTTCTGTATCTTCACGTGCTAATGAGGGTTTAAACAAATACGGCTCTATGTTTTCTGAACATGTATCTTCCCATGTCAAGGTCCTAGAAATGGATTCTATGGGAGGTGATTTGCCAATTAAGTTCGACTTTGTAGGCACTTGAATTCCTGGAAAAATAGGCAAGTGAAAAGAAAACATATAATCTACTAAAGAAATAGGTCAAACAAGAATTTTAGTCTCTAGACTAATAAATTATTTTGAGAGTACACTCTGAAACTAAATTAAGTATATAGCTCAGTCTGATCCGTGCATGGATAGAGCTAGAGTATGAGTACCTCTGGAGTTTGGCTTCGTATGGCCAGAAGACGCGTGCATCATGAAGTCATCCTCGTCGAAGAGTGATTCTAGAACAGAGCATGGACTTGGATGGTCCGGGTTCTCACTGGCATTTCCAGGCATCAAATGTCTAGCGAAAGGCAACCCAGCCTGCAAAATTTAAATTTTGTCCCGTAAGTTAATTGAACGAAGAGAGATTATTTAGCAAACTACAGAAAGAAAAAGCCAGCACATCAAGCTTCTGTTGACTACGTACGAAGAATTAGGCTACTTAGTGCTTCAACATTACAGAGATAACAAAAACCACCTGCCAGAGGCTGGAACAATTATCAGCCAACAATTATTGGGCTTTCAATTTGAAAACTTGAATTTTGAACTCCATATAGAGAACAGTATCAACCAGAAATCCAGATACCATGTTTATTCTCACAATGCATAACAGAACACCACGGCCACATCTGTTCTTGTTACAAATATTTATTCAAGGTTCATCAAGTTCCAGTTCATAAGATAATAAATATTCAGAGATTCCTAAGGGGCTATGAACTCATAACCATTTAATTGTACTAGGAGCGTACAACATACTTTAACCAGCCATTCTGAACGGTTAGAATGATACCCTACCACACGGTAACTTAGCAGGAAGGCAACCTTAGGAAGAAAGAAAACACAAAAGAGGGGAAAATTATAAAGTTTTGAAACTCTAAACACAGTTACAATTGCTTGTGATGATAAGATAAAGAAAATAACCTTGCCAAATACAGTACTTATGTGGAAAAAATTCCAGAATGTAGGCAAATCATCTATAAGAGGATGAAGTAAGTACCTCAAGAGAGACCACACCCAACTTGCTGGTTAAATCCGGAGATGTTCCTGATGATCCACAGAGAGCAGGAGATGAACATTCTTCAAGTCGACTATTGTTGACACAAGCATCATCACCAGCCCTGCAAGGAGGTAGAGAAGGCCCAAGTGTTTCTGCAACAGAAGTATCCAATTCCTCTTTACCTGATGATGCATTCCGCTTTACTTTGCGCAGTTTCTTACTCCCAGAGAAAAATAAACTAGAAATTTTTCCTTTGAATGATGATTTAACTTTTGTCGTACTAGTTTTCTCCAGCGTAACATCTTCCGTAGCAGAACTTGAAGCTTCAAAACCTAGTCTGGTACTTGACATCAAAGGAGATACTGGGGCAGACTTTGACCTCTCGAGACTTCTTGGAGAGTTTCCATTCTCTTCCTTGCTTGAGCAGGATGCTAACTCCCTCCGCTCTTCTTCATCATTGGTTATCTGATCAATAGACTCGAAGGACTTTTTTGGATTTGATAAAGAAAGCATCTCACCTAAGGTACTAGAGCTTCTCCTGATATGCCTTGGTTCGTGAGAATTGGCATTTGATGCCATCACTGACCATCTTTCTGAAAGGCGCTTCTTGGCTTCTCGGCAAACTGATGACTCGGGAGAACAGGAAATACGGCTAAAGGAAGAAATAGAGTAAGGGCTATCAACTTTGTTAACATAATCCCAAGAATGCCTGGAAGACGGTGACATTAATTCTAAATCATTGAGATCACCCCTGTAAAATGAACTCTCATCGCCAGTATAACCATTAGAAAAGACAGAAGATATCAAAGTTTCATCCCTTCGATGTCCCATTTGACCTTCACTCAACTGGTTAGAAATCTCAGTGGTCGATTCCCTTAATTCTGTCACCTCAACGTCCTCAGCTTCCTCATCAAAATTTCCAGAGGTTTTATTAGGTGATGAACAAGGTTGTTGAGTTAGAACAGTTTTAACACCATGATTCTTACCAATGTTAGGCTTCAATACCACTATTCGTGTGGGTTGAACATATTCATCAACTCTCTGGTTTGACAAAGTAGGCACATTACTGGACTTGTAATAAGCAGTCGAATGGCAGACATGAGCTGGTTTTTTCATCTGATTCTCAGATCTTTTACCCATCTCAGAAAAGTTTTCAGTGCCAACAAACTTTGATGGCCTAAGGATTGTGATGCACTTCTTATCAGGAGATGTAGGAAGCGAACAAAACTGAAAACTATTCTGAGAAAATAAAGAATTGGGTTCTTGCAAAAATTTGACAAACAATTCTTTATTGGAGCTGAGAACTTCTAAGGCATCTTGGAATTCTTTAGATTGCCTAAGTTTCTCATCTGTAGCTAGGCGTTTTGCTTCAGTGAATTTCTGACGAACAAGAGCCATCTTTTTTTCGTCAATAGTTTGGTCAAAATTTCCATAATGCAATTTTTCTCTATCATAATTTGTTTTCAAACATTGCTGCCATATTCCATATACGTCTACAGAGCTTTGATGCATTTGACATAGAGATCCGTTCTCAAAACAGTCATCAACTTGTTCCGTACATTCTAGTGGCAACCTAGAATCTTTAACTATACACTGGGAACCTCTTGAAGGAGTTTTATTAGCAGCTGGACCAAGCTGCTCTGGCAGAGTCTCAAGCCCCATCAACTTTGCAACAACATTTGGGGGAGCAATCTTAGACTCAACATCTTTTGACATTTCTTGGTCTATGAGCATCTTCACGGGTGTTTGATTTGCCTTCCCAATTGAATGTCCCTGCAATGCAGTAATAAACCAACTTTTTATACAACTCAAAAAGGAAAACAAAAGTCAGAAACAATACATTCTAGAAAATGAACATGTGGTTTATGGATTTTCCATGTTTGATACTATGCGCATCACTGTTAACAAAGCCTGCTAAACAATTTACCAGGCCATCCTCTACGTGACTGTCAAGGGAGGGAGTCGACATAATTGTTGCATCTGAATGACTTCTCCGTAAAGAGCCTGCAAAAAAGCATGTCAATGTCAACAATTATTGGCTCATTAACAAACACAACAAACCACAAAATTGACGCTTGTTAATCGAATGGAATCATAAGGAGAAGCTTAAAACATTATAAAAATACGCAAGAAAAAGAAGAAAACGCTCATCAGAAGTTTTCTTTTTTTATATAAGAAACATCAGAAGTTGTTTTTAATCATGCCTTATGCTTAATTTACAGTTTTGTTTTTTTTTCTTTTCTACTTCTTTCGAGCAGGCAGGATGCTTCTGCAATGTGTAATGCATGAATAAAAGTGACCAAGAGCAAACTAATTTCTTGATCGACCAATTTGGTATGATAAGTTATGGGTTAACGAGGGGGATAGCACAGTCAACGTGCACCAATTAAGCTTGAAAGTTCGAAATTTGGCAAAACCATACGGGGCAACCGAATCCACAAGAAATCATCATTTGAAAAGGCAATCCAGTTCAGCATTCATGCGTGTGTACAGAAAAGAACGATTAAAGGGGAGAAATAAGAAAAAAATTCATCAGTTGACTAATAACGATTCGCATTAGCACCTCGCACTGGTCGCAAACAGTCAAACAATCGAGGAAAAAATCATATAAATTTGGAAAAAGACAAGGGAGAAAATAATCAGTAGGAAAAAGAGAATAAGAAAAAGGGAAGTCACCATCACGATGGGGCTTATCCGTCAGAAGCTTGTTCCTACTAACGCCTGCACTCAAGTCAAACAAGTTTACCATTCTTCCCAAGCACCCGGGGAATTCCACATTATTACCAGCTTTTCTTCTTTGAACCTCCTTCATTTTGAACACTGAAAATAGAAATCTAAACTAAATGAACAACACATAGATCACCAACTTCCTTCAGGAAGAACAAACAGTATGTAATTATTTTTTTTGAAACAAGGTAAACACGCCCGTCCCTAGGCCAGACACGGAGACATCAAAGGAGTATTGTCAGAGGGAAGACTTGAACTTGAGAGCTTGAGGGGAGCATACCCTTAAAGCCCAAGTGGAGCCACCCCTTGGGGACAAACAGACCGTATGTAGAGCTTTGCCGCTTTTGTCCACCAGGACACATCGAAGGAATGGAGATACGTGAGTCTCGAACCTGGGAAGGGAGCGCACCTTAAAAACCAAGGGTTGAACTACCACGCACACCACCCCGTAGTGACGTTATGAAGTTAAATGTTACAATACAGAAAAAATGAAATGGGAATAGTTATGTACCTTAAAGGTTCTGGTATGAAGGTTGAAGGTGGAGTGAGAAAGAGGGAGAAGGGCGATTGGAAGGTAAGATCCCAAGTTCCAAGAAGGAAGAAGCCAATTTCTGCAAGTTCGCACAAAGTAGGATATCAATCCTTACATCACAGCACGAAAAAACCCAATAAAATTCAAACTGTACAGTTAATTTGACGGTGCTGAGTTGAAAGAGAGCTCACCGATGGTTGTCTCAAAGAGCCAAAAATTGAAGTGGACGGTTGAAATCAGAGGTGAAGAAGCATCAGAATGGAGAATTTGCCCTAAAGAAACAGCAAAACGGCAGGAGCAGAAAGAACCCACCAAAAGGCTGCAATCAGTATTGGATTAAACACCAAAGCTGAGTCGCAATTAGCAGCAAGCAGATCCAAAACCAGAACTCACTCCAGAAAACAAGCATAAAGATAGAAAGGGAGAATCATGGAGGCCGGAGAGAGGTTGAAGGAGAGTGACGTCAATGCCGGGGGAGTGGCCGGAAATGTCGCCGGGAGGTGGCCGGAGATTCGGACGGGATCTATGAGCGAGTGAAGAAGAAGAAGAGAAGTGGTTACTCGTGCGGGAGGGCATTAGTCGTATTTTATTTTCTCTTTTTCTGCACCGACTCTGCCGCGGGCTTCAACTTTTTTATCCAATGTGATTTATTCCAACCTCTCCATTACGAACCATAACCAATTCATTTTCATTAATCCATGTTTATGTTTGGTTCTCTAGTTGGAATCTAAGAGCTCGTTTGATAACGATCTCGTTTCTTGTTTCTTGTTTCTTCTTTTTTGAAACTAAGAAACGAAAATATTTTTTATAACTGTTTTTGTTTCTTGTTTCTTGAAATAAATAAGAAACAGAAACACTCATGTTTGATAACCATTTCTTGATTTTTGTTGTTTTTTTTCTTTTTTTTTAATATTTTCAAAGGGTGTTTTCTTGTCAAATTTAAGGACAATTTAGATTGAGTATTTGTTAATTACTCCTCGAAAAAAAACATCCAAACGAACTATTATAACTACTCAAAACAATTTATTTCTAACTATTAAAAATAATTCCTCATTTCTTAACTATTCAAAATAACTCTTCATTTTGTAACAACTAATTTCTAATCATTCTTTTCTAACAATTTAAAATAACTCATTTTCTAATCATTCATGGTTAACTACTCCAAATAATTCTTCATTTCAAATGTACATCCAAACAAGTCATAATCTCTAACTACTCCACAAAAACAACACATTCCAAACAAGTTTTGATTGCAGCTCCACTAAAAATCTACATCGAAATGAGCTATTACAAAAATTAAAAGTTTTTTACTACTCAAAATAACTCAACAAGGTATTTGGATGAAATTTTGAATGAATAGTTAGATTGAGGAGTTAAAATTGAGAGTTGTAACAAAAAAAATCGTTTGAATATAGATTTTTTGTAGAGAAAGTAGAGACAATTGCTTGTTTGGATGTGAATTTAAAATAAATAGTATTTTGAGTAGTTAAAAGAATAATAATTTGAAATGAATGGTTGAAATTAGTTTTTTTTTTAATAGAAATATATGATTAGAAATGAGTCGTTAGTATTCATAAGTTATTTTGAATAGTTATAAATGAATTGTTAGAAATGAGGAATTATTTTGAGTAATAAAAATATAAGGAGTGTCAAATATATATTTTAGTGATTTCTTTACTTCATAATACTAACTCTTTTGACAGGTTCCAATTAAAAACTGAAATAATAAATAAGTACCTGTATTACAAATTTTTTAAACAAACCACAAATCATAAAATAAAATGTTTAAAAAAAATGCAAATTGTGTTGATCACTGCAAACTTACAGATTCGTACCGTTCCCATGGAACAAAATTTAAAAACAGGTTAAACTTGAAACCATCACAATACAGCCATCATTGATTTGATCTTATAAACGCTATATTATAAATCCATAATAGATCGGCTTTAGAAAAAAAAATAAAAAAAAAAGAACGAAACAGCATAAACTCATTTTAACAGTTTCTCATTTTTCCACCTAATTTGAAAAACATTTCTTTTATTTGTGGGAATAAGAAACAGAAACGGTTATCAAACAAGTCTATTTCTCAAAAAATAGGAAACTGAAACGAGAAACAGGAAACAAGAACGTTATCAAACGGGCTCTAAATTTCCTAGAATCTGTATTCCCAAAATGGTAAAATCATCTATTACAATGTTTCGTTTGCTGTTTTCATTCTCTTAAACAAAATATTGTGTTTGATTCGTTGTATTGTTCCTTTTGAATGAAATCTTAAAAAATTCATATAAATAATAATAACAAAAAAAAACTTATGAAATTTTTTTGTTCATTATTATTATTATTATTAATTACTAAAATTAATATAATTACTAGCCTACAGAATATTATTTGAAAATAATAATAATAAATATTATTTTTTAAATTTATAATAATTGATGATAAATATTATTTTTTAAGTTTATAATAATAACAAATATTATTTTTTAATTTTATATGATTATAATAATGATTATTATTAATTAATTAAAATTTACATTTGAATGTACATATTTACGAACAAATTCATTAAAATAGTTGAAAATAAATATCGCATAAAAAATATAATTAAATAACTAATTAAAAACATTAGTCATCTTCTTTCACTATTATTAAAAAAAATTATAATCTTTGATGCTATTTAAAAAATGTTTTATCACCACATTACAAATGATGCATACCAAAATTATTTTTTAAAATTAAATCATGTGATAACAATATAGAATGACATAATTAAATAAGTAATTAGAAATATAAGTAATCTTTCTCGAGACGAGTAACATGAATGACAACAATTGTAGTTCAGCACTTCTTAAACACAGTTGTCAATAATTGTAAAACGACCTATAATTATATAGTAAAAGTAAACAAGTCATAAGAAAATATATTAACATATAAAAGTCATAAATTGAACAAGAATAAATAATTTAGATTTTTTAAAAAAAGATACATGCTTACTTAAGAGGTAAAATGTTTATGTTAAAATGAATAAAAATCTATATTTTGGGTGAAATGACATGAAAAAAAAAGGTTGAGAAAGAAATAATAATGACAAAAATGAAGGGAGATAACAAGAATTTATTATATTTTGAAACTCACACTAAAACCAAGTGAAGAATTGGAATGACATTGAAAAATGGATGGTTTTGAAATCAATTCCAAAACCATGTTTAAATACCATAAATCAAACATTGGTTCGAACTTGAATTTCAAACTAACTCAATCCAACCGGTGAACCAAATATGGCCTAAGTTTGGTCAATTTTTAGTTTGACTTATTTTTTTGGTTTCAACCTAATCCAAATTAATAATACATACATATGTATAATATTAATTGATAAGACAATTTCTTAATATATTTTTACATAATTTACATAGATAAACAATGTTTATTCTAAAAACAAAATAATAATAAACAATATGTAAGTATAGTATTATACATTTTTCCTTTATTTATTTTTTTTCATACTATGCTATGAGTTGAATCCTATATAAAAAATCTAAAAATTCAATCCAAAAGTATATATAGTTAAATTGAGTTGTTTTAATATATAGGATTGGACGAATTTGCAGATTGGATAATACAAAAATTGAAGTTGGTCAAAAAACATTTCTTAAACTTAACTCGAGAAGTTTTTAATAAATTTGTTGTTTTTTTTTAATTCCACAATATTTAGAAGCCGAAGGATTCCAACGACTCTTGACCAAAGACTCGGGTTGATTACCATTATTTTGGCGAATTTATTGAATTTAAAAAGTATTTTCTATCTATTTTTTGTATTCTAAAGATTTAAGATGAATATTTACTAATTACTAGTCAAAATTTTAAATTTAAACAAGTTATCGTAGCTATTCAAAACAATTTTTTTTTTTTATTAAAAATATATTTTTATTTTTAATCACTCATTTTTAATTAGTCAAAATAACTCTCATTTTTAATCATTCATTTTTAATCATTTAAAATAATTTATTTTTAATCATTTAAAATAATTTATTTTTAATTATTTAAAATAATTTATTTTTAATCTTTCTTTTTTAACTACTCAAAATAATTATTAATTTCAAATCTACATTCAAATAAGCTATTATCTCTAATTCATATATAAAAAAAAATTACATCCAAAAAAAATGTTTTGATATAATTCTAAATTTTTAATTAATCAAAATAACTTTTCATTCAAAACTTCATTCAAACATGTTTCGAAAAGGGTAATAATCACTTTCAAAAAAGACAAAATAAATTATTAACATGGTGAGAGGTTTTTACCCTTTCTTAATCAATCATGAGTTTTAATAGTTCGTAAAAAAAATTAAAAAGAAAAAGTTGGGAAAATCTTTTTATCATTATTGTACTTATTAATTTAAATCAACTAAGATCCATAAATTCAAATAGATTATGAAATTACAACCCTTTTACTGTATACCCATGTAAATAATTATTGTCTTCGCCCACATGTAATACTACCTCAAAAGGATCTTTTTTTGTAACAAAGTTCAAGATGGATTTGATTTGGGTGGTGACAATTATTTTTAATACCTACAAAAGTGTTAAATGCATTTTCTATATGTACCAAAAAAAAGTTATATGTATACATCCATTATTTTGTATTTTTTTTTCCTTTTTTAATATTTCAATAACGAAATTTGAATTCGTGACCTTTGATCACTGGTATTATGGCTAGTTTTTTTAGACGGTGTAGTGTCTAGTTTTTTTAGACTGTGTGGTGCCATAATCTTTGATTCATCATGTCAGTCTTAGGGGAAACTCTATCTCCAACTCACTTTGCCATGCTTTTATGACTTCTTTGGATCTTAGGCGAGATTCTTTAGACTTCAACTAAGCTTCATTCAAATGCACAACAAAATTACTATAGGTTATGTGTAGGTTTCCTGCACATAAATTTAACTCGGTCCCATGGTCGTCAACTCTAAGGTGGCGTGTCGCCACTCGTTATATGGTCAAAACTCCAACTTACAGAAGGGACGCAATGCTGACACACCCGTGCTGCCGACACTGTCATTGGATCTCCATTCTAAAGAAAGTCATCCAAGACACTCGTCTTATAATACTAACGCACACTATGACACAAACGTGTGCCATGCGGTAGCTCACTTAGGTCATAAGGCACAAGGGTGATGGAAAAGATGACACAATGCCTCCTATAAGGACCCGAAATTTTCAAAATAATAATTAAATAACAAGCCCTTGGCCAAGGTGTTTCCAAAATGTTTCAAATAAATACATAATTAAATACAGGTAAATGCATTCATGCCAACACTTAACAAAAATAACATGAGTTTAAATATTGCATGATACACAAGAAGGAAATGACACTTATCCTATCAACAACTTAAAAAAATGCAGCAGCTCTACCCACGATCTCTTGAACTTCTCTCAGCTAACCTGTAACAGGCCAGATTTTATTTTCGGTTCTCCAGGTATGTTTGTTTGGTTTTCTAGTTGGTTGGGCTGTTAGGGCTTCTTGAGGCTCTATAGACATTTTGGTCATTTGGCCTCCCAAGGGTATTTTGGTAACTTTCCAGCCTTGTGTTGAGTTAATAAAATTATTTTGGTGCTTGTTCTAGGTTGGGAGTTGTTTGGAGAGGCTTGGAGCTTGTTCGGGATTTAAACATAAATTCTTTTTAAAAAGTGTTGGAGCTGGGACTCGAAGGGGGAACCTCATTTGACACTTGTCAAAAGAAGGAATTTTGAGGATTTTAAAATAAAAAAATCAACATTTTCTCCTTCCCTTCCCCAACCCTAGCCGAGCCTCCCCATCTCCCTCACTCTTTCTTTTTTTTCTTCTTCCTCCTTAGCTGACCAAGCTTCTCCATCTTCACCATTGCTCCAAGCTTTTGTCTTCTCCATTTTCTCTTGCAAGTGCAGATCCGAGAGGCCTCTTCTTCTTCCTTGTGTTGGATTTAGTCAAGCTCAAGAACCCCATCTTCAATCCTCCTCCATTACCGAGACCTCAAGGTATGTGCTTGTTTGGTTTTGCTTGCTTGAAGAGTATATCTAGCCGAGAGACACCATTGTTGGGTGTGGGCGTTCTAACCAAGTTCTTCCTTGTTGTTTTGCATAGCCTAGCCGAGACCTCCATTGCTTTTGCTCCAACCTCCATTTTCGAGAGTGACTTGAGTAAGTGTTGATGTTGTTGGCTTTGGTTAGTTGATTGGTTGAGTAGATCTTACATGGTTCTTCACTTTTGAGCAAGACAAGCCGTAGCCGAATTCTCTCAGGTGTGCTTCCATCTTGGCCGAGACATCATAGCTGCATTGGAGGCCTTGCTGAATCCTCCTAGGTGAGTTGGGTGAGCTTGTTGTGTTGTCATTGGGTTTTGTGTTGCTTGGCCAAGAGCCTCTTGTAGGTGCTTTGTTGGTGTGTTGAGTTTTAGCCAAGCTTAACCTTGTAGTGTTTTGTGTTGTTTTGTATGCCCTAGCCGAGAGTGAAGAAGAAGGAGCTTGAAGCTCTCTTGTTTGTGGTTTGAGCTTCCTTGGGCGAGACCACCAATGGAAGTTGAAGTCTTGCTCGGGTTTCGGTAAAGCCCTAAATCCTTGTGTCTTGGTTGCTTGGAATGTTGTGAATTGGATTGTAATATGTTGTTCTGTTGTTAGGGTAGCTTGTTTGGTGTTCTGCAGCTTAAGGATTACTTCTAGGTTTGGATTCTACTGTTGGCAGGTAAGGGTTCCTCGCTGGGGTTGTGTGGGCCCTGCGCACTGCAATGATATCTCCTGGTTGTGTGTTTATATATTGAACTGTTAGTGGATAGGTTTTCTGCAGGTTGTCTAGAACATATATATTGTTAGTGTTAGGTTCTTGCAGGTTCCCTAGAGGATGTTCTGTTGTTAATAATGTATGTTCATGTGTATCTTGTGTTTGCCTATTAATCTGAACTACAAGTTTGTTGAACGGTTAGTGGATAGGTTTTCTGCAGGTTGTTTGGAATATATATATATATATATATATATATATATATATATATATATATATATATGATGTTTGTTCTTGAGCATGCCTAGTACTATTTATCCCATGTTGCTTGTGATCTGAATTGTATGTTGTGTATGATCTGCTGAATATGTATGTTAAGCATGTTTGTAGTTATTTTCTCTGAGTTGTTGCTAAGGTGTTGGCATGTAGATTATTGTTTTCTGCCACTGTTCTCTCCTGTTTATTGACTGCTTATCTTGCCTGCAGATATTCTAGTATCCTGAACTTGTTGTTATACTCTAGAGACCTGGGTTGCTTAATGTGTTAGAGCCCTTAGGGAGTCCTGAGTGACAGTCGAGTTGCGTGCTGGCTCGGTTTGCTCAGGACAGCCCAGTGTGCTGTTGTCCCTTGTTAGCCAGTGTGTTGCTAATCAGGTTGAGCAGGACTGCCCAGTGTGTTGCAGTCTAGGACAACCCAGTGTGTTATTGTCCCCTGTTAGCCCAGTGTGTTGCTAATCAGGTTGATCAGGGCTGCCCAGTGTGTTGCAGTCCAAGACTAGCCCAGTGGGTGTTGTCCCTTTGTTGGCTCAGTGTGTGCTGACCAGATTTAGGATTGGCCCAGTGTGATGCTGATCCGGGGCTAGCCCAATGTGTTGCTGCCCGTGTTGCTCCAGGACTAGCCCAGTGGGTTGTTGTCCCCTGTTAGCCTAGTGTGTTGCTAATCAGGTTGAGCAGAACTGCCCAGTGTGTTGCAATTCAGGGCTGCCTAGTGTGTTGCAGTCCAAGACTAGCTTAGTGTGTTGTTGTCCTTTGTTAGCCCAGTGTGTGCTAACCTTCCTTGTTGTACTGTTATAGCTTTTGAGATTACTTGAGTTGTTCTCCTGTTCGTTAGCCTAGTGTGTGCTAACCCCGTCTAGCTGTGAGCTTAGACCATGTTGATGATATCGTGCTGTTGTAATGTATGAGACTTCCATGTTGTGAGTTGTTGCTTGTATGCTAGGATGTTAGAGGATTTGTTGTGCGTATTGTACCCCGGTTAGGGGATCCTTACTGAGTGCAATTATACTCACCCTTTCTGTGGTTTTCTCCACCAGGTAACTTGGCACAACGTCGAGGTGGCTAGAGGAGGAGCTGGTGGATCATGGGAAAGGCCGCTGCATTGTCTGAGTCTTTTCATTTGTTAGAAGTATTTTTGAACTTGAACACTGCTATTGGGATATTTGTATTCTTTTTTATGAACTCTGGCCAGAGGCTTGTTTTAGTGATTTTCCTTGTGAACTCAAGGAAGTTTTAATTTCAGTGTTTTAATAAAGATGATTTAATTTTCAGTCTATTGCATGTTTTATTGAGTTAACATCTTAAAGTAAAGACTATTTAGGACCATTTAGTGTTGGGTCTTTACATAACCGTCTCAATGATGTCTTCGATTACCTAGTTGGAGAACCACAAAAAGGGTGAGTATTAAAGAATACTCAGTAAAAACTCCACAATAAGGGTACAATACACAATATTGAACTTAACATGCTAGCAATACATATCTATTCTCATCTCAACATAACTCACTAGCTTGGTCATGGTATACGTTACATACCTTTTTCGATCAATCAACTCTACTCTCAACTAAACTTTTTACTTGTTCGTGAGGTTCGTTGCATGATCCTACTGTGAGGCCATCAAGAAACTCACCTAAACTTTGCAATATGATAGGTCATGAAGTTCGTTGCATAACTCTTTAGCTTAGTCAACTAAATCACTATTGGTGTACTAACGACACCAGTCAAGGTGAGCCATCTACCTGACACTCGATGCGTATGCATACACCACATGTTGTTGCAAACCAGCCATGTGTAGGTCTACACAAGCTGACATGGTCTAGGTCTACATGCCTATCTCAACAAGATAAAGGTGTCCAAACACTCGCCAACAATCCGAGTTAGCCTGCTCACACTTATCGCCCTAAGCTAAGACCATCACATAGAAAGCGTACACTATGATCAGGGTCGGTCTAAAAGGGCTATAAACTAGGCATCATCAGGGGCGACATGTTGCATCACATCCTCAGCTATCGGAGCAGGAATAAATCCTCAATGGTTCCGACCAATAAGAAAAAAGTACGTTGTGTTCTCTACAACCTCTAGATGATGACCACTAATCATTCTAATCTTAGAGTAACCTATCAACTTAGTACTAACAGATCACCAAACATGCCCAACAGTCTCAACGGTTACCCTAACAAGATATTACTCATACATGATCGGGACTAGCTATACTCTTAAACACAAGTCATCACAAGTATCATACTTATTACACAAAACATGGAAGAAAATAACACATAAATTAGCATTCTAGTACCTCATAATCCCATCATGCTTCAAGAGAAATACAATAATAAAATCACAACAAGATGCACCCCCGGACCCCATAATTCTGAGGTACATAAGCATACATAACATAATTAATGAATAAAGCATCATACAAAGTGGCACCCCGGGACCCCATAATGTCGAAGCAACAACAAGCAACATACAACACATATCAGACAACAATACCAAACACCCATTAATACATATCAGCAACAATACTAATTTCGCCATGTACCGGGTCCACACAACCCAAGTAGAGAATCCTTACCTGTTTTAATAACACATAACAACCAACAAAATGTTCCTTGAGCTGCAGCCAAAAGATCGACCAAAACCCAACCGGTTCGACCTATTAATTAACCTAAATCAAAAAAATTACCCAAAACTAATGATGATTAACAACGAGACCAGACCAAAAATCTTACCCAAAATCTCGAACATGGCTGTCCAAACACTTGGCATGCACAAGAACCAGATGCGAATAATCACACACGCCTCAAGAACCAAATAGGAACAACGCTTCACAAAAAACCCACACAAATAATCATAGTCAAATAAACCAAATCCAAAAGGATTAATCAACAATAACAACAAGTAAAAAATCTTTACCCAAAACTTAGCGATGATTAATAATGGAATCGAGTCAAATGCCTTACCCAACCACCAAACAAAATAGAACGGCTCGAGGCTACTAACTGAAGGCGCATTGAACTAGCAGGGTGTGGGTCGTCACTGCGCTAAAGCGAGGCTACTAGGGAAATAGGCAAGACTGCAGCGCTGAGTGGCCTAAGGCGCGGTTGCTTTGAGTGGTGCTGGCTGTAAGGGACCGACCCGAATGAGGCACTAAATGGGCCCTTATCCCAATGCATGCATTCAAAGTAAAGGACATTTAAACAGACATGATTTCGGATTCCAATTAAAACAAAAACATTCAAAATAACCCCTTTAAAAACTAGACAATTTCCACTGGAACTCCGTCCCCTGTTTCCAAGCACTGCTCCAAGATAAATACATTTCCAAAGTTTACTCGATAAGAGATTTACAAAAACCATTCAAAACCTGTTTCGGATACAAAATGCCGGAATCCACAAATATTTACAAACATCCTAGGGCTCAGTGCCTTGCCACATGCATTCATGTGGAAAACAAAACACAAAGAGTCATAATACAAAAATCGAGTTGGAAGACTGGGCCCCATGATCACGCTCCTCCTTCAGCATCCTGTCACGCACCACGATTACAGTGGAAAACCACGAATAAGGGTGAGTAACGAATTACTCGAGAAGAATCCCCAACCGGGTACAATACGATATACATGGTCATCTCGATGAGCGTATGCAAGCTATGAATATAAACACGTAATAGAGCACATAGCTTAGCCCACACTTGGGCCTCGGATGCCAAACTAGGGTCTTAGTCCGGAAATAATATCACCACACAAGTCGCCCTATACGAGAAACAAGTCCCGCCTCGGCCGCTTCATCACGACGACGAAAGGTACACTCGCTCACAATCCCGAGGAGCTCTCCTCCGTCGTGCGCCAGTAATGAGCGTAAGCATGCACCGCGTGCTCTCGCAGACTATGGGGGTGCCTGGTCTAGAGGCAAGCCGCCCATGTTCACCACCACGCTTAACTAAATCTTTGGATCGGTGTCACCGACATAGGGGTGTGAGACACGGACACGTAAACTATGTCACCAACCACCGCACTTTTTGGGGCCAAGGAACGGTCGTGGTAGGCTTACACCGTGAAGCCGTCCTTGCCTTAACAGTGGCAATCGGGGCTCTTGCCAAACATGCCGAGGACATGCCGGCCGCCGGGGCGAGGCAATGCCAAGTCATCATCCCGACCGTTGGGGCATTAACAATCGCCACCCTCACCCAAGATTGCGGGGCCTACCGCTTGGGTTAGCTAATCCTCACGGGGTCCAGGGGACGGAATGACTTGCTCGACGTCCCCGCCATGGATGCAAGGTACTTTATGCATCGGGCCGGATGATGCTATCTACCCGCAATTCTAACCTCGCCCTAGCAAACGAAGAAACAATTCCATAAAATCCAATACGTGCTCAATAAGAATACAACGAGCCTAGCATGATACTACGAAGCAAGGAATGATCTGAGCATGCTAGAAAGGAACAACCTAGCATGGATTAACATGAGAATTAAATCGGAAAATCATGCTAATCGGGAATTGAGAATAGAATACCTAGCTACACATGTCAATAAACACAAACAAGTAATCAATCAGCAATCACATATAATATCGCAGGGTCCACACAACTCCGGTAAGAAATCCTTACCTTGGCTGGGGACGATTACACGAAAACCTAGGCTACGAGCGAACCCGAACTAGCTATCGAGAACCTATCCATCACAACACAATTACACACAAAATTCTAAATTAAATAAAATAAAATAAAATAAAATAAAATAAATAGGCTCGGCTCGGCTCTCACTCGGCTCGGCGCGGCTCGGCTCGGCTCGGCTTGGCAGCTCGGCTCGGCAGCAGGACACGCGACACGGCGCTGAGGCGCGGCTTGGCGACACGGCTCGACGGCACGGCTCAGCTGACAGCGCGCGGACACGGACATGGCTGGGCTGCTCATGCTGCGAGCGAAGGAGAGAGTCAAGCGATTCGGCGCGATGGAGGAAGAGCTCGAATTGGGAATGGAGAAGACGATTTGGCCGACGATTTTGCGTTGGCTGTCTTCCCTTGGCTAGCTGCACGGAAAACTCACAACAACTTACCTCTCTCGGCCATCAATGGCCAAAACCAGAAACAGGGGAACGGAATTGGAAGAGAAGAAGAAGAGAAACACTCACCGGCTGCTCGAGGATGGAAATCGACGTCGAAAAAAGAAGGAGACTCGGTCGAATTGGAGCTGGCGAGGGAAGAAATCGCGAGGTAGAAGTGAGTCGGTCGGAGGAGAAATTCGCGAAGAAGAAGAGGAAATGGGGAAGAAGGCTCGGCGAGCTGGCTTTTATACCAACCGCCTTCGAAAACAAGCATAAGTATTAGAACGCGCGTTTAGATTAACAAACGCGCGCGGTGGCTCGGTGGCGCGCCTCGCCTAGCATGCGACACGTCCTTGGCTCGAATCTCACTCGATGCGCTATTTAATTCCTTATTTATTTCCACATTCTTCCAAGCCCAAATGCCTTCACCAAAATTCCCGATCCCATTCAAATCGACTCATAATTTTTCCGGAAATTTAAAATTTCAAAACCGGCCCTGTCGGCCCGACCCAAAATTACCAAAATTCCCCTGGGCCTCCCGGGAAGACCGGGATGAAATTTTCGGGCCGCTCCCAAGTGGCTTCCTCTGAACTCTGACTCCTCCACTGAACCTTTACCAGCCGGATTTCACGATTACGCAGTGTCTTTGTCTCAAAAGCAAGAATCCCCACTGGCTTTTCCTCGAGCTCAAATCCTCATTCACCGCAAAGGCTCAAAATCAACAATGTGCGACGGGTCCGCACGTACTTCCTCAACATCGAAACATGAAAAACACTCATACCGCTGCCGAAATGACGGAGGCAAGGCTAATCGATAAGCGACCCTGCCTATCCTCTCCAGAATCTCAAACGGGCCAACAAAACGGGGACTCAGCTTTCCACGCTTGCCAAACCTCAAAACACCTCGCATCGGTGCGACCTTCAGGAAAGCATGTTGACCAACCTCAAACTCCAAATCCCGACGCCGAACATCGACATAACTCTTCATGCGCTCGCTTCCGACATCGGCCTACGAGCTCTAATCTTCTCGCACGGCACCATTGGTCAATCTGCGCAACTTCGGGACCCAAAACACGCCTATCACCAACCTCTTCCCGAACACGGGAGATCGGCAACGCTTACCATACAAAGCCTCGAATGGAGCCATCCGAATCGCCGATCGATAATCGTTGTTATATGCAAACTCCATCGAATCTGAATCTCGTCCCAATCGCCCGGAAATCCAACACACAAGCCCTCAACATGTCTTCGAGAATCGGTTCACCCTCTCCGATCATCCCATCGGTGCGAGGGTGAAAAGTTGTCTTTGAAATCGCACTCGGTGCCTAAACCCTACGGAGCGCTCTCCGAAACGAGAAGTGAACCTCGAATCACGGTCGATATGATCCTCACAGGCACACCGTGATAACGAATGATCTGCTCCAAAAACAACTGCGCCCACTGTTCCACGGTATAAGTGTCTCTACCGGAATGAAGTGTGCGCTCTTAGTCAATCGATCAACTATCACCCAAATCGAGAGAACTTCCTCGGAGTCCTCGGCAAGCCGAAAATAAAGTCCATGGAGATCTCTTCCCACTTTCACTGAGGTACACTCAGCGGCTGCAACAAACCGGCTGGTCTCTGCCTGGGTGCCTTCACTTGCTGACAAGTGAAACATCGATCGACGAACTCCGCCACATCTCTTTTCATACCCATCCACCGAATGTCTCGCTAAGATCTGATACATCTTGGTACCCCGGGTGCCAAGCAAACGAGAATGTGGGCCTCACGAGAGCAACTCTCTTCGCAATCTGCGACATCCGAACACACAACCCGCCTCATACGTCACCCACTATCTCGGTGAATACACAAAATCAAAATCTCCATCAAGACTAACTCTGTCAAATAATCTTTTAAGTGCGGGGTCACTCACCGACTATCAATAATCCATTTGTCTAATCGATGGTCGGATCATCAATCGAGCTACTCGCAATAATTTCACCCAACAACACTTCAATCTCACCGCTCGAACTCTCTCTGTAATCTGGGCTGGGAACTCAACAACACCGCGGAGTGTGACGTCTTCCTACTCAGAGCATCGGCTACAACATTGGCTTTACCCGGATGGTACAGAATCTCGCAGTCATAATCCTTCACTAACTCTAACCATCTCCTCTGTCTCATATTCAACTCCTTCTGAGTAAACAGATACTTGAGGCTCTGGTGATCGGTAAACATCTGGATCCGCTCACCATACGGTAATGCCTCCAAATCTTACGTGCAAAACACCACTCTTTGCCAACTCCATATCATGAGTCGGATAATTCTCATCATATGGCTTCAAATGACGGAAGCATAAGTAATGACCTTCCCGTCTTTGCATCAACACACAGCCCAACCCGAACTTGGAAGCATCGCTATAAACCATGAAACCACCTGTCCCCTCTGGGACTGCCAACACTAGTGCTGAAGTCAAACTGCGCTTGAGCAGGGCAAAGCTCTCATCACACCTACCGTCCCAAACAAACTCAACACCCTTCCTCGTCAGACGAGTGAGGGGCGAGGCTATGGCGGAAAAGTCCTTAACAAACCGACGGTAGTAACTGCGAGCCCGTGAAGCTGCGTATCTCGATGGCGAAGTCGGCTTGGCCCACGAACTCACGGCCTCAATCTTTGCAGGATCCACGGTTATACCATCTCTCGAGACTACGTGACCTAGGAAGGCCACTTGTTCCAACCAGAACTCACATTTGGAAAATTTCGCATAAAGCTGATTTTCCCTCAAGGCTGTCAACACTTGTCTCAAATGTTCTGCATGATCCTCCCTGGTCCGTGAATAGATCAGAATATCGTCAATGAACATGATGACGAAGCTGTCCAAAAATGCTTTGAACACCCTATCCATCATGTCCATGAACGCTGCTGGTGCATTAGTCAATCCAAATGACATGACCCCAAACTCGTAGTGCCCATATCTAGACCTGAACGCTGTCTTAGGAATGTCGGCGTCCCTAATCCGCAACTGATGATACCCGGATCTCAAATCTATCTTGGAGAACACGGAAGCTCCCTGAAGCTGATCGAACAAATCATCGATACGGGGCAACGGATACTTATTCTTCACTGTCACCTTATTAAGCTCACGATAGTCAATGCATAGGAGCATCGAACCATCTTTTTTCTTTACAAACAACACTGGCGCTCCCCGACGGGACACACTCGGGCCGATGAACCCCGATCTAACATCTCCTGCAATCAACCTTCGATTCCTTTAACTCGGTGGCGCCATACGATCTGAGCCTTCGAGATAGGGAGGGTCCCCGGCTCGAGCTCAATTGTGAAGTCAACCTCTCTCTTGGGAAACCCGGTAACTCCTCAGGAAACACGTCAGCAAACTCCCGCACAACCGGCACTTGATCAATAGTCAGTGAGGGACGGCTCTCTCCGGACAATTTGGCTAGGTAGCCCCAAGCTCCATGAGCTAGCAAACGACGGGCTTTCACAGCTGACACCATCGGCGAGCAAACTCCACCTGAACTCCACGAAACTTGAAGTCAGGCCGACCGGCGCTTTGAACACTACTTCCTTCCGGTGGCAGTCAATCAATGCGTGGTTAGCGGCTAACCACTCCATACCAAGAATCACATCGAAACCACTCATGGGTAGAACTATGAGCGTAGCTACCAGCAACTCTCCGGATATCTCGATCCGGCCATCCTTAATCTTATCTTTTGCTAACATATTAACTCCCGAAGGAGTTGCAACAGATAATTCAAAACCTAGAGGCTCTAATCTCAACCTAGCATGCTCGAAGAAACAATACAGATACAAACGAGTGCGTAGAACTGAGTCAAACAAGACAAATGCACAATGATCCAAAACAAGAAGCGTACACATCAGCTGCGGCATCTGCACGCTCGGCCTCCTGACGGTTCGTAGCGAACACCCGGCCCTGCTGCTGCTGCACAGGCTGAACTGCCATAGCTGGCTGATCACAAGAACGGATCGTATGCCCCTCCTTTCCACATCGAAAACACCGCCTGGGCCCGGTCTGACAAGCTCCGAAGTGGACTCTTCCACAAGTGCCACGGTGGGAATCGCCTAGGACCGCCTGCCGCGCGTGGTGGAGGCGGGCCCGGAATCCTACGCCGATCCCGGTTGAAGGCGTCGCTTGGCGACGCCGCCTCCTCTCGAACTCAAACCTCCTCTTACGCCCCTCTACACTGGGACAGACGCCAGCTGCCGGAGCGGCGCCCGATCCGCTTCGACAGATACTTTCCGTTGTAAATAGTGGCTAGCCGAATGCTTTAGCATAGGTGTTAGGGGCCGAGCCACGACATCCTCGACACACCCCGCCTCGGACTGAAAATGAACTTCCGAATTTTCAACTCGGGGGTTGCTATCACCATGCGAGCAAAATAGCCATACTCCAAAACTTCCTCTCGTACTCCTCTATAGAATCGAGCCCTCTGCAGATTCGGAAAAGCGCTACCATCTTCTCTTGAGCCTCATCACTAATGTACTTGGCTTTAAATTCTGCTTGAAGAACTCCCGTGTAGCGTGGAGACCAGTGGTCTCTTACTCAAGGTGGACTCCCACCACCATCTAGCTACGCCCCTAACACATGGGCTGCCACAGCTCGGCCTCTGTACATCGGGGCACACCATAATCGGGAAGGTGTACTCCAAATGGGCAATCCATCCGTCGCTACTAAAGCATCACCGTGGCGTCAAACTTATCGGGGTTCCATTTACGAAATCCTTCAACCATTTACCAAGCTCATCGGCACCTTCCGCCACTTCTGCCTCAAAGGCTGCTGGCTCCTGCGGAGTTGGGGGTGCTGCTGCGCCCTGCTGAATCAAACGAGTCAGCTGCTCGATCTGAGCTCGGGACTCTTCCCATTGCACGCCAACAAAGCTCGGGTCTCGCCTCTCGGCCACTCAACAGTCGACCACCATAGACCTCATAGAATTAGCAAATTACTGCTCCAAGAAGCGATCTCCACGGCGCCTGATCGCCTCAATGCCCTACTCTGGGCTCAACGGGGGAGCTACGGTGGAATGCTATCGATCTCGGCTTGGGGCGATGTCCCACGGCGGTGTCGATCCGATCCTCGACACCTCGGCCTCCTCTCGGGCGTCCTCTTCCGCGGGTAATCGGCATGTCTTTGGCGATCTACACCCAAACCAATAACGAGTCGAACCGCTGCGTCTCCGCTCCACAATACTACACAAGGCATACACTAGATGACAGGTATTGTAAATTCTTAACCCTTTGTTAACAACAAATAGTAAACTTAGGCGTACCTGATGACTGTCGGAGTGCTAGTGATCATGGGAAAGCGACCTACAACAACAGTCATACTACGAAATTTATGACTCGAGCTCGATACCAACTGTAAGAGGATTGACCCGAATGGGGCACTAAATGGGCCCTTATCCCAATGCATTCATTCAAAGTAAAGGACATTTAAATAGACATGATTTCGGATTCCAATTAAAACAAAAACATTCAAAATAACCCCTTTAAAAACTAGACAATTTCCACTGAAACAACTGTCCTGTTTCCAAGCACTGCTTCCAAGATAAATACATTTCCAAAGTTTACTCGATAAGAGATTTACAAAAACCATTCAAAACCTGTTCGGATACAAAATGCTTTGGAATCCAAAAATATTTACAAACATCCTAGGGCTCGTGCGTCTACATGCGCATTCGGGGAAAACAAAACACAAAGAGTCATAATACAAAAATCGAGTTGGAAAGATCGGGCCCCATGATCACGGCTCCTCCTTCGTGCATCTGTCACAAGACCACGATTACACCGTGGAAAACCACAGAATAAGGGTGAGTAACGAATTACTCAAGTAAGAATCCCCAACCGGGGTACATGTACGATATACATGGTCATCTCGATGAGCGTATGCAAGCTATGAATATAAACACGAGAAGAGCACATAGCTTAGCCCACACTTGGGCCTCGGATGCCAAACTAGGGTCTTAGTCCGGAAATAATATCACCACACAAGTCGCCCTATACGAGAAACAAGTCCCAGCCTCGGCTGCTCTCATCGTCGACGAAAGGTACACGCTCACAATCCCGAGGAGCTCTCGGTCGGTCTTTGTAATGAGCGTAAGCATGCACCGCGTGCTCTGCACAGAACTATGGGGTGCCGGGTCTAGAGGCAAGCTGCCCATGTCCAGTCACCACGCTTAACTAAATCTTTGGATCGGTGTCACTGACATAGGGGTGTGAGACCTGGACACGTAAACTATGTCAGCCTGAACCACCGCACCTAGGGCCAATGAACGGTCGTGGTAGGCTTACACCAGGAAGCCGTCCTTGCCTTAACAGGTGGCAATCAGGGGCTACTGCCAAACATGCTAAGGACATGCCGGCTGCCGGGGACGAGGCAATGCCAAGTCATCATCCCGACCGTTGGGGCATTAACAACTGCCACCCTCACCCAAGATTGCAGGGCCTACCGCTTGGGTTAGCTAATCCCTCACGGGGTCCAGGGACGGAATGACTTGCTCGACGTCCCTGCCATGGATGCAAGGTACTTTATGCATCAGGCCCGGATGATGCTATCTACCTGCAATTCTAACCTGCCCTAGCAAACAACAAACAATTCCATAAAATCCAATACGTGCTCAATAAGAATACAACGAGCCTAGCATGATACTACGAAGCAAGGAACAGATACGAGCATGCTAGAAAGGAACAACCTAGCATGGATTAACATGAGAATTAAATCAGGAAAATCATGCTAATCGGGAATTCAGAATAGAATACCTAGCTACACATGTCAATAAACACAAACAAGCAATCAATCAGCAATCACATATAATATCGCAGGGTCCACACAACTCCGGTAAGAAATCCTTACCTTGACCGGGGACGATTACACGAAAACCTAGGCTACGAGCGAACCCGAACTAGCTATCGAGAACCTATCCATCACAACACAATTACACACAAAATTCTAAATTAAATTAAATATAATAAAATAAAATAAAATAAATAGGCTCGGCTCGGCTCGGCTCGGCTCAGCTTGGCAGCTCGGCTCGGCAGCAAGACACGCGACACGGCGCTGGGGTGCGGCTTGGCGACACGGCTCGGCGGAACGGCTCGGCGACAGGCGCACGGACACGGCGCTGGGGCTGCTTCTGCGCTCGAGCGAAGTGCGAGCTGGGCAATTTCGGCGCGATGGAAGAAGAGCTCGAATTGGCGATGGAGAAGACGATTTGGCCGGCGATTTTGCGTTGGCTGTCTTCCCTTGGCTAGCTGCACGGAAAACACACAACAACTTACCTCTCTCGGCCATCAATGGCCAAAACCAGAAACAGGGGAACGGAATTGGAAGAGAAGAAGAAGAGAAACACTCACCGGCTGCTCGAGGATGGAAATCGACGTCGGAAAGGGAAGGAGACTCGGTCGAATTGGAGCTGGCGAGGGAAGAAATCGCGAGGGAGAAGTGAGTCGGTCGGAGGAGAAATTCGCGAAGAAGAAGAGGAAATGGGGAAGAAGGCTCGGCGAGCTGGCTTTTATACCAACCGCCTTCGAAAACAAGCATAAGTATTAGAACGCGCGTTTAGATTAACAAACGCGCGCGATGGCTCGGCTAGCAGCGCCCTCCGCCTAGCATGCGACACGTCCTTGGCTCGAATCTCACTCGATGCGCTATGTAATTCCTTATTTATTTCCACATTCTTCCAAGCCCAAATGCCTTCACCAAAATTCCCGATCCCATTCAAATCGACTCATAATTTTTCCGGCAATTTAAAATTTCAAAACCGGCCCTGTCGGCCCGACCCAAAATTACCAAAATGCCCCTGGGCCTCCCGGGAAGACCGGGATGAAATTTCCGGGCCGTTACACTGGCTGAGCGAAACGCGCAGGCAGAAATGGGGGTTGGATTGTGCTCTCGAGGGTAGCGTGAGCCGCGACATGCATTTGGTGTGCGCAGGATTCAACGAAAGCGAACGAGCTCGGTCTGCACGGTGAGGGGCAACGGTGGGCAACGACGTTGATGGAGGGGAGGGGCTGCTAGGGTTAGAAGAAGATGATGACTTTTGGGTTTTTTCTTTTCCTTTTACTTTAAAATAACTTAAAATGAATTTTCCCCTTTTTCTAAATCTTGTTTCCCTATTCTCTTGGAAATGAAATTTTCCCTTTTCATTTCTTTTATAAAATCAAAATATACTTCCTTTAAATTCATAAATGGGCTTTTTTTTTTTTCCTTTAATGCTTCTAAATAAAAATACCTTTACAAATTGGGCAAACTAAGCAAATGTCTAATTCTAGCAACAATTTAGGAAAAATTTCTAAATGATTAATGATTAAAATCCATGTCTAATTTTTGTTTTTTTAAAAATACTAATTTAATTACTTTAATGTGAATTAGTCCAAAATACCCCTTAGCTATTTTTTTGTTTACAAATATTTAAATTAAGATTGTTTTTCTTAACTAGGACTTTAGTGCAAGTGGGAGATTACTAAAATCCATGTAACAAGTCTTACTAGGACTTTAGTGCAAGTGAGAGATTGTGCCCTAAAGGCCTAGTAGTTTGTAATTAAAGAACAAGCATTTAATGTTAGACGTTTAATGTTATATTTCAGTTATTAATAAAGGTTATTATTTTCATTAATTGTGCATTTAATATACAAACGTCGTTCAACTTTATCGCATTAATTGGATTAATAGTGATATTCCCATGGTTATTTGGATGTACATTTGGACAAGTATGTGAGACATATAAGTGGATCTAGTTCCAAATCAATAACCTAAAACGTTTACAGTATATGGACTAAAGTTGGGGCCTAAGTCTTGGTGACACTGTTGGTATGACCTGCTTTGCAAAGGTTGCAAACAACCTGATCCTGGTTGTTCATGTGGAGACATGTGTGTGGGGGTGCCTATGCAAAAGGGAGTTTTTGCATAAGACGAGACCAGAAGTTTTATAATCGATCTAGTAATTCTGTTATAGAATCGTATCAACTACTTCACCAAGGATGATCGTATGTCGATGTGATCTTAATGTTGAGTGGGTTGTGAACTCCTACTTTATGAAAGCGTCATTTGATGTGCATGGGTGAGACCAGCCAAACAAAGCTGGGTCAATAAGCCTCCCACGTTGGGGATTGCCTTAGTGAGTGGCTGGGAACACAACATCACAAGAAGGAATTTACGCCTTCCCAAATTTTGAGGAAGATGTAGAGTTGTTCCCTTACGAACTAATTTCGGGGCTTGGACAAAGGGATCCTGCCTCTCATTGGCCCGAGAGGATATTGATTTATAGTTGAACTATAAATGCTTGTTCATTAGAGGAATCAATGACGCTTAAGGAGAAAGATGTAATCACAGGGGTAGAAGGGATTTCTTGTCCCAGCTGTGAATTACGAACAAGCTCGTGAAGGATCATATGACAAATGACCGATTATATCTATGGACGTTAACTTGTCCTATAGTGCGAAAGAGTTTAGCACATACCTTTAGTGGAATAAGTCTGATGTTAACGAATAGGGATCAGATCCCGGGGGGTCGTAGCTTTCAACCTATAGGTCCACTGGTCCCCGGGCTGGCTCATACTTGCTGGACACTATTTTATTAGAGAGTGAATTTGAAGAGTTCAAATTCAAATTAATAGAAGCATAAAGTTTAAATTATTAAACTTGCGAATTAATATATTGGATATATTAATTTAATATTTATTGAATAAATATTAATAAGGAGAAATTAATTTATTTGATAAATTAATTATAAAATAATTATTTAATTAAGAGATCCAGTAAATTAATATGTTGGACATATTAATTGGTTTAATAGTTATTGGATAATTATTAAAGTAGAGAATTAATATATTAGATATATTAATTAGATATTTATTTATTTATAATATATTGGATATATTATGGAATTGAAATTTATTGGATAAATATCAATTAAAATAAATAAATAAATGTGGATTTTTCTAAAATTAAATGGAAAAATGCATAATGCATTTATCCCACATCGGAAAGGGGTAAGTTGGAACCTCCACCACTCCACTATAAATAGGAAGCCTTGGAGGCTTTCATTCTCATCTCACTCACTTACAGAGTAACCTTTCTCATAAGTTGAAAAACCTCTTTGAAAGCTAAGATCTCTTTTCTTCTCAACTTCCTTCTCTAAAGGCTTTCCACCAACCATTCAGTGGTAGCAAAGAAGCCATAGTCTGGAAGAGCGGAGGAGATAGTTCAAGTTTTTCCACGGGGAATAGTTGATCATGCTCAACATAAAGATCCGTCATATTAGATCAGAGGCAACAATCAATGAAAGTATTCTTTTCCAATAACATGTCAATCATCTAGGGTATTGCATTTAGATTAATTAGATTAATCTAGATAATTAATTGGATTAATTATTGTGAAAATTTTTATTGTTCACACGCTTCTGTCGCCCTAAATGCATGTTCCTACCCCAATATTCCCAATAGGGAAGACCATAGCAGCCTTTATCAACAACAATTCGATTCGCAAGGATATCGCAGCAACAAGGGATATACATGGGATATTAGAAGTCATGAACCTAAGAATCACATGTATACTCTTGGGCAGTCTCCAAAGGACATGACTCTAGAGGAAGAAGAACAGCTAAGAAGAACATAATGGTTGAGGGACAACGATATCATATCAGAACCTCAAAAGCCCCATAACAAGGACCAACACTTTCTACAGGAACTAGTAGGAACCTGTGCAGCGAGCAGTAGGTGAGCAGAAGCATCATATCTAGAGGCCGATGTACTTAACGAGGCAGCAACAATGGATTTTCTCTATGAGAAGGAACTCCCATGAGAGGATTTTCGAGCAGCCACCATAGCAAGAGCACAAGAGGCCAGGGAACTACAACTTGCATAAAAAATAGAAAGAGAGCAGGAGCGACGATACAAGGAACAAGAAGAAGCTTGTGCAAGACTTGCTACCCCAGCAACTTCAGAAGTGGACGAAGCAAAGTATGTCATGGAGAACAACAAAGAAAGCTCTAGGGTCGATATTGAAAATATAACTAAAGGTGAAACCTGCCAACATGAGGGCATAAAGGGTGATGAACCTATTGATTCAGGGGATTTAAGTACACATCAACTCGAAAGGGGAGAGGTGAACTCTACCCATCTGCAAGAAGAAGAAAATGGTATCTGAGTTTCTCTCGTAAACAACAGAGCACGCATCGCAGGAATTGATTTGTCGAAACAGCGACACGTGGGAAATTCAACCGAGCTATCGCATAAATAACTACATCATATCAACACTGTATTTGGTAGGAGGTCTACACATAAAGGCGCATGAAGAAGAAAGATAGGAGAAGGCGACTAAAGATGGCGTTGCCCTAGAAATTATAATCCTGCGAAAATATGGATGAACTATGCCGAACGAAATTAGCGCAAAGATTCTGCTCAAATCTGCTTAGCAGCATTCCTAGAATGCGAAAATTCTATATCTCTAAATTTGCGCACAATATTTAATTTCTTTTAATTAGGAAAATTTTATTTTATTTGATTTCGTGAATTTATGAATTATTTATATTATTGCAATTTCCATTTTTATCGTTTTACATTTAGGAAGGAATTGGACTGAATAATTTTAGACACTTCCCTTGTGAATGGATTACTTTCCTTGCATGAGGATTTTAAAATTAATAATCGACCTCTATATAAACTCGGTGTGAGGAGAATAGATCACGACACTTTCATTCAACTCTCGTACTCCCAAAATCGGTACTCTCCTAAAAACAACTTCAACCCGAAGGATGTCTGGTAAAAAGATCAGCAAGAGTTAAGAGTCTTTGGACACACCACAGTCATGACGGAGAATAAAAAGAGTATCAGGAGGTGGGTCAGAAGCAGTGATTGGAGAAAGTTTGCACCATCGGCAGACAAAAAATGGGAGGTTCTTTGGAAAAATAAAGGAGAGGAAGGAAACTTCTGCCTCATTTATTGTGCTGAATAGTGATGAGGAGACTTTAAAAGAATTTTCGCAATGGGAATCTGCGGACGAGGAAACCAAACTCGACATAAAAGGATGGGGTTAGAGGAAGAAAGAGAGGAATCAATAGAGGAAGACCCGGAGGAGGCCGAGCCATGTGATGATGAGGAGAATGAATGTTTCGCGATGGTGAAGTAACCACTGAGAAGGAATCACAACTCCCGAGGTTAAAAAACATTTGAGTCAAATCTATGAGGGAATTAAGGGCAAGAGCATTCCCAGCAGTTTAGAGACTACAACCGAACCTGGAAATAAAAGTCAGGAAGGATGCAACTTTTGAATCCATCTATGCTGAAAGGAAATTCCTCGAGTTAAAGAATAAAGGATTTAAGCGAGAATTGGAACTAACTATATCTGATGACATTAAGATTTTGATTCATCGTTTTGGATGGCAGAAATATTTCTTTCTAGTGATGGATGCAAAAGCAGATTGGGTGCACCAATTCTATGCAAATTTGAATGAGGAAATACCATTATTCTCATGAGTAAATGGTCAGCTGATTGACTTTCGAGCAGCTGCGTGGAACAAAGTCTTGGCAGTGCCTGATGCCCTAACATCATTCCTTAAGAAGTTGATCAACTCCCCCACCGCAGAACAAATGAAAAAAGGACTATCAGTAGTAGGAATATTGGGAGCAGAATGGAATGACCCAACGTCGATATAAAGACAGATGATTCTGGAAGACCTACAGGAATGGTGGAAGATAATAAATACAGCACTCCTACCATCAGCGAATAAAGCGCTAATCCGAAAAGATCAAGATATGCTACTAGTTGCAAAAAAGCTTGGGGTATGCATAAATTTGGGAAAACTTTTGGAAACATAAATGCAAAAATGTGCGAGTGAATAACACGACTACATGTATCACCCATTTGCGATTACTCAGCTGTGTGCAGACCATGAGATCCGCCCGCATCCACACGATAAGACCTTGAGCGTATTCTCATCAATAAAAAAGCATAGATAAGGAAAGAAAAGGAATTAAGGACACAACAATAGCAACCGATCTAGAAGAGAGAATAGCCAAACTCGAGGAAGCTATGCAGAAATATCTAAAGGGAAAGAAAAGCGGTAGAGCAGCAAAATAGATGGAAGTCTCGCTCTCTTTTTATTATTCTTTCTATATTTTATTTCCTTCTGCATGCATTTCATGATTAGAAGCTTTATTAGGATCATGCATTTAGGACGCAATTTATCTTAATTCTTATGTTGTTTCTTTAATCCAGTAGTTCTTTTTTTTTAAAGTCTAGCAAGTGTTTATTATCACAACAATTAAACTTGGAGGAAACATTAGTTCAATTTGTAGAATTCTTAAGTTCCCTCAGATTCAAACCTAGCATTAGAATAATCTTCATCATAAATGATAGAAAACACCAAAAATTCGCAAGGAAGCCAAAGAAACTCACAATAGAGTAGAGCAATTGCGTTAATAGCTAAGTTTGGGGGAACTAAGCCTCACCTTCATTGAGAACAATGAAGATTTTAAGTTTGGGGGTAAGGGCAGCCTGATTTTTAAATTTCAAAAAAAAAAAAAAAAACTATCAACCTACTCTGGAAAAAATAAGAAGGTCGATACTGGCGTATGAGCTCAAGGATACCTTAAGTATTCCGCCGTCTACATTAGCGCAAGCTTGAAATTCTTTTGCTAAGCGGAATTGTTTGATGCTCAAATGCTTTACGCTAAGAACTATGGAATTTAGTAGATATGAGTGCAACTTGCGAGGAATGCTAAAAGCATAACTAAAATCCTCAAAAGACACAAGGACCGGAATAGATACCTTCGAAGAGTAAGTTGGGCACACTTTGAACTAGACGCGATTGCAACACAATGGGTTAAGCATTATGGATTACTTGCGATGAGGGGTAATTTGTCAGTCATGATAAAAAAGATTTTAAGGCTTAAACTGAATCTTTTGGAAAGTTTTAAAACTGCAAGGAGAATGAAGTTTCTCACTGGAAATAAGACGTGTGTTAAGAATCACGGAAGTTAGACGGGAAAAAGGGTAGAAATGCTGAATTAGCTAAAATAAGCATCATAAGCGGATAAGTACTACTTGAGAACAAACAATGATGTAAGTTTAGAGGTGTGATAACTCTCAAAGAGAGCATATTTTAGGCTGCTTAGTTTGCATTATTTTAGAATTAAAGTAAAGAATATGCGCGTTCCTAGTAGAATTACGGAGAAATAACTTAGAAAATCCGCATGCATTCATGATGTTGCATCAAAAGCATGGATTCGCGTTTTAACATAAACCGTAGAGAAATTGTTTCTAATTAATGCTTTTTAGTAGGATTTTGCGCAGCAGCGCAGGGAAGAAAACAATGCGAAAGATGACCAGATCACGAGGAGATGCAGAATTCAAGAAGGAAATACGTTTGGACAAAGTTTCATCTACAAGGAAAGAATCAGAAAATTAATTACCAAATCAAGGCGGCGACAATCAAATAAATCTCGACGACAATCACAGAACTTTGCATTTATGAAGATTCGAACAGCTCACCTCTACTTGCAGATCACGAAATTCAACTCTATAAATACCAAAGCAAGGAGCGGAGATCATCGCGCTGTTCGGTTGGCCATGAGCCGATCGAGTAACTAAAGCCAAAAGCTTGAGTCTACTTTAGAGGAGCAATTGGTCGTGTTGTGGGAGCTGATGATAAGGGGACTACACATTTTCAGCCATGTCAATTCCAATTTACTATTTTTATTAGGAGTAGTTGTAGTATTTAAACATTTCATAATCGTAATAAAATCGTCTAGTTTAAACTTCTATATTGTGTTTACTGCTATGATTGCGTTATAGGAGTGCATGTTAGTTACTTATGATTAGATTGTGTTAAGAGTGTTGGTCACTGAATGTTACACTGCTGAATGTTTATTTTTATATATATGCGTCAATTAGCTACCCACGCATGTACCTTGTAGAGAATCGGAAAAGAAACCACATGTTGACCCAGTACGCTACTTTAGGTTGCATGAACGGCTATTCGACATATAGGTAGTTAGAAATAACCTCACTACTGCTTATGTCGCCTTGTGTTAGTATAGTGTTCGCAGCAGAAGCTGGTTCGCCCATAAATCATTAGTTACGGAAGTAAAAATTGTCAGGGAAGTAAGACGTTCTTTGGCTAGTCCAAGTTATTAGCATCTTCTAAGATTATTTAGTTAGCATTACTCATTGCGTGCATTAGTATTTTATTTATGTACTTTAATTATTTTATCAAAACAACAAAAACCATCCAACTCAACAACATATGCTTTTTATTTTCTGCATGACTCTGACTTAAGTGGTATTACTTCTAGACATCAATCTCTATGGGATCGAAAAATTATATACTTATTACTTGCTGCAATTCCCAACCGCGTATACTTGCGTGTAAGTGATTCTGAGTGTACTTAGCATAAGTTAGCTTCGAATTAATTACTGTTCAATATATTAGCAGTGGAATCGCAACTGGTCACATACCTAAGTAAGAAGATGAAAGACAAAAAAGAGTAATACTCACAATTCCTCTTAAACCATATCAAAGTTGAGAGTGAAAAATATTCATTTATGAAACTCAAAATTCAACCTCTCTAAAATAAGAGAAAATGCAAGGAAAGAGTTTGTAAATATAGTATTAACTATAATAAAACTAAAACAACAATATATAATCAACTAACTCCACAATAATAATTGAATGAGTCAGTAGCACAATGATTTCATTGTTTGGTTATAAAACAGTTTAATACCGGCGTTACAGGTTTGATCTTGAGAATCGATACTTGTCCCCATTTTCCAATGTATAATAAAAAAAAAACTCAACAATAATAAAGTAGAATTGATATACTTGATATAGATAGCTATGTACCATAAATTGAACCTAAATTCGAATATTCCCAAAATTTTGTTGATAATTAGGTCAATGTGTGATTAAGTTTTTTTTTTTTTTTTTTTGAGATGGATGAAGAAGTAATTATGGTTGGATAAAGATTTGAGAAAAAAGAAATAAAAAGATAAAAATGAATTGAAAGAGGGAGAAATGATTTTTTTTTTTTTTTTTGGATAATAACTTACACAATAAAGTTGCTTCCACCCAATCATATCTAACAATCACTATTAAATGACTTAATTATATATATATATAAACATTATGAATTTATCAACCGAGTATACCTTTAGTTTTTTATTATATCTTATCTTGTATAATTTAATAATCAAACGATTATAGATTAATTCTAACCCTTCTACCTAAATATTGTATAAAAATTATTATTAAATTGAGATATATATATATATATATATATATATATATATATATAACTACTTTAGTTGATCTATATTAAAGTTCTCTATCTTCAATAAATAAGAATGTTAGTTGGAGAATAATATCCTATCTCATAACATTTCATTTTTCCTGTCAAATTAAGTATGCTTTTTTTAAAACAAAAATTATGTATGATTTCAGAATAAAAATTGTATTATCTAAAAAAAATGTGCTAAAAAAGCATCCATTAAATTGACCATTACTTGTAATTGAATAAACACATTGCACAAATTTCTCTCTCTTTCTTTGCCGATTGAGATATGAGAGGGACATAGGGTCCTATTACATTTATTTGGTTATAAAAACTACTGTTATTTCTCCAACAATTTGGAGATTTGTTGATATAAGAAAACAAAAAATGAGTAAAGTTTTTCCAAAAAAAGAGTAAAGTTTGTTGGGTTGTTTCATCACATTAATTGTATGGCCAAAAAACAGTTGGTGAAATTTTTTCATTTGATAGCCAAAGGTGGTTCTATAAATTCTAAAAATTCTAAACATCTTAATTGGTATTTATTTCAAGAAAATATAATTTCACTTTAAAAGGATTTGTTTTCCTCACTTCTCATTAATTTAAAGATACAAAATGTCACTATAACTCACTATAGCTTACATTTGCTCGAAAAGTTTTTAATAAAATTTTAAGGTTGTGGATCCAAAGGCTCCTTTAGGAGAATTCACACTTTCATTAGTAAAACCATTACTCGATATCACAAGTAAAAGTTTATGATTAAAATATTATGAGTTATCTAGTTGAAATATATATTTAATTAAATATACAATCTAATTATCAAAATGATTGGTGACGGGTTGATTTCATTATTTGAGAGTTGTCTATTAATTTAGTATTGTCTACGTACAGTTTGTTAATTAATTTTTTCAATATTAAAAAAAGTAATGAAATGACAAAAAAAAGATAGAGGAAATAAATAAATTGATTATTTGGTCGTAATCAGCTTATAATATAAAGCCACTATTTGCTTAGTCTCTTTCTTCTCTGTTTGGAGAGTCAAAACGACGCGGTTTTGACGAGTGAATTGAAACCACTCTTTATTTAGGAATAAAAAAAAACATGCAATTTCATGGATTTTTTTTAAGGATTATTACTATTTTGGGTGAGAGATTCGATCTTTTGGTCGTTGGGTATATAATATTACTATCGAGCTATTGCTATTGTGGGTGTAATTTCATTGAGTTAGATTAAATATCATTCGAATTTATTCCATCTTTTTTATATGATTTTAGTTCCAATTTGATATTTCAATGTTTAGATTTATTATATCTGTTTCTTCACGTTTAAATTCCTATTTTAGTTTATGAACTTCAGTAAGTTGCTATTTTCATCTTCAAACATTTTAAATTATCATTTCACTCTATTTTTTTTTTAAAAAAACTCTTTAATTTTAGTTTTTGGAATAAATATACATACTTCAAATTAAAATCAGTGACCAAAACGATTAATACAGTCTATAATAGTTAGACAGTTTGATCTCAACGCAATTTTTAAATCACAGAAAGATGAAGACGAAATTAAAGGAGAAATGAAGTAAAAAAAAAAAAGAGTGATATTTGTATATTGTATTATCAATGATTTTAGTAATGAATCTTTTATATATATATACTGAGTGTCTGTATATACTTTTTGACACTACAACATTTAAATTTAGATGATAAAATATTGATATAAAATTTCTAAAGTTCGGCCAATTCATAATAGTTAAAGAAATGAGATGATTTAAGGTGGAAAAAGTTGACACGATTCCGTAAAATTAAGTATATTAGTAGTATAATGGTGGCATGCTTTTTTTTTTTTAATCATTTGATATACTTAATATGAAGTATTGTTCAACTTACTAACCTAAGTAAAATAAAATATATCGCTATTATGCTTCTTCATTTGAGGATTATTTGATTTATTGGTGTCATAATTTAAGGTGCTTCAGAATTAGAGTAGTAAAACTTCAAGTTCTCAAGTTATAAATAAAAAAAAGGATTATCTAATATCCAAAATATGAAATATTTAAATATTGATATATTTTATATTATAAAAATGATTTCACTGATATACCTAAATGCAATACATTAGTCTTTTCAAAAAAAAAATGCAATACATTAGTAGTATACTTGTTTATATTATAATATAAGTTAGATATACGTATCTTATCAAAAATAAAAAGTTGATACATCGTTGATATACTTAATAATAGTAAAATGTGGGTAAGACTATTTTTTACATATCCAAATTTTTGTTTTGGTTGTCTCAAATCTTTTTTGCAATATTTGTAATCTTAGAATAGGATGACATGGTTGCAATTAGCCCAAACATTTTTGCTTATTTGGCAAGTGTCCACTTTAAAAAAGATAAGTGTATAAAATTAAATATTTAAACAACCTCAATATAATTATATGAACTAATTCCAAATTTAAGAATAAAGTTAATTCATATATGAATAAGTTAACAAAATCTGATAAAGAAATAATAATAAACAAGTTAACAAAATAATTAAAGCATAGTTAAGAGGAATAATAATTGAACTTTGGAATTTGGTGAAACATATAGAGTCTTGGTCATATCGTAACCACCACCTAACCACTGGCTTTGGTGGAACAAATAAAACCTTCAAATTTTCATAATTCAAAAAGTCAATTTTAGGTATATTTCTTTCTATTTATTTAATGCAAACCCATGTTACTCAACACCAAATTTCTATTTTTCAATTATAATATATATATATATATATAACACCAAATTTCTATTTTTCAATTATAATATATATATATATATGGATTAGAGAAAAAATTTCCTGAAATAAGTAGATAGTCTATACTTAATACGTATGAAAATAAAATTGCGTGGCTGATATAATTTCACATATACAGTAAGCATAGATTATCTACTTGTCCATAGGGGTGTACAAAAAAACCGGTAACCCAAGTTACCTGAACTACCCAACCCAAACCGTAAGGGTTGGGTTGGGTTAGATTTTTAGTAAACCCGGATTTTTGGGTCGGTTCGCGGGTTCACGGGTTTTGGGTTGGGTTCAACCCGGAACCCGATTATAATATATATTTCTTAATATATCTTTGTAGTGTAAAGTCGCTAATAGCTTAGTGGTTGTACATCTTTTCTTACTTTATGTTTTTTTTTGTTTTTTTTGCTTTTTTTTCCTTTTATGAACAAGTAAACTTCAATCTTTCTCAAATCTTTTTTCCCTCAAGAATTTATCCAATTTTTTTATCAAAAATCTCATACTCTTTACAAAATTAGCTTTATATTTAGACAAATTTTATACTAATATTTGACTTTCAAATATTGAAATAATTAGTGTTTTCGTCGAATTTGTAATCTCGTCTTCAACTTTTAATCATTTTGAACCGATGAACCCAATCCAACCCAACCCGAAAATATAGGGCTGGGTTGGGTTGGGTTGAAACTCTAATTGAGTTAGGTTGGGTTAAAAAGTTGATCAACCCAAATTTTTGGACCTTTGGGTTGGTCCAAAAATTACCCTTAACCCTACCCAACCCAACCCATTGACACCCCTACTTGTCCATGAGTAGAAGAGTTTTTCTTGATGGGTTATTTGAAAAGTTCTTTTTTAAAGTTAGTTGTGTTATGAAGTTGTTTGCACTCGTCCAATAGATACGCAACATCCTTAAGAAAAAAATCGGCTTAAATATGAATGATTATAGTCTTGAATTAAGAGTACAAATCATTGTACCACTATAACTATATAATGATATTAGATTAAGAAAAAATTGACTCTCCCATGATTCGCTTGATTTGTAGTTTTATGATTCATGGAAGTGTGACTTGTAATTTGAGATATAATAAATCTATGACTTAATACAAACAAATGAGTCGATATAATCACGACGCAATTGACATAAATTATATATCATTAACTTATAGAAAGAAACTCAACTGACCGGATGATAAAAAGATACCATTTTGGTAATCCATTTCAACTCCACGGTTACGAGTTCGAGTTAGAAAATCGGTATTTGACTCTCATATTATTTGAGAGTAGTTGTGCCTTCTATGTAGGGTTTGTTGGTTCTCCTACCCCCACTATGTACTCAAAAAAAAAAGAAAGATAGGATGCTAACAAAATATTATGGATTAAAATGGTAAATGTAACAAGATACCATTTTGTTCCAAGATCATTTTATCACAATTCTTTATTTTTTATTTTTTTTTGAGAATATCTCTATAATCATAGTGGTCAAAACATCCCTAAACTTACAATGATAACTTCTAGGTATATTGTTCACTTTTCATTCATCACTTCCAATATACACACAAGTTATATTGATCTTTAATATAATTCTCTTCTTTGAAAAAAAAAAAAATCTTTTTAACTCTAAGATCTAATTTCAATTTGGTCCATATTTTTTACATTTAAATATTTTTACTCATAAAATCTTAATAATATTTAGTTTTATTCCATAAACTAACAAAATCATGAGTTACATAAAGTAAGGTTGACTAAAATGTTAAATAGACTAATTTTAAATTTCAATATATGAATAAAGTAAATATTTTAGTTTTCATGTGAATTTACTTTTAGAAAATAAATACTAATAAAAGTAAGCACAAAAAACACACTAGAATTAAAACAGACACTATTGAAATGTCCGGACAAAAATATTCAATTTTGAAACATAGAAAAAAAAAGTAATTTTCCCTTTTCTTTTGACATCTGTAACTATTCAAGTCAATGTACCGTTCAACTATGTCAATAGTAACAACCACATATTGAACCCTTCACCTCTTAAGTTCTCCAACACCTTCTTGACCATTAGGTAACTCCATATATATTTTGAAATTACAACAATGGAGGTGGCGAGACACGAACCCAAAAACTTTTGGTCCTTAAATAAATGTTGATGTCGCTAAAGTACTACTCTTATTGGTCCTTGATTATATTTAATATAATTATAATTACCTATACTTGGCATACGAAAGTCATAAGGTATTTAATACCATAAATATACAGTTAAGAAGTTTGTTTTATTGATCCCTATTATGTAATTAAAATTTTGAATACCTAGCATATGTGAAAGTCATAAGGTTTTTTTTTAAAAGAAAAGTCATAAGGTATTTAATACTATTAATAGATAGCTATTAATGTTCGATATCTTTTTGTTTTTGTTTTATTTACAATCAAACAATGAAACCATTGCGCCACTGACCCATTCGATAGTTCGATATCTCTAATGCATATAAAGATAGAGTCTGATTTTTTAACATTACCAACTCATAGGTCGTGATTAAATATCCTATAATTATTTGTTGCCGTATATTTTCTATAAAAAAAGTTTAAATTTAATAAACTTTTAGTAAGTAAAAAAACCCGAATGAGACAATAGCGTTGTGGTTTCATTGTTTGATTGTAAACCGGTTTAACACAACATCACACTATTTGTCCCCTCTTTCTCAATATGTACTAAAAATAAAAATAAAAGTAGGTACAAAAAGGTTAATGTGGCATTTGAGAAAAAAAAAAAGAAAAAAGATTGTCTATAGAAAAACTGTTATCCTTGCCGAGTCAATTTGTAATCATTCACATTCTTCTTCCCCAAACACCCTTAAAAAGCTGACGCAATCTTGTAAAATCAAACATTGAAGATACCGAAACAGAAAATCAGGTGACTCTGAAATCCTGTAAAAGCTTATTCAAGACTTCCAGAAATGGGAGAGAATTATGGATGCTATAAAATAGGTTTACACATAATTGTAGATGCCAAATGCCCTGTTCAGAGAGATTTAAGGGCATGATTCAAACATGCCCTTGGTATTGATATTTATTTCCACGCCACTTGAAGGGAATTGAGGCCTACAAAAATTAGTTGTCATGCTAAGAACAAACGTGGATGATTTCATATCTACGAGTTACCTTCACAATAAAATATAGCAATTTAAGATGGTTGTCCTAGGATGATAGTCGAAGTGTATATAAGCTGATCAAATGCTTAAGAATATATAACTTGGATACACTCGTTAAAGATCTCACATTGAAAAGGTGACGAGGCCTAATAACCTTTATAAGAAAAGCGGGCAACTCCTTCAATTGTCAATTGATTTTAAGATGAAACTTATGTATCTAAACGGTACTAGAACTCATTAAAACCAAATGGGTATTCGGTTTACTAAAAACGATGAGATCCAATGCAAGAATGTTGAACCCAAAGAAATACCATTTTGAAGAGGCATGTTAAGAATCCCATATTAAAAAGGTGAGTAGGCCTAACAACTTTCATAAGAAAAGTAGACTACTCTTCCCACATGGAACTATTTATAATCTAATAGACATTACTCGATTGACTTGAGATCCTTTAGCTTCACAAAATGCATAGGATGCTCCCATGACTTCAAAATTCAATTCAGCTAAAATGCAGCAATTAGAAATTACTAGAAAAATATGTGGACTGGATGTACAAGAGTGGTTTTCCCGAGGAAATGATTCAAGCAGCAACCTATCTGTTTATAACACAAAACTTGTTGCTATTTGAAATTAATTTCTTTCTAGCATGAAAGACTTACCTCTGACACATGTTTAGTTTGCTCCACTCTTTCCCCACCAAGAAAATCAATTTGAAATCTCTCTCAACCAAGAAACTTCTTTTTGTTGTCAATAATGCAAGTGGAATTATATTTTGGCCAGAAATCTCTCTCTATCTCACCCACAAACAATGTAAAATAGAAAGATAGGCCAAAAGGACAAAAGGGCAAGCGAGAAGGATCAATTATAAATTGTACCTGCTGTCATATGTAATCCATTTCAGTTCTTTCAACATTTATTTCACCTCTAGCCGCATCCCAGCTAAGTTTATCAGTCAGTAAGGAGCATGCCTTCCCGTCTTGAACGAATGACTCGGGTTGGAAAAAGGATGGCTGATATTCCATGAGGACGCCATCTGAACTGCTATTATTACATTCTTCATTGATAAGGGCTGCAGGTCTCATTTCATCCAGTGGGTATTTAAGCCTATGATATGCTGTTTGGCATTGCTCCTTTGAGCCTGAGAGATACTTCCAACCAAAATCAAAGACCACCCCAGAAGCACACAGACTTTCTACAGAAGAATGTCCGCGTCCATCATCCAACACATTATTCATAAGCCAATGAGCATTTTGTGCACAGAAGAAATCATGTCTGCCTCTGTCATCGACATAGTTATCGCACTGATCTATATCTTCCTCTCTTTCTATATTATGCCTACTTAATCCATGAATTTGATAGCTGGCTAAGCTAGAGTATGGCAATGAGTATAAGTTTCTCTGTTTACTGGAAGGGAACGGGGATGAACACAGTGCAATGGCACCAAAACTCATGTGCAAGTTTGGCTGATGATCATCGACAAACAACATTGGTGGCTCGGCAAATGTGTTCAACTCTGCAAGTTGAAAAGAAGAGCTTTCATATTTTATGTTGTCTGTATCCCAACCCAGTAGAAGAGGTTCTAGTTTTTGCTTTCTTAAGTACAAAGGTTCACCTTGATCATATAAACCACATTGCGGTTTGGAAAGGCTGGAAATAAGTGGCCTATAATTTTCAACTGCAGCAGTAGAAGGTGAACCATTGACATCCCACAAAATCATTTTCCTTTCTAGTTCACTGTCAGACTCCTTGGCTCGGTACTTAACGTGGAAGTAGTCATCGTTGCTATTGGTTGCAAACTCAAAATGGGAAAAAACTCTTCCTCTTGAATTATCCAAACGACAAGGTGAAGAACTATCATGGAAATGATGCTCGTAATCCAGTCTTGGGAAGCACCTTCCAGGCCGTTCTTGTTTTTCCAATTTTTTATTAAACTATGGATAATCAGGTCCATTCTAATGTCAGTAACTACTAGTATAGAGCTATAGTATATACAATTCTCAAGCACATTTTTATTGGAAAGAGAATCGAAAAAAGTAAGTTGAAATTATTGGAAGATGATAAAAGAGCATACCTTATACTGATTGCTTCCAGGTATAAGCCGGCTAAGGAGCGAGGAAAGAACACCATACCTGGAAAAGTTTAAGAAAGCTCTAGAGTTGGAGGCAGAAGCAGAAAGATGATGAAACAATAGATAAAACAACGGCAAGCCTAACTAACCCCTTCTCATTTGATTCACCAGTTCCATGGAACTTCATATTCTGAGTGAACTGACGCAATTTCTCCCTCTTCCTACTAAAAGTATCTGCATGAATATAAAGAATAGTGTGAGAGACCCGTTAAAGGGTATTTTTGGGATTGTGGTAAGGGGTATTTTGGGAATTAGTAGAGAATTTCTGTTATAAATAGTGGTGTAAGGTTTGTAGAAGATAGGTTTGATTTTGGGTAATCTTTCTATGGTGGATTGATTGGGAGAGTTCTAGCCCTCTCTAATGTTTATGATATTGTAGTTTCTCCCTTGAGATTGCAATATAGTTCATATTTGACTGTTTTTCATATATTTTATTACTGTTTTGGTTGATTTCTGGAATTGGATGCCTTACAAGTAGCTGCTATCATCCCATCTCCCTTTTTAATGTAAACGACTACATAAAGACAGTACGCATCAAGGAACATGACTCTATATATATATATATATATATATATATATGTAAATGTATACGAACAAGGCTCCAACTCTGATGGGAATGCAAAAATGGATAAAAAGAAACCATGGTGTTGAATTATATTAAACAACCAATCAACCTAAAAACTTAAGTCGATGGATTGAGGTAAATTTAATTATCTCAACCAACACATGGAAAATGATATGAAATATATCCATACACAAAAGATGGAACACTTGCCCATGATAATTCAGATTGGCGAATCTCTATTAAAAACAGAAGGGAAAAAAAAAAGAGAAGAGATAAAAGAAGAAAAAACTGACACGGCGAAGAATTACCATCATTTTTCACGTTTCTCTGTTTGCTCTGTATATCCTCCATTGTTTTATGAGCGCGTTTCACATCTACTTCTGCAACAAAATAAAGGCCATAAATGACTGTTTGGAAACTGTTTGTTTTCCTGTAATTCAAACCCAAAATATCAATAAGCAAATTGAGAGACATTACATCGATACGTGCAATGTGTGAAAAAAAATTCTGACTCGTTTTCTATTGGTAAGCAAATGTCTTAGTCCAGTACATGGAATGAAAATGTATTTTTCCAATACAAGGTATATACAGGCCTACAATTCTTCTCCTTACCTTTGTTCAAAAGGAAAGGAGGATCTAGACAAAATTGATGAAATGGAAGAGATACAAATGAACAAAAAGAAAAATACAAATAATGAATTCCACTTTAGGACCAGCTGTCAAAGTATAATATTACCAATCGGTATATGGAGTATAAATTCTGTTTTACAGATCTAATGAATATCTTTTAAGTGATATACAAAAATACTGTGACTTAGTAGATGCTGGTCATTCTTCAATTACGGTTTGTCAGACAAAAATTCATAATTTATCTTAATTTGCTTGATTGCATTTATGGAAATTTGGAATGAATTTAAGTGCTTAAAGAGGGTCTTTAGGACTTTAAAATGTCATTTCAAAGTGGACCTTAAATTATTCAACCAGACTAGCTTGCATAAAATTTAGGGGAATACATGGAGATGAGGCATGATTAAAGAAAAAAGTAATGTTACATGTTATGAAAAAGGCAACAACAATCAATCGAAAACAGTAAAAACATAAGAGAAAACACACAGAATTTACGTGGTTCACTAATGGTGTATTAGCTACATTGACGGGTAGAGGAGATAATGATTTTATTAAGGAGATAGCGAATACAAAATGTCGATCACTAGGCTGGGATTTTAAGAGAGTTTATATAGTGCACTCTCGTAAAACCCTATTACAGATAAGACTGAAATTACATAAATGCTCATATACGAAAATAGAAACTTAATTACATATTTCGCCTAGGTTTTGGGAGCGTTGCTCCTGAGCCCCCATCATGAGCCTCACCCCTAGGGCCCCGACTCACTGACTAGACAGCGAGATCCCAACTTGTGACCGAGCAACGAGACCCCCGACTAAATAATCGTAGAGGATCAAACAGTTCAAGACATATCTCAACATTACAAAACACTAGGTACAACTTCAACTATACATCTTCTTTCAATCTACAAGTTGGGACGAATTAATAGAGAAGAGAATACAAAATATATACGAAAGTCTGCTTGAAGTGCATACCTGAAATTCTGGACGAATTACCCAGAGGTAAATGCATCGAGTTAAAGCTAACAGGAGTGACATTTTCAACAAGATGATGTGATGTGAAATCTTTACGGTGGTTTTCAACAGGGCTGACTCTCTCTGCTTGGAAAGTAAATAATAGTTAGAGAGTCAATGATACACTATCTTTTATGGTTAATTCTAAGAATGGTTTACTTTAGATTTGTAGAAAAAGTACATGTCAACATTGAGCAAACTCGAAGATCTTAAAAAGATCCACGTGTTCACATCCCAAAGTATTGTTCTTTTTCTTTTTTGTGCTAAAACTGATATTGCAGTTAATGTTTGTCTAACCTCTGAAATGATCACTCGAGTTGAACTGCTTTGATCGAAGTTCCTTTTGACGTGGAAGAGAGGAACCGGATCTAAGGTTTGCATCTTCCTTGAACTTCTTAAAAAATGCGAACTCAGAAGTTTTTGCATTATTAGCTGATCATTGCTCCCATACAAGAAAATATATCAGCAGTTCAACTATTTAACAAAGAATCATGCATTAAGACAATAAGAAACTTTTTTTTTCTTAACTATAATAAAACTCAGAAAAGCAAAAAAGGACAAAGAGAAGTGAGAACACTGGGAACCTCAACTACTCTAGGAAACTACAGTTGAGAGTTGAGTAATGTAGAAAACTCACGATATGCAACATGTCTTTTCTTCAGGGATATGGGAGAAGTCTCTCTTCTGCACGTCAAAGGTCCATCACAATCAAGATCTCTAACTTTTATTCTCTTCCGACAGCTACTGTCTATAAGGATTAAGGAACGCTCGTGAAGGATTTATCAGCATCGTTATTTTAAAAGAACTGTTGAATTCATCTAATTTTACTAGGTAGAAATTCACTATGTAACAAATTAGACAAAACAAGGGTAACTGCAAAACTTACTCACGTGGTTTAATACAATACCAAACATAGCTTCTATGGCTTAGACATGACTTTCTTTTGCACCCGAGTGGCTTCATATACAGTCAAAATTATCCTTATTGCTAATGTGGGGCCTGATTAAAAAGAGTGTTCTTGCATTCTAACAAAAAGCAAAACGATACCTAAAAGGAAAGCATGGGTAACAAGAGAGTAGAGAGGAGAGAAATGTGTATCTTACAACTTGTAAAATCAATTTGAAAATTCAGTTAAGAGTATGATAAACCTCAAGGGCATCAATTTGCACATCTCCAATCCGGAAGTGAGTAGCTATCGTGTAAGCACTGTAAGGTAGGTTTGGGTATAGCACGACTTCAATGTGCTGACGATTAGGTTAAAACTTAAAAGCCCAATGCTCTAGTAGCTAAGCTATACACCCCCAAAAAGATGTAGTAGCAAATAAGAACTGGTAACGAAAAGAGGGCGGACCCTCTTCTTCTCATCATATTAAAGGGGCTCGAAAGCCGGCCTTACACAACAAGCACCTTTATTTTATTTCTTTGATGTTCATGAGTATCCGAACCTACTTACGTGCACCTCGAATATTGTCACTGAATATATTGCATGACCCTACAACGTCAGGTAGGTGGGCATTAAGGATTGAACTCAAGAACCCCCTCACCGATACCAATTACGAGAAGGTGAGTTTGTGTTTCTTTCTAGGCGCCATAGGAACACAAAAGATGAATTTTATGAGGGGCACAACAATTATATGATATTGTTGTTCATCACTTACATACTCCATATCTTGGCTTCTTTTTGGAGTAATATGGGGTTTAGCCCAACTCCCAACAATCGATAAGTAACAATTAAGTCAGATTTTTACAACCACAGAACAATACAATTAAGTCTAATGACAGAATGGGCCCAATTAGGTTAAGCCGCATAGTTATCAGCGAGAGCAAGAGCTGATTAAACGTCAAACATTGATGAAGTAAACGAAACAGAATTGATTGGAAATTTCTGGAAAATGAAAAGGGGAAAACATGGAGTAAAATCGAGAGTGAAGAGGAACCTTTAGAAATGGAAGGTTTGAGATTGCGCTTCATCGTGATGGTTTGCCCTATAAACCATGGGTTCTGGTTTCTTTCGAAGAACCAGCCATGGCTTCTTTCCCAAGGAAACTTGGCGCCAAAATGGTGGTACGCGACAGGCCACTCTCAATTTTTAGATGTAGTGTAGTGCATCTAAACATCAAAAATATTTTGATCATCGAAAAACACCTACACGCCCGTTCTTAATATGAAAATATGAAAGAAAATATTATAGGAAATTACTAGTTTTTTTAAAAATAATTAAGAAAATGACTAACTTTTTTTTTTTGGCAAAATAAATTACTAGAACATTTAAATCATGGGCTAATATCAAAATTTGGGTAGAAGGAGAACAATGATTTCCGTCCCTAAAAGATGACACACTAGTTGAAGACTTTGGACAACTTTTAAATTTTTTAACAACAAATTCCTTATAATACCTTGAATATCTTCTTGATTTGCTTCTAATTTCCTACAAGTTATTTTTTGGGAAATTGTAGCAGCGGTCCACTTTTGAAAAAGTATTTGGAAGCGCGTTCAAATCTCAATTTATTTGCAAAAATGTGTCTCCTTTCTCTTTTTTTTTTTTAATAACTAATTGTAAGTTACTATTTTACCATTGATTTGATTATATATATATATATATATATATATATATTTTATATTTACATTATTTCTAAATTGTCTTTCTTGTTTCAACACGTCTGCTCCTTCGTCCTTTTTTTGTGATTTCTTCTAGGTGCTTTCCTTCAATTTTCGGCTAGAAATTTCTTCTTCTACGTCGATTTATGGCGCTTTTGATTTGTTCTTTGTTCTTTTCGATTTGTTCTTCTCTGACGCTTTCCTTCGACTCCATCTCACCACTCATCTATCGCCGGTCACGCTGTTCTTCGCCTCTGTCCAAATTGATTTAAACTGGATAATCGTTGGAGATGATGAGTAATCGTCGTAGAACACGTGTTTCCAAAGATGACGAGTCAAAACAGGGGAGAATCGACGATTTTTTTGCCATTTTTCTCTCTCTGAAAATCACTACCGTCAAAGAAGAAGACTGCAAAACTCTAATTTTTTCCTTTAAAATTTAAATAAATAATGTATTAATAAATATTGTATTGATAATAAATACTATATTAATAAATACTATATTAACATTTTATTGGAGAACATTTAATGTTAAATCCTCATTATTAATACTGTTAATAATAATAAATGCAATAATTTGAAAGTGTATTAGTCATCAAAACTGTATTAAACAAAACTTGAGGTATTTTTGTAAATAATTTCATCTTCATTTTGGGGTTTGAGTTGCAGTTGACGGTGGCGCAAATGGAGTTCCGACAAAAATCCAACGGGTTAAGCTTGACGGCTGCGAAAATGGACTTCTGGCAAAAATCAAATGGGTTAAGATTGACGGCGGTGCAAATGGAGTTGCCGAAAAAATCCAACGGGTTAAGCTTCAGCGCAAATGGAGTTTCGGGAAAAATCCAATGGGTTAAGCTCGACGGTGACGCAAATGGAGTTCCGGCCAAAATCTGACGGGTGGGTGTGCTTCAAAATTTTGTGAAGAAGTCGATGATGTGGTAGAGGTGTTTCTTGCGCACACTGAATAGAGAAGAGAGATTTGGGGAAGAAGGTGATGACGTGGGTTTCTTTCTTACACTAAAAAGAGGAGTACTTTTGTCTTTTATTTTTAAAACAAATTTATTTAATTAAGAACAAAAATTACTTTTGTTAATTAATCTTAATATGAACATATTTGCAATTAGTTTTCTATTTTAGCCTACTAATGAACTTTTCCCTTATTTTTTTAAGGGTAAAATATCATTTGGTCACTAAATTACCATAGTTATTTCAATTTGGAACCTAAACTTTCATAAGTCCAATTTTGGTCATGAATAATCATTTTTGTTCTACTTTAGTTCAAAACTTTCAAATGTTCAATTTTGATCTTAAACTTTCGAAAAAAAAAATTAAAAATTGTCATTAGTTAAACAAAAGACTTAAGTATGGTTAAAAATGAAGGAGATGGTAAATATATATATATATATCTTATTATTTTTTCTCTCTTGACGACGATTTCTGCTTTTGGAAGTCATTAAAAACAGAGCATACAAATAGGTAGATCGCGCTAAATTCACCCCATGTTTGACAAAGACATAAAAAAAAAAAAAAAACCAATGTGGTATGTTATTAGATGAATTACCCATCATATATAAACCCTAGATAAGTTAATGCTTCACTTGGTTAATTAAAGTTCAGTAGATGTGTATTTAGTGCTTATATATAAAGTACATTTGGAGGTTTCAATCAATGGTATTATGATGGTGGATCGAATAAGCTCAATCGATGCATAACAGTGGAGTAAGGACGTTACCGAACCACTATAAATTTGGTGTGTTTTATCTCTCTTCTCCATTATCCTTCTGGTTTGATTTTCATCTCAATTTGGTTTGATCTAGAGTAGATCTAGAATTTGCACTTTGATTTTGCGATTGAAGATCGACTGAAGCCATTTTCTGTGTTCTGCTTTAGCGATTGCGATTTGGTTAGCCGTAAAGAAATTATGAAGATTCTGAGATTTTGAAAATTTTCCAGCAATAATTTTGACGCAATTTTCTGGGGTTTGAGATTTGGCGTTTGTTCTGGTGATTCTCAACACTTGTTATATTTTTTAACTTACAGCAGCTTTAATTTCAACCAATTTTGTTAGCAGTATTGATTATGGCATTCACTTTGGATTGAATAATCACTTTTGAATTTGTGGCATCCATTATCACATTCGTTTTGATTTTACCAACAATTTCCTTGAATTGGTATATTCTGGCGGTGGAAGTTAGTGTATGGTTTCCAGCTGCTGTAGTTAATGTGATTTGGGTGAAATTTTGAAAGTAATCACTTATTTAATTGTTACTTAGCTACATAATATTGAGAAATTGAGCTGGAATTTGCTATTATGACAAGTTTTTTTTTTTTATTAATTTGGGTTGAATTTGATATTTTAAGCTGGAAATTTTGTTTGTATGCTGATTTTTGAGCTGCTCCATTTGTGAAATTTGAGTTGGAAATTGTTTTGGTATGCTAAATTTGTGTTGTTCGGCTACAAATTGGAATTGAAATAATAGCTAGAATTTGTTCAGGCTTGTTTCTTTTGAATTGCAAGCTAAAATTGTTATGAGCATGCCATTATTTTGAACATTTTGAGTTGGAAATTTGCAATTTCGAGGATTGATTATTGTGATAGCTGCTCTGTGGTCTGTTTGAGTAATTTTGATTTGTTGAAATTTTCGTTTTCTGGTTGAGGTTTGCATCCTCTGAATACTCTACTTTCCTTATTTGTGATCATCTGACTATGTCGGCGAAATTTGTCATTGATAAATTTGATGAGAAAGGAGACTTCAGTTTATGGAAGAGGAAGATGGAAGCCTTGTTAGTGCAACAAAATGTTGCAAATTGCCTTAGATAATCATTCTAAGGATTTGGAAGAAAACATTGACGAATTCAACAAAATTTTGTAGTGACCTGGCCAATTTTGAAGAGAGGAAATTAGATGGTGAGAACCAAGTTATGATCCTCCTCGGTTCGTTACCCAAAAATTACGTAGAGCTTAAATCACTCATTAAGTACGGTAGAGAGACTTTGACCCTAGACTTTGTTTTGGATTCTTTGAGATCTAGGGATTTAGAGATGAAAATTGAAAAGAAGGATTCTTAGGCCTTGTTTGCAAAGATTAAGTCTTCTAAAGGCCAAGACAGTTCGTCACGTAAATCGATCTCTAATTCTGCAAAGGGGAAACAACCATTGGAGCAGAAGACATTTACTTGCAATTACTGCAGGGAAGATCATCATACTAAGTATGAATGTCCCATTCTAAAGAGGAAAGGTAATTGCCTATTAGGATAGTTGACGATAATTCAACTAACGTCCTCGAAGATTCTGATTCGGCTGAGGTGCTCTTGGCCAAAAATTCTGAAAATTTGGCCCCTTCTAATATTTTGTGGATTATGAACTCTGGTGGTTCATTCCACATGTCCCCTTATGAGTACAATTTTGAAAATTTGGAAATTCTGAAAAATGGCAAAGTTTTGTTGGCATAAATAACCTTCAACTTGACATTAAGGGAGTAGGTTCTGTTCGGTTTAGCATGGATGACAATTCTGTTAAGATGCTAACAGATGTGAAATTTGTTCCAGGTCTTTAGCGAAACCTTATCACGTTTGGTGTTTTAGATGCTGCTGGTTATAAATTTGTTAAGAATCAATTTGAAAATTTGAAAGGTTTTTCACCAGAAGTTAATTGTGTTGTTGATTCAACTTATGCATTTGAAAATCCATTTGTTGAGCCTTCAGTGCTTGTCAATGACATTGCATGTTCAGATCCTATCTTAGTTGTTCTTAAAACCGAGGATGTTCCTGCTAGTTTAGATTGCGTTCAGTTGTTCGATAGGGAGTTGGCTCGTTGTTAGATTTTTTGTGTAGAATGTTTGTGGTGAAACTTGAAATTTGTTTGCTCATTGCCTGTTTTTGCTGGTTTGTGATTAAGTCTGATCTAGAGGGTATTGTATACTCTCATTTTGATGCAGATTCTTTTTCTTTCGGTTACATACATGAAGAGGGGATAGATATTCTTTCTCCGTTTGTGTTCTTGTATGTATCCTCATTGTTGGGATTTGGTTGCATTGATCAGTTTCGGTTGCAGTGTTTTGAGCAGTTTTTCTCTTTCATGATTGTCTACTCGTTTGCAAGAAATCTATTTTGATTATGGCTTTGTAAGAGATCGTTTTGCTCATTATGTTTTTAGCGAGACTTCTAGTGCAAGTTTGCATCATCTGTTTTATGGCTATTTGTAGATGATTTTTTGGTTGCATCTGGTTGTTTGGAGTTTAAAGATCTCTTGACTTGTTGCAGTATTAAGATTTCTTGGTTTGTGAGTTTGGTATGGAAGTGATTTATTTCTGTTCGTTTGGAGTATTTGTTTGTGCTTCTGTTTCTTGCCATTCTAATAACACAGTTTGTTAGTTTGTTCAGCAGTAACATGATTTTGACATATTTTGGTGCAGCGTTCTAAGCATTCAGATTTTTTATTTGGGCTATTATTATTTGAGGGTCATTATGATTCTGAATGCATTTGTTTATGAAGAGTCAGTTTATACTAGTTTTGTTGTCTCTAATTTGTGCTACTTATGTTGTTTGAAAGGGTATTGTCCCATTTGTTTTAATTCCATGTTACTTGGCAACATTTGTTTTATGACGTCTGTTTTCGAAGATGTTCTTTGAAGAACAGGTTCAAGTGTCGATGGTGGATTGAGTTCATCGTCCTGCTGAAATTCTGAATTCTGAAGTCTTGAAGACTGTTTTGATTTGCTCTACATGGGCGAATTCTGAGCCAAGAGAGTTTAGAATTCTGAGCCAAGATAGTTTGGTATTTTGTTCTGAGCTGCTTTGCTTTGGTAGCATTCTGAACCAGGTGAGTCTGACATTCTGTTATGATTGTTCAGTTCGAACAAGTACTAATCCAGTTTTGTTTGGAATTCTGATTGCCATTTTGTTTTATGATATGTACTTCAAGAGGGTATTTTGTTATTGAATTACACATCATATATTAGCCCTAGATGAGTTAATATTTAACTTGGGTTAATTAAAGGTTAGTTTACTAATCATGAGAGATGTGGATTTGGTGCTTATATATAAAGCACATTTGAGAGTGAGAGTAGAAACCCTAGCCACCTTTGAGAACCCTTGACATTCAATCAATGGAATTATGATGGTGGATCGAATAAGCTCAATCGATCCATAACAGTGGAGTAGGGACGTTCTCGAACCACTATAAATCCGGTGTGCTTTGTCACTCTTTTTCATTATCCTTCTTTATTTGGTTTGATTTTCATCTCAATTTGGTTTGATTTAGAATAGATCTAGAATTTGCACTTTGACTTGGTATAGATCTACAATTTTGATTCTACATGCTACATCTTAAGAAAAATGGAGACATCAGAAGTTAGATTTAGAAAAGTAAATTGAAGACATTACACAATAATGCTAGCATAGAAAATCCCCAAATGAGAACTAGAGGGAATCTGGGTTGATTTACAAATTACATGAAATTAATGGAACTCAAATAAGAACAAAATCAGTAGAAGAAGTAAAAATGAGAGTGAGGATAGAAAATTATAATGGGTTGGGTTTCAATTAAATGAGTACAAAGATTAAAGGGCGAAATTGAAATAGGGAAGGACCATCAACAATGGCGTTTGAACTCTGTAATTTGCGATCTGGAGAATTTGATTTAGCCAAAAACGAATTTCTCAGACCCTAAAACGTTTCGAGAATTGATGTTGTCGGCTATCATTTCTCCATTCTGGATCTAATCCTCAATATCAAAATTAAAAAAAAAACCCAATAAAGAAAAATATAGCTGCTCTAGAATCAAGAAATTCAGAGTTCAAACTCACGGGAACAATATGATTTTGAAATTTCAGTGACTTCCATCATCCTTGCATTTACCGCCACCTCCTTTTATGCTATGTTTTCAATTACTTCCATGTGTGATAAAATTTCAGTGACGACAAAGAAATCAACTAGTTCCGCCCAGGACAAAGAGTTTTGTTTAGAATGAGAGAGAGTTGAGAAAGAAAAAATAATAGATAAAAATTATTATTACTATTATTTTGCTCACGGTCAATATAATGGCCCAACCCATCGCTAGCAAAGATATTGTCCGCTTTGGCCCAATGGCTTCACAACTTTGTTTCTCCCCCTATAAGAAAAACGCGTCTTGCTAAGGAAAGGTGTCCACACCCTTTATAAGGAGTGCTTCGTTCCCCTTCCCAACCGATGTGGGATTCCCCTATGGGTTTCCACCTCCCCTTAGAGGTCCAGCATCCCGATGGACCTGGTACACCGATTCGATGCCTGGCTCTGATACCATCTGCATTATCTTTCACTGAGCAATTTCTAGCGAAATGGCCCTCCTTGCCGCCCCAAGTGTTTCTTACCGCATGCCTTACAGTCCCTCAAGTTCTGTTGCTCAAGCCTGGGGTGGCGTCGCTCAGATCTATACTCGCGCTGATCATATTTCTAGTATGTTTGCTCCGGCCATTTTCCTCTGTTCTTATCATGATCGTACCTTGATCTCGACTCTCCGAGTCCAAACGACCTGGAAGGCTCAAACTTCCTTTTAACACCTTGATTGTTTACAGGCGAGGGAACTACGTAACCAACCTTCCTAAACTTCCTGTCCAAATTCTTTGCTTTCTCCACACAGTCTCAAAAAGTGGTTGGGGAAACCCATAGGGGAATCCCACATCGATTGGGAAGGGGAACGAAGAACTCCTTATAAGGGTGTGGACACATTTCCCTAGCAAGACGCGTTTTCTCCATAGGGGGAGAAACAAATCCGTGAGGCTAGTGGGCCAAAGCGGACAATATCATGGCTAGCGATGGGTTGGGCATTACAGTCAATCTCTGGTGTATAAACGGAGATAGATGTATGTTTTATTTAAGAAAATTAACGGTCCCCTTTCTTCCCATTCTTCCTATCTTAAAAATAGGTATTTAAAACCTCTCATAAACCCCAAGCTTGAATAATGACAAAAGATCAACTTGGAATTTGAGGTCCCTCACGTGACTAATTTATCCTTTCTTTTAATTTTATTTTTAAGTTGGAATTTGAGGTCCCTCACGTGACTAATTTATCCTTTCTTTTAATTTTATTTTTAAGTATACACACCCCAAATCGCATTATGTACGATTTATAAAAGACATCGTACAGTTAGGTAGCAAAGAACCCTAAACAAATTAAGCAAACAAATTTAAAATTAAAATATTTAATTATGTTGAACAAAAATATTTTATCATCATTTACTTTTTTTTAATTGTTATAGATTCCCAAGAATAGTTACAAAAAGAAAAGAAAAGAAAAATTAAGAACAAAATTTCTGAATTAAGTAAAGAGTTTTAAAATTTTAAAATTAGTTATTTCACAGTTTTATTTATTTGATTTATTCATGATTTAATTACGAGGTTTAATTATATTTGACTAACATATTTTATCATTATTTAATTTGTTTTTGAAATTTTCTAGGTAGTTACAAAAAAAACTCTAAAACATAAGGGGTAAAATTGCCTATTATTTCCAATAATAAAATTCGAAATAAAAAAAGAATTAAATTTAAATAGTTATTTCCTTGATTAATTAATTATAGTAATTTCACTAGTTATCCTAACAAAAAAAAAGAGTAAAAGTAATTAAAGGAGAATACATTTTTTAAAAAGGTAAAAAAATATAAATAATATTGTTGACTGAGAAATTTCGACCAATAAAAAATTGTCACATTTAAAATTAAATATTGAGTCAATTACAAATCAATAATTGTCCCAAAATTAATTGGATTAAAAGTCAGTTCATTTGCAATGTTGGCTCTCATATTAAGTTGAGCCTAAGTGTTTGTGAAATCGTGAACTCAACTGATAATAGATAATTAGATTGGTTTATGTTCGCCAAAACGAAGTTCGTATGAAAAATACGCAAAGTGCAAGATTTTCCAAGAATGTGCAAGTGTACACAGTCGTATTTGCAGCAAGTTTTAAAGTAAGTAAGATTGTGTCCTCAGGGAATTGTAATTTATTCGGTAACACTATGAAGTACGAGTCAAGACAATAAAACATGAATGAAATTTTGGAATATTTTTTCTTTTATTAAGTTCTACTACTCAAATACTAATTGATAGGTGTCGGAATTCACAAGTTATCTTTCGCTAGATTCAACAACAGGCGGTTCAACTTACCCGCATGGTTCTCTCGAACTGGCCGTCTAATGTAAATCACACCCTAGTACCTCTTATTTCTAAGTGAGAACGAATTGCAAGTGCTAACTTAACAAAACCTAAGGCAGTTATATGAGTTGTTTATCCTAATCTCTCGAACATGTCAAAAGAAAGGCAGCCACTCGGATACCTTGCTCGCATCTACTCGACTATTCTTCGCACCGCGAAATACATAACTTGTAAATTTCGAAAGTGAATTTAGCTACTCATGTTCAACATTGCAAGCGATAAAAATGTAATGTAAATTTCCATAAATAACAAAGTTTCCAATTAAACAGTAAATGGCAAGGTCTACAACTTCTAGACTAGCTAATGCGAAATAACGAAACAACTAAAAAAAGTTAACCAAATAAGAACAGCCTGGCTCGACACGAAGATCCACTATGAACTTTGCAATTCTCCGGTAGCTCTCGCTCACCTCCTTGTCGATCTCTGTTTCAGTAGCCGTATTCTTCTTCTTCAGAAAATTCTCCCCTTTCTCTTTCGATCCAAGTTCCTTATAAAGGCTCCGTTACTGCATTCGAGTTTATCGCTGGTTCCCCACGATCTATCATGTTTCTGCTTTTTCTGTTTACAACGTGTGGTCGTGGCTTGATCTATTCCTTGGTGTTCATCGAGTTGTCCAATTGGTCAAAGTTTCCTCAAAGCAGCAGGTTCGCTTCTTGCGTTCGCTGTAAATGTCATGCTAAGAAAACAAAAACATCAGAATGTTCATATGCTTGTAAAAAAAAAATTCTTAGCTTCTGAAAGATTTTCTCAGGGTCGCGAATTGTCTTTTCGCGGTCGCCTATGCTAAAACGCAAACGTATATACCTGGGTCAGTTGTATTCTTTCGTTTATATTCCTAGGCCAGTAACTCTCAATTACTTGGAGAGTTATCACTAAGCCTATGTATTAGACCTAAAGATTCACGAATCTCAGCTCAATTGCCGAACCTAAAGATCCATAAGACCTAATTCCAAGAGTTAGGCCTAAAGGGCCATGAAGCCTAGACCCATATGTCCATGAGAACTCTATAAATAGAGAGCTCCCACTCATTTGCAAAGGACTTGGACTAGGACTAGAGATGTCCATTTAAACCGTGGGGTCGGGGTCCCGTGGGGACCCGCCTCGAACAAGGCAGTGAATCCCCGATTTCATGGGGAATGAGGAAGTGAATGGGGAGAAAATTTTCCCTGATGACTAAATGGGGATGGGGATGGAGAACGTGATCACCATCCCCGTTTCCCCGACCCCGCCGTGATATTTCTTTTTTAAAAGATAATTTTCTTATTTCAATAAAAATGGTACCATTGGTTGTTTAGTTACTTGTATTTTGTTTTTTAAAAACATTGAGCCAATTTATTTTGATAAATTTTATGGAATATATTGGTATAAGAAAAAAAAAAGATAGTGATATTTTATTGAGTGGATAGCTTTTTTAAAATAAGGATACAATAATTTTTTTTAAAATATGAATACAGTAGCTTTTTATAGATTTGTTTACTCTATCTTATAAGCTTCTTATTTAAAACTAAAAAAACTAATACATTAAAATATCAAAATAAAACTATTGAAAATTATATTAAAAAAACAAATAGGGAAAAATTCCCCGTGAGAGAACTCGATCCCAACAAGTTCCCCATGGGGAATCCCCCACCCCGATCCTCGCAAAATAATATGGTGAATTTGACGGGGATGGGGAATAGAAATGGTGGCGGGGATGGGGATGGTAAAGTCTTCCCCGTCCCCGCCCCGCCCCGTGGACATCTTTAACTAGGACCCTAGCTTGAGAACTATAGACAGAAGACTCAGAATTATTAGTCAATGAGTAAGAAAATTCATAGATCAAGCTTCAGAATTCACAACATTCAACGTCAAAGGCTCTAACAAATTGATCATCTTCTCAACAAGTCATAAACTAATTAGATCAACAAGTCAGACACCGATCATCTAGGCAGATCAATAAGTCAGAGATTGGTCCAAAGATCAACAAGTTAGAGACTAATCATCCAAGAAAATCAATAAGTCAGAGACCGATCCAAAGATCAACAAGTCAGTGACTGATCATCGAGGAAGATCAATAAGTCAGAGACCGATTCAAAAGATCAACAAGCCAAACACCGATCATCTAGGCAAATCAATAAGTCAGAAACCAATCCAAAGATCAACAAGTTAGAGACTGATCATCTAAGAAGATCAACACAAGTCAAAGTATGATCTAAAGACAAATCCAACATCAACCAAGTCAACCTAGAGGTCTATCCAACATCAACCAAGTCAACCTTGAGAACAAGCTGTGAAACTCTCAAGACAAATCCAACCTTGATATCAAGTTGTGATGCCCTTGAGACAAATCCAACATTGAGAACAAGTTGCAAATCCCTTGAGAGCACATTGTGAAGCCCTTACACTCGCACATATTTAAATCAATAAAAATAAAATTTTTAATTTACACGTGTTTCGACTCAGTCTATCTATCAATTTCTTGTGGTTACAAATAGAAATGAAATAGAAGAAATAGAAGAAAATAAAAATGGAATGAACAAATGTGAATAAATACACCAAATGGGTCGGTTGCGTGGATGAATATCTTATTGGGTGTTAATCCATATCAACTTTACAATCACGAGTTCGAGTCTAAAAATCGATATTTGGCTAAATCATAAGAGAAAAAGCTCAATCATAGTGGAAGGATTAAGGTTAAGTTAAGATGTGAGTTAAGTTGAGAATTAAATTAAGTTGTGTTTAGTGGCCAAACTTATGTAAGCTGGAGTTAACTTGAGTTTTTAAAAATTATTCTAGGTATTAAGTAATATCTTTACTTTTCAATTTATTTTTGACGATATATAAATTACAAGTGGTCATTAATTTTAAAGGATAAGAAAATTATATTGAATATTTGAAATTATATTTGATATCTATTTATTCCAATTCTCAATAGATCTCTAACTTAATTTTCTCTTTTAAAAAAGTTTAATATCTATTATTCTGAATTGTCCTTTACTTAATATTTCAAATCGTTTATATCTACTTGTTACAAATATAAAAATATTCTAAAAAGTGTCAAAATGATGTCAATAAAAAAATGGAAATTGTAGTAACTAGACTACACTAAAAAGTATTTACTAAAAAATCGTAATTATCAATTTTTCCTTAATACCATTTTGCCCTTCCTCACATTTAATATTGAATTTTTGAATTAAAACACCTATTTTGCATACTTTCCATTATTTTAAAACATACAATATTTAATTGTCAACCCTTTTAATGTAAATTTCTTTTTCATTTATCTCTCATCTTTATTCCTATTTCTTTTTTCGTTTCAGTTTTCTTCTACCATTCTCCATTCCTTCATTTTCGTTTCTTCAGTTTCATTCATTCTCTCTTTCACATTCTGGCCACCACGTAAATTGTCATCAACCACAAAGCTCCTATTGGACAGTATAATCATACGACTTCAGTCATCTCCTCTCAATAATCTTCGTTTTTCATAGTGTTTTTATTACGTTTTGTTCCTTATTCATCATCATTTGTAGGTTACTGTTCGTTCCCATATAATCGTGATCCGATATGTCTCAGATTGTTCTGTATGATAGGTTTTTATTCCTATTATTTCATTTATGTGCATTTAATTCATTTATATTCCAATTTTTAGAATGTCAAAAATCATGTTTAGAAATGCAGTAAAATCATATGTAGAACAGTAGTATCTTCGTACTTTCCAATCCATATTATGGTATAATTGACTGTATACACATCTACAAAAATGTATGAATTAGTATATACCGTACATCACACGTCCTCAATTTCTATATAGCCGAAGAAACTGTATAATCGAGTATATATCGTATGTTCATACTATGTTTTTAGGTTAGTTATAATGTATATCTTCTTCTTATAGGTTCACCAATCATTCCATTTGAAATTGCATAGAGTGTTATTTACAATGTCAATATTCCTGTTAAGAAATATATTAAAATCATATTTAGAACAATATTATCTACGTACTAAAATGTCCAAGTCCTGATATACTTGAGTATTATCTACTGTAGTTTTCCATGTACTGTTATATTATTGTCTAAACTATACAAAACTCTATATGTTTCAATATTTCATTCTACATAATATATAACTTACATGATACATTTATTGTTTATTATTCATTCTATTCATGTCTAATACATTTTTCGTACTCATATTACTATTCATTACATTTCTATTCTACAATACGGTATTGTTTATACATGTATATTATACGACTTATAATATAGAACAATACTGTTTGAACATTTTTGTAATACTATACAAATTTTCCTTATAGGTTCAACGAGCATCCCAATATGTATTGCACATAGTGGTTAGTGGGATGAAAATGAGATGTACCATAATCATGAAGTAGCTGAAGAGCGTCGCATAAATATTGAGGAACGCATTCACCTAATGATGGTTTTACATTACAGTCTGTTTATATGCCGAACACTTTCAATTTCAATTTTGTAACCTATGAGATGTTTTTTTTATTTATTACTGATCTCACTTAAAATAATAATTTTTTTTGAAGTTGTTCTAGCAGTATGAGTCTCTATCAATTCACAAATATTACGTATGTTATTTCTCAATATTTTACTATACGGTATTGTACATTCAAAATTACTTGTTCGCTCAAACATATTAAATCACACTACAAGTATCCATATCAACAAATTAAACACTTTTAAAAAAACACAAAGTTTTTAAATACAGTATGGTACATGATATATTATGGTTGTAATGTATATACCAAGTTATTTCAATAATGTGTGGTTATCAAACGTGTTCTGATTTCAATCAACGAAATTGAACATTTAACAGCTCATACGGTTTATTTATGAATAAAACTACCAGAATCAAATAACATGTACATTACTACTAACTATATTGTATGTAAATCACAATTGTATCGTCAACAAGAGCATAGCTCTATTGGCAACTTGTACAACCTAGTAATCATGAGGTATAGGTTCGAATCCCCTCACCCAATATTTGTTTTATAAAAAAAAATCACAACTATACCTTGGACAATGTAAATAGAACCATAACTAATAATTCAAAAAATATATAATATATTTATTTTTAAAGATATTGAAATGGTACTCTAATTTAATTTTAAAAACTAAAAACTTTATAAGATAAAAAAGCAATCATAGTCATACCATACACAAATTATACGGAATAATTAATACATAATATTGTATTAATATACTATACTGTACTAACAACATATAATATTGTATTAATAATAAATAATAATACAAAATATTGTATTAATACCCTAAATTATACCGTATATTTGATTATGAATGCAAAAAAACAAAAAAAAATAATCAAATTTGCCTTGATCTGCTATTATTTTGTGAAATTGGACTATCTAGCACAATTTCCCTTTGTTTTGAGCATGTTGCTAATACTATGGAGTCTATAAAAAAAAAAATTAGTTCATAATTCATATAATATGATTTTGAAATTATTTTTGTTGATTGAGAAATTTCATCCAATCATAAATTGACACGTCATTATCCCAAATTTAATACGAAATTAAATTAAATTTTGGGACAATATTTCTCAAAATTAAATTGGACCAAAAGTTGGTTTATCTTGAATTTGGATCAAAATTAAACCAGGCCCCAATTCATTTAATGAACCAAGCCAAGGGTCAGGCCCAAGCTATGGTCTATAGAGCCTTATAAATAGAGGAGCCCTCCTTCATTTGAAGGGGGCCAGAAATCAAAAATTCTAGAGAGAATCCACCAAACTGAAGACTCTTCAAATCTCTAAGGATCAAACACTCTTTTGATGTCTAAAATCACTTTGAATGCCACCCAAACACAAAGAACATGTATCATGTTCTTCACGTGGATTATGCAAAGAGATCAGCAAGTTAGAGACCGATTATCATACAAGATCAACAAGTCAAAAACCAATCATCATAGAAGATCAACAAGTCAACGATCGATCAAAGATCAACAGTCAAAGACCAATCACCATACAAGATCAACAAATCAACCACCGATTAAAGATCAACAAGTCAAAGAGCGATCATTATAGAAGATCAAGAAATCAACGACCAATCAAATATCAACACATCAGAGACCAATCATCATACATGATCAACAAGTCAACGACCAATCAAAGATCAACAAATCAAAGACCGATCATCATAGAAGATGAACAAGTCAACAACCGATCAAAGATCAACAGTCAAAGACCGATCTTCATAGAAGATCAACAAGTCAAAGACCGATCATAATAGAAGATCAACAAGTCAACGACCGATAAAATATCAACACGTCAGAGACCAATCATCATATAAGATCAACAAGTCAAAGACCGATCAAACATCAACAAAGTCAACCTTAAGAACAAGCTGTGAATCCCTCAAGAAAAATCAAACATCGAGAACAAGCTGTAAAATCCTCGAAACAAGTCAACCTTAAGAACAAGCTGCAAATCCCTTGAGACAAGTTCTACCTCGATAATAAGCTATATATCCCTCGAGATATATGTATATGAGAGAGAAAAAAATAGAGGAATAAATTAGAGATTGTACTCCACATCGCACATATTCAAATCAATATATAAACCCAAATTATTAATTTACACGTGTCTCGATTCTATTATATATGTCAAAATCTCGTGTTTACAAATTAGCATGCCTAGTGGGACCATCTCTACCTCCCATCTCACTCTCTCTCGTATAAGTTAAACATAATGTTTGGAGAAGGTGCATCAAATACTATTTCTTAAGAAGTCTCAATCACAACATTGAACGTTGCATTAAAGGTAGATACTTCAAAGACTTACACTGGGTCTATCACACGCAGCCGTTCCAAGTCCTTTATTATAACGACATCTCACACAACATCTGATGTGATCGCGAACAGAATCACAAAATGACTTGAGAAAAGTTTTGATGATTTTTTTGTAAAAGATAACACGTTGTTAGAACAAGTCGATTTTAGCGTCGATCAACTAGAAGAGTCATAAAATCCTGATGTAATGTTTGCAATGATGGTTGGTGTAGAACCCGATGAAAAAATGGTAGAGTTTGAAAGAAGACTTGAAAAAATACATAAAATAATTAAGGAAAGATATTTGGAAATTGCCTACCTCAAAAGTCGGATGCATAACTGAGAGACGACTAAATAAATCTAGACTCCTGTTGAACGAAACAATGAAAAAGGAAAAAACACTTTCATGAAGAAGCAACCACAACTACATTCACCCTCGGTCGCTTCTTTATATGTCCAACAATTGTAGGACATGATCGTTAACTCTATTAAAGCTCAAACTAGTGGGCCGACTCAAAATTTCTTTATGTATTCTAAGCCATATACAAAAAGGATAGATAACTTGAGGATGCATGTATTTTTTGTTTTTTGAAAACCAGAAAATCGGAGCTTCGCTCCCCTATACCCGGGGCACCATTGGTCCGTCCCTAGACTGTGGCACCGGGATACTTCGAAGGGTATTCTAGTTTACGCGCTTTCTAGCGGCCTCAAACCAATGATCTCTCAAGGAAGCATGCCTTGAAGTCCTTAGCCTCAACTGCTGGGCTGCCCTTTGGGGACAACTTGATGATGCGTCTAGGATATCAACCACCTAAGTTCCCAATAGTTTGACAGAAAAGGCACTCCCAAAAAAAATTGTTGTTCAATTTGTAGAGACCTACGAAGCTGCTGGTACTCAAGGAAACCTTTTCGCCAGACAATTCGTCCCAACCATAAAAAAGAATGTGTTTGACAGGTACATTGATTTAGAGGTTGGAGAATAATACACAGTTGTGAAGAATTAAAGAGAAAATTTCTTAACCAACTTTACAATACAACATGAAATGTTAGCATGATTAAATTGAAAAATGCAAAGCAACAAAGAGGCGAACCCTTCGTCGACTACATCTACCGCTGGAGAGCTTTGAGTCTCAATTGAAAGTATCGCATCAACAAAATAACATCCATAGACATGTGCATCCAAGATATGCATCTGGGTCTTGTCTACATCCTATGAGGAATAAAATAGAACAGTTTAAAAGAGTTGGCAACTCGTGCTCACGACATGGAATTGAGCATCATCAGCTAACCAGTGTGATTGCGATTCCAAATGCTAATACACTAAATAGTAATTAATTCTAAGTAGACTTATGTTAAGTAAACTCGGAATCACATACGCGCAAGGATACGCGGTTAAGAATTGCAGCAAGTAGCAAGTATATAAAATTTATGGATCCCACAGAGATTGATGTCTAAAGCTAATACTGTTTAAGTTAGAGTCATGCAGAAAAGTAAAGAAGCATGTGTTGTTTGAGTTAAGTGGTTTTGTTTTATAAAAATAATGAAATGCGGAAAATAAAATACTAATGCATGCAATGAGTAATGCTAACTAATTAATCCTAAAAGTTGCTAAACGCTCGGACTAGCCACAGACTGCCTTACTTCCTTAACAATTGTTACTTCCACAACTAATGATTTATGGTAGAGCTAGCTTTCGCTACGAATTACATACTTAGCACAGGGTAACGTAAGCATTAGTGAGGTTATCCCTAACTCCCTAAATAGTGAACATGCATTTACTTAACCTAAAGTAGCATACTAGGTCAACATGTAGATTCTCTTCCAATTCACCATAAGGTACATGCGTGGGTAACTAATCAACGCATATATATAGAGTTAAATAAGCAGCAGTGTAACACTCTATGAACTACGCTATTAACTCATTTTAATCATAAGTAACTAACATGCACTCCTATAATGCAGTCACAACAATAAACATAAGATAGAGGTTTAAATCAGCGATTTTATTACGATTATGAAATGTTCAAATATTATAAACTACTCCTAATGAAAAAAAAAAACAATAAATGGAATTGGCACGGCTGATTATGTGTAGTCCCCTTGTCAACAGTTCCCACGCATCACCATTTGCTTCTTGCACTTCAACGATCGGCTCATGGCCAACCGACTAGTTCATCGATCTTAGGTTTTTAATTTGGTATTTATAGAGTTGGATTCCTTGTTCAGCAAGTTGAGGTGAGCTGTGCAAATCTTCATAAATGTAGGATTGCATGATTTCCGTCGGGATTTATTTGATTGATGTCGTCTTAAATGCATGATTGATTTTTCGATTCTTTCCTTATTGACGTGCTCTTTTTTTAATGTGTTTTCCTTTTTGGTTTACACGCCATCTGGTCACCGTTGGCATTGTTGTCCTTTACTACACTGCTATGGAATATCCTGCTAAAAACATTGATTAGACACAGTTTATCTATAATTTAGCGCTAAAATGTGAATCCGTGCTTCCTATGCTACTTTATGAATGCATGCTGATTTTCTAAGCTATTTCTTCACATTTCTTCTATGAATGATTATTTTCTCTCTTTCATTTATAAAATAAAGCACACTAAGACAACCTAAAATACGCTCTATTTGTGAGTTATCACACCCTAAAACTTACATCATTGCTTGTCCTTAAGTAATGCTTAACCGCCTAGCTAGCTTATTTTAGTTAGTTCAGCAATTCTACTTTTTCCCGTCTACTTCCGTGAATTCTTAACACATATCTTATTTCCAGCAAGAATTTCTTTCTCTTTTCAATTTTTAAACTTTCCGAAAGATTCAGGGTTAACCTTAAAATCTTCTTTACCATGACTGTTAGATTGTTCCTCATTGCAAGTACTCCTTGTTACTCAACCTATTGTATTGCAATGAATTGTAGTCCAAAGTTTGGCCAACTTACTTTGTGAAGGTATCTATTCCAGTCCTTGTGTCCTTTGAGGATTCTATATGTTTTTCGCATTTCTCGTAAGTTGCACTCATATCTACTAAATCCCATAGTTCTTAGCCTAAATCACTTGAGCATCAAGAAATCTATCTAAGTAGAAGAATTTTAAGCTTGCACTAATGTAGACAGCGAAATACTTGAGGTACCTTTGGGCTCATACGCCTGTTCGATCTTCTTATTTTTTTGCTAGAGTACGTTGATTATTTTTTTTAAAAAGAATTCATTCTCTGGTTGGCCTCACCCCCAAACTTAAAATCTTCATTGTCCTCAATGAAGGTGAGGCTTAGTTCCCCAAAACTTGGCTATTTTTAATGTGATTGCTTCTACGCTACGTGAGTTCTTAGGCTTCCTAGCGAATTTTTGGTTATTTCTGCCATTTATGCTAAAGATTATTCTAATGCTAGGTTTGAATCTAAGGGAACTTAAGAATTCTTCAATTTGAAATATTGTTTCTGCCAGATGTAGTATTGCGATAATAGTGCTTACTAGACTTTCAAAAGAAGAATTGCTAAATTTATAGATATTATGTGAAATCAAATAACTTGCGTCCTAGATGCATGGTCCTACAAAAAACTAAACATGAAATGCATGCGAAAAGAAATAATATGTAGAAAGCATAAAAGAAGAAGAGAGCGAGACTTCCATCTAGATTTTCTTTCCCTTGCCCTTGGCTCACTCCGGATTCTCCATCTGTTTTGGAAATTCTGGCCACTCGGAGTATTCTTGAAGTGCCTTGGCAGCTTTTAAAATTAGCGCGTCCATTGAATTCGCATAATCCCAGTAGTTATCCAAATTTTTGAATATTGTCTCAAAACGTTGAACTAGACTATCTATATTTATGAGTGTTGTCTCATTTTCTTCTCTACCTTGTTCTTCTTTATTCTCTGCTTTTCTTTTACAGATCCTTAGCAATCTGTTGGTTGTTTGCGGCTGAACTCCTTGGTCCCTACACAGTTGTGTAATGGTAAGCTGGAAAAACATCTTTCTGCTATTAACTGAAGCCCATCGCTGAATATGTCCTTCAACTATTTTTCCCAAGTTCACGCTTACTCTGCTTGTGATTGCATAGAGTAGCAATGCTTGCTCCCTGTTGACTACCCTTGTGTTTGACGAAGGCGTGATCCCATTTTTTATGAACATAATTCATACGCGCAATTCTGGCTTAATATGTACTATAGGGAATGTCCATTGAGTTTTCCATTTGGCTTCTTTTACTCCAATTGTCCTTATACACTCCTTCAGTTGTGCTTTGGTTGGTCTCTTTAGGAGCTTTTGCCCTTCCTCTCTAGGCTTGTCAGGTAGGTAGAAGACTTCGTTTAGAGCCTTCAATCTACAGTCAATCGGCTGCCTTTCTACCCGAGAAAAGAATTTACTTTCTCTATTTAGGTTCTCATAGAAATGGCGAACCCAATCTTGCCTTGCATCCATTCTTGGCGTGGCAAAGATTTCCCAACCTAAGCTATCTATCTTCTGAAAGGTAGCTTTTTCATGAATGCTTCTGTCCAGCCTTGATCTCGCCAGAACCTCTTCTTTAGTAATGCCACATACTTGGCCTTGACCGATTATGCCAGAGTTAAAGTGCTGCTTGAAGCCATTTGACTAAGGTATGCAGGTCTATTTGTATTTGAAAATCTCAATGGGTTGCAGTGATCGATTCTTGCTCACAGTGGAAGATTAAATTCGGAATCATCATGCAAGGAAGGTAATCAATTTACAAGGAAAACAATATTCGGTCTAATTCTTTCCTAAAATTAAAAATGATAAAAGAAAATTGCAAAAATAGAAATACTTCCTAAAATTACGAAATCAGAATTAATTAAGGAAAATATCATAAATCTACCCTATTTAAAGCAATTAAATATTTTGCACAAAGTTAGAAATACTGGATTTTCGCATTCCAGGAATGCTGCTGAGCGATTCTGGGTGGAATCTTTGCGTTAATTCCATTCGGCATAGTTCATCCTTGTTTTGACCATATAAGGATTTTTGGGGCGACGCCATCTTTTTTCTCTTTCTCTTGCCTTTCTTCTCCATGCGCCTTTATGCGTAAACTTCCTATCAAGCACATCGTCAATAGGGTACACTATTTTATGCTACAGCTTAGTTGAATTGCCCAAGTGTCGCTGGTTCAACAAATCAATTCCTGCGATTCATCATCTGTTGTAAACGAGAAAAACTAAGGTACCATTATTGGTGGCTTGTGATTTCCTACGTTCCTTTCTTCTCCCTGTAGAACGATTGAGTTTGCATCTCCCTTTTCAGGTTGTTGTGAACTTTCATTTTTTGGATCAGCAGGTTCATCACCTTCCATGCCCTCCTATTGGCAGTTTTCATCTCCAGTTATACTCTCATCATCTGAGTTATGCTCAATATCAACCTTGGATCGTCCTTCTTTGTCACCCATAATACATTCTACTTCGTCCACCTTTAGAGTTGCGGGGTTGGCAAACCTTGCCCATGCTTCCACTTGTTCCTTATAGCGTCGCTCTTGTTCTCTTTCTATCTCTGTTGCAAGCTGTAGTTCCTTGGCCTCTTTCGCTCTTACAATTGTAGCCAATCGAAAATCCTCCCATGATAGTTCTTCCTCATAGAGAAAATCCAGTGCTGCTTCATTAAGTACATCGGCTTCTAGATATTACGGATTCTTGTGGTTAGCAAATATTTTTTCACCTAAAATAGAGAAGCTTGACTTCAAGTTTACACAATCTTTGTCATTTCATGTGGAGAATATTAGTAATCCTTTTCATAACAGAATTCTTCTTCAAAATTTTCCAATTTGTCATTATCTGGTTCATTAATGACATTGATATCTTGATTTTTTATGGGTTCTTTTGAGTTATATAGCTTATTGAGTTTTTCTTCAATTTGACTTAATAGGTCACCTTTTGAATCGAGTTTTTCCACTTTATTCAACATTGTGGGTCTAAAAAGAGGAATTGTTATATCAATTTGGGGTATTATTTTATCAATTTTTGGACTAGATGTATTCGATATTGTTAAAGTAGGAGTCTACTTAATATTTCCTTCAACCTTTTCAACTTCGTGTGCAACTGTTGAGAGAATTTTATTTAAAAAATTATTTTAATGTCGGATGTTTCTAATATATCCTTTAGAATTGGTTGACTTTTGTTGTCACAAGTAACACTTTTGAATGGAGAGGCTTTAACCGTTTCCCTATAATAATTTTCAAATTCTAATACTTCTAGCGGAGGATGAGTAGAATGGATATCTCCTTTTAACGAAGTTTTCCACTTTGATTGGGAGAGAACATTGATTGATGACTCCATCCACGTAAAGAATGGAATGTTTTCACTAATTTTCTATGTACCAAAGTACCATTGATTCCTAAGATTTGATCTTTCTTCTTCGGTGTATTCTTCAAAGAAAGCATTCCTTTTTTAGATATTCTTTTTAGAAATAAAGTCTTTTTTAAGTACTTCTTTATTAATTGAGAATTTCTTGCTAATAACATTTATTTGACTTTCAAAGGTAGATTGGACATCCATGCCCATTTGGGTTGGAGACTTTGATCCATCTCCATATTGGATTGAAGCTTATTATTATTATTATTATTATTATTTAACCATTAATAAGATAGTTGTACTAATGGTGAACTTGAGGTACTAAATTGTGAACTTGAGGTTTCCTTTATCGTAGGAAAGGAGTGTTGTTCTTCTTGGAACTTAACCTCAACACTTCCATTATTGTGTTCAATAATATGGATAGGTTGTGAATTTCTTCGTATTGAGGGACTCACATCATCAAAGTTCCAAGTGAAATTCCTTGTGATTTGTCCCCATGAAAGTGTCTTTGGAATTGTAATTGTAGATTTATCCAAATTAGCTTTAATAAGCATAGTAGACCTCATTGGAGACGATCTAAGAGCTCTTGGAAAGATTTTGGTATTCATTAATCTATAATACATTCAAAAGATAACAATCACAACATGAGTATCTATTTTCATGTCTAGATTTTTTGAGTATATAGCAAGCATAAGAGCCGATAATATATTTGGATAATAGTTATAGTAGATCGGTCAATTTTCTAAATTAGAATGAACATTACTTAATAAATAATTTGAGAATTTTTTATGACATTTATCTCTTAATGAGAAAAGAATAGGTATATCAAGAGTAAGTATGAATAAGGGTTTGACTGCAATCTGAACTAATTCAACTGGGAGATAATTAAATTCTTCTCTATGTTGTAAGATTAGTTTTTTTGAAAACATATTAATCGTTTCTATATTGTTATCAACAGGGATGTTTTATTTGAAAATTTTAACACATATATGCTCGTTAAGAAAAAAAAAAAGTTGAGCAATGGTAGATAGTTTTAAGATCTACCTTTTGAATTGTCCGATTTTTAAATTAATTTTGGATCTTTACAATTTAAAGTTATTGATTCATCGTCCTTAAAATGGTGCCTTCTTTGAATTTATTATTCTTTTTTAAAAAAATGAAACCTAAAGTTAGTTAAAATTCTTGTGAATTAGCCCCTTCATCGTTACCATCCTCAAATACAACATTGATGCTATTGGACATGGAATGAGAAGGACTCGGATCAGTCAGCGACTCAACCTCGATCAGAGTGAAGTGGTGCGGTTAGATATAATGTGACATAACTCATCCTTAAGCCTTCCCATGGAAATTTGCATACTGAAATCAACTTTGTTTTTATAGTTCGATATTGAAGCCCCAAGGTTTGTGTTTCAATGACCAATCGCAAGTATTGGTCGATTTCCTCAGTATTGGAGTAAAAATTTATCTTATTCTTCAGTCTTCACTTTCTTAAACGCCATCCTAAGAAAATTAATATTTAAAGTCTTAATCTCTAAATTTTCAAACTCTTCAAGGGATTTTAGGTATTCATGAGAACTGAAGTTAATTTTGAATTGATTCTTGAAAATTTTCTTGGAGCTTCGTTTTTCCTCCAACCTTTTATCCTCCGAGTAAGGGGTGCATATATATATATTTTTTCATATTATTATTTCAATTTCTTCGTAACCCAACTCACACGTCATTTCTCAAATACGACTTTTTTTTTCAACTTCAATGCAATTCGATCCCCACTACATTGCACTTCCAGGTAAGTATTCACTATCTTTGTTTTGCAGATTGGTCACCATCAATGTTCTAGTGACCATACAAAATTTGATCTAACAAGGAGAGTACCTTCACTGTCATGTACTCCTCCAGCCTACAATCTTTTTTATTTTATACAATTTCAAGTGAAACAAATGCTTTCCACGAGTACGCACACAAATGTAAGCACGTTTAACATGAAACCTTTGGTGTCCATATCGATGCATAGTGAATTTCAACAAACTTTGATTTTTGGCTTTGCAGATTGGTTGCCATCAATGTTCTAGTGGTTACACACGATTTGATGTAACAAGAAGAGTACTTCTACTGCCATGTACTCCTCTAGGCCTAGAATCTTTCTAGTTTTGTAGAGTTTCAAGTGGAGCAAACGCTGTCCACAAGTACGCACATAAGTGTAAGCACATTTAACATTCATCTCTTGGTTTACATATAAGTACACAGTGAATTCCAGCAAAATTTGATTTTTGTTTTGCACATTTGTCGTCATCTACATTTCAGTGGTTACACACGATTTGATGTAACAAGGAGAGTATCACCACTGTCATAGATTTCTCTAGCCTACAATTTTCTGATTTTCTACAGTTTCACGTGGAGCAAATGCGGTCCACAAGTATGAAGACAAGTGTAAGCACGTTTAAGCCCCTTGAGATGTACATATAAGTATAGTGAATTCCAACAAAATTTATGATTCCAACTACCATGCATACAATACTATGTTATTTTTTGTTACTTATTAAATTTTTGTTTAAGAATTTAATATTAATTTATTACGATATATGTCAAATCTATGTTGCTATTGTTTTGTTTTCTAGATTTCATAACAAAATAACCATACAACTTTTTTATTTTGAAAACAAAACAAGGGTTCAAATATTTTTTACTTTACAGATTTATTTTTGGGTTGTTGGAATTTTGATCTTGTTTTATTAAAATATTTAAATTTTGGTGGGCAGTTAGAATTAAATCTAAAATCCATTTTAATAATTGACATAAATTAAAAGTAGGGAAATCGCGGTAGATAGTCAAATTTCACAAAATAATTGCATATGTAGGCAAATTTGATTTTTTTTGCATTCATAGTCAAATATAAAGTATAATTATTACTTATTGTACAGTATAATTTAGGGTATTAACATAGTATTTTGTATATTATTAGTGTCGCAACGTCATCGTGACGCGGAGCGGCCGACGTCTGTAGCGGGTGTGATTGGTCACCCATAAAAATAAAAAAGAAAAAAAGAAGAAAAAATGGTCTACAAAATCAGATTTAAAGTTTGGGAGTGTAGGGAAGGTGTTAGCACCCCTACACCACCACGGTTGCCACATTTTATTTTAAAATTGTCCTATTATTTTAAAAAAGAAAATATTTTTGTACTTTATGTTTTAATGTCCCAAATGATATTAATTCACATTTATCGAATAAACATGAATTATTAAATATAGGTGGCTCTAAGACATTAGGAAAATTATTGGAATTTATTTTGAATTCCAAAATAAATTCCTTACTCAAGAACATTAGAAAAAAAATATTAACTAATGATCCATCATCGAATTACTTTTGAGAAATTTCATGTATTTCTTAGAATATTATCCAAGAAAGAAACACTACTAAATTCTCTAAAAAATGTTTATTTTAAAACGAAAATAATTTTAGGAGAATTTGTATTTTTGGAGTTTTGGAAGAAACCCAAAAAGAAAACACTACTTTTACTCCAATTTAAAATAATTTTTTTTTAAAAAAAACAAGATGGATTGAGGATTTAAAACGAAGGGTTCTTATTTTAGAAATTCGTTTTTAATACAATTTCAGAAAGACATTGAAAATTAGAGGGTTCTTATTTCAGAAATCCAATTTTGAAAACGGTAAATTGAGAAGATTGGAGGGTTCTTATTTTAAAAATCCAATTTTGAAAATGGTAAATTGAAAAATACATTGGAGGGTTCTTATTTTAGAAATTCAATTTTGAAAATAACAACTTGGGAAAATTGAAGGGTTTTTATTTCAGAAATTCAATTTTAAACAAATAACTTGAGGAAAATTAAACAACATTGGTCAAATTGCCATTAAAACAACATACTAATTATCAATCAAAGATCAATCGATTTCAATTCAAAGGTATTTGCAAAAGAATCACAATTTAACAATAGCAAATCATAATTTTAATTAGAATGAATCATGATTCAAATTACAACGAAAATAATTGTAATTTAAATTACATTAAACTTAGTTCTAATTTGAATTACAACAAACTTGAAATTGATAAAAATGTCAAATGGTTTGATTGAAAATTATAATATAAAAAAGGAAAGATGAAAATGAATCACAAATATAAAAGTAAAATACGATTGGGAGGAAGAAAACTCCCTTGTCTCAACTTCAACTTAGATGTAATAAGTTGTTTGGGTTGCCTTTGAGCTCCTCGGAGACTTGTGTTGATCCTTGCCGATATCAATAGCCAGACTTCTAAACACTTTTTAATTTCCAAAATTTTCTCTCCCAACAATTCTTTATTGTCTTCTTCCCTCCAAAACTAAATTGTCTTTCTATTCCTCTCGTTTCCTTGTTTTTGTATGTTTTTTGTGCCCCTTTTTATGTGCCCTTCAACCCCTTTTTATACTAAATTTTATAGACAAATTTAGATATCAAAGTGGGGGAAAAATTGAAGGGATAAGTGTGTGAGTGAGGGTGTGGGTAGAAAACAAATGGTGAGTGGCTAAAAAGAGGTAAAAAGTGGGGTTGGTTATTTATTTTTTAATATTTACAAAATAAATAAGATATTTTCAAATACTTTTTCACTTTCATTTTTTATGCTTTTTATTTCTTATTTCCTTCATTTTTCATATTTGGAAAACATAAAAGATATTTTTTAATTAAAGTTATATTTTTTCATTAACAACCAAATTGTCAAAGTATAACTTTATAATAAAATCGAGCCGGACCAAATGCGGTGTCTACAATTAGTATAATATTGTATATTTAATACAATATTATGTACTAATTATATCGTTTAATTTTTATACGGGATGATTATGATTGCTATTTATTTTTTCTTAGTATTATAAATGCTTTTCCAATTTAGTCTATTCCTAAAAAAAGCCTTAAAAGTATTAATAAAGGACATAATAGTCCATTGCAATCTAATTAATTATTTAATCATTTATAGAAAATCAGATTTAGACACTAATTTAAAGTCTTCCTGGTTGTCTAATTTACATGGATTCGTATTGTGTGGACTTATTATTATTATTTCCCCTTTTTCTTTTCTTTAAGAGATTACCTAAATTTGGTTGGCAAACAAAGCCATTAGGTAAACAAAGAAATAAACATGATGAAGATTTGACAAAATCATGCAGATTCTATTAATGAGATAGCTGGAACCATAGAAATATTATATTATATTTATAATAGAATGTTTTTGCTTCATCAAAATAAAAAACTTTGATTAACCATTATGCTTGTTTAATTTTTTAAATATTTTTTTAAAGTAAGCTTGTTTAAAGTTTAGTTGATTTTTTTTTTGAAATCTGTAAAGTTTAATTGATGGCTATTATAACTACCTGAAATTTCCAACTAGATAATTAAGGATAATTAACATGTATATAGAATTTTCTCAACTAAGTTACAACCAATAAGACCAAGTTTTATGTAAAATAACTATTTTCTAAAAAAATAATTATAATAAACTGTTATGATAAAATTCTCCTTAAAACATTTAGAAAGATTTTACTAAAAAAATGCAGAAAATATCAAATTTTACATGATTCTATATGTAACGGCCCAAATTTCTGTTCCGGTTGCCTTGGTATGTTCGGTTAATATGGTTGTTCAGTTGGGCCGTTAGGGCTATTTTTAGTCTTTCGCTGAGCTCGAAGATTTTATTCAGTTTCAGGTTCTTGGAATTCGAGTCTATCCTTGTGTTTTGGTGGCTTGGAATGAAAAAGGAAAATTTAAAAGAAAAGTGTTCGAGCCTGGACTCGAATCCAGGTGGCGAGGAGTTGAAGTTGGTTGTTGTTTAGTTAAGAATTAATTAGTGTTGCTGCTAGGATTCAAACCTGTGACCAGCCAGACTTTGGAAGCTTATGTTAAAAAAAGAAATAGAAAGTTAAAAGTGCGTCCGTTGGGATTCGAACCTGTGACTAGCTAAACTTGGAAGCTTGTTTAGAAAAATGAGAATAAATGGTGGAATTTGTGTCCTTGGTAGGGTTTGAACCTGGGTGGATTTGGGAAGCTTTTGCTTAAGTGCTTGTTAAGGAGAAAATAAGAATGCTCATGCCAAGGGTCGAACCGTGGTTGTTTTGATGTTGTGGAGCTTAATTTAAAAGAGGAAAATGCGTTGGAGCTGGGACTCGAAGGGGAGATGCCCAGGGTTGGAATCGATAAAACCAAAGGAAAAGGAATCGTAATTTTCCTTCCGGTAGCTGCATTTTTTGGCGTGAGAACAGAGACCTTTTGCTATCTCCCTATGTGTTTCCCTTTTGCGATCTCCTAGCAATCTCCCTATCACCGATCTCTCTCTCTTCCTCCCTCTCGTCGATCCCCTCCTCCATCATCATGCCAAGATCAGACCCTAGCCGGATTCCCATTGGTTTCAATCCTTGAAGCTTGCTACTGAGTACCAAGAGGTAATTTCTTTCCCCTAGCCGAAATTGCCTTTCTTGTTTGATTGTGTGCTAATCGAAGACCTTGTGGTTGTGTGTATCAAGCCCTAGCCGATTGCATTGAGCCGTACCACCCTAAGCAAATCAGTCCTTGTAGTCGAGAGATCCGGATCGCAATCACCAAACAACCCTTCTTAAGCATTGGATCCGCAGCCCCTTAGTCGATTGCATCACCGTTCGTAGACGCGAACCCATCCGTCGATCTCCTTCACCAGCAGCCTTGTAGCCGCAGCCTTCGCTCGTGTCCTGCTCAGAGTGCTTCTTCGCCAGGCATAGCTTCGCCCCAGCGAACCCCAGAGGCAGCAGAACTATCTTCCCTAGTTGTGGTCCGGTTCTCAATTCCGGTAGCCTCTGTTTCTCTTGCGTTCCTTGATTAAGTTAGAGGCTTGCAGGTGTATTGATTAGCTTAATGTTATTGTTAGGTATGTTGTGCTTTGTTGGTATCTTGCAGCTCAAAGAGCATTTAGATTTTGTTATAGTTTTACTACTCGTTTCCAGGTGAGGATTTCTTACCGAGGGTTGTGTGGACCCTGCGTTCATCTTGACTGCTGTTATTATATATATGATTGTTATGAGCATGTTAGTGGATAGGTCGCTTGTTTGTGATTGAGCATGTATGATTACTTTCCTGTCTTATTCTGCTAGCATGTGTTATATTTCCGTGTCATGTTAGTATCATGCTAGGTTGTTCTCTAACATGCATTCCTTTGTATCTATTGAGCATGTTTGGCCTATTAAAGCACGGGGCGGGACTCTTAGTTAGACTTGTTAGGGTTGTCTTCATCTAGAGGCTGAGAGTGGGCATAACGTAATTTGTCCCCACAGGCCGGGTTCGCGAGTTGCATGACGTATGATGCTTCTGCCCTAGAGCCGGTACGGATTAGCTCCCGTATCGGCATAAGCCAAGTTTGTAGCCTGCTAGAGCGGAACCCAGCAGACGATGTAAGCCTGCCGTGGCCGATTCTTAGCTTCAGACGTGCGGTGGTCTTATGCTGCTTACAGTTGAGTGCGAAGGACCTCGCACTACTGTTCATTTAGTGACACTCCTCCGAGTCGTAGGCATGCGTACTTGGACCAGTGTAGCACGTTTAGGTCCCACGTCCCTACACTGTTTGCAGCAACATGCGGTGTGCGAGCACGGGCATTAGGCACCTGGAGGAGAGCTCTCTCGGGATAATGCTTACAGTACACCATTTCCTTTTCGAGTCTAGAGCCAGACACTGGTACTCTCGCGAGTGTCCAGGACCAGTTAGGAGAGCTGGTCACCAGTTGATTGAACTTATGAGTCCTAGATGATTGGACATTCGTGTCTCAGATGTTTGGTCATTTGGGTCCTGGATATTGGACATACTTGTCCCAGTTTCAGTATCAGTTGTTGAGCTGATCATTAGGCCGGTGGTAAGAGACCCCAATGATTTAGGAGTCGCATGGTTGACTCAAGGGTTTGATCTGTGTTGGTAGCGGTTGTATGTATACTAGTATGCTATATGATTGATGCTCGTACTATACCCTGGATGGGGATTCTTACTGAATATGTTTATACTCACCCTTATTTCTGTGGTTTTCCACCAGGTAGCTTGGGACAACGACTAGACGGCTAGGGGAGTGGCTGCTAGATCATGGGACTCCGCCGACAACTTTGCGATTCTTGTTTTATTTAATTATTTGTTATCAGCATGCTATACTATTTGGAACCTATTAAATCATTGTTGGGTTTTTTGGACTTGTCTTTAAATGCTTGGAATGGTTATGTTTTCAAAGATGTTGAATTTGAAATAAACTATGGCCAGGGTTGTTTTAAGTTTTACAGGTTGAGTAAATGCTTTTGAACAGGTTCCAGGTTTTTGACGGATTTATAGAGGAACTGTGTGATGTTTGTTTTAAATTCTTTAATGATTTCGTATGCATGCTGAGTAAGAATCCATTTAGTACCATGTTTTGGGTAGGGTTCTTATAATGAGGAATAAAAGAGACTCAACCGTGTCTGTGATCTTCTCAACTCTTCTTAGTTAATCACCACAACATGCTCTGAATTCCTAAAAAATGTTAAATATAAAGGATGAGTTTTGAGAAACCCACTAAGGAAACCCTCTTACAAGATATTGCACATAATCAACCATTACCTAATAGAATTATAATAAATATCATAACAATACAAACAAATATTTAAAAATTCAAGCAACAAAGTAAATATCAGTATAAATTAATAAGGCATCATAACAAACAATTAGAATCATTAACATATATATAAGATCATGACAAATAAAGAGTCATAAATACATTTTTCTCACTGGGCTCAAAGTCGTTTTTCTTGAAGAACCGTCAATGAGCGTTATTGGGCACCCATGGGTGCATTCTTGGGAATCAACTAAGCTCTTGTTGGAGAGTGGAGTGGGCTCGTTCGTGGGCTTGAAGGCAATCAGAGATGATGAAGCCCTTTGGGGCTGTGTGGGGTGCTTCGAGAGACTCCTTCAAAGATTGAGAGGAGATGGTCGAAGTTTGAGGTGCCAGTGAAGTAGATCAAAATACCCATGGAATCAAGTAAGTTATCTCATTAGGTGGTGTTCTTTTTAAGCTGCAGTGTTCGAAGAAGATAGTAGACGAGTTTGTCCCCTGGACAAATCTTATGGGGGAGTTATCTCTGTTGTTAATAATAGCAATCGAATATAATAACTTTAATGATAAAAGATTAAATCGAGATAAAATTAAATCAAACAGAACATAATTAATAAAATAAAATAAAATAACCAATAAGAAAGCTGAGGCATGTAGTCAGTTTTCTTGAAGTTGATTCACCGTCTCCTCCCAGCGTGCTTAGAGAATGAATTGATGACAACCTCCCAGGATACAATAGATTAGTCTTTAATCCGTAGCACAAGGATTGAAGACTGACGAACTCAAAAACCGTGAAGAACTCTATCACCAGAGAAGATTTAGAAACAAAAGTTTTGTTTTGTTTTTGTTGTGTTGTAGAATGAAGAAGATGCAGGGTTTTTATAGCCGAAAAAAACCATGAAACGTTTCAAAATAATAATGGGAGGAAAGTGTAAAATTTTTTGGTCTCAAAATATTAATGAGAGGAAGGTTTCACAATATTGATGGGTGAAAAGTGTAACGTTTACAGTTTCAAAAGAGAACCTGTAACGTTTACAGTTTCAAAAGAAATTTAAGTTTACATTTTTTCAATAATCTCCTCCATCGAGAAAGGTTGGGTGGAGAGGGGAAAAGTTTTCGTTTGACAGAGGTAGCATCAAACAAAACTCTTTCAGTTTTGATATTTTGAATGATAAGACCAAAAGAACGTATTAAATATTAGTTATTATTATCTTGTAAATAATGATTTTATATTCAATTAAGATATTATTCTATTTAGTTAGATTTTCAATTATAGGTTTATATATATATTTACACATATCAATGAGAAATATGGTAGACAGTATTTTTCTCTCATTCACAGTCTCGATATGGTATCAGAGCATAATCATTTTTTCTGAAGAGCGTTGCCATTCTTTTCCAACCCATTTCTTCACCTGCTAGATCAATTCATATTGAATGTTCAATTAGTATAATTCAATTTGAAAGTTTATTTTTTTTCCTGTCGCGGTCATTTGAAGGCAGTTTGCTCCCTTGATTTCAATCAAACAATTTTCTCCAGCCCACCAATTTTCTATTTTCAATCCATCAATTACCAATTGGAGTACTATTCATTCACTTTTTGGAGCATAGCATCATTTGCTATTTTCTAATCAATTTCGGCAATAGTGCGCGTCAGTGCTATTATTATATTTTTATTTTTATTCCAATTACTACAAATTAGTGAGGTTCCATTGCAATCTGCTAGAGGCTCCAATTGTTAACAAGCCTTCGATCGTCAGAATTCTCCAAAATTCATCCAATTCACCTGCATATTTTCCAAATCGTCGGTTCCAATTTTTTTGCTTTTCAGCCCATTCGATGTGCATATTTGATTTGTGGTAGCACTCTCTTTGTTGGGAAGACTATTCTACATCAATATATATATATATATATATATATATATATATATATATATATATTTCTCTATTTAATGGATGCTCTTTCAGTATGTCAACGACATTCTTCCGACATTGTTTTAGCTGTCTCGAATTTGGGTCTTAATCACCTTCAGACTCGACTTGCTTCTCAAGGAGAAACAACTGGTTACAAAGCAGGTAACACGTCTTCTTCACCTATAAATGATTTCTAATGGATTAGGATTCGGGGGCTTCAACCTATATTCATTATTTGAAATAATTATTCTCTAACATTGAACCTGTTAAGCTAGTGTTATTTTGCCAAATGAGAAACGAATTAGTGTACATCATGCTGGTATTGTTGTTTTGTCTTGTTTGATTGTATTGAAGCATGTATTGTTTGTTCCTGAATTCACCTATAACTTTCTTTCAATTAGTGCTTTGACCATTGAAGGTAAGTTATCTATCACTTTTTCTGTTGATGCTTGTGTCATCGAGGACAAGTCCACTTTAAGGACAATTGGGAAGGGTAGATCATGTCAAGGGTTGTATGTGTTGGATGTTCCCAAAACTGTGTGTAGCGTGAAAACTGATTTTTGTGGCATTCACGACTTGGCACCCCTCCCCATCTAGGCTAACTAGTTTGAAGAAAAATTTGTCTTTGAATTCATCTCCTAATGATTTTCCTCAGTGCGATGTGTGTCCGTTGGCAAAATAGAACTGTTTGCTCTTCACTTTAAGTAATACAAGGTCTTCTGAGATTTTTAATTTAATACATGCTGATATTTGGGTTCTGTTTGCTACTGTCTCACACTCTGGGCACCGTTATTTCTTGACCTTAGTAGATGATCACAGTTAGTATACATGGGTATTCATGCTTAAAAGTAAGTAAGATGGGACCACTCTAGTTCCTCAGTTCCTTAAGTTAGTCGAAACTCAATACCATAGAGTTGTTAAAATTTTTAGATCTGACAATGCACTAGAATTAGCATTTGTTCAGTTATTTCATAAAAAAGGAATAAAGCACCAATTTTCGTGTGTAGGTAGGCCTGAACAGAATTCTCTTGTGGAAAAGAAACATCAACATATTTTGAATGTTGCCAGAGCTTTATTTTTTTAGTTAAAGTACCTATGACTTTTTGTAATGAATGTATTTTGATAGTTGTGCATCTTATTAACCAAATTTCATCCCTAGTTTTAAATGGAAAACTCCTTTTGAACTTCCCAAGGGACAACCAACCAGACTACTCCATGCTAAGAAACTTTGGATGCTTAGTTTATGCATCAACATTGTTAGCCCATCGACACAAATTTTTACCACGAGCAATTCGTTATGTTTTGTTGGGATATCCACCAGGTGTGAAAGGTTACAAATTATACAAATTACTAAATTTAGAAACTAATGAGATTTTCTTATCCTTTCCATGTAGAGGGTGTAGGCACACAACGTGACCCCTTACGGGTAGATGTTATTCCTGTTCCACAATCCATTGTGTTACCCAATTCCCTAGATATTGAGGACATTTTATCATTACAACAACCCATTTGTCAGCCTAATTCACGATCTGGGCAAGCTTCTTCACTCGTTCTTGAGGACGATACTACCCATACTGATGTTAATCCTCATACTAATGTGAATACTAATGTGCGTGTTCCTGAGAATGATATTACCCGTACTGATATTGATCCTTATAATAATGTGAATACTGATGTGCCTAATGTTTGCCCACACATTGGCTCAAACGTTGATGTTTCCATTGAGACTCATGTTGATCTGCCAGTTTCAAATGTTGTTCTTGATTCATCTAGTGTACTTGAAGTGTGGAGATCTACCCGAGCTATTAAGCAACCGACTTATCTACGAAATTACCATTGTGGCCGACTTATCTATGATTTTCTATAAATAATTAAATAATTAATTAAATTACATTTGACTATTATACCCTTATTAATCATTTTAATTAATGTGAATTATTAAAATAGATTTTAGATTCATTCCTGACCACCAACAAAAAATTAAACATTTAAATAATATAAAATCTAAACTTCTAACCACCCAAAAATAAATTTGATAATTAAAAAAATATTTTAACCCTTCGTTCCGTTTTGTTTTTAAAATAAAAAAGTTGTTAAAATTAATTTATTATGAAATATGGAAAACAAAACAACAACATAAATTTGACAGTACATATGATACACATCTTACACACATTGTAATAAATGAATACTTAATTCTAAAACGGAAATTTAGTAAGATCCAACAATACAATAGCTAGAATTGTAAATTTTGCTAGAATTCACCATGTATTCATATGTATACCAAGGGATGCATGTTAAACGTACTTACAATTATGTGTACTCTCCCCACCTAAAATTATATGAAATCAGAAAGATTGTAGGTTGAAGGAGTACACGACGGTGGGGATACTCTCCTTGTTACATCAAATCATGTGAGACCACTAGAACGTTGATGATGACCAATCTGCAAAAAGAAAAAAAAATCAAATTTGAAGAATAACTGTGTACACCAAAGTATGCATGTTAAACGTGGTTACACTTGTGTGTATACTTGTGGATAACGGTTGTTCCACCTGAAACTAGACTGTAGGAGTACACGAAAGTAGAGATAGCCTCCTTGATACATCAAATCATGTGTGACCACTAACATGTTGATGACAACAAATCTGCAAAACAAAAATCAAATTTTACTGAAATTCATTGTGTACTCATATGCACACCAAGGGATGCATGTTGAACGTGCTTACATTTGCGTGCGTACTTGTGGACAACATTTGTTCCACCTGAAACTGTATAAAATCAGAAATATTATAGGATGGAGGAGTACATAATAGTGAGGATACTCTCATTCTTACATCAAATTGTGTGTTACCAATGGAACATTGATGTAGACCAATTTGGAAAAAAAATACATTAATACTTATATGGAAGTATAGTGTGGTAAAGACCGAATTGCATATAAGTTGAACAAAAAAATGGTTGTATGTGAGAGATGACGTGTAAGTTGGAATACAAAGATTGAGATTTGAAGATCTTGAAAATGTTGCCAGCAATGATACTGATTTGTGAAAGATAAAATATTTTATAATAAATGTTAGATATTTTATACACAAATGAGATCTTATTTGATCAATTTTATTTTTAGTTGAAATGAGTTATTTCATCCTTATTTTATGGGTGTTGAATTTGACTTATTTTAATGAAGATTTAATTATGTATTTTAAAATTATTTAATAGGTTAAATAATCCAATTAAATTAAGGGCATTTTGGAGATAGAATAATTATCTCTTCTCCCAAAATTTTAAATTAGACACTGATTTAAAGTGAAAAACAAAAAACATTCTTTTAATAAGTATGTGAAATGTAGACATTATCTACAATTTCCCTTCTAAGAATTGGCCTTTTGTAACAGCCCAGTTTTCTATCCCAGTTTTCGAGGTGCCTTCGGGTCAAGTTTCGGTTGTTGGTTGGGTCGTTAGAGCGGTTTTGCCCCTTGGGGGTATTTTGGTCCTTTGGCTCCCTGGGCAGGATTTGTGGATTTTCATGGCTTCGAGGTGGCTCCTGCCTTTGCCGTGGCTTGTTTGGGTTGGACTGCGAGTCCCGAGATGTTTGGGCTAGTCGTTTGGAAGTTCGGTTGTGATTTGGGATTTTTGCAAAGTGTTGGTTGGTTGTGTGTTTCCTTTGGGATTCGAGCCCGGGCCTTTAGTGTTGCTTTGGGAGTTGGATTTAAGTGAGTTTGATTTATTGGAAAAGATTGCTTCGGTCGGGTCTCGAAGGAGGAAGCCGGGAAATGGGATTTTGAGGTTTTTAAGTGGATAAGGATGGAAAATGGAATTTAAATCCCATTTTTCCCTTTTATTTTCCCATTTTCCTTTTTATTCCTTTATTTCTTTTATTTTTCCCAAATTCATTTTCTCTCTCTCTCTCTCTCTCTCTTTTTTCTCTTTTCTCTCTCTCTCTTAAAGCATTGACACCGGCGCAAATGGCCATCCATCACCGGCCCAGCCGAGCTCGTCGTCGCCTCGTCGTGCGGCCGGTCGGCCTCCACTCGCCATCGCACGTCGCCAGCAGCTAGATCGCCCGAGCTCGCGCGCGATCCGCCCGTCTTCGCCCGCCCATTCGCTGCGCTCCAGTAGAGCCTGTCGCACCAGATCCGCCGTCTCCGCCCAAGACGCTGGTCGTCGCCGCCAAGAACCGGATCGGCCGAGCGAGCGCCCGGCTTCGCGCGCGCAGCAGCCGATCGCCGTGCCTGCCAGCAGCTTCGCGCATGCGCAGCGCCGCCTTCAGCGCCGTGCGCCCCCCCGTGCGTGCCCAGTAGCGTCACGTAGCTGCGCACCAGCGCCCAAGCGCCCAGCGCGCGCCAAATACTGCTTAGCCCGAGCAAAATGCTCGTTTGTGTGTCGTCCGTCGCGCCTCGTGAGTTGCTCCTGAGCCGAGCCCTGTTTGTTTTATTATATTTGGGCCTTTTGATTGTAATTATTGTTGTTTTTGTTAGGTTCTCGCTAGCTAGCTCGGGTTCGATCGCAGCTTTAGGTTTCTTGTGTTTAGAGGTCTTCCGCCGTAAGGATTTCTTACCGGAGTTGTGTGGACCTGCGATATATTATGCGATTGCTTGATTGTATGCTTGTTTGTGTTTATTGACATGTTTGGTGATAAGTGCTCTAATTCAATTCCCGATTAGCATGATTTTCCCGTTTAATTCTCATGTTAATCCATGCTAGGTTGTTCCTCTCTAGCATGCTCAGTATCTGCTCTTTGCTTCGTAGTATCATGCTAGGCTCGTTGTATTCTCTTTGAGCACGTATTGGATTTTATGAAATTGTTTGCTTTGCTTGCTAGGGCGGAGTTAGAAGTGCGGTAGATAGCATCATCCGGGCCCGATGCATAAAGTACCTTGCATCCATGGCGGGGACGTCGAGCAAGTCATTCCGCCCTTGGACCCCGTGAGGGATTAGCTAACCCGAGCGGTAGGCCTGCAATCTTGGGTGAGGTGGCGATCATTAAATGCCCCAACCGTCGGGATGATGACTTGGCATTGCCTCGCCCTCGATAGTCGGCACGTCCTCGCCGTGTTCGGCCGTAGCCCCGATTGCCACTGTTAAGGCAAGGACGGCTTCTGGTGTAAGCCTACCACGACCGTTCCTTGGCCCCAGTGCGGTGGTTCAGCCGACATAGTTTACGTGTCCGTGTCTCACACCCTTATGTCGCGACACCGATCCAAAGATTTAGTTAGGCGTGGTGGCCGGATATGGGCGCTTTGCCTTGAGACCACGGCAACCCCCATAGTCTGCAGAGCACGCGGTGCATGCTTACGCTCATTACAGTACCGACCGGAGAGCTCCTCGGGATCTTGAGCCGATGTACCTTTCGTCGACAGAGAGAAGCCGAGGCCGGACTTGTTTCTCGTATAGGGCGACTTGTGTGATGTGTGGTGTGGTGATTTATTTCCGGACTAAGACCCTGAGTTGGCATCCGAGGCCCAAGTGTGGGCTAAGCTATGTGCTCTATCTGTGTTTATATTCATAGCTTGCATATCTTTCTGCTAGATGACCATGTATATCGTATTGTACCCCGTTGGGGATTCTTACTTGAGTAATTCGTTACTCACCCTTACTTATCTTTCAGAAACCATGGCGCGAGGCGGGATGGTGGAGGAGGAGCTGTGATCATGGAAACCCGTTGTTCAACTCTGAGATTTATATTTATGATTTAAATGTCCTCTGAATGCATGTAGTTGGGCACGGAGCCCTAGGGTGTTTTCTGAATGTATTTCTGGATTCTAGCATTGTTGTAAAGTTTGTATGTTTTAAACAAATCTCCGATCGAGTATGTTTGGAAATGTATTTGTCTTGGAAACAGTGCTTGGAAACAGGGGCAGAGTTTCAAGAATTTTGTATTGACTTTTAAAATGAACTCTTGCGGTTTTTGGTTTTTACTTAGAATCAAAACAACCCTATTGCAAATTCTAGTGTTGATTTCTATGCATGCATTGAGGTAATGGCCTATTTAGAACCCCATTCGGGTCGGGTCGTTCTGATTGGTATCAAAGCTCGAGTCATAGATTCTCGTAGATCGACCTTTTTTTGTAGGTCGTTTTTCCATGATCATCAACACTCAAGCGGTCATCATGTGCACGCCTAAGTTTACTATTTGTTGTTGAAAAAGGGTTAAGAATTTACAATACCTGTCATCTAGTGTATGCCTTGTGTAGTGTTGTGGAGCGGTGATGAGCAGGTTCTGACTCGTTGTTGGTTTGGGCTTAGAGAGCCATCATGCCAACTTCCCGCAGTGTGTGATGTATGTTGTGGCTTGTTGAGGTATCCAGACAGATTCGGATGCCCTGGGACGTTGTACCCGTGGGAGGCAGAGCTTGGACTCCCGTAGGCCATTTGTGGCCCAGTTGTTGGTTTTCCCCTAGTGAGAGGGTGGAGGTGTTTTTCCTTGGAGTACTACTCCAAGAGAGGAGTTAGCTATGGCTGTGCTTATGTGGATGTTGTGGAGCAGGTCCCCGTGTGGACCAGCCTGGGCAGCTCAAGTGTTGATCTTGAGCCTTGTTAGATTATTTGGTTGCCCAGAGAGTGGTTGCAAGGTTGGTAGCCTCGAGGAGGTTGATGAGGCATCCTTGTGCTCCTGTAAAGTGTTGTTGTTTGCAGCCAGTAAGCCGGAACCCTGTGGTTAAGGGTGCAGTGAGCAGTGTTCCCTTCGGATTGGATCCGTTGGTGTTTTCCTCAGATGTTTGGTAGAGTTGAGCACTCTTCCTTTGGTGAGCTCCTGAAGTGGAGCTAGCTGCTGCATGTTGAGAGAGCCGGCCAGAGCTTTGTTGAGCATCATGAGGAGATGCTAGTGTAGGCTGTGAGCCTTCGGTTTGTTGAGATGCCGTAGGCATGGTTTTTGAGTTGGAGCCCTTGTATTCCTAGCCAGAGTTCGTGTCACTTGAGGTTGTGACCTTGTTGGCCCCATTGGTAGTAAGATGTGGTTTTGGTAGTAGTGGCACTTGAGGTGCATTGGTGGGTGTGCCGCTTTGGCACTAAGTCTGGTTCAGGCTTGAGTTTGGCTTGGGCATAGCAGATGGTTCTATGCCGTTCGGAGTTTAGTGCACTCCTTTAGCCTTGGATCCGTTTATGGCAGTGGCACCTGTATAGGTCGTGCCAGAGGGCTAGTTCAGTGGTAGTCGATGGACTACAAGCGAGAGGATGCTCGTGAGGAGCCGGAGCCTTTTCCCGTTGTTACCGAGGTTGAGTAAGTCGCAGAGTTGCCGCCGGAAAGTGTTGGTGCGCGTGAGTCTCGCGCTAGTGTTAAGGCCAAGAGATTTCTTTGTGGTTGGTAGTGCGGTCAACTACCTTCGAGGGCCTTATCTGAGGAGAGTTGAGCATTGTAGATGCGAGTTTGGTCCAGCAGAGGGACCCTGAGTTGGATGCTCATGAGGTGAGTTGGATGCTTTTCAGGCGAGATGAGTTGATGCCTTGCGAGAGGTTTTTGATGCCTTAGGGGTAAGCACCCTTGGTAGAGGCTTGGTATAAAGTAAGTTCGGTTTGGCATTGTTATGCTTTGGTAGAGCAAGGTTGCCTCAGCTTCGAGTATCGTGTGGAGATGGAACTTTTGGTGTTCTTTGGATTGTTTGTATCGCTGCCAGGAGTTAGCGTTGCTTTTTGGAAAAGCGCTTGTTAGTCTTGGATCTCTAAAGGAAGGTTGAGAGTTGTGCACACAAGTGTGTTTTGTGTGGTTCGTTCCGTGGCGAGAGTTTCATATCCATGTAGGGTTTGCTTTGGAGATCTAGTGCTCAGCTCCTGGAGAAGTTGGATTCTAGGTGGATGTTGTAAGGCTTTGGTTGAGGTGGTAAGGATACCGTGCTCGTGGTATCAAGTTGTTGCTTAGGCAAGATTTGTTAAGTTGGACCTAAGCTTGGTTGGCGGATCTTTTTGTTGATCGTTGTTTGGAGTTCAGTTGGAAACTGGACAAGAGCGGTGGTAGCTAAGCCGTGTGGTTTCTGATCGTCATGGCTAAGAGAGTTGTTTGGATCTTTCCTTGGGTAGAAGTTATGTTGTGGCCGATGCTTTGAGTAGGAGGATGACGCATTCTGTAGCGTTTCGGGTCCTCTTGGTTCCCAAGGAGTTGGAGTTGGCCAGCATGGTTGTGATGCTGGAATTTGGAGTTGTTTGTTCAGGCAGTTGTCTGTTAGATTGTTTGCCGGCAGTGTGTGCGTTGAGGGTTGCCGAAGAACCCTAGGTTGTGGAGAGCCTCTCCAGAGCTCAGTCAGGCCCAGCTAGTGAGTTTCAGTTGGCTAGCTGGAGGCGTGTAGTTTGTAGCCTTGGTTGAGTTGCTAACAGTCTTGGTAGACTAGCAAGCTAGTGGTTGTTTGGAGTAAAGTCCGGATTGGTTCCGGTGTGGTGGCAGGTTGATGCTTGGTGTTGGCCACGGTATGGATTGGAGTTGCTAGAAATTAGTTTTTCTCGTGGGGCGAGTGGTTTGTGCCCTGTTGGTTGTTTTCCTGTTGCAGGATGTTGAGTTGCCCCGTTTGGCTTTTGGAGGTTCGATCGAGATGGGCCCCGCGTTGCCCGTGAGATTTAGATGTTGTTGCTCTAGTGGAGCAAGACAAAGGTGGCGTATGTGGAGCTCTCTGTCCGTTGGTTGTCTGCTTGTAAGAGCCGTTTCCTTCGGGAGTTGTCGTTACTCCTTGGTCTTGGAATTGATGGTGGAAGCGCTAGCTTGAAGGAAAAGTTTGTTGGCTGCTTGGAAGTAGTCGTTTGTCCAGTTAAGCGGATTCTTGGATGGTGTTCTAGAGGCTGCAGTAAAGGTTGTTCTGCCTCTTGTGAGTGTTTGGCCAAGAATTGGTTCTTTTGTTGTTTCGAGAGCTAGTTCGGTTCTAGCTGGAGGGCGTTGCCCTGAGGTCTTGTTCTTGATCAGAGAGTTTGGGAGTTGACCCCTCCCTCGGCAGTTGAGTAAGTTCTGTTAGTTTCGGATTGGTGGTCCGATTGGTTGAGTTTTCCCTTGGGTGTTGCTTCCAAGAGAGTTGGTTGTTGTTGCCTTGGGTTTGAGCAAGTCAGCGAGCGTGTGTGGAGTTCGCTGCCCTTCTGGAGTTTGCTTGCTGGGAAGTCGTTTCCCGTTTGGCAGGAGTCAGCTTAGCTCCTGAGTTGTGTAGTTGGTCAGAGTAGCGCAGCGGTCAGCCCAGCGAGGGGGTCCTTGCTTTGTGTTGTTAGCAAGCAAGAGTTGTTGTTCCCGCAAGGGCGGAGGCCAGCCAGTAAAAGTTGAGTTGTTCTGGCAAGTTGTTGGTTCTTTGGGGATTGAAGTTTTCGTTTCCCCCTAGCCTCTGTGGTGGTTGAGTTGCTCCTTGGATGCCAGCCTCGAGTGTTAGCTTCCGAGGTAGTCTTGCGGATTCATGTGGCTCAGGATCCGTAAGCTTTGAGGTTGTCGTTATCCGTTTTCCTTGTAAGGTTTCGGGAGTGGAGCTTCTGGTTGGAAGTTGAGCTTGGCCTAAGCTTAAAGGAGAAGTCCTTTAAGTAGCCAGTTGGATCTTAAGAGTTGAGTGGTAGCTTGGAGGCGAGCTTTGCTCGCGATGAGCTTGAGTTGAGTTCTGCTGAGCAATTCCTTCTCGGGCTTTGCTTCTTGTTGTTGTGCTTTCGCAGTTGGCGTTAGCTGAGCCTCAGTTGAGAGAGTTGGCGCAGAGGTGCCGTGGCATTGGTTGGTTAGCCTTTGGGCTGTTCTCCTCAAGCTGTTGTGTTGCTGGTAGCCCTATGAGGGTTTGGTCCTTCTTTGAGATTTCCATGAGAGGAGCGTTGGTTGTTTCCTTGCCCGGCAATGTTCTCTTTGGCCGATTGCTAGTAGGTTTTCATGGAAAAGTTTGTGTTCGGCCGTTGAGAGGCTCTGTTTGTTGGCTAGGCCGAGTGGAGCTCAGTGCTGGTTTTGGCCATTTAGGGTTGGCCGTGGTGAAGTTTCACTTGTGCTTGTTGGAAAAGTTTGCCTTTTTGGATCAATCGCCAGTGGTTGATTTGTTTGCTTTTCGTTGAGGCTTTAGGCAAGCTTTGTGGTTCGCTGGCCTCATGTGAAGTAAAAGTAGGCCGTTTGGTTTTTTTTTTTTTTTTTTTTTTTTTTTTGGAATCTGGAAAGTTCAGTGTTTGGCAGTCTGGATGGCATTGTGGCCTTGAGTTTTTGAGAACCCAAAAGGGTTTGGTTTTCGAAGAAGGTTGGTGTTGTTGGCCGAGAAGTTCAGTTGGCTGGTTCAGTTGAGTTTTCCTGGAGCTGTTTCGTCTTAGGACTTTCGAGGACGAAAGTCTTTAAAGGAGGGAGTATTGTAATGTACCAGTGTTTCTATCCCGATTTTAGAGGTGCCTTGGGTCAAGTTTCGGTTGTTGGTTGGGTCGTTAGAGCGGTTTTGCCCCTTGGGGGTATTTTGGTCCTTTGGCTCCCTGGGCAGGATTTGTGGATTTTCTGGGCTTCGAGGTGGCTCCTGCCTTTGCCGTGGCTTGTTTGGGTTGGACTGCGAGTCCCGAGATGTTTGGGCTAGTCGTTTGGAAGTTCGGTTGTGATTTGGGATTTTTGCAAAGTGTTGGTTGGTTGTGTGTTTCCTTTGGGATTCGAGCCCGGGCCTTTAGTGTTGCTTTGGGAGTTGGATTTAAGTGAGTTTGATTTATTGGAAAAGATTGCTTTGGTCGGGTCTCGAAGGAGGAAGCCGGGAAATGGGATTTTGAGGTTTTTAAGTGGATAAGGATGGAAAATGGAATTTAAATCCCATTTTTCCCTTTTATTTTCCCATTTTCCTTTTTATTCCTTTATTTCTTTTATTTTTCCCAAATTCATTTTCTCTCTCTCTCTCTCTCTCTCTCTCTCTTTTTTCTCTTTTCTCTCTCTCTCTCCCGAGCAGCGGCCAGCCCCATCGCCGGCCAGCCCGAGCTCGTCGTCGCCCTCGCCGTGCCGCCGGTCGGCCTCCACTCGCCATCGCACGTCGCCAGCAGCTAGATCGCCCGAGCTCGCGCGCCAGATCCTCCCGTCTTCGCCCAGCCCCGTCGCTCGCTCCAGCCGAGCCCGTCGCACCAGATCCGCCCGTCTCCGCCCAGCACGCCGTCGTCGTCGCCAGCAGCCGGATCGGCCGAGCCAGACGCCCAGCTCGGCGCAGCAGCCGATCGCCCGTGCCCAGCAGCTCGCCCACACGCCAGACGCTCAGCGCCCGTGCGCCCCAGCCGTGCCCAGGTCAGCGTCGCGTCTCATGCATGATCGCGCCAGCGCCGACCCACTGCGCCCAGCTGCGCCCGCTTTGCGCCACAACTTTGCCCTAGCCCGAGCAAATGCTCGTTCGTGTGTCCGTCGCGCCTCGTGAGTTGCTCCCGAGCTGAGCCCTGTTTGTTTTATTATATTTGGGCCTTTTGATTGTAATTATTGTTGTTTTTGTTAGGTTCTCGCTAGTTAGCTCGGGTTCGATCGCAGCTTAGGTTTCTTGTGTTTAGAGGTCTTCCGCTGTAAGGATTTCTTCTACGGAGTTGTGTGGACCTCTGCGATATATTATGCGATTGCTTGATTGTATGCTTGTTTGTGTTTATTGACATGTTTGGTGATAAGTGCTCTAATTCGTCGATTAGCATGATTTTCCTGGTTTAATTCTCATGTTAATCCATGCTAGGTTGTTCCTCTCTAGCATGCTCGTATCTGTTCCTTGCTTCGTAGTATCATGCTAGGCTCGTTGTATTCTCTTTGAGCACGTATTGGATTTTATGAAATTGTTTGCTGTTTGCTAGGGCAGGTTAGAAGTGCAGGTAGATAGCATCATCCGGGCCTGATGCATAAAGTACCTTGCATCCATGGCAGGGACGTCGAGCAAGTCATTCCGTCCCTGGACCCCGTGAGGGATTAGCTAACCCGAGCGGTAGGCCCTGCAATCTTGGGTGAGGGTGGCAGACTGTTAAATGCCCCAACCGTCGGGATGATGACTTGGCATTGCCTCGTCCCCGATAGTCGGCACGTCCTCAGCGTGTTCGGCCGTAGCCCCTGATTGCCACCTATTAAGGCAAGGACGGCTTCCTGGTGTAAGCCTACCACGACCGTTCCTTGGCCCCAGGTGCGGTGGTTCAGGCTGACATAGTTTACGTGTCCAGGTCTCACACCCTTATGTCAGTGACACCGATCCAAAGATTTAGTTAGGCGTGGTGGCCCGATATGGGCAGCTTGCCTTCGACCACAGCAACCCCCATAGTCTGCGCGAGAGCACGCGGTGCATGCTTACGCTCATTACAGCGCCGACCGGAGAGCTCCTCGGGATCTTGAGCCAGTGTACCTTTCGTCGACAGTAGACAGGCTGAGGTCGGGACTTGTTTCTCGTATAGGGCGACTTGTGTGATGTGTGATGTGGTGATTTATTTCCTGACTAAGACCCTGAGTTGGCATCCGAGGCCCAAGTGTGGGCTAAGCTATGTGCTCTATCTGTGTTTATATTCATAGCTTGCATATCTTTCTGCTAGATGACCATGTATATCGTATTGTACCCCGGTTGGGGATTCTTCTTGAGTAATTCGTTACTCACCCTTACTTATCTTTCAGAAACCATGGCGCGAGGCGGGATGGTGGAGGAGGAGCTGTGATCATGGAAACCCGTTGTTCAACTCTGAGATTTATATTTATGATTTAAATGTCCTCTGAATGCATGTAGTTGGGCACGGAGCCCTAGGGTGTTTTCTGAATGTATTTCCGGATTCTAGCATTGTTGTAAAGTTTGTATGTTTTAAACAAATCTCTGATCAGAGTATGTTTGGAAATGTATTTGTCTTGGAACAGGTGCTTGGAAACAGGGACAGGTTTCAAGAATTTTGTATTGACTTTTTAAATGAACTCTTGCCGGTTTTTGGTTTTTACTTAGAATCCGAAACAACCCTATTGCAAATTCTAGTGTTGATTTCTATGCATGCATTGAGGTAATGGCCTATTTAGAACCCCATTCGGGTCGGGTCGTTACACCTTTTTTCAATTAGATGTCAATAATGGCTTTCTCAATGGGGATTTGACTAAGGAAGTGTACATGGACTTGTCGCTCGGTTACACACTTCATGCACCTACTTCTTCAAGTATGCAAATGGTTTGTCATCTCCACAAATCGATGTATGGTTTGAAGCAAGCCTCACGTCAATGGTATGCGAAGTTTTCATCTACATTGCTGACATTTGGATTTATACAATCAAAGTCAGATTATTCATTATTTACCCGTGGTGCTGGATCTAACTTTGTCGCCATCCTTGTGTATGTCGATGGCATCATCGTAACTGGAGCCAACATCCCACATATAAATGAGTTAAAAGACAGTTTTGCACCAGTCTTTTCAGCTCAAAGATTTGGGATCTTTGCGTTATTTTGTTGGGTTAGAGTTGGCTCAATCTCAGAAAGGTCTTTTTGCTTCCCAACGACATTACACCCTTCAAATTATTGAGGATGCTAGTTTATTAGGGGCTAAGACTGAGAGTCTACCCATGGATCCAAATATCAAACTTCAAGTTTCTAATGATGATTTACTTTTTGATCCATCCACTTATAGGAGATTGGTGGGTCGACTTATATATCTCACCATATCACGTCCGAACATCACCTATGCTGTCAATAAACTTAGTAAGTACGTTGCAAATCCTTGTAAATCTCACTTAGCTGCAGCACATCATCTGTTGCGTTATTTGAAATCTTCACCTGGTCAAGGAGTTCTATTAACCCCAACAACAGATTTTTCCTTGAAGGCCTTTGCTGATTCAGATTGGGCTTCATGTGTTGTCACTCGTTGCTTAAGTACTTGTTTTTGTATCTTTATGGGAGGAAACATGATATCATGGAAGTTCAAGAAACAAAGTATCGTCTCTCGCTCTTCTGCAGAAGCTGAATATCAAGCACTTGCCCTCGTTACTTGTGAGTTATTATGGTTATCCTACCTTCTCAAAGATCTTCAGATCACATCCTTTGTGCCAACTCTTTTGTTTTGTGACAACTAGGGAGCTGCTTTCTTGGCCAACAATCCAGCTTTCCACGAAAGAACCAAACACGTTGAACTTGATTGTCACTTCGTTCGTGACAAAGTAGCCTGTGGATTTTTAAAATTGTTACCTATTCGAAGTCAGTCGCAACTTGCTGACATCTTCACCAAGCCGTTATCTACCCCATATGTTCCAAGTTTGGACTTCATGATTTATATCGTCCACCTTGAGGGAAGCTATTAATTATTAGATATTATTATCTTGTAAATAATGATTTTATATTTGGTTCAAATATTATTCTATTTAGTTAGATTTTCAATTATAGGGTTGTATATATATTTACACATATCAATGAAAAATATGGTAGACAATATTTTTCTCTCATTCACATTCTTGATAGAATGTCTCTGGAGACAAAGGGCTTCAAAGGAAATGAAAGAAAGTTTATGTCGTTCGACCGAGGCAAAATTTCTGTTGAGGAGAGGATGTTGTTCTAGGGGAGGAGCGTCGTTGGAATGGTGTTGGAGAAAAGAGATGAAGACGAAGATATCTCCACATTCTTGATGAAGAAGAAGAAGCTCAAGTAGGTTGTTGATTCAAGGTTTTCATCGCCTTCGATGGTGGTGCTGAGCGTCACCTTAGAGGTTTGTAAAACATCTTTTCGAGCTGTTCAAATGTCAAGGGAGAGCAGAATGAGAAAGAAATTTTTGTGGATGGATTGGGATGGTTCTCTGACTTACATTGGGCACAAGGCATTCTCACGTTGTCCTCATGTGGGGAGTGGGTCATTGTCAATGTGTCTTCGGGTGGAGTATAAAGCATCCTTCTCTATTTCTTTTTAGGATTAATTTGTTTTTTTTTTTAAATTTTCTCTGTGTTGGCTGGTTGTGTTTTAATTGGGTTTGTACTACAACAATTTGGCAATGAACTTGTGGATAAAGGTTCTAGTGTTCTTAAGGATTTGGCTGTTCCTTGGAAAGACTGGGGTTGGCCTTTGATAGGTGTCAATTCCCTCACTTTTTCTTTGAAGGAGTCATCTACTTCAGTTAGGGAGATGGATGTGCAATTACTCCCCAAAGATCATGTCGATTATTGCCAAAGCTAGGAATGTTGATGGTCTTGGTAGACTAATCCTTGTTATCGGTTTTTCTATTTGTGTGGTCATGCTCCCATTGTGAAGTCAGACGAGTTTGTGGTCCCTTTGTTTGGGGAGATTAGGTTGTTCTTGGTTTGTTGTTTAATGAAGTTACTATTGTTTCAAATAATAATAATAATAATAATAAAGAGTCATAAATATTAACGATGAAATATATATATATATATAATTTAAGAACGACCTTAACAAACATCTAATCCTAACTAAATGAGATATTAACTCTCCCATAGGAGTTAGCAAGCTTGCACTAATATGAATATGAGATATAAACTCTCTCATTGGAACCCGTTAATCCACGGTATGGAAGAAGTAGTATGGTGAACTCACTAGTCTCTTATAAATAATAGCATGGACACTAAGTCCTATATAAATAATAGCATGGACACAAAGTCCTATATATATAATAGTATGGACACTAAGTCCTATATAAATGGTAGCGTGTCAATTCTAATTCAAACCTCTTGAGTTCACATCTTTAAAATCTATCACTTAAGTTCTCATAACAACAATCATCTTAATTTTCTTATGATTTTTTTTTTCATTTAACTTCAACACTTAAAAGTATTAAAAAATCCAATGCACATTCTTAATGATCATCACTTAATACTCAAATATAAACTCCAATCCTTATGTTCTTTGGTAGACTTAACTAGATCCAACAAATACCTATGTATTAATATCTATAATAACTAACACCCAAGTCTTGACTTTTACACACTTCAATCTTAGTTCACACTTCATAATCACAATCTCATACTTCAACCGCTTAATTTTATTCAATCCTATCCAAACCTTTTTTATCCTTAAATGAGTTTAACTTCTTCAACTAAAAATAATTCTTAGTAATTATAAACCATCAACGATAATTCTCGCATGCAATCAACTTACTTTTAACTCAATCCTTATGACTCCATAGTTTAATCTCAAATTATTAACTAACTCACAATCTCACAACTTCGTGGAGATGTATTCAAGCTAAAGCAAAATAATTAAAGCAACAACTAGATACGATATTCAAACAATTATGCTATACACATCAATTTAACAACCATGTATGATACTCTAATAAAGTATGAAGCAAAGATTAACCACAAGTTTTGCCACAAATCGCACATAAGAGAGTTAGTTTTCCTTACTTGACCAACAACTTGATTGACTAACCAATCCAAGTAAAAGACAATACGAGCACACAAAACAAGGTAATAACGTCTTGTCGGAAGCTAGGCAAGTCACCGGTTTGGATTCATCTTGTTGCCGAGATTCTAAATTTATGTTCAATTTTTCGAGAACCCTCATCTAACGACATAGATAAGAGATGAAAGTTTGGGGAAATTTAGGAGAGAGAAAAGTGTTTCTGTTCACAAAAATACAATGTGGATGAGAGAGAGAATGATGGTTGAGTGCTTGGTGTATAACACGTAAGAATAATAAAGGATGAAGGAGCTTATTTATAATAGGTTATATTAAAAATTGGAATGGGAAAATGAAGAGAATTTGGGCAAAAGAAAGGATTTATCGATGATTTATTTATTTGATAAAATCATGTGATATCTAAAATTAATTGAATATCTTTATAAAATTTGATTATGTTTTAAAATAAACAAATAAACAACTTATAATTAATTAAAGAAAATTCGAGATATTACAAACTTGCTTTATAAAAAAAGTAATACTTTGGTTGATATTTTGTTTTGTTATAAAAATTTATTGTAGGATAAGTCTAACCATATCACATACTGACAAGTAAAAGTAGACGACAGTAGTAAAATATCTGTTGAAAATAAAGTTGCATTTTCAATTATAAGAAATTATATCTGTTTCCATAGAAAAACCAAGCATTTCAACATCAAATAATTATAGGACAACTAGACAAATGTCTAGACTTTAGAAAAATATTAATAGAATGTCTATAATATCTTGAAGTTTAAATAAATGTATTTTTTAAATTTAAAAAATTAATTATTAATTTGTAAATAAGAAATGGACAATTATACCATTCTATTTAATTTTTGTTTTTTTGATAAAAATATCATTTGAAATCTCTTTTTCTCTATAACAACCTTGAGAAAAATCTTAATAGCATTCTTAAATAAGTCTTTAATCAAAAGATGGAAATTTTAAATTTATTTTTAAAAGATAAAAAAAGAAAGTATAAGGTTAATTATTTGAAATTATTTTTCAAAAGATTTGAGATGAGCATTTAATCACCATAACAGTATACATGGTCCACGTGAATGAATTCTTTAATATTGAAACAAGTAAAAATTATAAAAATATAAAGTGAATTCACCTACAAACCATCTCTTACATACAGATGTTGGATGCGGAAAATGCATGCTTAGCATAATTCTTTGATTTTGTAGGTGCATGCTACTACATAGATTTATCTATGTATATTCATCCTTGCTTTTGCATATTTTATTCCTGATTATATACCATGTGTACCAAAATATACTGTCATGATTTCAGCGAGAACGCACCATTTGTCTTTTGTTCCTGGTTATATACCATGTGTATCAAAACATATTGTCATGATTTCAACCGCTTTTGCATCTTTTGTTCATGGTTATAATGTATACCAAAAAATACTGTCATTGTTTCAGCGAGAATGCATCTATTTGTCTTTTGTTCCTGGTTATATACCATCTGTACCAAAACATATTGTCATGATTTCAACCGATTTTGCATATTTTGTTCCTGGTTATATACCATGTATACCAAAACATACTGTCATGATTTCAGCGAGAACACACGCATTTGTCTTTTGTTTCTAGTTATATACCATGTGTACCAAAACATATTATCATGATTTCAACCGCTTTTGCATCTTTTGTTCCTGGTTATATACCATGTTACCAAAACATACTGTCATGATTTCAGGCAGAACGCATCGATTTATCTTTCGTTCCCAGTTATATACCATGTGTACCAAAACATACTATCATGATTTCAGCTAGATTCCGTTAAAAGCAATTGTAATCGGCGTCGCTTTTATTTATGGAGAAATCCATGAAAATCAAACAAAAACTTGTGAATACCTCCACCCAATGGAAGTGAGATCCAACAAGACTCATGAAATATCTTGGGTGTGCAATTGTATCCCCAATCTCCAAAAATCAATAATCATGAACAAAAAGTGTGAGTGGGAAAGAAATCATGAGTGTGAAAGTGAGAGTGGGAGCGAGAACGATCGAAGAATGTGAAAAATGTTGGATGCAATGAATTGTAAAATGAATAAAAGGATAATTTGCGTTGCTGTGCAGAAGAAGATCAAAGACGATTTGACAATTCGTTACTATGAAACCAAGGATATCCTCTGTTTAAATAAAAAAAGATTTGAAAAAGATATTAAATAAATTAAATAAATAATTGAAAATTATTAAAAACAAATATATGAGTTAGTTGTATGAAGATATTTTCTCCTAGATTTGAGAGTGTTAGTCTTGATTAAAAGAACGTTTAATTAGGTTTTGTAATTAATAAACATGTTTAAAAAGAAAATAAAATCAAGGGCATTATGAAGATATTTTAATAATCTATCCTCACTCATTTCTAATTTAGATACTAATTTAAAGTCCTAAAAAGTTTAGATACTTTTTTATTATTTAAAAAAAAAGTTGTCATTTACTACTATTTCTCAATTATTATTGTTCGAGGTTCAACAAAAGGCCAAAGTAAAGCTACTACATTGTAAAAATAAACATTGGTTGGACGATAAATTCACCAAACTTTTCTTATAGGTAAATTCAACACTATCAAACAAGGAGTGAGAGTCGATAATCCTTGAACAGACAAGAACATATGTAGTTGCCATGTTCTTAAAATCCGAATGAATCTTACACCACAACGATGTAGGTTAATTTTAAGAGGTATTGCAATAGGTCGATTTAAGAGGTACCCGAAAGGTTCACGATGAATTTCCACTTGAATTCGGCCCTCGAGCGCTAACGGTTTTTTCACCCAAGTCAGTGTCTTGCGAATTGCAATGCACAAATAGTTCCTTCTTCATTACCCAAATCATTCGTAATTCTAACTTCCCATTCATTCATCGAGTGAGCCACAACAAAGGTTGAGATGATGTGGAACACCAAAAGAGATGGTGCTCATTACCAAAGGTTTACAAACAACACATTGTATCACCAATATATTTTTCCTGCTAAAATAATTGTGAGTTTTGAAAGATTACTCTCAACATTTTCCAATTTATATGTATTATTTTCTTTTTCTTCCAAGATGGATAGTGGTCTGTTGATATTGTATTTCTTGTTTTTTAACAGCTAATATGTTTTAATTATCCTTGATTAAAATGAGTTTTTATTTATTTATTTATGTAGACTTTATTATTATTATTATTTGAAATTTATTCCTTTTTCCTTACTAAAATGAGATCAATTAGCATTTTGATTCTGGTTATTTTGTTCAATTTTAATTCTGGTATTTTTAAATATTCTGATTGTTTCAATCAAACTCACAAAGTTAGGTTCTTACAAAAAAAATTTGAAGTTAATTTTAATTAAAATGATTCAATAATAGTACTAATTTAATACAAAAAATGACATAATATAAATATATTTTTAAATTTTATAGAAGCAGTAGATTAAAATACATCAATAAGGGTAAAATACACCCAATGTCCAATGAATAGTGCTTAGATTAAGTTATTTTTCATCTTTTTCTAATTTATATGCTTCGACTATTTTTCTTTTTCTTTTTTTTTGGTTAAGAAATTGCCTATAATATGGTTGATACATACCATGCCAATAAGTAGGGAAACAAATTAACATGGTGAAGATTTGACAAAATCATGGAGATTTAAGACCGAATATTGTTGAGATAGCTAGAATGACAGAAATATTATATATTATATTATATTTATAATAAAATGTTCTTACTTCAGAAAAATAGAAAAAATGCAAAATTTAATCAATGGTCATGCTAGTTTAAAATAAAATCAACTGGTATGCTTGTTTTCTTTTTTACATCTTTTAGCTCTATTTTTTTTTACCTCAACCCCATAATTTTTTAAATGTTAAAAATACCATTTTTGTCCCTAGACTATGGAGTTGTTCCATTTTAGTCCCTCGACTTTTAAAGTGTCTAATTTTAGTTCTTCAACTTTTAGAATTGTCCAATTTTAATCTCTAAACTTTCAAATGTTCAATTTTAGTCTTTCAATTATCAATTAAGTTTAAAAATGGTCTTTGGTGAATTAACTCAATTTAAAAATAAGAATAAAAGTATATATATGTTTTCTCTCTCCTCCATTTTTTCTCAACTTTTATCTCTCTCCTTAAATTTTCTCCTTCTTCTTCCTTGGATGTAAACATAAAAAATAGAGAGTGAAGTATGGTGCCCTCACATTCCATTTTTCTAATCTTTTTGCAAATGTCTTTCACTGTCTGTTTTTTATGTTTACATCCGACGGAGAAGAGGGAGAAAGTTTAAGAAGAGAGAGATAAAGATGAGAAAAAACGGAGGAGAGAAAAAAAAAATATATCATTTTATTTTTATTTTTAAACTGAGTTAATTCACAAGGACCATTTTTAAACTTAATTGATAGTTGAAAGACTAAAATTGAACATTTGAAAATCTAAGGACTAAAATTTGACAATTTTGAAAGTCGACAGACTAAAATTGGACACTTAAATGTCGGGGGACTAAAATGGAACAATCCCCATAGTCTAGGGACTAAAATGGTATTTTTAACCTTTTTTAAATAGAAGATATTTTCTTTCGTGAATAATAAAAAATGAAAGAAAATTTATGGATATCAAAATCTTATGGACGAAAGTCTTCTAAGGGGGGAATATTGTAACAACCCTGATTCTCCCGTGTGAATAAAAGGTAACTGCTCCCCTTATCCTTTGCCCACTTGGCACTTGCATTTAAATAATAATAATAATAATAATAATAATAATAATAATAATAATAATAATAATAATAAAAAGAAGGATTTTAACCGTTTGGCATTTAACTCATTAAAAAGAGGATTTGTTAAGAGAAGGGATTCGATCGACAAATTTTACCCTAGCCGCCTCCCAATTTCAGTTTATCGATCGATTCAGCGATCTCTTTCAAGCCTTCCCTAAGGAAAATTTCAGATTATTCCATCCCCAATCCTTAGTTCTTGCTCGGTTACATCCCGAGATCGAAATCGTGGCCTTCAATAAAAGATTGGTGATTTTTTTCTTGGGAATCGTGCCTCAAGTCATCCTGAATAGCTGTGGTTATCGAGTAATCAGAGGAGAAAGGTTAGTTTTTTTTTATTTCTTATGGTTCTATTAAATTATGTTCAAAATTTGGAGTGAATTGGAGGTCGTTTCGTCGAAAACAGAGGAAAAACGAGACTTTTCTGCCCAGAAATCGAACCAAAAAGTCTAAACCTGACCTAAAACCGAACCAAAACCCTAACCTAGCTCCAAACTAGGAACCGAGCCGCACGCGCCATTGGATGAAAGCCTGGACACGTGTCGCCCATAGCACGCCACGTCCCCTTCCCGAGCCTAGCTCCAAATCGACCATACACTCGAAGCGTCTGACTTCAGATTCCTCATTGTCTCCATCCTTGTGCATTCATTTTCTTTTTAAATACCAACTTCACACCAATCGTCTGACTTTTATTCGAAAATTCTGTCAACTTCCACATATCATTGCATTCTATCGCATTAATCTCTTCATCCATTGTTGTTCGCCACTTCTCATCTCGCACTGCTTCCTCAAAACTAATACTTTCTGCATCTGCCAAAAGACATACAAGATGCACCTCATTTGTCGCATCGTACAGTTCTTGCAAATTCCGCATTATGGGTTGTTGTAGTTCTTCTTCATTTTCTTCTTCTTCTTCAATTGCTTCAGGCTTTCTTGTCATAATCGTTGATGCAACATCTGATAACTCTCCAACTTCGATCCTGACTTCCATCGAATTGCTCTAGTCCCATTCGCTTTCTTCATTTACTCGCACATCGCGACTCACCATCACCTTCTTGCTTATTGGGTCAAGTAGCTTGTATCCTTTTGTTCTTTCATCATAGCCAATAAACACATACTTCTTGCTCTTATCTTCAACCTTCATTCTTTACTGATCAGGTACATGTGCATAAGCCACACTACCAAACACTCTAAGATGTGAAACTGTCGGCTTTCGTCCGCTTCATGCCCCTTGTAGTGTTTTGTCATTTAGCTTCGCATGTGGACATCGATTTTGCACATAAACTGCGCATTGCACCGGTTCTGCCCAAAATTCCTTTGGCATCTTTTTCCTTTACAACATTGCTCGAACCATGTCAAGAATGGTTATGTTCTTCCTCTCAGCCACGCCATTTTGTTGAGGAGTGTATGATGTAGTTAGAAATCGTCTTATACCTTGCTTCTTGCAATACTTCCTAAACGTCATCGAAGTATATTCTCCACCTCTGTCAGATCGCACAGCTTTGATCCGTCTACCAGTTTCATTTTCCACCCTCACTTTGAATTATCTGAATGCCTCGAATGTCTCTGATTTTTCTTTCAAAAAATACACCCAAGTTTTCCATGAGAAATCATCAATAAATGTAATGAAATACCTTTTACCGCTAAAAGAACCTGGGGCAATTGGTTCGCATATATCCTTATGAATCGTATCAAGCGGTTGCTTCAGTCGATATTACGCTTTCTTCTGAAATAAGGTTCTCGCATTCTTGCTGAGCACGCATTCTTCACAAAACTTTCCATCATAGTCCATCTCTGGTAGCCCGTGGACCATATTCTTCTTCGCTAACTCTTTTAACCCATCATGATATAGATGACCAAAACATAGATGCCACATCGTTGCTTTATCTTCTATATCGACTCGCAAACTTTTCAAATTTAGCTTATACATGCGATTTCTACCCATCTCTACTCGAGTGACTAAACACTCTTTCTTGTCCCTCAAGAGCAACAATCGATCTTTCAAAAATACAGAGTAACCCTTTTCTGTGAGTTTCCCCAAACTCAAAATATTTGTTTTTAGATCTGGTACATAATAAACGTCCTTAACTGATCCTATCAATCCATCCTTCTGTACAAAAGAAATCGTACCTTTGCTTTTTACCTTTACTTTTGACGCATCGCCAAAAGAAACATGACCATCTTCAATTTTCCTCATCTCTTTGAACAGATGCTTGTGTCCACACATATGGTTTCTTGCTCTTGAGTCAAGATACTACAGAGTATCATTATTGTCGCTTCCTTCTTTATGCGCCATCAAAAGAACGCCTTCATTCTCTTTGCTTTCTACTACTAAGTTGCTTGTTTCTTCAACCTTTTTATCCACACAACAATCTTTCGCAAAATTCCCTTCTTCACCGCAATTGTAGCATTTGACGAAATAACAATCACTCAAATAATGACCATACTTGTGATACTTGTAGCATTCAACATTTGACTTATTCGATCTGCCACCTCTTCTTGGACCGCGTCCTCTTTCGCGCCAATTCGCCTGACTCTTATGTCCTTTCTCTGCATCATAACCATCGCTTTGACTATTGCGATCATATCCATGATCTAAATGGCTGCGACCTCTACTCTGAAATTTTTTAGAATATAGTACCTCTTTATCTTGGATCAGCACCTTGATTTGAAGCGTTTGCTCTAGTGCTTCCTCTTTCTTCTTGTTCTTGCGTTTCTCGTCTGCCTCAAGAGAACCAGCAAGCTCGTCAATAGTGAGTGTCGCAAGGTCATTTGACTCCTCTATCGTGCACACCACATTCTCGAAATTATTTGTCAACGATCTCAAAATCTTTTCAACAACTTGCGCATCCGTTAGCTTTTCGCTATTGTGATTGAGTTGATTCACCACCGTCTGCACTCGCGTGATGCATTCAGATACGCTTTCTAAGTTCTTCATCTTTATGTTCTCCAACTCGCCGCAAAGAGTCTGGAGACACACTTGCTTCACTCGTTTGACTCCTTTGAACACTTTCTATAAAGTATCCCAAACTTCTTTTGAAGTAGTTGCATTCGCAATCTTCTCAGCCCGATTTGTCAACTGCTCGGAACAACATATACAATGCTATTTTATCCTTCGAACGCATTCCTTTCAACACTTTGGTTTGAATCGCCGTATAATCTCTGGTATCCTCTGGATTTACAAAACCTTCTTCGACCACTTCCCATGCATCATAAGAACCAAGAAGTTCTTTCATTTGAATGCTCTAATTCTCGTAATTCGCCTTCATCAATCGTTGTAGCAACATTTGATCTGTCACGTTCGCCATCGGCTCTGATACTAATTTGAAAGCTAAAATCACAAATAAAACACGAATTTCTTTATAACACTTTCTTTTATTGTTCTCTAAAACTCTCTACAACTTTCTCTTCATTCTCTATGAATGCTCTCACTTTCTCTCTACATTTGTCTCTACAATTCACAATGAAAGAACGCCCTATTTATAGCCTATTACAAACTTGGTCTCCAAGTTCTTTCCCTAAGTATTTCCCACTAATTTCTAAATCACTAAAATCTACTAATTCGTTAATTAGTCTCCTAAATTGACAATCCATTAAATCCTAAATCATCTACCCACTAGTTCCTAAATTAAATATTCCAAAAATACATTAAAGTATATTTAAAGTTTATTGACATCACATTCTTCAAGTTTCTCTCATTCATAACAAGATCAATTTCCCCGATGTCACCGGAGAAGTCGTCCTCATCACCAGAGCATCCTCCGGCATCGACAAGGTAAAAAAAATGAAATCCCAAAACATTTCAAATCGATTTAACTCAATTAATTTTGGGGTTTCATTTTTTTTAATGAAACAACATCTGGCCTATGAATACGGTAAAAGAGAAGCTTATTTAGCTTGATTGGACAAAGAAGACGTCGCTTGAAGAAGTTTTAGAAATTGCAGAGATTTTAAGATCGCTTTATGCTTTAATCTTCTCTCATTTTGAGATTTTTTAGTATGTGTATGAAGATTCTGAATCATGATGAACATGTTTATGATTTTCATCAATTCTTTTTATGAATAAGATTTTGAATTTGTTGTTTCAAAATGAATTTTCAAGATTTAAAGATGAAAAGTCGGTGTGATTTCAATTTCTTGTTTTTATTTACAATAAAATCTAATATAACTAAATCATCCATTTATTTAATTTAAAAATAAGTCTATTGATCATCCTAGTCAACATTCCATTATGTTACTAACGAGATTATTAAAATGTGAGGGATGAAAGTACTTGATTTTGAAACATAAGGACCAAAGTGAAATTCAATCTCAAACCTAAGGACCAAAAATGTAGTTTTCCCTATTTTCTTTATGATATTTTACCAATATAGTATGTGTTTAACGAATTCAACGATCAATCTCAACCGTTGCTTTGTGTCCGCTCTGACGCAGTCGAAAATGCGGATCGTGGAGCAGAGGGTTTCAAAAGCAAAGCATCTTTTGGCATAGCACGCGATCGTGGAGCAAGCTATTCGCAGAAGTTGTCGGGAGCCCTATAAAAGGCGAGAGGCTTCCAAGTTGAAAGGATCATTTTTTGGAGTCGTTGTTTTGAGGGATTTTTTTAGAGAGTTGGAAATTTTTAGGCAGTTTTTTAGTTTGATTGGAGCTCTCTCCATTCCGACCAAGTTCTCCTTAGTTTAGTTTTTAAAGCCGTTGGAGTGATTTCGTCGGGCCATAAGTGTCCTTTATTTCTTTCTAGCATAGTTTACGTGCTTTCTTAGGTGTTGTGTTGTAACCAGAGTTTCAATAGAGATATTCAGAGTTAACAAAGTTCCAGGAGTTTTCTTCTCTTTTCATCTTAACTTACTATTCATTTTCTTCTGTTACTCTCTCTTGGTTTACTTAATATTTCACTTAAGAGCATGTTTTTCGTTTCATCATTTTTTAAGCATGTTTACAAGTATGAGTAGCTAAACCTATTATCGAAAGATTACGGGGAAATGAGGTGTTTCACCGGGGCAAAGGGTTAGTGAACTCAACTTTTCATGCATGTTGTTGTAATTTTCTTTACATTCCGTTTGACAAACTGTGTGTATAACTTTACTTTTCTTTGAGAGAAGAAAGTAGAGCGAATTTTCATGTATGACATTAGGATTGCTAGGGTCACCTGCTAATCAAAGAATACTTACAGATAAGGTTCGCCTAATGTAGTAGGTTTACGTTAATCATTGTTTGCGTTAAAGAGAACCAAACTAGGTGCTCAAGAGACCTAGCATCCAAAATTTGAGAGAGCCAAGGGAAACCTATCGGTTGTTCACCCTCGCTAACCTAACTGCCCAAGCGAAGCCCCTTTAAACCCAAACCCTTCTGATACTTCTCTTATATTGTTATCTTTGCTATTTCATTATTTCGCATACATAATTAGAAAGTTACTTATTTCATCAATAACTGTTAACATACTCAACTCTTACATGAAAACGAATCAAAAGCATGCCAAATCCTTGTGGAGAATGACCTTGACTTAAAATTAAAGCTTGCTACAATATTGATCGCGTATACTTGACGTCTTTGGTAAATCACACACACAACTTTCGTTGAGTTGAAGCTAATATTTCGCTTAGGAAAATTCATTCATTGGCCACATCATCATTCTTCTTTAATTATTATTTTAAATTATTGTGTGATGGTTTCGACCCAACACCTGCCTTCAAGGTTATCTGCCCAGGTTCTTACTGCTCCCAAGAGTCACTTCCCTTAAATGAAGAACAAACTTGATTAGTGGCACCTGAATCTAATATCCAACCGTTGGATGATTCTTCCATATAACAAGACTTTAAAACTAGTAAATGAGATTTACCTTTTTTTTCTTTCTTCATTCCTATGTACTCAGGACAATTCCTTTTCCAATGACCAAGCTTTTGACAATGGAAACATTTCCCATCATTCTTGGCCTTGACTTTCTTTTGAGCAATCCGCTTATTCTTGCTTCCATAAGTCCTCTTCTTCTTTGAGAACTCTGCCTTGAAGGTCCGACCTTTAGGCTTGGTCCCTAAACCCGTGGTTTCAAGACTCTGATTCTTAGTGACAACATTTGCCTCCCTTTCTTTACCCTTGACTTTCATCACGAACTCAATGTTTGAAGTTCATTAAGAAGAGTGGTAGGGTTAAAGACAATCTTGTTCATAATAGCATTGCTTTTAAATTGTAAGAAGCTACTCGGTAGCGTCTCAAGAATAAAGCTGACTTGACTAGCTTTGCCTATAACGGCCCCATTCATTTCAGCCGTGTTGAAGTATGTCATCATCTGGAGCACATGCTCCATTACTGACATTCCTGACTTCATCTTAGCACCATGAATGACACAGAGAGTATCATGTTTTACCTGAGTCGATGGTTGCCAAACATCTCATGAAGGGCTTTCAACATCTCTAAAGTAGTTACCATGTTCTCCAGTTTCTTGTCTAGAATGTCCGAGACACTTGCCAAGATATAGACCCTTGCCTTTTCGTTAGCATTCTGTCAACAATCATGTGCCTCACGAACATTTCGTGCCGCATTTGGTGTCGGTGTTGGAGGACATTCCTTCGTGAGAAAAAAATCTTATCATCAACGACAAGAATAGTGTTGATATTGTTTTTCCATGTTGTATAGTTTTCTCTGGTTAATTTATCAGTTGAGATTATTGAGATAAAAGGTTTATACATTGTGTTATAAATAAGAAAAAGAACATTTCAGTTTGATTGCCATTTAAAAACGTCATTAGTAGGTTTTGGCATACAATTGATTTAAAAACTTTCCAAGTTAAAATCAACTGAAAACCCTACAATTGTTTAATATTAATTCCATGGTACGACTACAAAGGTTTAAAGTAAGTGTCGTCGAATAATAAGTCAAGTACTCCTCCCTAGCGTAAGACTCTTCTCAACCAGAAAATCAATATCAGATAACTCTTATCCCTATGGTTCCAGCTACCATTTTTTTTATCTAGGACTTGGATAACTTCTTAACCAATCCCTTGATAGTGTAGCTCATCAATTCAAACATGTTAATCTCACTCAATAAGTGTCGTCGAATGATAAGTCAAGTACCGATCGAGATCACAGTCCTATCCTTTTCGAAAAACTCGCCCTGATATTGATCCTAATGAACACACACCGAGGGGGGTCGACTCAAACTGTCGACACGTAACCCCATTAGGATCTCACGATGCAAATTCTTGATGAAGATCGTAGAATCAGTTGACACTAATCCTTGTCCCACTATCTATTTTTTAATAGGGTTCCTCGCACTCAGATGAACTAGGCTAATCTTGTTCATCCAAGTCTATATCTTTTGCTTATCTTGATTAGTTTGATTTTTAATGTGAATTGCCAAGTTTTTACTCTAAAACTAATCACATTATTTGAGCCTCACAAAATGATCTATAATTCTTGGCAATTTCAATCCCCAGGTTGCGTTCCCATGTAGAGGTGTTCCATAAACCGTCATCTTAATTACTTCTATCCTTCAGTAGAACCTTCCTTAGGTAGGATTCCCTTCCAACCAATCCTTACAGAATTAAATTGCTCTTTAATTAATTATATTAACTAAAGATTAAAGTGATAACAATTAATCCTATTAATTCTAACCGCTTTTAGGGATTATTAGGCTCTACCCTTTTTAAAACAATTTTAAAAGAATATATTCATTTTTGTAGCAGATTTAAAATGAATATTGTTTGGGTTCTATTTTGAAAAACAAAGTTTCAAATATATATAATCCATACATTCAACATAATCAATAAATAAACAACCATTATTTATTTTTGAGATCTACATGTTGAACGATTAAATATGTAATCTAATTCCTAAAATATATCTAATATATTTAATACACATTTAGGATGCATGAATCTTTTTAACCTATGGTGGGATTTTAAATCTATATGACATACTTTATGCTAGACATGCAAATAAGTACCATATAATTTAAATAATTAATGACCAATTTGATGTTTGGCATATTTCTGGGAAATTTAAATATTTAAAGAGGTTTTTTTCTTGTCAAAGTTTCCAGAAGATCAAGAAGTTTTCCAAGAACAATCGTTTTCTTCACTTCTTAATCTTCTGGAAACTTTGACAAGAAAAAAACCCCTTTAAATTTTTCCCAAATATTTTTCAAAAATATTTCAATATTTAAATGGCTTTAAGATAAAGGTTTCTTTAAAATTATCCCATAAAAAATCTTCCAAAGATTATTGATTTGATTTTAAAATCTTTATTTAATTATCCTTTAATTATTTATGGTTACACATATTTTCTAAAAATATTAACCATAATTAAATCCCAGGATACTTTCAAAAATATTACGTTTTAAAAGATAATGAATATTTTTCAAAAAATATTTCAATTAAAAAAAAAAACTGTTTTTCCTACCCAAATATTTTCCAAAAATATTCTAGAAAAAGTCTCAATTTGTTTTGTAGAGAAAAAATCTCATCCTTGGTGTTCTTCACATTCTCCATGTACTTCCCGTTCTTCGCGTTTTTCGACCTTTTGCAATTTCAAATTGCATAAAATCGAAAGACAAAATTGTACAAAGTTTTTCCTATGCCCATATACTTGGGTTTACACAAGATCTAAGAATTTATAAAAAATCTTAATGCCAAACAAAAAACCTCCAACAAAAAACAATAATAGTTTAACATTCAACCAATAAAAATTAATACCCACAAATAAAAAGATTCCAACAACAACAATCACATTGAGCCAAAGCTCTTATACCAATTATTGGGAATATGAGGTAGGAGCATGCATTAAGTGTGGCGGAAGGGTGTGAATAATAAAAATTTCACAATAATTAATCCAATTAGTTATCTTTAATTAATCAAATTAATCTAAATGAAATACCCTACTGATTGACATGTTATTGAAAAAGAATACTTATAATGACTGCCACCTCTGATCTAATCTGACGAGTCTTTATGTTGAGTAGGATCGACTATTCCCTGTGGAAAAACTTAAACGATCTCATCCGCTCTTCCAGCCTATGACTTCTTTGCTACCACTGAGTGCTTGGTGGTGAGCCTTTAGAGAAGGGAGCTAGGAACTTTGTTAGAATAGTCTGACTATGGAGGAGAAAATAGATCTTTCATATAGGTTTTTCAACTTATGAGAAAGCTACTTTGAAAGTGAGTGGGATGAGAATAAAGGCCTCAAAGGCCTCCTATTTATAGGTTCCAACTTAAGAACTTTCCGATGTGAGACAAATCATTATGCATTTTTCCCATTTGATTTTTCCTATTTAATTTTTGAAAATTCCATATATTCCTTTATTTACTTTAATTAAATTTCTAACATTCAATGCTTGTTCTTTAATTACAAACTATTAGGTCTTTAGGACACACCTAATGCATGTGTTGCCCTGAACCTAGTATTAAAAATTGTAATGAAAGTTGGGTTTGACATAAATCAATAGGTGTGGAAGAACCTTTTAGTATAGAAAAGCATGAAATTTAACTCACCATTATCACATACTTAATATCTTTTGCATTCGCATTTCACCTATGCCATTTCACTTCATTATTTACAAAAATCCAAAACCCACGCAACCAACAACTAAGATTTTGCTGCAATCCTAAACATCAATCCCTATGGAGAACGCGATAAAATAAATATTTATCACTTGCTGCAATTCGACCGCGTTACTTGCGCAAGACTGCGATTTTTCAAACATACGTGTTAGCAATATCATTTTTATTTAGAATAAATTTAAAGAATGATATACATAAAAAACTTAAATCGCATGGTCAGTTTACCTAATGAAAAATCATTCAGAATTTTTTTCTCACTTTTGTATGTAAAATGCCAAAATTTGCAATCAATTTAATATGTCTATCAAAATTTTGCCTGTTGATGATGGGTTTGAATAATTTTCAGGCATTCTCGGTGCTATTTGTGAGAAGCGTATTATTCAACAATCATCTTGTACAGGCACTCCATCTCAAAATGGGGTGGCTAAACAAGAGAAAAACCATTTGCTCGAAACAACTAGGGCTTTGTCTTTCCAAAATAGCTTTGGGTGACGTTGTTTCCTTAGCATTTTTCTCATTAACCGAATGTCATCATCTGTTCTAGAAAATAAGATTTCTAAGTGTTGTTTTCTTCCAAGGATATATTCCATATCCCATCCAAATTCTTTGGGTATACATGTTTTTTTCGTGATGTTTGTTCTCACCTGACCAAGTTTGATCTTAAGTCTTTGAATGTATCTTCCTAGGGTAATTTTTTTGAAAATTGGAAATCGGAGCTTCGCTCCCCTATACCCAGGACACCATTGCCCATCCCTAGACTCTGGCACTGGGATACTTCGAAAGGTATTCTAGTTTAAGCATTTTCCAGCGACCTCAAACCATGGATCTTTTAAGGAAGCATGCCTTGAAGTCCTTAGCCTCAACTGCGGGGCTGCCCCTTGGGGACTTTTGTGACCGCAAATAGAACAAATCCTTGGTGCAAGGAAAGAAGATCAACTGAACATCTGCTGATTGGAATGCACTATTGTGGCTGCCTAACGCGGAATCTGGCTATGACATCCTACTTTAAACATGCACCAGTGAAGACTTGGACGACTGCATACAAACAATTGGGAGCGTTGAGGCAGAATGGGATGTCGGAACGAATTTGGTGAAGATTCTCTCCACTCATCGCAATGCGGAAGTGAAGTTCTGGGCTTCCATCGTGAAGTCCAGTATTATGCCCACTTCGCATGACTCTACCCTAACTCAGCCGCGAGCATTACTTATTTACTACATTATGGTCAAACACTCAATCAATGTTGGATGAACCATTGCAGAGGAAATTTATTAATGGGCTGGCAAAGGAAAGAAAGCAAGCAAGATTATTTTCCCATATACCATCTTCGCATTGTGTGCAAAGTAAGGGGTTAACAAAAAACCAAGCGACACTAAACTTTTGGGACATAAGCCTATTTTGCCTCCCTCCGAGCAACTCCCTTAAGCAGTTTGCCAAAGCGGGAAAGGACTAGCGAACATAGACACCCATGAAGTGTTAAAGATTCAATGAATGATTTTAGACGAACTAGGAGATGCTAAGACTCGTCAAGTCGCCTTCTACAAGTATTTCTCGGTTCGTGATAAAGCCATTTAAAAATTCTTCAACGACATTGAAGAAGGACCTACTCTCCTTGCATTTCCTAATTGGGCGCTCACTCCATTGAGCAAAGACCGAAAGGATTAATGTACTTGTACTTTGTAATGACTTACTTCCTGCTTCTCATTTTGATGAATGGTCACTTCGCTTGAATTTATGTTGATATGTTACTATTTCCCAACTTATGAAATAACTTCGTATTTTGTATGCTTTTCTTTCGTTTCTAACTATATTTCTTTTGTTTAGTTGTTTCGTTGACAACTTTTGAAGGGATGCACTTTATTTCCCCGTCAAGATATTTTATCATTTTCCCATGTTGCTTCAAAGCACTTTCAAAATACTAAGTGAAATTTTGTAAGGAGTCCTAACTAGCCACATAAAACTCACTTAGTTTGGTGCTAATGTTTCGTGATATTACTCACCGTAGCGAATTGCAAACACTTAGTCCAAACCTCAATCTTGGTAGCAAACTTTAAGTTTGGGGGTATGTGTGTCTTCATTGAGACAGTGAAAAGTTCAAGTTTGGGGGAGTGTGCACTGAGAGTTCTAAATATTAGCGTTATTTAAACTTCCAAACTGCAGCATTTCACTCAAATTGTAAGTACAAATTTTCATTCAAAAGTAAGTGGAACGCAAATAATTACATAAGCGCTCACTTTATGTTGAATTTGTTTACAAGCTAAAAGAAGAATAACAATGTGGCTAAGTGCATCAAATCATACACATAAACGAGAAAAATGCATTGTTATAAGAAACAGGAGCTGACATGTTTACACGCAGGAACACATCGAATTTCGTAGACCTACAGTTAGCGCGGAATTACAAAGGCAGCAGAAAAGGAAAGTATATTCGTGATTTATGGGACAAGGCTGGGAAGAATGTAAGGACCCGACTCTAAAAAGGTCTTAAAGAGTCCTTACTGAACATGCAAGAATATAAATACAGTTATAATCAGGATTGAATTGGAAAATTGAAAAGTTCATTCATTTAAACAGAAACCCAAATCCAGTCAAACAACTTAAAACATAGTTCAAGCCTTTGGCCAAAGATTATTTAAAATAATTCTAAATCGAATTCCTAGAACAAGCTATCATGCTGAAATTGTAAAACAATTAATAAGGACAATGCAGCAGACTCCCATGATCATCCAGCTTCCTCCTCTAGCCGTCTCGATGCTATCCCAAGTTACCTGGTGGAAAAACCACAGAAAGGGTGAGTACAAAAGCATTCAGTAAGAATCTCCAACCGGGGTACAGTACGTAAAGCAAGCCAAATATCACAACAGGCAGTCTCAACACAAGCTCAATCATCACAATGCTCAGCCATCGAGAGTCTATAACTCTCGGCTAAAGGATCCTCTATGGATCTCCAAATGGGTTATTAACATAACCTCCAAAATCTCGAGAGTCTCTAACTCTCGGCTAACATGATCAGCTCATTATGTTGATCCTGGACACTTAGGAGAGTACCCAAGTGTCGGGCTCTAGACGGAAAGGAATGGTGTGCTGATACACTAGCCCGAAGGAGCTCTCCTCCCGACATCTAATGCACATACGTGCACACTGCATGCTCCTGCAAACCGGATAAATGTAGGCCTACAAAAACTATGTCGGTCCAAGTGCGCATGCCTATGACTCGGAAAGGTGTCCACTGATCCACAGCCGACGGGAGGCCCTCGGCACCATACTGTGGCAGCCTATTCACACCCAACATCTGAAGCTAAGGTCGTCCCTAGGCAGGCTTACACCAAGGAAAGAACCCCGCTTTAGCAGGCCACAGACTAGGCTAATACCGGTGTGGCAGCTACTCCACACCCAGCTTCCGAGGGTAAGAAATCTATCCTCACAGCCCGACCGATAGGGACTCATACGTGGTCCACTCTCAGCCTCTGGATGATGAAAACCTAATAGGATCTAACTAAGATGAAGCACCCTAGAGCTAACAGTGTTCAGCATCATTAACATTGCACAACAAAGACAGAATATCAACAGTCATATCGAGCAATCGCAATAAACAGAGAAGTGCAATCCAGGGTACATCATTCTACATGCCAAGTTCTATCAGGCAAGCCAAACAGTCCTATCCACTATCATGCATAACAAACGGGCATTAAACAGGCAAGACCTATCCACTAGCAAACATGTCAATCAGGCAACCTGCAAGAGCCTATCCACTAACATGCATAGAAAACAAATACACACGGCCGAGAAGTCATCAATGGCAAGCGCAGGGTCCACACAACCCCAGCAAGGAATCCTTACCTGGAAAACAAGCAGAAATCACACAAGTATAAAGTGCTCCTTGAGCTGCAGAATCAATACGAACCTAGAAAATATAATAACAATCACACATTAAAATTCAGCTAGTTAAACAATTAAGCAATGAGATCGACGGGGCTCACGAAAGTTACCCAACTGAAGAAGCAGGTGCTCACGGCAGTCTAGGTCTCAGCCAAGGGAAAGCTCTCGACTGCAAGGGTGATCTCGGCAAGAACAAAAAGGCTTGGAAAAGGTTATTTCTCTCGGCTGGGGTGTGTGCTTGGTGATGTACGGCACAAATAAAGCTGCTAGGGTGTGTGTTCTCGGCTAAGTGAGCTTTCTGCTAGGGCTTAGTTTTGCGGCAAGAACAAGAGCAAGGTGGATTGATAATGGAAGAAGGAGAAGAAAGCTTCTCGGCTAGGAGAATGAAGTTTGGCTGCGAAGATGCTCTCGACAAGGAAAGGGGAGAAGAGAGATTCAAAGGGTTGTTTGCGGCTAGGGGATTATAATGCTTGGAGAAATCGGCAAGAACAAGAGTTTGAGGAAGAGGTGTTCGGCAAGAGCAAGGGATTTTGGAGGTGAAGAGGATGGAGAAGCTGATTGTTCACGGTAAGAAGAAGGAGAAGTGAGGAAGAAGAATCGATTAGGGCTTGAGGGAATCGCAAAACGCAAATGATTTCTTTTTTCCTTTTCTGTAAAATCAATCCTCTCATGACACATGTCCCTGGCAACCAGCCTCGAGTCCCAACGAAGACAACTTTTCCCAATTTTTTCTTCTTTTTAAGTAAAATCCAAATCCCTTGTCAACCACCCTTCGAGTCCCAACGAAGACACATTTTCACCTTTTTCTCTTCATTTAAATAAAAATCCTCCAAATCTCTAACCAACAGGCTTCGAGTCTTGGCGAGGGAAAACTTAAACAACTATTTTCTTTCCTTTTTTTCTCTTTTAACGAAAAGAACCTCCAAGTTTTCCAAGATGCAACTCTAGCCTTGGAAACCTGAAACCGAAGGAAGAACCGAACTTAGCAAATAACAGAACAACCCTGAAACCCTAGATCATTATAGAACCGACCCTGAAGGTGCAATTACCAAAATGCCCCTAAAGGCTCAAACTACCCTAATGGCCCAGCCGAACACCCGAATAAATAACCAGACATACCTGTGGAACCAAAATAGAAATCTGGGCCTTTACAAAGAATTTCCAGCAAATCTGCAAGATTGAACGTGTTCACCAAGGAACAAATTGCTTATAAATTTGGAGAAATCGAACGAGAAAAGTGTACTGGTTCGACCGGGAAACTACCTTAGATGAGTTATAAGAAGTCAGAGTCTCTATGGAGATTCTGGCTACCCTCATTTATAATCCTAGAAGAGCTAGTATCGTAGCGCTTGTTGGTAGAAGAATTCACTAGCAATGGTGACGACAGCTCCAACAATCCATTGATAGTTAGCATGTAGTTTACCGCATTTCTTAGATAAATTCCCTTGCATTATCAAATAGCCATAGAAATAGGTTGTAATGTGTAACGGCCCAGTTTTCCGTTCTGGTATCCCAGGTACTTTCGGTTCAGTATTGGGACAATCGATTGGGCCGTCAGGGCTTTTTAACCCTGAAGGGCATTTTGGTCATTTTGCTCTTAGGGATGACCTGGTGGATATATTAGGGTTCCATGGATGTTTCTATCTTTCGTTGAGACCTGACTTTTTGTTGGTTGCCAGTTCCCGGGAGTTATGATGTTTGTTAGGGTTTTGGAGGTATCCCAGTTGAATGTAAAAAATTAAGGAAAATTTAAAAGTAAAGTGCTCGAGCCAGAACTCGAACCGAGGTGGCTTGGAGTTGAACTTTGTTTCTAATTAATTAGGAATTAATCAATGTTGCTGCTGGGATTCGAACCTGTGACCAGCCAGGCTTTGGGAGGCTTGCTTTGTAGAGAATAAATAAGAGAAAAAAAAAAATGTTGCTTGTGGGATTCGAACCCTTGACCTGGAAGGGAGTTTGGAGGCTTGGATTTAAAAGAATTATTTAAGAAGAGAATTGTGTTGCTGCCGGGACTCGATGGAGGAAAGCCCAGGAGTAGGAATCGTAAAAATATGGAAAGAAATCGTTTTTTTTTCTCCTAATTCCTTCCGTAGCAGCAAGTTGCTCTCTAACTTTGTGATTTCTTCATCTCCTACTTCCCTAATCTCGCCGATTTCATCCTCCATTTTTCACCTCTTGCCGAGCACTTTATCCTTCTCGATTCCTCTCTTTTGTTTGGTTGCTTGTCTTGCCAAGAGCATCTTCTTCCCCCTTTCCCCTCCATCTTCTTGCCATTTCTCCAAGATCAAGATCAAGATCAAGAACCGAGGTAATCATCTCCTTTTCCTTTCTTTTTCCTAGCCGAGACTTGCTTTCCTTGTTGCGTGGGCAAACCCTAACCGAACCAAGTTGTTCTCTTCTTTTACCCTTGTAGCCGAGAACCCTTGCTCCTCTTCATGGAGTGGCCGAAACCTTGCTCTTCCCCTTGTGAGTGTCGAGGCCTCCTTCTTGATCACTCTTCTTGTTGCCGAAACTCATCAAGCAAGCAAGTCCTTGCTGCTGCGTACTCCCTCAAGTTTCTTGCAACCGCTCCCTATGTGGTAAGCCCTCTCCCTTTGGCCGAGATCTCATGGTGATGATTGGTTGTGTCCCTAATCTTGGTTTCCTTGTTTGTGTAAACAAACCCTAGCCGAGCCTTGGAGAAGCCTTGCAAGCCAAGGCAAGCATTGCTTTTCTTCCTCTTGTCTAGCCGCAAACCAAAGAGTCTTCATCTTGCAGAGGAGAGTCTTGAAGTTCAAGAAGCCGAATCATGCGTGGTAAGCTTTTTTTTCCTTTGGCCGAGAGCTAAGCTTGCTGGTTGGATGTGCCCTAATCATGTTCTTGTTGTTTTGCAAAGCTCTGATCGAAGCCGAGAGTGTTTCCGCATCAAGCCCTAGTAGCCGTGAGCAATTGCCAAGCCGAGCACACTCCCGAGGTGAGTTCTCAACCCTAGCCGTGAGCATGTTGGAGTGGTTTGGGAGTGTGTTGTTTGCCTTCCCGACAAGCTAATTTGTGTTCTGTTGTGTTGGAGGTGAAGCCTAGCCGAATCTAGGAGGTTGTGGAAGAGGAGGCCGAGATTAAGCCCTAGCCCTAGCCTAGCCGAGAGCTCCCTTGGACTTTCCCAAGGGGTTGGGCGAGAGCTTGTGTAGCTCATCGGGTAACTTACCGGTTCTTGTTTCTATGAGTTTAGTTTAGAGATAGCTAGTCTAGGTTATTGATGTAACTATGTATGTTTTGCTAGGTTGTGTGTTCTGCAGCTCTAGGAGCGTTAAACTTATTTACTGCTTGTTTCCAGGTAAGGATTTCTTACCGTGGTTGTGTGGACCCTGCGATGTATCATGATTGTGCCTTGTATGCTTGTTGACTGTTATGAGCATGATAGTGATAGGACAGCTATGATTGATATCTTGCTAGCATGTTTGCCTGCTTGTACATGTTAGTGTCATGCTAGGTTTGTTCTTCCAGCATACTTATGATTCCTGCTTTAAGTTCGTAGTATCATGCTAGGTTAAGTGTGATTGATGTTGAATATGTATGTTTAGCCAGGAATCAATTATTTTGTGCTCGTAGTTAGAATAGTAGGGTTTGTCATCATCTAGAGGCTGAGAGTGGACATAACATACGTTGTCCCCACGGGTCGGGAGTTAGAGCGAAGCATAACGTACATTGCTTCCCCCTGCAGCCGATGTGGATTTAGCTACCACAACGGCATAAGCCTAGTTTGTAGCCTGCTAGAGCAGAACCCTGCCAACGGTGCAAGCCTACCTTGGCCGGTTCTTAGCTTCAGGTCGGTGGTACAGGCTGTTACAGATGAGTGTCGAGGGCCACACACTGCTGTGTTCAGTGACACCGCTTCCGAGTCTTTAGGCATGCGTACCTAGCCCGCGTAGTTTGTCCCTAGGCTCCAACATTTACGCCGGTTGCAGCAGCATGCGGTGTGCACGCACACGCGTTAGGCACCGGTACGAAGAGCTCCCTCGGGCTAATGTTCGTGAGTACACCAGTTTCCTTCCAGTTTAGAGCCAGACTTCGGGTACTCTCTTGTTGTCCAGTTTATCTAGTCGAGGGTAAGAGGCCATTGAGGACATCCATTGGGATTGGTTTTTGAGCTGATCATGTGGTCTAGGGAGAGAGACCCTCGAGGGTGTCAGACATCTATTGGGATCAGTTTTTGAGCTGATCATTTGGCTGAGGGAGAAAGACCCTCGGAGATGACACGAGATTGGTTATGAGAACCAATCATTAGGCCGGAAGTAGGAGACTTCCGAGGACTCCAGATTTTGCCTTGTCAGCTCGTTGAGCTAAGATCTGTGTTAGTGACTGTTTGCATGTATACTAGGGTGCTAGACGACTGATGCATCATATTGTACCCCGGTTGGGGATTCTTACTGAGTATGTTTATACTCACCCTTATTTCTGTGGTTTTTCCACCAGGTAACTTGGGACAGCACCGGGACGGCTAGCGGAGGGAGCTGCATGATCATGGGAGATGCCGGCACTCTGTCGTTTTTGTTCGCATTGTTTATTCAGCATGTAGATGGACAAGAGTCCTAGGGGAACGTTGTTAAAAGTTGTTTAAACTGTTTTAGTGTTTTTATAAATACTGGCCAGGCTTGTTTTTACTTTATTGGTTTTGCTTAATGAAAACTGTTGGTGATGTTTAAAATGTTCCTCGTTCTTTAATGTTTGAAAAGGTTTAAATATGAGCATTAAACCGTTTGTAAACGTATTTCTCTTACATGCTGAGTGAGAACCTAGGTTTAGGACTGTATTTCGAGTCAGGTTCTTCCATAATGCTTCTTAAGTTATATTATGGAATAAATTGCTCAGACTTGACTCTTGTTACAGTTTAAGAATTGATATTGATTTTAAGAAGTAGATAAAGGAGTACACGTCATGTTTAACTAACTAAGAAGGACATGGAGTTTATTTTTAAGAACGACGGTTGATTCAATTAGCACGAGTCAATTGGTAGCCCACATGTTGCTTGCTTGCCATCAACCTTGGAAAACAGGATGGCAAGAGTTTTTCTTAGCCATTCTCGCTAGGTGTTACCTTGTCTAAGGTAATTCAGAGAGGAGTTAGGGATAACCTTCTCACTACTTGTTTTCTCACTGTTTTGTTATTTTGCAAACCCACGAGCAATGTACAGGCGAGTTGTTGTTAAGTCCTCTAGAAGGGGAGCTTAAGGTACAACATAGTAACGATTAGTAATCTCGCGACAACTTGTCTTACGAAGTTTGTTAGCATGTTGTATTAACCCTTGCCATCCATCATAGTTTATTAGTTCATCAAGCATTTAAGTGCAGTTGGTTGTGTAATATTTGTTATGAGTGTGGTTGAATTCACTTTGTAATGCTGAATTATTCGTTAAGCATGTGTCGTTTAGCTACCCATATATGCTAGTGTCTTAACAACTTTGGAAGAAGGAGCCAGCAGAAAACCCAGGTCACGATTAGTCTGATGCAAAGTATTTTGCATCATTAAAAGGAGTTAAAGTTAGCCTTGCTATTGCATACGCCACTTAAAGCAAAGCGCAGAGCACTACAGCGGAAGCTGAGTGTTCTCAGTCAACAATTGTGGAAACATTTGTTAAAATAGGAAGTATGAAGTAAAAATCACCAATATCGTATGAGTAATATAAAACACCACTATAGTCGCACTCGCATCATTTTTCATAAGCATCTATATTTACGTAGCTTTCACTAACTCAAAAATATCATCCCTTAAGTACACCATCTTGACTTAGAAATTTAACTAGATCCCTTAATTTTTATGTTAATGATTATGAAAGTTGAGATTTAAAGTTCTTGTTGCGAAATTAAAACATAATGAAGCAAAAATGTTCATTATGAATTGAGTTATTACTCGAGATCGTAGTAGTTCGAGTTTGGGGGTGTCATAACTCTCAATTCTTGAGAGTTAATTATCTAAGTATAACTCCATGTCACAAAGTTTGTTGCTACAACATAAGGACACGAATATATTATTTCGCTAAATACACACCTTGCAGGCGAAAAGAGTTATCCTACAGTTTTCTTATTAGGATAAGGTACTTGGAAGTTAAATAGCAAAAATGTATGCTTCACTAATGTTTGTTGTTTTGAAAGGTCATCACTTTGTTGCAGCGAATTAGAAAGAGGCGAACACGGAGTCGTCGAACAAAACACATTCCAACAAGGACGCGTGGCATAAATCTAACAAAAAGCTTACCTCTAATTACAGTCGTTGCGGGCAAGTCATTGAGCTCAAATATGGGCAAGTTTGTGGAGATTGTGGGACACAAGCGAGAATTGCGAAAAGCATTGACCGGCCCTTATAAAAGCAGACCCACGTCGCCTAGATGGGGGGTTGGAGAATCGAGAGATCAAAATTATTAGAAGTTCCGTCGATGTCTTTAGTCATTGTCATGCTCAGTTACACTAGAGATTTTGTTGGAGCTCAACTATTCATCACTTACTATTTACTAGTGTTTTTCATTCAAGTTTAGCTCTTTTGACTCTCTTTATTGCTTGTTCATTTAGTTTAATTTGTTGTATTTGACTCTGTTCTTTGTTGGATTCAATGAAATTTATTTCTTTACTTGAATTTCATTTACTTTATGAGTAACTAAATTTATTATTGAAAGGAGGTAAGACTCGAACTCGAGTCCAAGTCTTCAACCACTGTGTTATCCCTTAAGGACTGTCTGATCACTAATTGTGTTAACTTATTTCGCTTCGAGAGAAAAGACATAAGTATTATCGCATGCATACACTAGATTTGTGAAGTTTACTCATAATTTGAATAACCCTTAAAGATAAGGTATTATTAGTAATTGTTAGCTTGATAGATAATCAAATAAGTTAAAGTTCAAGAAAATCTAACCAGTGCTTGAGAAAGATCAAATTCGAGCGAATTTGAGTGAAGCAACAATTTGTGCTCCACAAACGATCTCATCGCAGAAGCGAAATATCTCAACTCGACTTCTTTCTTATGCTAGTTTATTTATGTTACTATCCATTCTCTTTTACTCGCATAAATCAACAGATTCCTACAACTCATTCACCAATTGACTCCAATTGACTCTTAGAATTTCACCTAAAATGAATAGACGTCAAATTCCTGAAGAAACAATCTTATTTATTTAAAATTCGCTACAACAAGACTATGTACACTTGCACAATCAAAATAGAAATAGTGAATAGAACTACAAATTATCACTTCGCCCAAGCACAGACTAAGGAACCATAACACTACTTTGCACACAACAAAAATCATATTAAGAAGAAGCTCAAGTTGGAAAGCCATCAATACAAATCAAATCAACCTCGAGAACAAATTCAAACCATCGAGGTATTTGTATATGAGTGAGAAAGAATCATAAAAACATATGAGAGATTGTACTCCACACTCGATACATATTCAAATCAATACAAATATAAATTTTATATTTATGTGTCTCACATCTATCTTCTTCTAATTGTAAGTATATTTCGGTCTCTCTTTTTTACTATAACAAATATAAGAGTATAAATTTTACTATGACTTTAACTATCAGGCTAAGTACACAAATGTCTAATTTTAAAGATATAATTTTAAGAAATGATAGCAAACTTGATTCGAGTCACCCAATTTCCAATTGTATTGGAAAAAAAAAAAGAAATGATAATCACTAAAAACGAATAATAAGATAAACAAAGAAATTGCGTTTAACAAACAAGTGAATGAAATCGTCCTTACAACAGACGTTTTCCTTTCAGAATGGCGTAGAGATTTCATTATCGAAGCAAGCACAATCCCAGGAGCACATTGCTATCTCAATCCAAATGCCGAAGAAATTCCTTCTAACAATGGTAATCTAAATAAATGGTAGAGATTTCATTGTCGAACCAAGCACAGTCCTTCTGTTATTGTACAAGCATCTAAATACTTAAAACACATTGTCAAGACACCATCAACTTTCCAAATGGTAATCAAATGCTCTGTCATTACATGCACATGATGAAGTTCCTTCTAACAAATGCATCAATAAATAGATTTACATACATTTTCCTAACAAAGACACACAAGTCTCTTAAGGTAGAATTAGGAAACATCAACAACAGGTCAGTCAGCAAATGGCACAGAAACCAAAATGTGCTTAGAGGCTTACGTCTCTGTATTTTTAGAATTAGCCTCGGATAGCAAACGTTCAAGTTCCCCTTTTCGGTATAGTTTCACAGTATCTGCATTGACAGCAAATGCGAGCAACAATGAAAATGGATATACAAGAAACAATGTACCTTACCCTTGAATGACACAAGGCTTACATAAAAATTTGCGTGAAAGAAAATTGTGCCATAAAAACGTACCTGTACAACCGCCTATATGTTTTCCCCCTGCCCACAAGGACGTATGTAAATTTAGACAAAACTCGGTAGATGTACACAGACCCAAAATGATAGGGAACTTAAATGACAAGACACCATGATTAAATGGGTAGTAGTATAGATGTCACGAGGTGGGGTGGGGCCGGGGAGTCCCCGGCCCCATCCCCGCCACCAAAATCGTTCCCCATCCCCACGAAATTAACCGTTCTTTTTCGTGGGGATGGGGACGGGGATTCACCACAGGAAATTAGCGGGGATCGGGTTTCCCGCACTGAAAAACTCACCATTTTATTTTTATTTTTTCTTTTTCTAATCTTAATTTTTATAAGTATTTTTTAATAATATTTTCAAATAGTTAATTTTTCATGGAAAATATACATTAATTTCAATTAGATAACTAATTATTGAAAAAAATATGCATTTGAATAAATATTTCTACAAACAAAATACAATAACTAAAGATTAAATTTGTAAAAAGAGGGGGGAATTATTTTTAAAAATTTTTTAAAAAAATGTGAACGGGACGGGGATCGGGAAATGGAGAATACATTCCCCGTCCCCGTTTACGTTGCGGAGATTTTTTCATCCCCACTCACTCCCCCATTCATCGCCCCGTTCGAGGCGGGTCCCCACAGGGAAAATAGACATCTCTAGGTAGTAGTTATTTGAAGCACATGAAAGGGCAGTATTTTCAAACACTTCTTTTAGCTTTCAACTTATGATGGCGTGCTTTTGAAATTGGGAAAGGGACAGGAGTTATGGTTCAACGTTAACATTTCAACCTGAGATTTTCTGCTCTATGCTTCTTCTTGGGCTCATGTACACATTTCTTGTAAAACTATTCTTCTTCCTTCTTTTAGCTTCAACAGCTAAAGAAACCCTTTTTTTCGTGATCTCCTTGTTAGTAGAAAAAAAATGTGGGCACTGAAGGACCAAGACCACAACTATCAGAGCAACAAATTCATGCAAGAAGGATGATGAGCTTGAAAGAAACCAGCTCGGTGTGCTGCCTAGACTGAGGAGTTGCAGAGGAGTGATTAAGGGGTGTTGTGTGCTTCTCCCCTTTCGTGAAAATGAGACGTTTTTTTTGTGGGAAGCACGGATGAATGCTATTTTGTGGTATCTTTGAAATGAGAGAAATAATAGATGTTTTAGAGGAATGGAGAGATCTTCAACTGATGTTTTGGTTCTCATTAAATTCTACGTTTCTCTTTCGGGCCTAGTAACTTTTCTTTAAGTGTAATTTGTCTAGATTAAAGACCATTTTTGGAGAATCCCCTTGTAATTTTTTTTTGTGAATGAGGGTTTGGTATTTCATCTAAGAATATATAAATGCATGAGATCTTCACAAAGGATGAATAAAAAATTTGACAAGCACATTAGGCTTTTGATAAGATATGAACTCATTAAAAGAAGGAAAAAGAGGAGACAAACTCAAGTGGTATAAGCGCACCCCAAATAAATAGAGAAGGTGGTGAGCTCAAGGCAGTTCCACCGTATTTCGGTTGGGTTATGATGTGGTTAACTCTTTCTTCTGGATATCTGCTCATTCCAATTTGAACCCACCCCCAACCCCCCTTTTCCCACACCCAAAATTTGGAGGGTCAGAATTCCCAAAAATATAAGGTATTCATGTGGTTTGTATTTTTAGTTCTACAACAATTGAGGAAGGGGGATTCGAACCCATGATCTCTTGGTCATTGGGTGTTCACTCATGCCGTTGAGCTACCGTTCTTGTTAGCGTATTCATGTGGTTTGTTGCTCTTGAAAGGAATAACACCATTGAATTCTTTTAAAGACCCTTCAAATATTGTTCTCAAACACTAATTGTGTGTTCTTAGTGAGAAGACAACGAATATTTGAACCATTTGTTATATGCATGTGGTTTGGATAATGGATATAAGGCACCTTTTCCCAATTATGTTTTCTATTGGTAACTAGTCGACTGTTCTTTTGATGTCTTTCTTTGTATTTTGAGATCCTCAATGCAAGCTAGTTTTCTGTTTTTCTTTAAGACGAGAAAAAGGAGTGAATGAATCCAAAAGGCTGAACTACCATGAGCTCATTCCAATAAAAGGGAAATGTGGTAATGAGATCTTAGGAGTGAGAAAAGGTAATGAGCACAAGCGACCCACAAGCTCATTCAAAAGATGACCAAAAGAGACGTTGAGCCTATTCAACACTTCATTCAAATAGAAGCATGAAGTTATCCCAGGCTAAGCATCCCAAGGAAGAGTAGATAAACATTGATTATAGGATTATAACCCTTTAAGCGAGGGTATGATCGGGATCATAAGTAAGGGTACTCAAAGAAGATTAAACACAAAAATTCAATTCAAAGAAATATTTTTGCAAGTAGCAAACAACCTTTCAATACAATCGATAGTATTTTCAGGAGACTCTTTGCATCTGTAAAGGGTAGGAAGAAACTACAGTTATACTTATCACAGATGAAATCAGAAAGCATTGAGTTTCACAGATAAAATGAAGATCCACATCAACTTCATCATATACAAGTTTGATAATTATGATTAAAAAAGTTCAGAACACTAACCGACGAAAACATTTGGTACCGTATGTTGTCCAGTAAGCCTCTCAAGTAGCTTTTGCAATTGTGGCCCTTGGGGACCTAAAGGGGAAGAACTTGTCAGGTTACCAATTGCATAAACTGATTCAAGAAAAGGCATCAAATGAAATGAAAAAACACATGATAGTTTAAAACAACCAAAGAGCTCCATATATCCAATCCACCACTAGACCCAAATGTTAACAATATACAGGGACAGAAAAAACAAGTCTAATCAAAAGCAAGTCCCAAAAACAAATACGAAATGATACCTCAATCCAACAAAGTCAAACCAAGATCATAACTACAAAAGTTGCTTTGTATCTTTTTTTTTTCTTTTTTTTGAAACAAGGGTAACCACGCCCATCCTTAGGCCAGGCACCAGGAAACATCGAAAGAGTAATGTCACAGCTGAGTCTCGAACCTAGGACCTTGAGGGAAGCATGTCCTCAAAGCCCAAGTCTTCAACCACTGTGCCACCTCTTGGGGACAAAAGTTGCCTTGTATCTGAAATCTTTTATTTATATTGTTGAAGCAACTTGACACATATGGGGTCAGATATCACTTGTCACATATTCTCAAGTTCTTAACTAAGGCATGAACCATATTATCATCATCCATTTGGGAAAGAAATAACATTGCAAGGAAAAATTTGAAGTTGATATAGCTGTACAAATTGAGCATGATTCCAATATTTGTCAAACATATATCAAACACAGAATTAATTTAGTCATAGTAAGAACATATTACCGGGGAAAAAAAAAAGTGATTTGAGAGGTAAAATTTGAAGAGATGAAAGGGTAAAAAGAAAAGGGGAAGGAAAAAGTACCCAATTCATCCAATTCAATAACCAATGGCTGCACCCCAAGCCTGTTGAACAGCGCCTTGACCTCAGAAGAGTAGCTTGAAGAAAAAGGAATGAAGAATAAGGATCCGATTCAGAAAAAAGGAGAAAGAAAAAGAGAAAGAGAAAGAAGAGATATGAACTCACGAGCACCAAGTCTTGGAGTAGACGACAACTGGGTTGTTGGTAACTGTGGATTTGACGGTCTGTTCGAGTCTATAACCAAAAGAAGAAGAAGAAGAAGAAGAAGATGCTTGAATGGAGAAGGGGGATCTGATTCTTGTAGAGATGGATTTGGATTTGGATTTGGCAGAGGAAATGGAAGTGGAGACGGGAAGGGAAGGTTTGAAGAAGGAAAGAGAGGGATGAGAAGAAGTAAGATGAGGAGACACCAAACTGGAAGCGGCAGCCATTGATGAGGACAGACCACCGCTTCGCCTTCCTCCCTTTTTTCTTAAGCTCACACTTCTCTTCTCTGAGCTTCTTTCCTAAAAGCTTGTTTTCCATTATATCCTTTTTTTTTCATTACAAAAAATCCACTTATACTAAACTCATTAGGATGACAAGTTATTTTGAATTTTTAAAAATTGATACTTGTTAGCAAAATTGGTATAAGTAGACACCTTATCGGTTGTCGAATTCCAAATTCATCTTGTGTCATTATTATTATTATTATTTTGAAAATTGGGAAATTGGAACTTCACTCCCTTATACCTGGAACACCACTGGCTCATCCCTATACTATGGCATCGGGATACTTCAAAGGGTATTCTAGTTTAAGCGCTTTCCAGCGGCCTCGAACTAGAGATCTTCAAGGAAGCATGTCTTGAAGTCTTTTGCCTCAACCGTTGTACTGCCCTTTGGGGACCATCTTGTGTCATTATTGAAGTTTAGAGTGTATTTGGGCCCTCGTTTAGGTAAACGGTCGAGTTGGTTATAATAACCTAACCTATATTTGCCTCATTATTTATTATAGTCGGTGGTTACCTAAACGTGCTCGTTTATCTAAATCTGTGCATCCATTTATCTAAACTTCACATATATTATTGAGAATTTATCATCAGCAGCACATTTTATCTTTTGTATTGCATTTGCAGCACAATTTCTAAAATAATTTCATCTATGTCATATTAATTTCTATCGGTGATAAAACTTAACTAGTGATAGAACTCAATTTGAAGTTCTATCGCTAGTAGAAAATTTAAGCAGTGATAGAAGAAGTCTTTCATTGATTGAATTCTATCACTAATAGAATTCTGCTAGTGATAGAATTCAATTTGAATTTTTTGCTACAAATGAATTAGTTTTGATTTTATGCTATAGATGAAAATATTTTGTCTTTTTTTGTTGTACATGCAAAATCCCCTATATTATTTTTGTTACAATAATTAGCTCTTCATACATCGTTTATCATAACCTCTGTTATAATAATTACTCTTCAAAACCCGTTTATAATAATCCACCACTTATCATAATCTACTGTTTATCATTACCCTCCATCTATCCTAATCAAATTGATGCCCCACACACAGTCTTAGAATTTGTGAGGAGAGACTTTATTACCCGTTTTTTTTTATTGGAATGTGAATAAATTTTTAATTTTCGGGAACAAAACATGCCCCCATCCCTCATTTACATATCATAGATTGACTACGAGTCCCATCACTTTGGTTGAAATCCGACGCCAAATAAATACCACTAATTACATGTGAACCTATTGTATATCTATTGTACATCACAATGGAAAATTAAAGAGATCAATTAATTTAGATATTTGACTTAAATTCATTATACAATGCAATGCTACGGATTAATTTAGAACAAATCAATCAAATATATTATTTGGTCTAAATTTAAATCACAGATTATTCCTTAAACATTTTTCATTTACTCAAAAGATTTAAAAAGAATTACTTTCCTTAAAAGTTTCTAATTAAGAATTATTATGTCATTTACTTGGGTTTCTTATATAAATAATATAAAGACCCAAGTTTTCAAAGGATAAAATAAGAATGCATGAAAATCAGTTAAAATTAACTCTCAGGCAATGAAACGGTAAATACTTATAAAAAAAAAAAGCTGAAAACCATTCATTTAAAACAGATATTTTAGATGGATCACAAAACAGTATAAATATGTGTAACAGTTCCCATAGATATGTCAGCAGCTCTGATCAACATCGGGACAAAAAATCCACATGGAAAGGGGTAGGTTTCAATAAGAATACCCTGAGCGGAGTACAACATGTATACAATCCTAGAGTATATCACATATATAACATAAGCTATAAGGTTTCATTAAGGGGTACACATAACCATGTTTCTATGAGCTGTCAGTGGTTGATGCTAAAAGACCCAAATGCCATTTAGAGTCTTATGATACACTTGGGAAATCTCAATAATCAATACTAGGGAGAGTGTCTTGTCGAGCTGAGCTACCTGGCGTCATTTAGGCATCAAAAACTCATAGTGAGTTGATAACTAGCATCACCCACCATGGGAAGATAATAACATCATCGCCCAAAGTGGGATATCGCCCACACACTCCCAAAATCATAGTAAGACACATAAATTACAGTCATGCGTACTCTGAATCAAGTAGAGTTAACCAATCGGCCCTTCGATCCCCTAACACTACAATGAGTTGTATATTTCCACTCGCACTACACTTGATCAATAGCTTTTATCTGACACCTGTGTTTGAAACAGAAAAAATCTCTCGGGTCCCATATGACACTGTATCAATAGGTCTCCGATAGAGATGTCCACGGGGTGGGGCGGGGCAGGGTCGGGGAATGGCTTCCCTGGCCCCATCCCCGCCACTTGATTTAATCCTCATCCCCGAAAAAATTCCCATTTTTTTTCGGGGATCGGAGCGGGGATTCCCCGCAGGGATTTTTTTTTTTACATTTTTTGTATATTTTTTTGGACAATACTTTTAAATAATTAAATCTTCTTAAAAAATATCTATAAATTTCAACGTTTTTAGAAGAAAAAGTAACAATTCATTCCTAAAATCAGATTCAAGATCTTGTATAATTCTTTGATCATATTCAAGAATAGATTAAATAAAGATCTGAAGATTAGAAGAGAAAGTAGCAATTCATTCCTAAATCAGATTCAAGATCACCATATACTTTCCATCAACAACAAATCTAAACCCTAAACCACAAGATCAACCTAACAAACACCAAAACAGAACCATCAAAACCAAAATCAATCCAAAATCTCTATATAAATTTCAACTATAATGTTAATTATTAAAAAAAAATATTCATATGCATAGATAATTTCATCAAGAAATATATTTTTATTTGAAAATTAAATTCTAAAGTATAGAAAACAAAAATATTAAAAAAAAAAAAGTAAACTAGGCTGGGATTGGGGAATCAGGGATGGGGAATATGTTCCCTGTCCTCGATCCCGATTAACCAACGGAGAATTTTTTTCCCCTCGACCCCGGCCCAATTTCCCGCGGGGAAAATGGACATCTCTAGTCTTAGATGAGAAAATTGTGATAAGCTAGTTCACCATGGAACATCCTGGCCTATCACACAACAATAACAACAACATAAATGCTAGGCTAGTTCCCCATGGAACATCCAGACCAGACATACATCAAAATGACACAAGGTCATGCTAGGCAAGTCCATTGTGGGACATCTTGGCCTAATCGTGCAAAAACATCAGTCAAGTATACCGGATAACATCAATGGTATAATGATTTAACATAACACATGTTATCGCTCAAGCAATCATGAAGACAAGTCAACAATGATATGCGCATGATTCTAGGAAACATATATACATATTATTAACTACATACCACGAACAAAGGGAACGAATCCCTAATCTTGGCAGAATCCAAAGAGCCTACAATTGAAAGTGCCAAACTAACCTTGAACGAGCTAAAGGAACGACCCTAATAAATAAATAGTAATTTTAGGACATGAACAATTAGAACTAAGAAATAACGAGTATAGGGTCTCAAAATTACCAAAAATTGACAAAAATGGACTTGGGACGAAAAACTGAGCAAACGAGGCTCGAGTAAAAAAGTGCTCGCTGGAGCGCGGCGACGCATGGGCTCAGTTTCCATCGAGGGACAGTGTTTGGCCGTCACGAAAAATGGGAGACAAGAAAAATGTGTGAGTTCACTCGTGCGTGGCACAGATGCAGGCAGAAATGCTCGAATCAGATCGACATAAGGCTTCTAGATAGAATGCGAGCGAGCTTTAAGAAGCGACTGAGCTTGGATCTAGCATAGATTTTCAACGATTTGGGGATGGATTTGACTTTGATTGGGAGGTCACATGCATCAAGTAAATGAGCATTTAAGGTCTCTGACACATTAGTAGTCATAAGCACTTACCGATTCTTCAGTGTGAACGCACGTTCCGGTCGTTGAGTATATGCCCCTACATATTGTAGTTACATGTCAGTATGATTTACATTTTTTTTATAAAGGTATGAACTCGTATTAGAAACTGAGACGCGCAACAAAGTTCGCAAGGCACGCATATGAATCTTCTTGTTTCCCCCTAATGCTTTCAAGGGCCTTCTCTTTGGCCTTCATAGCTTTATAATAATTGATACCAACGTCGTGATTTTTTTGGGCATACTCCATTAAGTCTCCAAGTGTGCATATGTTTTTCTTGTGCATACAAATAAGAGAATCACCATATTCGGTTAGTGCTAAAAGGGTAGCTTGCATATAGTCATTGTGTTCGATGTCCACAGGGCAAGTATGCACATCAATGAATTTTTTAATAATTCGTATATTGCTTCTTGTCGATTTCTAGAATAGAAAATAGATCCTTATTCATTGATCGATAATCTATAATTTTACAATGAATCTCTTTAAATAGAGGAAATTCTATTTATCAAATAAGGAAAATTCTAGATAAGGAAATATTACATATGGAATCATCCAATTAAAGAATAAAATCAAATCAAATAATTCAACACTCCCCCTCAAGTTGGTGCAACGATGTCTGTCATAGCCAACTTGTCCATTAGTCTGTCAAATTGCCACTTGGGAAGCCCTTTAGTCAAAATATCAGTGTTTGCTCTGTGGTAGGTAAGTATGGAATACAAATTACTCCAGTGTCCATTTTCTCCTTAATAAAATGCTTGTCAATTTCAATATGTTTGGTTCGATCGTGAAGAACCGGATTATGGGCAATGGAGATAGCAGCCTTATTATCACAATAAACTCGAATAGGAGTTGCTAATGTGATATTTAGCTCCTCTATAAGCTTTTTTATCCATATACCTTCACAAATGCCATGAGCTAAAGCTCTGAATTCTGCTTTTACACTACTTCTAGCTACTACGCTTTGTTTCTTACTTCTATAGGTAACAAGATTTCCTCCAACAAACGAACAATAACCTGATGTAGATCTCCTGTCTGTAGTGCTACCTGCCCAGTCAGTGTCAGTGTAAATTTCAATATTGAAATTCTCATGCTTCTGAAACAATATGCCTTTTCCTGGAGTTCCTTTTAGGTATCTCAAGATTCTATTCACAGCTTCAAAATGAGTAGGGCCTGGAGCATGCATAAATTGGCTTACCATACTTACAGCAAATGCAATGTCTGGTCTTGTGTGAGATAGATAAATAAGTCTACCCACAAGTCTTTGATAACGTTCCTTATCTTTCACCTCTTCCTCTATTGCTGCTTGTAATTTTAGATTTGATTCAATAGGTGTTTCAGCTGTTCTACATCCCATCAATCCTGTCTTTTTTAGTAAATCAAGAATATATTTTCTCTGATTAACAAGGATACCTTGTTTAGATCGGGTAAATTCCATCCCTAGGAAGTATTTCAGCGTTCCTAGATCTTTAATTTGAAACTCACAAGCTAGTTTCTTTTTCAATTTGCTTATTCCAACTTCATCATTTCCTGTAAGGATTATATCATCCACATATACAATTAAAACAACGATCTTGTTATTACTTGTATAATTGTAAAAGATAGTATGATCTGCTTGACTTTGAGAGAACCCATAACTCTTGACCACTTTCCCGAATCATTCAAACCATCCCCTTGGAGATTGTTTCAGACCATATAAGGCCTTCTTCAGTTTGCAAACTTTGTTCACTCCAAGTTTTACTTCGAATCCAGGTGGCAGATCCATAAGCACTTCCTCTTCAAGATCACCATAAAGAAATGCATTTTTCACATCTAGTTTATATAGAGGCCATTCAGAGTTAACAACAACAGATAAAAGTACTCGAATCGAATTGATTTTTACAACAGGGACAAAAGTTTATTGGTAGTCAATACCGTAGGTCTGAGTAAACCCTTTCGCAACAAGTCTGGCTTTATACCTTTCAATGCTACCATCTGCATTACATTTTATGGTAAATACCCATTTACACCCAACAATTTTCTCGTCTTTTGGTCTGTCTACCATTTCCCATGTGTAGTTTTGTTTTAGTGCATTTATCTCTTCCATGACAGCTAAATTCCACTTTAAATCATTTTGGGCTTCATGTATGTTCCTTGGAATAAAAAGGTTATCAATCCTAGAGGTGAATGTTTTATGGTTATCAGGAAATCTATGATAAGACATAAAATTTGCAATTGGGTATTTTGTACAATTACGAACTCCCTTCCTTTGAGCTATGGGGATATCGAGATCAAGGTTAGAAAAAGGGGGATTACCTGACTGATTAGTATCATTCGTCAAGATTCAAATTGATGTAGTGACAAGTCCACTGTTTGATCTGTACTATTTTGAATAGGTGCCTTCCTAGTATAAACCTGAAGCTGAGGAACGTGATCAGGAAGATCAATCAATAATATTTCTCCCCCTGAAGTAGAACATTCTACATTTGGCATAACAGGACTAGGAATGACATTGTTAGGACAAATAATTTGACGAGGAGACGTTTCCATGAAATTTTCTTCAAGGTTAGAATTCTCCCCCTGAAGTAAATTTTGGTTAAAAAATGATTCATTCTCGACAAATGTTACATCCATACTTTCAAAATATTTTTTATGCAAAGGATCAAAGCAACGATAACCCTTCCTATTTGAGGCATAACCTAAGAAAATACATTTAATTGCACAGGGTTCAAGTTTTGACCGAGAAAAATTTGGAAGGTGAACATAAGCAATCCACCCAAAAACTTTAATCGGCAAATCAGAGTAAAGCCTAACAGTAGGAAAGAAAGTTTTAAATAGACTAAAAGGAGTTTTAAATGACAAATTTTTTGAAGGCATTCTATTTATAAGATAAACAGTTGTAAGGACCGCATCACCCCATAAATAATTAGGAACATACGTAGAAATCATAATTGCACAAGTGACCTCCATTAAATGTCTATTTTTTCTCTAAGCTATTCCATTTTGTTGGGGAGTATCTCAACTTGTAGACTGGTGAAATATCCCCTTTTCGTTAAAAAAAAGTCTCCAAGAATTGTAATTGAGAAAACCAAACAACGAAAAATTGAATCGACTGTCTCAGTTACCGAGTGACACGGAGAGCCGGACTATGTGACAACTTAACCTTTAACAAAATATTGGAAATTTGAGCAATAATCGTCGCAGATCTGGTCGTCGTGTGTGTAAGGGACCGACCCGAATGGGGCACTAAATGGGCCCTTATCCCAATGCATGCATTCAAAGTAAAGGCCATTTAAACAGACATGATTTTGGATTCCAATTAAAACAAAAACATTCAAAATAACCCCTTTAAAAACCAGACAATTTCCCTAGAACCTGTCCCTGTTTCCAAGCACCTGTTCCAAGATAAATACATTTCCAAAGTTTACTCTGATCAGAGATTTACTAAAAGTCATTCAAAACCTGTTCAGATACTGTAAGGGACCAACCCGAATGGGGCACTAAATGGGCCCTTATCCCAATGCATGCATTCAAAGTAAAGGACATTTAAACAGACATGATTTCGGATTCCAATTAAAACAAAAACATTCAAAATAACCCCTTTAAAAACTAGACAATTTCCCTGGAACCTGTCCCTGTTTCCAAGCACCTGTTCCAAGATAAATACATTTTCCAAGTTTACTCTGATCAGAGATTTACTAAAAGCCATTCAAAACCTGTTCAGATACAACATGCTGGAATCCACAAATATTTACAAACATCCTAGGGCTCAGTGCCCGCACATGCATTCGGGGAAAACAAAAACACACGAGAGTCATAATACAAAAATCGAGTTGGAAGATCTGGGCCCATGATCACGGCTCCTCCTTGGCATCTGTCGCGCACCACGATTACATGTGGAAACCCACGAGAATAAGGGTGAGTAACGAATTACTCAAGAAGAATCCCCAACCGGGTACAATACGATATACATGGTCATCTCGATGGCGTATGCAAGCTATGAATATAAACACGAATAGAGCACATAGCTTAGCCCACACTTGGGCCTCGGATGCCAACTCGTGGCTTAGTCCGAATAATATCATCATACACCAATACATGAGTCGCCCTATACGAGAAACAAGTCCCGGCCTCGGCGCATCATCTGTCGACGAAAGGTACACTTCGCTCACAATCCAGAGGAGCGCTCCGGGTCGGCGCCAGTAATGAGCGTAAGCATGCACCGCGTGCTCTGCGAACCATGGGGTGCCGGTCTAGAGAGCAAGCCGCCCATGTCCATCCACCACGCTTAACTAATTCTTTGGATCGATGTCAGCGACATAGGGTGTGAGACTGGACACGTAAACTATGTCGGCTGAACCACCGCACTTGGGGCCAAGGAACGGTCGTAGTAGGCTTACACCAGGAAGCCGTCCCTGCCTTAACAGGTGGCAATCAGGGGCTACGGCCGAACAAGCTGAGGACGTGCCGACTGTCGGGGACGAGGCAATGCCAAGTCATCATCCCGACCGTTGGGGCATTAACAATCGCCACCCTCACCCAAGATTGCGGGGCCTACCGCTTTGTTAGCTAATCCCTCACGGGGGTGAGGGACGGAATGACTTGCTCGACGTCCCGCCATGGATGCAAGGAACTTTATGCATCGGGCCGGATGATGCTATCTACACCGCAATTCTAACTGCCTAGCAAAAAGAAAACAATTCCATAAAATCCAATACGTGCTTAATAAGAATACAACGAGCCTAGCATGATACTACGAAGCAAAGAATGATATCGAGCATGCTAGAAAGGAATAACCTAGCATGGATTAACATGAGATTTAAATCGGGAAGAATCATGCTAATCGGAATTCAGATTAGAGAACCTAGCTACACATGTCAATAAACACAAACAAGCAATCAATCAGCAATCGCATAATATATCGTAGGGTCCACACAACTCCGGTAAGAAATCCTTACCTTGGTCGGGGACGATTGCACGAAAACCTAAGCTGCGAACTATCTCGAATTAGCTACCGGGAACCTATCAATCACAACAAAAATCACACAATAGGGCTAAATATAATAAAATAAATGAGGCTCAGCTCGGGAGCAACTCACGAGGCACGACGAACGCACGAACGAGCCGATTGCACGAACGGGGGCAAAGAATCTGGCCGGGCCAGGCGAGCTGGGCGCAAGAATGGGCGCGCGCTAAAGCGCGAGGTCGGCGCGCGTCTTGTGCTTGGACGGCGCGCGCGGCAGCGAAACAGGGCGTGCGGGCGATGCGGGGCGACACGGAGAGGCTCGGTACTGGCGCTTCGCGCACGCACGACTCGACGAGCGGGGGGCTCGGCGGCGCGTTGCGGGGCTGGGCGGCGGCGCGCGTGTGCTGTGTCGGGTAGGTAACCTGCGCGACGCGAGCTCGGCGAACAGGGGCGAACAGGGGCGAACAGAGGATCAGAGAAAATGAGCTCGATTCTGGGAGATTGGGGAAGATTCGACGCGCGATTTGAAGCTGGACCACTTCCCCTACACTAGCTGCACAAAACCCACATGAATCTCCTCACTCCTATGGCCGGCAGAACGAAATCGGAACCAAGGGGAAAGAAATCGGATTTTTTGAAGGAAAGGAAGAAGAGGAAGAACTTACCAGCTGCTCGGAGGGAGAATGGCTTCGAATTGGAGAGGAGGAGCTCGGAATTGGCTGGTCGGCGAGGGAGAAAATCGCGAAGGAACGCAGTCGGTTGGAGAAGAAGGAGAAGCTCGGGCGATTTTTGCCTTTAAATTAAAACTCACCTCGAATAGGCTTAACATAAAGGTGGCGCGTTTAGAAGCACAAGAGCGCATAGTGGCTCGATTGGCAGCGCCCCCTGCCTAGCATGCGACACGTCCCTAGTTCGAATCTCACTCGACGCACTATTTAATTCCCTATTTATTTTAACCTTTCCCCAAGCCCAAATGCCTTCACCAAAATTCCCGATCCCATTCAAATCGACTCATAAATATTCCGGCAATTAACAATTTCAAAACCGGCCCTGTCGGCCCGACCCAAAATTACCAAAATGCCCCTGGGACTCTCGGGAAGACCGGGATGAAATTTCCAGGCCGTTACAATACTCACGAAAGTCAATTAAGATTGAAACAGCTCGGGATAATGCAATCTCATCTCATCCTCCCGCTCCCAAGTGGCTTCCTCTGAACTCTGACTCCTCCACTGAACCTTTACCAGCCGGATTTCACAATTACGCAGTGTCTTTGTCTCAAAAGCAAGAATCCCCACTGGTTTTTCCTCGAAGCTCAACTCCTCATGGGTCCGGCACGTACTGCCTCAACATCGATACATGAAATACACTGTGCACTGCCGACAATGACGGAGGCAAGGCTAATCTATAAGCAACCTTGCCGATCCTCTCCAGAATCTCAAACGGGCCAACAAAACGGGGACTCAGCTTTCCACGCTTGCCAAACCTCAAAACACCTCGCATCGGTGCGACCTTCAAGAAAGCATGTTGACCAACCTCAAACTCCAAATCCCGACGCCGAACATCGGCATAACTCTTCTGTCTCGCTCCGAATACAAACATGCGGGCTCTAATCTTCTGCACGGCACCATTGGTCAACTGCAGCAACTCGGGACCCAAAACCTGCCTATCACCAACCTCTTCCCAGAACACAGGAGATCGGCAACGCTTGCCATACAAAGCCTCGAATGGAGCCATCTGAATCGTCGACTGATAACTGTTGTTATATGCAAACTTCATCGAATCTGATATCTGGTCCCAAATCGCCGGAAAATCCAACACACAAGCCCTCAACATATCTTGAGAATGCGTTCACCTCTCTCGATCATCCATCGGTGCGGGTGAAAAGTCATCTTGGAGCCGCACTCGAGTGCCTAAACCCTTCTAGAGCGCTCTCCAGAAACGAGAAGTGAACCTTGAATCACGGTCAGATACGATCCTCACAGGCACACCATGATAGCGAATGATCTGCTCCAAAAACAATCTGCGCCATCGCTCCACACGGTATAAGTGTCTCTACCGGAATGAAGTGTGCGCTCTTAGTCAATCGATCGACTATCACCCAAATCTGAGAGAACTTCCTCGGAGTCCTCGGCAAGCCAGAAATAAAGTCCATGGAGATCTCTTCCCATTTCCACTAAGGTACACTCAGCGGCTGCAACAAACCGGCTGGTCTCTGCCTGGGGGCCTTCACTTGCTGACAAGTGAGACATCGACTGACAAACTCCGCAACATCTCTTTTCATACCCATCCACCAGAATGTCTGCTTAAGATCCTGATACATCTTGGTATCACTGGGGTGCCAAGCAAACGGAGAACTGTGGGCCTCTGAGAGCAACTCTGCTAGCATTCCTGCAACATCCGGAACACACAACCGGCCTCTGTACGTCAGCCCACTGTCTGGTGAATATACAAAGTCAAAATCTCCATCAGCACTAACTCTGTCAAATAATCTTTTAAGTGCGAGGTCACTCAGCTGACTATCAATAATCCGCTGTCTAATCGATGGCTGGACTGTCAACTGAGCCACTCTGGCAGTAACCTCACCTAACAACACTGCAATCTCAGCCCGCTCGAACTCTCTCCGTAATCTGGGCTGGGAGCTCAACAACACCGCGGAGTGCGACGTCTTTCTACTTAAGGCATCAGCTACAACGTTGGCTTTACCCGGATGGTACAGAATCTCGCAATCATAATCTTTCACTAGCTCTAACCATCTCCTCTGCCTCATGTTCAACTCTTTCTGGGTAAACAGATACTTGAGGCTTTGGTGATCGGTAAACATCTGAATCCGCTCACCGTATAGGTAATGCCTCCAAATCTTCAGTGCAAACACCACTGCTGCCAACTCCATATCATGAGTCGGATAGTTCTGCTCATATGGCTTCAGCTGACGGGAAGCATAAGCAATGACCTTCCCGTGCTGCATCAACACACAACCCAACCCGAACTTGGAAGCATCGCTGTAAACCACGAAACCACCTATCCCCTTCGGGACTACCAACACTGGTGCTGAAGTCAAACTGCGCTTGAGCCTGGCAAAGCTCTCATCACACCTACCGTCCCAAACAAACTCGACACCCTTCCTCGTCAGACGAGTGAGGGGCGAGGCTATGGCGGAAAAGTCCTTAACAAACCGACGGTAGTAACTCGCCAAACCTAGGAAGGCTGCGTATCTCATGGCAAGTCGGCTGGCCCACGAACTCACGGCCTCAATCTTTGCAGGATCCACAACTATGCCATCTCTCGAGACTATATGACCTAAGAAGGCTACTTGTTCCAACGAAAACTCACATTTGGAAAATTTCGCATAAAAAGTTGGTTTTCCTCAAGGTCATCAACACTTTCCTCAAATGCTCTGCATGATCCTTCCCAGTCCTTGAATAGATCGAATATCGTCAATGAACACGATGACGAAGTTGTCCCAAAATGCTTTGAACACCCTATCCATCATGTCCATGAACGCTGCTTTGGTGCATTCGTCAATCCAAACGACATGACCCCAAACTCGTAGTGCCCATATCTAGACTCGAACGTTGTCTTAGGAATGTCGGCGTCCCTAATCCGCATGGCCCGATGATACCCGATCTCAAATCTATCTTGGAGAACACGAAGCTCCCCGAAGTTGATCGAACAAATCATCGATACGGGGCAACGGATACTTATTCTTCATCACACCTTATTAAGCTCACGATAGTCAATGCATAGGCGCATCGAACCATCCTTTTTCTTCACAAACAACACTGCCCTCCCCACGGGGACACACTCGGACGGATGAATCCTCTATCTAACATTTCCTGCACTGAACCTTGATTCCTTTAGCTCCGGGCGCCATACGATCTGAGCCTTCGAGATAGGGAGGGTCCCCGGCTCGAGCTCAATTGTGAAGTCAACCTCTCTCTTGGGGCAACCCCGTAATTTCTCGAGGAACACGTCAAGAAACTCGCACAATTTGGCTAGGTAGCCCCAAGCTCCATGAGCTAGCAAACGACGGGCCTTCACGGTGACACCATTGGCGGGCAAACTCCACCTGGACTCCACGAAACTTGAAGGCACGACTGGTGGCACGAACACTACTTCCTTCCGGTGGCGATCAATCAATGCGTGGTTAGCGGCTAACCACTCCATACCAAGAATCACATCGAAACCACTCATGGGTAGAACTATGAGCGTAGCTACCAAAGAATTCCCGATATCTCGATCCGGCCATCCTTAATCTTATCTTTTGCTAACATATTAACTCCCGAAGGAGTTGCAACAGATAATTCGAAACCTAGAGGCTCTAATCTCAACCTAGCATGCTCAGCAAACAAAACAGATACAAACGAGTGCGTAGAACCAGAGTCAAACAAGACAAATGCACAATGATCCAAAACAAGAAGCGTACCTGCCACTGCGGCATCTGCACGCTCAGCCTCTGACGATTCCAGAGCGAACACCCGCCATCTTTCTTTGTTGCTGCACCTACCGGATCGCTATGGTGGGCCGATCACAAGAACGGATCGTATGACCCTCTCTTCCACATCTGAAACACCGCCTGGGCCCGGTCTGACAAGCTCCAAAGTGGACTCTTCCACAAGTGGCACAGGCGGGAACCTGCCTCGGACCGCCCTGCTGGCGAGGCTGGAACTGGGCCGGCATCCTACGCTGATCCCGGTTAATCGCTGCTTGTCGACGCCGCCGCCCCCTCTGAACTCAAACCTCCTCTTCTGCCCCACTACAGCTGGGACAGGACGCGGCACCGGAGCGGCGCCAGTCCGCTCGACAGGATACTTTCCATTGTAAATAGTGGCCAGCTGAACAGCTTTAGCATAAGTGATAGGGGCCAGGGCCCTGACATCCTGAGACACACCCTGCCTCAGACCAGAAATGAACTTCCGAATTTTCAACTCAGGGGTTGCTATCAGCTGCGGAGCAAAATAGCCATACACCGAAAACTTCCTTTCGTATTCCTCTATAGAATCAGAACCCTGCTGTAGATTCTGGAAAAGCCCTACCATCTTCTCTTGAGCCTCATCGCTAATGTACTTGGCTTTAAATTCTGTCTTGAAGAACTCCCAGGTAGCAGGTGGAGACCCAGCTGGTCTCTCACTCAAGGTGGACTCCCACCACCATCTAGCTACGCCCCCTAACACATGGGCTGCACACCTCGGCCTCTGCACATCGGGGCACACCATAATCAGGAAGGTGTACTTCAAATGGGCAATCCATCTAGCTGCTGCTAAAGCATCACCGTGGCGTCAAACTTATCGGGTTCCACTTTACGAAGTCCTTCAACCATTTACCAAGCTCATCGGCACCTTCGCCATACGCCTCAAAGGCTGCTGCTCTGCGCGAGTCGGGGTCTTCTTGCGCCCTCTTTGAAACAAACGAGTCACCGCTCAATCTGAGCTCGGGACTCTTCCCGCCACTATTGCCAACAAAGCTTCAGGTCTCGCCTCCTCTGGCCACTCAACAGGTCGACCACCATAGACCTCATAGAATTAGCAAATTCTGCTCCAGGAGTAGTCTCACGGCGCACAGTCGCCTCAATGCCTACTCTTGGCTCAACAGGGGGAGCTACAGGCGGAATGCTATCAGTCTCAGCTTGGGACGATGTCCCTGCGGTGTCAGATCCGATCCCCGACACCTCGGCCTCCTCTCGGCGTCCTCTTCCGCGCGGGTAATCGGCATCTTTGGCGATCTACACCCAAACCAATAACGAGTCAGAACCTGCTCGTCTCCGCTCCACAATACTACACAAGGCATACACTAGATGACAGGTATTGTAAATTCTTAACCCTTTTTCTCAACAACAATTTGTAAACTTAGGCGTACCTGATGACTGTCGGAGTGCTAGTGATCATGGGAAAATGACCTACAACAACAGGTCATACTACAGAATTTATGACTCTATGCTCTGATACCAACTGTAAGGGACCGACCCGAATGGGGCACTAAATGGGCCCTTATCCCAATGCATGCATTCAAAGTAAAGGACATTTAAACAGACATGATTTCGGATTCCAATTAAAACAAAAACATTCAAAATAACCCCTTTAAAAACTAGACAATTTCCTAGAACTCGTCCACTGTTTCCAAGCACTGCTCCAAGATAAATACATTTCCAAAGTTTACTCTGATCAGAGATTTACTAAAAGTCATTCAAAACCTGTTCAGATACAAATGTTGGAATCCACAAATATTTACAAAACATCCTAGGGCTCCGTGCCCGGCTACATGCACTCAGGGGAAAACAAAACACACGAGAGTCATAATACAAAAATCAGAGTTGGAAGACTGGGCCCCATGATCACGCTCTCCTCCTTCAGCATCCTGTCGCACACCACGATTACACTGTGGAAAACCACGAATAAGGGTGAGTAACGAATTATTCAGTAAGAATCCCCAACCGGGGTACAATACGATATACATGGTCATCTCGATGAGCGTATGCAAGCTATGAATATAAACACGGAATAGAGCACATAGCTTAGCCCACACTTGGGCCTCGGATGCCAACTCGTGGTCTTAGTCCTAATAATATCATCACACGATCCAATACATAAGTCGCCCTATACGAGAAACAAGTCCCGCCACGGCTTCATCTCTGTCGACGAAAGGTACACTCGCTCAAGATCCCGAGGAGCTCTCGGCCGGCGCATAATGAGCGTAAGCATGCACCGCGCGCTACTGCAGACCATGGGGGGTGCCGGGTCTAGAGGCAAGCTGCCCATGTCCTGTCACCACGCCTAACTAAATCTTTGGATTGGTGTCACTGACATAGGGGTGTGAGACCTGGACACGTAAACTATGTCAGCCTGAACCACCGCACCTGAGGCTAAAGAAACGGGTCGTGGTAGGCTTACACCAGGAAGCCGCCCTTACCTTAACAGGTGGCAATCAGGGGCTACGGCCGAACACGCTGAGGACGTGCCGACTTTGACGATGCAATGCCAAGTCATCATCCCGACGGTTGGGGCATTTAACAGTCTGCCACCCTCACCCAAGATTGCAGGGCCTACCGCTCGGGTTAGCTAATCCCTGACGGGGTCCAGGGACGGAATGACTTGCTCGACGTCCCTGCCATGGATGCAAGGTACTTTATGCATCAGGCCCGGATGATGCTATCTACCTGCAATTCTAACCTGCCCTAGCAATCAGCAAACAAATCCATAAAATCCAATACGTGCTCAATAAGAATACAACGAGCCTAGCATGATACTACGAAGCAAGGGGATGATATCTGAGCATGCTAGAAAGGAACGACCTAGCATGGATTAACATGAGAATTAAATCAGAAAAATCATGCTAATCGGGAATTCAGATTAGAGAACCTAGCTACATATGTCAATAAACACAAACAAGCAATCAATCAGCAATCACATATAATATCGCAGGGTCCACACAACTCCGGTAAGAAATCCTTACCTTGGTCGGGGATGATTGCACGAAAACCTAAGCTGCGAACTATCTCGAACTAGCTACCGGGAACCTATCAATCATCACAATAATCACCCAATAGGCCCAAATACAATAAAATAAACAGGACTCAGCTCGGGAACAACTCACGAGGGGCGACGAACGCACGAACGAGCTGATTGCACGAACGGAGCAGCAACGAGGCTGGCTGGGCGCGCTAGGGCGCAGGAGTGGGCGCGTGGGCGCGCTGGCTGGGGCGCGGACGTGCGCGGACGGGCGCTGCTGCGCGCGGTGATGCAGGGCGAGCAGCAGCGCGCGCTCTCATCTGGCGCTGGCGATGCGACGCGTCACGGGCTGGGGCGAAGACGCGCGCGCGAGCACGTCGATGCGTGGCGTGGCTCGACGGGCTGGTCGCTTCGCCCGCGCGTCGCGGCGGGGCGAACAGAGCGATCTGGGCGATGGAGAATAACGAACTTGAATTCGAGCGATTGGAGATGATTCGACGAACGATTTGTTGATGTATGAGTTCCTCTACACCTGCTGAACAGAAACCACACGATTTTCCTCACTCCCTCGGCCGGCAGGAACGAAATCGAAAACAGGGGAAAAACGTAGGAGAAGAAGAAGAAGAACTTACCAACTGCTTGAGGATGGAACGCCTTCGAATTTGGGGAAGGGAACTCGGTTGAATTGAAGCTGGAGAAGGAAGAAATCGCGAGAGAATGGCTGTCGGTCGGGGGAACTTTGCGAGGAAGAAGAAGAAGAAATAGGGAGAAGACTCGGACGAGCTGGCCTTTTAACCAAAACAGGGGACGATCAGACATAAATAAAAGATGGCGCGTCTAAAGCAACAAGAGCGTTTGATAGCTCAAGTGGCAATGCCACCCGCCTAGCTTACCACACGGCTCTAGTTCGATTCCCGCTTGACGCACTATTTAATTCCCTATTTATTTTTACTCTTTCCCAAGCCCAAATGCCTTCACCAAAAATCCCGATCCTTTTCAAATTGACTCATAATTATTCCGGCAATTTTCAATTTCAAAACCGGCCCTGTCGGCCCGACCCAAAATTACCAAAATGCCCCTGGGCCTCCCGAGAAGACCGGGATGAAATTTCTGGGCCGTTACAGTGTGTCTGGGTCACGTGTCTAATGTTGGCGACGAACAGTCGAAATAGGTTGAAAAGTTTAAAAAAAAAAAAAATCATTAGAATTGGTGCAATTGAGTTTTTTTTTTTTTTTTTTTTTTTTTTTTTTTTTTTTTTTTACAAAAGATAAAACAAAATTGCAATCATATGTTAGATTTTTAATCAAATTACTGCCAGAATAATAAAAAACTAATAAGGTTGCAGAAATTTAATTTTCAGCCCAAAATAGCAGCCGCCCATGAGATTATTTTTCAAGCTAGAGATACTTTTTTAGCCAGCCCAAATAAGTGTGCTTCCCAGCAATCAATCCTCACAAACCAACTTCTACACGCAAGACAAACCAATTTTCAGCCTAGAGATATTTTCTCTAATCACGCGTGAGTATGGGTAACATGGGTTTTTCTTCATATGGGTTTCACACAGTAAGCGAGTCTTCTTAGCACAAAGATTTTGCCGATAATTTTCTTAGCACAAAGAATCTCGCAGATTGGCTCGAAGAGATGCACAAAGACACTTGCAATAAATTGCAAACAGGCTGCGAAGGAGTTGGCCGGCGGTGAAGGAGTCAGGTCTGAATCTCTGCTTGGCGGCGGTTTTGTGGACTAAAAGTGGCGGCAGTTCTATTTTTCAAAACTAAGGTTAGGGTTTCTGGAAAAAAAAAAAAAAAAAACCTCCAAATAGAATATGGATTTTTCAAAAATAAGATTTCTAAACCTAAAGCTCTGATACCATGTCGATTTCTAGAATAGAAAATAGATCCTTATTCATTGATCGATAATCTATAATTTTACAATGAATCTCTTTAAATAGAGGAAATTCTATTCATCAAATAAGGAAAATTCTAGATAAGGAAATATTACATATGGAATCATATAAAATAAAATCAAATAATTCAAAACTTCTTTTGTATACCAATGCACGAAAATACCAACAAAAGGTCTCGTATACACACCGGACAGAAAATTATTTCGGGCTTGACTTTGGCGTCTTACACTAAAACCTCATTTTCAATGCTAGTTTACAGTCTTTTTCAACTCATCCTTGTTTGCTAATGTGGATCCGACTTTGGGAAGGGGGGGGGGGGGTTTCTTAAACTTTTGTAAAACTTTTACCTAATGTGGGCCCAATTAAACAAATGAATCTACTTTTTACTAAACAATCAAATTTAACCAAGAATACCATGCAAATTAAATAAGAAATTATCAAAGACCAATTTCAAGCACTTTGTTTAATTCTAATATTAAGATTGGTAAAGAATATGTCAAGATCAAATTATACCAATCAAAATAAATATATAAGAACAATTAATATAACATAATAATAAAATTAATTTAAAAAATTCTTTTCACGACTTAGAGTCAAACGGTTACAACGTTCCTTTTGTCCCCAAACTCTTCTTGGGTATTCCACTAAAATAATGAAGACTCTTTTCACGACTTAGAGTCAAACGGTTACAACGTTCCTTTTGGGGATAAGAACAAACTCGATCTTTTCCACAACTCAAGATCAAACCGTTACAACCTGTAACGGCCCGGAAATCTCATCTCGGTCTTCCCGGGAGGCCCAGGGGCATTTTGGTAATTTTGGGTCGGGCCGACAAGGCCGGTTTTAAAATTTTAAATTACCGGAAATATTATGAGTCGATTTGAATGGGATCGGGAATTTTGGTGAAGGCATTTGGGCTTGGAAGAATGTGGAAATAAATAAGGAATTAAATAGCGCGTCGAGTGAGATTCGAGCCAAGGACGTGTCGCATGCTAGGCGGAGGCGCCACCACTGAGCCACCACGCGCGTTTGTTAATCTAAACGCGCGTTCTAATACTTATGCTTGTTTTCGAAGGCGATTGGTATAAAAGCCAGCTCGCCAAGCCTTCTTCCCCATTTCTCCTTCTTCTCTTCGCGATTCCTTCTTCAACCGACAGCGATTCCCTCTGCGATTTCTTCCCTCTCTAGCTCCGATTCAACCGAGCTCGTCTTCCCCAGTTCGAAGTCGATCCATTTCCGAGCAGCAGGTAAGTTTTCCTTCTTCTTCTTCTTCTCTCCTTCAATCCGAATCCCCTGTTTTCGACTTCGATTTTCCGGCCATGTTGAAGCGAGTTCTTTGGGTGGTTTTGTGTGCACATTTGCGATGGGGAGTTCGACCAACAACAAATCGTTCGTCGAATTTTCTCCAATCGCCCGAATTCGCGTTCTTCCTCCATCGCTCGAGTTCGCCAAATCGGTGCCCTGTCGCAGCCCAGCCTGCCGAGCCACGCCGCACATCGACCGTGCCTGCGCGCGCGTCCTCGCCCTAGCGCCGTGTCCGCGCGCCTGTCTCCAACCCGAGCCGCCATGCCGCGCTGAGCCGAGCCGAGCCGAGCCGAGTGAGAGCCGAGCCGAGCCTATTTATTTTATTTTATTTTATTATATTTAATTTAATTTAGAATTTTGTGTGTAATTGTGTTGTGATTGATAGGTTCTCGATAGCTAGTTCGGGTTCGTTCGCAGCCTAGGTTTTCGTGTAATCGTCCCCGACCAAGGTAAGGATTTCTTACCGGAGTTGTGTGGACCCTACGATATTATATGTGATTGCTAATTGACTGCTTGTTTGTGTTTATTGACATGTGTAGCTAGGTATTCTATTCTGAATTCCCGATTAGCATGATTTCCTGATTTAATTCTCATGTTAATCCATGCTAGGTTGTTCCTTTCTAGCATGCTCGTATCTGTTCCTTGCTTCGTAGTATCATGCTAGGCTCGTTGTATTCTTATTGAGCACGTATTGGATTTAATGGATTTGTTTGCTGATTGCTAGGGCAGGTTAGAGTTGTAGGTAGATAGCATCATCCGGGCCTGATGCATAAAGTACCTTGCATCAATGGCAGGGACGTCGAGCAAGTCATTCCGTCCCTGGACCTCATGAGGGATTAGCTAACCCTACCGGTAGGCCCTGCAATCTTGGGTGAGGGTGGCAGTCTGTTAAATGCCCCAACGGTCGGGATGATGACTTGGCATTGCCTCGTCCCCGGCAGCCGGCATGTCCTCAGCATGTTTGGCAGTAGCCTCTGATTGCCACCTGTTAAGGCAAGGACGGCTTCCTGGTGTAAGCCTACCACGACCCGTTTCCTTGGCCCTAGGTGCGGTGGTACAGGCTGAAATAGTTTACGTGTCCAGGTCTCACACCCCTATGTCAGTGACACCGATCCAAAGATTTAGTTAGGCGTGGTGACTGGACATGGGCGCTTTTTTCTGACCCGGCACTTCATAGTCTCGCAGTAGCACGCGGTACATGCTTACGCTCATTACGGCGCCGACCGGAGAGCTCATCGGGATCGGGCCAGTGTACCTTTCGTCGACAGTAGACAGGCTGAGGCCGTGACTTGTTTCTCGTATAGGGCGATTTGTGTAGTGGACTGTGTGGTGATATTATTCCGGACTAAGACCTTAAATTGGCATCCGAGGCCCAAGTGTGGGCTAAGCTATGTGCTCTATTCTGTGTTTATATTCATAGCTTGCATACGCTCATCGAGATGACCATGTATATTGTATTGTACCCCGGTTGGGGATTCTTACTTGAGTAATTCGTTACTCACCCTTATTCTCGAGGTTTTCCACATGTAATCGTGGTGCGACGAGAGATGCTGAAGGAGGAGCGTGATCATGGGGCCCAGATCTTCCAACTCGATTTTTGTATTATGACTCTTTATGTTTTGTTTTCCCACGAATGCATGTAGCGGGCACGAGCCCTAGGATGTTTTGTAAATATTTGTGGATTCCAAAGATTTTGTATCTCGAACAGTTTTGAATGGTTTTTAGTAAATCTCTTATCAGAGTAAACTTTGGAAATGTATTTATCTTGGAACAGGTGCTTGGAAACAGGGACAGGTTCCAGGGAAATTGTCTAGTTTTTAAAGGGGTTATTTTGAATGTTTTTGTTTTTAATTGGAATCCGAAATCATGTCTGTTTAATGTCCTTTACTTTGAATGCATGCATTGGGGTAAGGGCCCATTTAGTGCCCCATTCGGGTCGGTCCCTTACACAACCTCTCTTTATTGGGATCAAGAGAAACCCTTACAATAATTTAGAAATAAAAAGATCAAGATGGACGAACTCTCTCAAAGAGTGGATTTAAAAATTTAACTCTCACAAGTCAATCCTCACAATACAATACTTTCTCTCTAAAGAATAAGATGAAAATAATAAATTGAAAGTTTGGAGAGAGTAACAATGAAGACTTCCTTATTTTGGAGGATTCATGAAACTTGGTGTTTTCCTTTGGAGGAGATGATGAAGCTTAAATAGACACAAAGATGCAAAGTTACTGTTATACACAATGCATAATAATATTAAATAATCAAAGTTACCATTAGACACAATCTATAATAATATTATAATATTAAAAGTTACTGTTAAACACAATGTATAATAATATTATAATATTCGAAAAGTTTCATTTGGACCAACACATAAAAGTAATATAACAACATATAACCTTCTTTCCCTTTTAAGAAAGTTACAGTTAGACACATCCTTAAGTAATAATATAATAATGTATTCTTTGTATGTCTCTGCAGACGAGGTATGAGACGTGTCCCGACCTGAGGTTTAGGGATCCTGTGTGGTTCCCTCACTTACGGTCCTCCTCGAAAAGGTCGGGTGACCTCATCAGTATTTGTGTTGCCCTTATTGATACACTATTAGAGTGGCGTAGCAGAAGCATGGCGGGTCCCTGACAGCGGTCAGGCTACCCTGAGACATTTGTATATGTCTCCACAGTCGTAGTTTGGCAGGTCCTTAATAGTGGTCAGACTACCTAGAGACATTTGTGTTTGTCTCCATGATTATAGTTTATTGGGTCCCTGGTATAGGTCAGGCTACCCCGAGACACTTGTGTATGTCTCTTTGGACACGGTATGGGACGTGTCCCGACCCGATGTTTAGGGAACTTGTGTGTTTCACTCACTCGTGGTCCTCCCTTAACAATGGTCAGTTGATTTCTCGACATTTAGCTATATCTTGCTCACGGCTTGCACGTTTTCGTTTGACATTGATTGTTCGTGGCCAACACGGGGCCAGACACGCATGTTTAACCTCATGGTAGGGCTCCTTACTAGGTATATTCGATACACTCACCCATTACATTTTCAGGTACTAATCCACTATGAGGTGGTTAGACTGGGAGTGATAGCACTAAAATAGAGCGTATGTTAGGCTCTTTTAGTTTGCATTATTCTTGAATTAGAGGGGGGGAAACGAGCACTAACAGAAGAAATTCAATGAAATAACATAGAAAATCAGCATGCATTCATAAATTAGCATCGGAAGAATAGTTTTGCGCTTTTAACATAAATCATGAGTAACCTATGCCTAATTAATGCTAATGGCAGGATATATTGAGCTACACCACAGAAAGAACAATCAACGCGAACTATGACCTGCAGCACAGAAAGGCGCAAATTCAAAATGTTGTTATTATGTATTTTTATTTATGTTTTTGTGAACACATTCGGAAAAAGACACGTAAACAAAGAAATAATCGGGAATCGATCAGAAATTAAGGCGACGTCAATCAAATAAATTCTAGTGGAAATCAAGAGATCCTACATTAATGAAGATTTCACATCTCACGTCAACTTGTCGTCCAAGTAAATCAACTCTATAAATACCAAGGCAAGAAGCTGATAAGGGCGAGTTGGTCGGTTCACCATGAAGCCTATCGTGGAGAAAAAAAATGGCGGTGTTCGTAGGAACCGATAACAAGAGGACTGTAGAAAAAAAAAACATCTTAAGTCGAACCAATTCAATTTTAGTGTTTTATTAGGAGTAGCTTGCAGTTTTAAACATTTCTTAGTTGCAATAAAATCGTCTGGTTTAACTTCTATTAGATGTTTATCTCTATAGTTTGCGCTGCATGAGTTTTTTTTTATTATTCATGAATATAAGTATGCTAGGAGCATAGGTCATAAAGTTTTACACTGCTGCATGTTATTTTACATATATATGCATCGATAGCTACCCACGTATGTACCTTGTGATAAGTTTGAAAGAAGGAATCACATGTTGACCCAGTATGCTACATTAGGTTGTGTGAAAGTCTTTTCACCGTTTAAAGTGTTAGGAATAACCTTACTAAATGCTTGGGTTGCCCTATTGCTAGTATGAAGTTCGCAGCGGAAGCTGTCTCTACCATAAATCATTAAGTGCAGAAGCTCTTATTTCTTAGGGAAGCAATATTCTCCTAGACTAGTCCGCACACTTAGTATCTTCTAGGATTGATTAATTATCACTACTAATTGCATCATAATTAGTTTAGCCATAGCATCATATTTATTTACGCATTAAAATTCAAACAACTCACAACAACTTATACACATCATGTTTTACTTTTCTGTACGACTCTTATCTTAATAGTTTAGCTCTAGACATCAATATCTGTGGGATCGATAAAATTATATACTTATTACTTGTTGTAATTTCCAACAGCGTCTACTTGCGCGTAAGTGATTCTGAGTTACACTTAGTATAAGTTGTCTTTGAATTAGTTACTGGTATTTATTAGCACCGGAATCGCAACCCATCAAAGAGTTGCATCGATCATGGACACAGTGTCGTCATTTCCTTTCTACATTGCTTTTACTTTATGTCGAACTTCATGTTTTAAACTCTACTGAATTGTATTTTTCATTTTGAACTATCGGGTTCCCGAATCATGCTTTTATATGTTTTTCGAACTATCAGCTGTGTTTTCATGATTTTACGAGTTTTTCATTGGAAATTGCATGTGAGTATTAAATCGACTTTGTGGATTTTAAATGCATGCACCTGTAACACCCCATTACAGTACTTAAGAAAGTCGGGTCATTACAAAGAGAGCCATTGAAAACCTTGAATTGAGTGAAAAATGAAGGATAAAATGCAAATGTTCTAGTAGAAATGAGGAAGAAAACTTGATTTATAGTACTTATTGGAAGATACAAAACCTTTTAAATTCTAAAACTTATAAAATTTAGAGAAATGATATTAAATAAGTCATTTTAAAGAAATATTTGCAAAATTAGGTAAAAAACTTTTGTTTTGCATTTTTAATTTTTGTTTTAAAATTCCGAATTTAACTTTTTTTAATACAATTTTGTCCATTCATTCATTAATTGTTTTCATTTCAATTTCAAAATGACACATACTTTCCATACGTGGAAAATTTATTACATTTAATTGATTGATTTTAACATAATTAAAATTCCCTTAATTAATAAATTCTATCTAAAAATAACATTCCTAAACTAATTTCTAATTGCATGGTTGTCTTTCACCCCTCATTTCCAGATCTATTTCATATTTTTCGTTTATCGGATCAATTTCTTCATCGTCAAATTCGACGAATAAAATCTCACACTCGTTGTTATTGACCATCATTTCCAACTAGAACCACACCAAGCTGAGTTTTTCGATATGTTCTATCCAATTTAAGCCACACATTGTACTACCATTTCTCCTTGGTTTCTTTCAATTCCCATCTTGTTTTAGCGTCATGTGTCCACTTTCTTGCCCACACAGTGTTTTGTGACCATACAATACTGTCACTTCTGTCGGTTATGTTCACTTTCCGATGAATTTCAGCGTGTTTAATCTTTGGTCTTCACAATGTTTGTTCTCTTGTAAAGCTACCTAACAATACAATATTTGATTGATAGGAACACCTCAATACCGAACTAGTAATACCACGAACTATAGCTTTCACATCCTTTTCGGTACTGCTGTATAATGTGTACATGATATGTTATGCATATTGAGCGGTGCGATTCCGGTGCTATGTCCAGTAACTAATTCAAAGTCAACTTATGCTAAATATAACTCGAAATCACTTAAGCGCAAATATACGCGGTCGAAAATTGCAGCAAGTAATAAGTATATAAATTTATCGATCCCACAGGGAATTTGAAGCATAATGATATAGGTCAAGGGTACAAAATCGTAAAGAACAAGAATATATTGAAAAGGTTTGATGTTTCATGGATTAATGAATAAACAAAAATACTAATGCTAGTGTTATGCTAATGCTAATGCTAATGATGATTAGTTAACTAAATTTACGAAAGAGCATAGATGTGTTGCATGGTGATGTAGAAATCGCACTTCCCATCCGCATGAATATTTCCGCATTCACGGACATAGAATTCAGCTTCCGCTGTAGTTCTGCGTGATTAGGCCCAGGGCTTCGCACGCGCTAGCGAGATTAAACTTTAACCCCATTTAATGGTACAATAGACTTCGCACCATACTAAACATAACTTGCTGGATTTGCCACCCGGTTCCTCTTCCAAGTAAGCAGGAGGTGAGAATACGTGGTTAGCAAGGCGACACATACTTAATTCAATTACAACATATAATCAATCACCCACAATCATGGTGTATCTAAAATCCAAATTAACTATGCTTCCTAAGTCTATATGAATTAACTAATGAAGAGAGGTTCGCAGAAAAGATTAATTCAAAGTAAGTTAAGTTATTATGAGAAAATTAGTTCATACTGGACTAAACTTCAAGTCTCATTCCGGAGTACTTGACTGCAACCTATCGGTACAATGTCTGTCGTTTACTTTTAAGCACAAGCCTTGCGTATGCAGCTAGTGAGATGGTTATTCCTAACTCCCCTCTAAAAATACTTAAGACTAAGCGTTACCTAGTGATTACGGTGAGGTTAAGCCCTTAACATTCCCTTTTCCAAGGCAAATGCTAAGCAATCACAAGTGGATGGTTAGTCGACTCGTGATAGTTAATACAACCGCCATTCTTACTTTTTTTCCCCATTAACTTGATCTTTAAATTAATTAGCCATACTACTTAAGTCTCCTACTTTCTTAAGTCATAATCATACATAAAAAGTTTACAGGATCAAATTTGAAACAAAGAACTTGTAGATTAATATTCAAGAAAGTATTACAACTACTTCACAAAATCAATTAAACAGAATAAGATATGCAAATGAAACTACTAGATATATATAGAGTAATAGAGTCAACGTCATTGTTTCCAATGGCGTCTTCATCTACAACACCGTGTTGGTACTTAATCCTTCAGGGTCTACACATGAGCAGAGGCCACCGGGATCTTCAAGGAGACCCAAGTGTCTCGAGCACTCATAAACGACAGCTTCTCTTCTGAATTGGCACACCTTTCTTCATCAATTCATCTTCTATTTATAATGTCTAGGATTTCTTGTTGACCACGTCTAATCCTCGTGCCGTCCTTTTGAAAGATTTAATTTGCCGTGTCTATTTATAAGGGTGAGTACGAGGGTACTCAGTAAAAATCCCCAATCGGGGTACAATACACAAGCACCTGATGCTGTCCTAGCAATACATGCAACCGATCAACTTACAATCCAATCTTGAGTTATCAACATAACTCCCAATATCGAGAGTTTGTTGACTCCCAACCTAACAATCAACTCACTGCATTGATCTGAACACTTGGGGGATGATCCAACTGTTCGGCTCTAGACAATTACAAGGAAAGGTGTACTGACGACACTAGCCCGGGAGAGCCTTCCTCCCGGCATTTAGCGCGTGTACGCATACATCGCATGCTACTAAAACCAAGTAAATGCAGGCCTACGCAGACTATACTAGTCCAGGTCCATACACCTATCAAGACTCGGAATTGGTGTCCACTAATCCACAGTTGGTGGGAGGCCATCGGCACCCTACTGTGGCAGCCTGTTCACACCTAACACTTGAAGCTAAGGAAACTCCCATGGCAGTCTCACACCATGATTAGTATCCTGCTCTAGCAGGCCTCGAAACTAGGCTAAACCAGGGGCGGCATGACATCACATCCCCAAGCCTGAGAAGGTGACATGTTACTTCACGTCCTCTCATAGCCTCTAGATGATGACAACCTAACAAGATATATATATTTCTAAGAATTTCTACATGCTCAGTTCCCTAGCAGATACCAACCAACAGCATACCAACCAACAGATACCAACCAACAAGATACCAACTAACAGATACCAACCAAGAAAACTAAAACACCAATCATGGAACTAAAACATGCTAGCACACATACACTAGTTATCAACCCAACAGGTTCCTACCTAACATGCTGGAAAATAATAAGACACAAGTAGAGACACAATTAGTAAAGACATGTGCAGGGTCCACACAACCCCGATACAAAATCCTTACCTTTGGACAAATTACAGAACAAGCAAGGGGATTTTATCCCTAGGAAGCAACCAACAGATCAGCCAATTAAGCTACAACGACCCAGAAATGTTTTAACTATAATCAGTCTAGGCATACTCCAAACCATCAACACAATAAACACTTTTAGAACAACAGCAAAACAGCCTAGAATCTTACCCAAATTTGAAGTTAACACAGTTATCCAAACGCTAATCGAACCTCGAAACCACGGAACCTACAATGCACGCTTCACAAGAAACCCAATAAAACTCATTGTTACATACCACCACAACCTAAACCAAACAAAAATCAACAAATTGAACCCGAAAAAAAACTCTTACCCACAAATCGAACAAGAACCAACACCGGCGAACTAACCACGCGAACACAAAGATCACGCACGCGCGCGGGAGAAGGGTCGTCGAAGTCGCTGCTCACGAGGGATTGATGCGCGTGACGTGCGGCTGAGCATGAACGAATGCGCGCGGGTTCGTGCAGCAACGGCTGGGCTTGCGCTGGGGCTATTTCAACGTTGACAGCGACTCGGGTGTGGCGTACGGTGGTGTCTAGGAAGTCGACGACGACGGGACAAGGCGGCGATGACGAGGCAAGGCAGCATCGGCTAGGGTTTGGAGTTAGGGGAAGGGAGGAAGAAGAAAAAAGACGAAGAAGGAAGGAAAAATGGATTATTTTTTATTTTTTATTTCCTTTAATGTTTTTATTAAGTTAAATATTCTATGTTAACCAAACCCAAGTGGGCCTTTTTATACCCAACAAAAGACAAATAAATTCACAATTTAAAAATGTTTAAAGAAAACCAATAATTACTAAATTTTTATTTTACTTTTATGATTATTATTTATTTTTTAAATCCTGGTTCATTACAGGGTTGTATACTGTGCTTATATTGTTTAGGGTTTTATGTTGTGTTCATACGGTATTTATTTTATAACTCATATTGTATTCATTAATTATTAAATATGTAATATCGTATTGTTTACACATGTGTATTGTACCAAATATACATAAGTACAATATTGTTTCTACATGTTAGTAATATTGTATATACAATCACGTATTACATGATATATACTATATAATGCCTTTAAGGTATACTGTCTATTCTATTCATATTCAATCCATCTTCAAACTCCTATTGCATTCATTACTTTTTAAATATTTCTATAATGCACTGTCATTATACAATAATTTTAGGATAGTATTATTCGGGTTATGAATGAAATGCTCATAATCTGTAAAAGGTTTAATATAAGGATGGGTATTATCATATAGTAAATATAAAATTAAACATCTTGCAAAATTCCAAAGTTCACGAGTTTCCATACAGTCACAAAAAAACATCCAAAAACTAACTCTAAAGGTAGGATATTAATTTAATACTTGGACGATCAAGAAATTGCATATTTCCTTTTTCTTCTTCATTCTTCATCTTTTTTTCTTCAACCGGCCCTACCTTAGGCGTGAAAGGAGACTACATGATCTTTTATTGTCTTTTCTTCCCAGTTGCCATTTTTGCATGTTGTGTATGAAAAAAAAACAGCCTATGTCCTTTCAACTGCATAAACAACGCATATAAAATTAGTATAAACTACCTCGCTTATGGTAATTACAGTATTTTCTTGTTTATGTTTTAGGAAGTAGTTTATAGATGTCAAGTGTTCGTTGGCTTTGTTTAATTGACCTTTGTGTCCTATCTCCTCCTTTTCCTACTTTCACCATTTTATTACTCCGATGAACAAATACAAGCCACTTAACTATACCAACTGCAATTTAAAAAAATACAGTAAACAAATTTGAAAAAAATCATAATGAAAAGTTAAAATCCTATCCGACAACCACTATAGAGTACATGCATTTAAACTACCAAACTCATAACTCCAAAATCTCCCCATTTAGTTTAAATCCTATGTGATAACCACTATACGGTACATGCATTTAAATTACCGAACTCATAACTCCAGAATCCCCCCCTTCCCCTCATTTAGTTTAAAATCCTATCTGACAACCACTATACTATACATGCATTTACCAACCCATTTAGTTTAACACAAAAACTACAATACCCCATACTTTTTTATGATTTTTACAAAATCTCAAGGCTACAACACTCATATCCCCAGAATGCGCTCACTCCCCACTATCGAACACTAGATTGAATGTATTTAAAAAAACCCTAAAAAATGAACATAACTATATAAACCTACCGTATGATGACCTTCAATTTGTCTTTTGTCGTGTTTCCGATTCCGATCGTCAATCGCAAGAACGTTGAAACTTCATCAAGATTGCCCAACCATAGAGTTTTTTTCGGAGAAATAAAAAAGAAGACGAAATGATGGAAAATTCAAAAGAAAATAAATGAAAGGATGTTTTCTTTTTAATATTTTTTATTGTCTTTAATTTTCGTAATAAATGCACGCTAATTTAGGGATTTGTGGGTATAGAATGTGAAGAGTTTTTCCAAAATTGTTAATAATTCGAAAACTAAAAAATTAATTAAGGAGAGTATTAATATAAATGAAAATTTAGGTAATTAATAATGTAATTAACTAAATTCCGTTTTTGCTAATATTTTTTTAGGAACCTATATTTCCAAATAATTTTTAAATTTGGTCTATTTATGATAAAAGCTCTAAAATTTAATTAATTCATCAATTATAAAAAAAAATTCATTTATTAAATATTAAATCATTAACCTTGGGTGGGAATGTGGAATGGTTTAAAAATTTATTGTTATTCAATAAGATGTTTATAATTTTTTCATCACAACAACTATCAATATTGCCATGCAACAATAAAGTATTAGTATCATTTTATATACAAACATTTTCATCTATCAAGATTTATTTTCAATAGAAAATGATTTATACTTCTTTAGTCAGTTCATGAAGCATTTTGCTAAAGCATAAGTATAAACGAAGAAATCAGTTCACTAAAACCTGGATTATGAGCGTATTTATCTATCCTATAGTTTTCTGATTAGGATAAAGAAATTGGATGCGAATTAGTAAAAGTACAAGCTTACATTACTGTTTTTTGTTTTGAAAGGTTTTTTTCTTTCGCTTTAGCATACCAAGGGGAGCCAACATAGATTTCTAGTAAAAAAATACACGATCAGACGAAGATGCATGGCAAAAATCCAACAGTACGTTCATCTCTGATCCAAGTCGTTACGTACAAGTCGCTGAACTCAGACTTGGGCACGTACTTGAAGATCATGGGGAGTAAGCAAGATTTGCGGAGGTGTTCACCGAGTACTATAAAAGAAAACTCGCATAAAGTGGATTGGGAGTTGGAGAATCGAGAGATCAGTTTAGAAGTTGCAGTCTTGTGATATCACCATTGATGCTTAGCTACACCGGAGTCTTTGTCGAAGCTCAACCAGCCTAAGTTTCACATCTTTTACAGTGTTTGCACTCAAGTTTTATTCCATTTTGTTCTTTCGACATTTTTTATCGGTTTATTTGATTTGTAATTGAATTGGCTATTGTTTATGCACTCAATGGAAATTATTCATTTATTTTATGTTGAATTTTCATAATTCGATGAGTAGCTAATTTTCTTGTTAGAAGAAGTTAAGCAAAATAGTTTGCTTGAGCGAACGGGGGTAAGAGGATGTTAAGTTATCAATGCATGCTAAATTTTTATATGAATAGACTTTTTCTGATAAACTAATTGTATTAACTTAGTTCGCTTCGAGAGAAGAGGAGTATGCGATATCGTATGTATACTCTAGGTTTGTGACGGTTTCACTCACAATTTAAGTAACTCCTAGAGATAAGTTTCTACTAGAGCTGTTTGTTGCAAGTTGAACGATCCTAAAGCTCGAGAGAGCAAGAGTAGAGATAACCGTAACCCATTTCTCACCAATGTGTCACGTTCGTAACCGCGAACCATTTAAATCCTTAATTCCATTATGATGTTAATTTATTCTTGTTATTATTATCAATTCTTACTCGCATAGACCAATACTTTGTTAACCCAATCACTACACACACTGTTATCCATCTTTTAACTCTTACAATTTAAACCTAAAAACAAATAGGCACTAAATCCCTATAGAGATGATCTTACTTATTTAAAACATGCTATAACGAAGCTGTGTACACTTCCACAAGTAAGTTAGAGATAGTGGCAGTACTAAATTTCCCATCTCGCTGGCGCTTAAGCTAAGCAAAAACAAAAGCACTATTTTAATAACTACAATAATTTGACATATTTAGATACAAGTTTTTCTAAATCTTTTTTCATGCTTTCAAATGCATCAAATAACTCATCATAAGAAAGAGACTCTTGAGTTACCTCATCTCCATCGCTTTCCTTATCAAAATCATTAGTTGAATTATCCATCAAGCACAAAGAAGCTTTATCACATTTCTCTTCTTCAACTTTATGAATAATTTCTTGATTTTGAGAATTGTAATTCTCCTTCACATCAAATAGATCATTAGTAGTACAAGGAGAATTTTCTACACTATACATATTTTCAAGAAAATTCAAAACATCATATGAATATTCAAAATGTGAGATAATATCAAATAATTTTCTATCTAATGCACAATATATAATATTTAAAGCTTTAGGATTAAAAGTGAGCAACTCAATATTCTATTCCAATTTGGACAAATTATGCTCATACACATACAAAATGTTAAAATCTATACCAAGCATAAATATCTTTATTCTATTTCTCTGAACATTATAATTTTTACTATCAAAGATAGGAGGTCTATCATTAGAATTACTTTCAAGAAAATTTAAAGTTGTCATAACTCTTAGCAATTAAACTTTTAAAACAATTTTTCAAAATATTAATAAAATACAAAAAGTATCAAAATAATATTTGAAAAATAATTTTATCCAAAGAGCAACCGCTTTGATACCAATTGTTGGATTGATTCAACCATAGAGTGGGGTGTATAGGGTTTCTTAAACTTTTGTAAGATTTCTTCCTAATGTGGGCCAAATAAAACAAATGAATTTACTTTTTACTAAACAATCAATTTATCCAAGAATACCATGAAAATTAAATAAGAAATTATCAAAAACCAATTTCACGCACTTTGTTTAATTCTAATATTAAGATTGGTAAAGAATATGTCAAGATAAAATTACACCAACAAAAATAAATATATAAGAACAATTAATATAATATAACAATAACCACATGAGCAGTTGCTCAGCGGAAAATTGACACCGTAAATTTATAGTGGTTCAGTGCGCCTACTCCACTCTCCAAGCTCCTCTTAGGTATTCCACTAAAACAATGAAGACTCTTTCCACGACTTAGAGCTAAACTATTACAAGTTTCCTTTTGCTGGAGCAAAAACAAACTTGATCTTTTCTATGACTCAAGATCAAACTGTTACAACCTCTCTTTTTCGAGATCAAGAGAAACCCTTACAATAATTTGCAAATAAAAAGATCAAGATGGACAAATTTTCTCAAAGAGTGGATTTACAAATTTAACTTTCACAAGTCAATCATCACAATACAATAATTTCTCTCTCAAGAATAAGATGAAAATAATATATTAAAAGCTTGAATCGAGCAACAATGAAGATTTTTTTATTTCGGAGGATTCATGAAACTTGGTGTCTTCATTTGGAGAGGATGAAACTTAAATAAACACAAAGACACAATGCATAATAATATTAAATAAGCAAAGTTACCGTTAGACATAATCTATAATAATACTATAATGTTCAAAGTTATCGTTAGACACAATATATAATAATATTCAAAAAGTTGCATTTGGACAAACACATAAAAGTAGTATAACAACATATAACTTTCTTTCATGTTAATAAAGTTACCGTTAGATACATCCTTAAGTAATAATATAATAATGTATACTTTTATTTTCCTTTCCTTTTTTACTTTCCTTTTACCTTAACTTTTTAAAACAAAAAAAAGTCCCATGTGTCAAATATCCAAGGCTCCACATGTCGCTATTGGATTGACCAATTTTGCTACGTCATCATATCAGGATTTACATTCAAACTTGTTGAGGCCATAACTTTTCGTTTCAACTTTGATTTGAATAATTCAAAAAACTTTTGAATTGTTATTTCAAGCTCTACATAATAGATACTTCAAAACACTTTGTTAATAGATAAATTTCAAGCTTGTTATCATCAAAACATTAATTTATGATGGCCAAAAAGAAAACACATGCTGCTAGAAACCCAATTGTAAACCATGTGTACGTCTTTGTCTTCCTTAAGGATTATTGTTTTACGTTTTTTAGGCCTGTCTATGTATATAGAGAGGTTCACTATAGTTAAACTTTCATCCACATCAATTGTGGCTATAATTAGCTTCGACAGTTGATTAATGTCGTGTTGGGAGCAACCTCGATACTCATAATATCATAATTGGAGTAAACATCTTTCTCATCTCAAAACACATACTAGGTATGAATGTAATTTTGGTAAGATATACCTACTAAATAAATAAACTACTTAAGTTTAAGTTTTTATTTCTATTGTAGCACATCCTAAATTAAATTATTAAAGTTAATTATCTAAATTAGTTTTCCTTTATTTGGTTATTTTAATAATCATAACTTACTAATTTTTTAAAATTATATCAAATAGCAAATAAGATGAGTTTCAAAATGACATTGGATCGATAAGAGAAAAATATACTCAATACCATATTAAAAAGTTTCAAATATAAAAATATATTGTATATTATAAGTACTCATTATAGAATTGATCAACAATATTGTCAAAGCTTACGGAGGTATTTGACTATTTCTTCTATGTATACCCCACTCATGTTCAACTCTCTTGCTCATCTAACACTTACTTAATATCATATTCCTTTATTTGTTTTCTTGCTCACTAAATACTTTACTAACTTGTCTCTTTCTTTTCTTTCTCCAACAGCCAAACACCTGCTTAAAGAGAGTTGATAGTTAGCTATTCTAAAACGAGTACAACAGGGAAAGAGTAAAGTAATCTCCTCATTAATGACTTATCACTTATCCGTCCTTTACATTTGGCAGAGGTTTAAATAACCCTCGAGACACAACGACTAAAATCCAATAGACCTCTAACAGACACCCCTTATTAACCAAATGTAAAAAAAGGAAGGGCAAGTACATTTTGGGGCAGAATGACAAAAAAAGAAAATAAACATATTAGCAACCCTTAATTACCTCGCCCCCCCGTCGTGGGAAGAAGCAGAATTTCTAGCTTTTGTTGAAGAACGAAATCACAAACAAAGTAAATATCGACACTACTACAAAAATCAAGAAAGTTGACACACACAGAATGTCAATTGCACGGTTTAGTTGACGCTTCCAAAAGCGTCAACGAATCCACTGTCAACTAAAGTTACTACAGTTGACACTTGTCTAAGCGTCATCCAATAATATAATTGACATGTTCGAAATGTCAAGGCTAAAAGTGATTGACACAAAGAAAGCATCATGTGATGGTTTTGTTGACATTGAATACACATCAATGAAGTATTTTATTGATGATTCGTGAATATCAATGGTAGTTTTGAAACGTCAAGTGAACGTACATGTGTTGACGTTCATTTTATGTCAATGAAAGTGATAGTTAACAGTTTGTATACGTTACCAAATTTTCCAAAAAACATAATTGTAAATTAAACTTGACACTTGTCAAAAGTCAATGTACTCATATTATTGTTGACATATATTAAACATAAGGAATTTACCTTTTTATTTTTTTATTTGGTCAAATTTATCATTTTTTCTTATTCATATCAAACAACCTGTTCATCTTGTCAAATGATATACGGTAGGAGAGAATTCAAATTATAAACTGTAAAATATTTCAACATGATTAACATAAACATAATATATATTTTCAATAGTAAGAAAATTAGAAATGAAGTATATGTTGACATGTTTGAAACTTTGAAATGTCTTTCAAAGTTTTCTTCTTAACTATACACAAAAAATATATCATATTCCAAAATATACCCCATTCCAAAAATTACTCAAATCTAAAAAGTAAACCAACCATTTCCAAAATTAACTGTATACACAAAAAAGGAATATGAAATATGTTTCTTCAAAATTTATAATCTTCAAAAATATATTCATGAGCTACCAAAAAAATATTATTTCAGGTGCACTGTATCCAACTCACATGTAGGGTATTAGAAAATTCAGCTAATTCCACATGCACTTCATCCAACTCATCCTGTGTGTATGCTTCTCTTGTATCAATCTGCCAACATTAAATAAGACTCAAATCATAACTTATTTATGACAATTACTAATAAATTTTCAAACTAATTGATATAATAAAGAACGTACTGCATCGATGATGTTTGTGCTATTTGCTTTGATGATATCTCTCATATTTCTCATCACATAATACCACATTTTGTGTACTCCTCTTGTAGTGAACACTAGAATTCCAACAAAAAGAATAAAAAAACTAAATTATGATATATCAAGAAACCAATATATAATATACAATATTTCTAATCAATCATCTCTTTGCTACTTAAAACACAAATACTGAAAAACTTCTTAAACATGCTCTCTTTGCAACTTAAAAAGAATGAATCACATAAAGACATCTACCTACTTGAATAAAGCTAAACAAAACTTACAATAGTGAAGAAAATATAAAAAGTAAATCTATTTACATAGAACAACCATTCAAGAGAATTTTTTATGAAATAACATCCACTCTGAAGAATTGGCACCATATATACCACATTTCCTTATAAATAATGATAATAGAAAAGAAATTTGTATTAATGAAACTTACTTGAATGTTTCACTTAGATGCCACCAAGCTTCAATAATCATCGAAACAAAAAGGTCTAAATCTTGATAGTTAAAAGAAAGCACACTATAAAAAGTCTCTAGCAATGTTATTGAAACTAATCAATAAAAGAAGAAATGTGACGGAGTTACCTACAACTTGAATGTTCTTGATTAATTTAAAGAAATTAATATATTGAGTTAGCACTACCATATCATGGTTAATTTGAAGAAATCAACTCTTAACGCATTATATTTCATTCATTATAAGTTTTGTCCCTTCTTGGATTTTGAAGCAACTAATATAAAACACACAAATGGTATAAGATACTTTTAAAATATGGCCTAGAATTTAATTAGGATTTCTTTTAAATAAACATCATTGAAATACATTAAGGTTGTTTCAAAAAATAATAATTAAGGTTAATTATTAATACATATTTAATAAATGGTGGAACCAGTATTATTTAAGTGATTAAAACTAACTAGAGAATAAGTTTAGTGTGGTCATTCCCATTTAAACCATGTACACCATTTTACCCACTATAAATAGATTGGCATGCATCTAGAATAATTTAAGCATTTTTTAGTTTAGGTTTACATTTGAGAGGAATTTTATGAAGTGATTTTCGTTCAATAAAATTGAGTGAGAAAAAAAAAATTAAGTGTAAGGTTGGTTGAGAAAAAAGAAAAGAGGTGTACATTTAGAATTTTTAGAAAGAAGCTAGAGAGAGAAGGAAAGGGAGCAAGATTTGCTCCCTCCCCTTCAAGAACGAGAAGCTGAGAGCCCAAAAGAACTCTTTCTGTGTTCGTAAGCGACTGCCCAGGTGGGGCAGGCTGTTCAGAATGTCGGGCGCCACTCTTTCCGACGAGATTCCGTCGCCGCACGCTCCGACAAGGTTCATTTCGCCATAGTTTCTTTGCTTGGTGTTTAAGGGTAGTTTTTTAGATCTGAAACAAAGTGAAGAGAGGCTGAATCATGGTACAATATTTTGGAGGTTTCTTTCAACAAAACTTCAAAGAAGTGATTCTTTCTTAGGAGAAGCAAAATTACTTGGGTTTTCTTTATCCATCAAGGTGTGACAACTTTTTTCCCTTCACACTTGGGAATGCTGTTTTTCTTTTGGTCAAATCTCAAATGTATGATGTAATAGCTTTGTAATTCTTGTTTACTATTGTAATCTTGAACTTTAAAACATCTATCTCTAATAATATGGACTTGGCCAAACGTTTATCGCTTGGGAACAATGGAATAGGGCATACGTGCCAAACCACTATACATCGATGTGTCGAAATCTCTCTTTCCTACGCTTTTATTTACTGTTTGACAAAAATTTTCATAGCTGGAAAAAATTTTCAGCTTTGTTAAATGAATGTTAAATCAATCTTTGAGTCTCGAATTTAAAGAATCGATTTTTGTATGCTTAGGATAGGTCCTCGGAGAACACTAGCATATTATAACAAATACTGACAACAAAAGGTAATAAAAAGCTGCGTGCAAGACTAGAATGATCACAATGTAGAAATAATTGCATTAGGAGTAGAACTTAAAGAATAGAAAAGGAGTATGGAAGGCTATATCAAATTGTGAGCTTACCAAATTTTGACTAGAATAAACAGTTCAACTGTCAAAGTACAAACAATTATTATTAAATAACTAGTGAAAGATAAAAGTATAAAAAGTACACCTCCCACGATACTTGAACATGGTAAAGAACATGATGCCCATATTATTTTCTAAATAGTATAAGTTCTGGTAAAACTTTATTATAAAGTTTAATAATAATTTATCATGGAAGAATTAAAACTCAAAGAAAACTAGATTTATCATAGCATGAGGAACTTTCACATACACATGAGAAAGAAGTTGAGACAAGTTATTCAACTAGTAAAGATGTGGGAAACATCATGCCAAACCTATAACTTAAAATTATAGGGGTAAGAATTTATGAATTTTTTTGAAGAAATAAATTATGCAGAAAATTATGTAACAATGCAGCCTAGAATATCAAACCACTTATTTGTTAGAGTATGGTTAGGAATAAAGGTTACCATTCATCTTAATGATGAAAATATCATGCCAAAAAGGAAGTATTGCTTTGGGAGGAGACATGATGAAAGTATTAGCAGGTCATCTCTCTAATACCACAAGTACACACCAATAACATGAATACTAAATACAAGAGAAATTTAAACTAAAAAATAGTAGTTGACCACACAAATATTCATAAAAAAAGCAAAAAAAAAAAAAAAGATGGATAAGAGGATCAAATGTCTAAAAAGAAATTCCAAGGGGAACTTACTAGAACGCCTAAAAATAATCTCTTAGAATCTTTAATATCTTTAACCTCTAATATTTTACTTTCTACATGTCAACTGCCGATAATATCAAATTCAACTATATCTAATCAAATTATAGCTCAAAATTTATAGTTATATCAAATTTTCATTTCAAAGCATTCATGAATCTCAATTCCAACTTTAAAAAAATAACCTACAAACTAACATTGTAACACCCTGCCATATTGATATAGTAAATGTAAGAAGATGAAGAAGATTGGTGGTGTGGCTGAGGGACGAACGACGGAGTGCGCTGACGAGCCTAGTGGAGTGTGCATGTGTGTTGGCCAAAACGGCCCTGGTGTGAGATTTGGTCGTGCGGGCTGGGCGAAGAAGACGGCCTGCCTATGCAAGGTAGTGCCACTATGCGTAGGCTGTTGCGGCGTGGTAGTCGACAACTTTTAGGCCGACAAGATCAGCAAGGTACGATGTCCATCGACGGGAAAGGTGGCTGCAGTGGGGTGAGGGTAGATGTACGTTAGGGTTCAAAAGGAAGGAAGAAGATGAAGAAGATGAAGAAGATTGAGTTTTTCTTTTCTTTTCGTTTATTTTATTTTCTTTCTTCTTTTAAATGCCTTTATCCTTTTTCTTTTTTAATTTTCCTTTTAAAAACAATAAATGGGCGTTTTCTTTTTCCTTTTCTCTTTTAACCAAAATCCAACGGTTTTTAAATTCTTTTTTTTTTCCTTTTCTTTTCTTTAAACAAACCAAATCCCTATTATCTTTTTTTTTTCTTTTTGTAAACTAAACCTTATCTTCCACTAATCCTTCAAAAAAAAAAAATTTGAGAAAATTAAATTTTTTTTTAGTTGACGTCTTACTCAACACATTAATGTTATAATTGACATGCATACAATGTCAACTAAAGGTAAGCAAAAAAAACTTCGCGTGTTTTTACTTAAGTTGACGTTTTCCATATAAAAATAAAATTTACTTGACGTTTCATCTTAAAATCATCAATTGCTTAAAATATCTGATTGTTAAATATTCTAATTTTTGTAGTAGTGTGAGCTCGACATGTTTCGTCTTAAAGTGTAACATGAGATTGGCACTAAAATGAACTGTGTCGAGGTTATCACAACACAGATTAGGAGGTTTATTGTTGTTGATACCAAGCTCTCGAAGTAAAGATTGAAACCAGATGAGCTCACTTGAGGTATTGGCAAGAGACCAAAATTCAACTTCTGTATTGGATCGTGAAATAATTTGCTACTTGTTAGCGCCCTACGTAATTAAATTCCAACCAAGGTAAATGTAGAATCTAGAGGTGGACTTGTGATCATCCAGATTGAAGGCCCAATCAACATTAGCAAAACCTTGTAAGCATAAGTTAGATGGTTTAGACAGAAGAAAACCAAGAGAAATCATACCTTGAAGATAACGTAGAATCTGCTTCACAACAAGCCAATGATGAGTGCAAGGAGAGTGCATAGATTGACAAACTTTGTTGACAGAGTCAGCAATATTCGGGCGAGTTTGAGTCAAATATTGGAGAACTCCAACAATACTTTGATAAAGTTTCGGGTCATCAAACAATTCACTACCTCTTGGTGAAAGAATACTAGAATTATTCATTGGAGTAGGACATCCATTAGAGCCCAACATTCTTGCTCATTCAAGAAGGTCCTGAATATACAGTCTTTGACAGATAAATAAACCACCCAAAGAAGTGGGAGAAACATCCAGGCCTAGGAAGAAATTTAATATACCAAGATCTTTGAGAGAAAAGTGTAAATTCATATTAGAAATAAGAGCATCAATTTCAGAAGATGAACACCCTAAAATAATAAAATCATTAACATAAATAAGGATTTAAATTGAAGCAATATTAGTGTGTTTAAAAAATAAGGATGTATTGGCAAGAGAATGTTTAAAACCAAGAGTGTTTAGATGATGCTTTAGTATGTCATACCAAGCACGAGGGGTTTGTTTTAGACCATACAAAGATTTTTTTAGTTTACAAATAAGAGGTTCAAAATTTTTAGTATTAGATATAATAAACCCTTGAGGTTTTTCCATGAACACTTCTTCATCTAGAATGCCACTAAGGACAACATTATTTATGTCAAGTTGTCTAATAGGCCAGTTGTGTAGAAAAGCCATAATGGGAAGAAGAGGAATAGTGGTGTGTTTAACAATATAACTAAAATGTTTCAGTGTAATCTATGTCAGGAGTTTGATGAAAACCCTAAGCTACTAACCTTGCCTTGTACCGAGGTATGCTACCATATGAATTGCATTTTACCTTGTCGACCCACTTGCAGCCTATGACCTTTTTCTGTAGAGGTAAAAGAACCAAGTCCCAAGTATTATTTTTCAAAAGAGTTTGATATTCTGAAGACATCTTATTCTTCCAATGGGAACATTGAACAAGTATTTTAAAGTTAGGGGGTTTAGACTCTTTTATTCAATTAGTCAAAGACGTGGTTTTGAAATTCCTGCTTTGGCCTTAGTTGTCATAGAGTGAACATTCATAGGCAGAGGGGAAATAGAACCTAGAGTATTTGTTGGCGGAATGACCACAAAAACTAATGTGTTAAAAGAAAGAACAGTAGTAGAGGATGAGGTTAGAGTACGTGCCTATCTCGATAGTGGTAACATCACTTTGTAAAGATGCTTTAGTAGTAGGAGAGCTAGGAATAGTTGAACTTGTACCAACATGTGGCAAAGTACCCAAGGAAGGTATTTGCTCAGCTTGAAGATTTTCTGTAGCATCGATATTAAAGGAAATAACAAGAACATGAGAATTTTCATGTGTATTATAGTTGTTTATGATTGATAGAGTAGTGAAAGTTTTATTGTTTTTAAAGGGATATGTCTTTTCATTAAAAAGAACATGTCTAGATATAAACTCTATTTGTTTTAAGTCTAAAATTTTGTATCCTCTATGATTGCTACTATAGCCTATAAATAAACATGGTGTTGATCTAGGTTCCATTTTGTGAGAATTAAAGGGCCTCAGATATGGAAAGCAAACACAAGCAAAATATTTTAACCATTTATAGTTGTGTTTAATTTTAAGTAGTTTTTGTAGGGACTAAGACCATTTAGCACAGGTGTAGGTAATTGATTTATAAAAAAATGGTTGTAAGAAAAGCTTCATCCTAAAACTTAATAGGCATAAAAGCATAAGTTAACAAGGTGAGACCTAACTCAACAATATGATGGTGCTTACGCTCAACAATGTCTTTTTGTTCGGAGGTATGGGGACAAGTAATTCAATCACTACTAGAAATTGGACCTTTCATGCCAACAGCCCCACCATCTTCTCCTCTTCTCATGGAAGGTAAAAAGTATCATGGAGGCATAGAACATGAACTGAACAGGGAAGGAGGGAAGCTCTTCTGTGTTTCTTTCTTCGTATGATTCTAATTTTAAAGTGATAGTTTCATATGAGTTAGGGTTTTTTTAATCTGTCGTGATTTGAAGCATGGATGAGGTGTTTGTTCACTTTGAAATTTGAATCAATTTTATTTTAACCCTAAATTTGAAACTGAGATTTAGGCATTTTGTATATATGCATGTTCTCAATTGATAAATTTGAGTGTTGGATCGATCTTGAAGTATGTGGTTTGTAACCATCACATCCCTAAACTTTCAATTAGATCAATTACCTCCCTTGAAATTTGATTAGTGTTGCAATGTACCCCTTTCACCTTAATTTAGATGAGTAAAATTGTCATTTAAATAAAACTGATTTTCGTCAACCTTACCACTTCCTACACCTGCTACTAAATTCAACTAGCTCTATATTTGTAATCCATTGCCATATGGAATATTTTTTATGTGTACATTGCAAAAAAGACTATTGGTCTGAATCTAAGAATCAAAAATTTAATTTTTCAGGAGGAGACTATTTAAATCAAACATGGTCACTTTGGTTTATCAAGACAACAAGGTTGATGCTTTTGTTTCTCGTGCTAGAAGGCATTTGTAGAGTTATGATATCAGGGGTCGCTGCCAAGTTGTTGGGTTACTTTAAGTTTCTATCCTTTGTTTGTAATAACCCACTTTTTATTAAGTTTAAATGGGATTTGTGGCATTTTGTAGTTAAGGCTAAGATAAGAGGCAAATGGGTCTTTTGGCCATTGATATTTAAAGGAAATTCCAAATCCCTAGGTTTGAAAGGTCACTATTAACGCACTATTCATCCTCCATCTTTCCCCATTTTCCTATTCAGCTCTTCTTCGCCAGAGTCGTGTCACCGTCGTTCATTCAAGCATCGTCGTGGGTTTAAGTAGCACCGCGAGCTTCGTTGTGGTCACATGGTTGCCGCGTGGGATCGTGTTCACCGGGGGTTGCGTCGCGTGGGTACAAGCTCGCAGCAGCTGGGTTTCGCGTGTGGGTTTCGCTTCTCCGGCGTGCAGGTTGATTCGTCGCGGGTTTCTTCGTAGTGCCAAGCTTTTCGCCTATGTCAGTGTCTGCGTGGAGCTGTCATTTCCGGCGAGTTCTGGTTCTTCGTCGCACGTTGAGGAGAGTCACCGTCAGTTCGAGCTAGTAGCAGCATGGTCAAGCCGCCATTTAAGCCGCCGCCGTGAAGCTGCTCGCATCGCCATTGAAATTGAGGAGCAGCCGCTGAGGTTTAGCCGTTGCCGTCGTGGGGAGTGGTTGTCGTCGATGTCTAGGTTCGGCAGCCGCGAGGACCGTCGCCAAGCAACCACACCGAAGTTTAGGTGAAGTCATCTTCTTCTTTTGTTAGTTGTTTTGTGGTTTTAGGTTAAATGACTTCTAATTGAGGAAGAAGATGCTTGTTTCGGATGGGTTTAAAGTCATTTTAAGTTGGAATAAAGCTATTTAAATGAAGAATAGGGGTTGTTTGGTTTTTGGTACTAAGATATTAAATGGAGAATTTAGCATGTTTGTTTCGTAGTTGATGGCTATTCAATTGATGGACAAATATTTTTTGTTTATAGATTCTAAACTATTCAAGTTATGGATAGGTGGGGTTTTTTTGTTGGTTTATGGTTATTTAAATAAGGATTAAGGGTTGTTTGTTTGCAAGTTTAAAGTTATTTAAATCTTAGATATTTAGTGGTTGTCTATTAGGTCATGGATACTTAAATAATGGTTAAACTTGTTTGGCTAGTGGTTTCACTTCATTTAAAATATGGTTAGTGGTTGTTTGGTTAAGGACTTAGTGGTTGTTTGGACTAGAGGTTAATGGGTGTTTGGTTTGGGGTTTAAAGGTGTTAAATGAGATTTTATGACACTTTGGCTAGATTTTGACCCATTAACTTTTATTAACCAGATTTGACCTGAACCATTTTCTGTCCTTTCAACTGAGTTCGCAAGGCACGTGTATCCACTGGGCGTCTCTAGGACACATCTTTCGAGGTTCTTCCTAGTTTGATAAATTTGATGATCCGATTTTGATGGTCTGAGGTGCTAGTTTGACCGATGTGTTCGTTTCAGGGCTCGAAGTTGTGTTTGGATGTTTGGAGCTTATAGTGGATTCTTGGAGAGCTGTTAGTGGATTGGCCAAGGTAAGGATTTAGCCCTTCTCGAGGACCTGTGGTTAATACATGTGTCGGTTTACTTGCATTAATCTATTTGTTTGATTGTAGCATCACCATGTGCATTGTATGTTGCATTTAATTGCATCGAGAGCATATACCTTTCATGTTTGTCTCTTGTATGACTAGTGATGCATGAATCATGTATGTCTGCCTGATATGGTCGAGTTTCATGTGGTTGCATGATTGTCCTGATATGGATTTGCACATCTATCCTGATATGGACTTGCGTGATGTTTGATGCATGGCTTGATGCCTCGTTTGAACCCAAACGAGTCATGGAGAAAGGATAGAGGAGATTAGTAGGTGGGTGTGGACGATGATATTCGGGCTTACACCTTAGCGTGGGTGATATTCTCTCGCTCCGCAAGACTTCCGTGGATGGTCGACCGACCAGGCTCACGACCCTGGATGGTTTCTACTAGTAGCCTAGGCTCTCTTCAGGTAGGTGGTATGGGCCTGATATGGTTCCTTGGTGATTGGTGTGGCACCACCTCTCGCAGTGAGTAAGGGGTCTTCGATCCTTAGACTGTTCTGCGTGGTGCTCGTCAAGGACGAGGTTCCTTGACCTTGCACTCAGGAGCTTGGGTTTTGTACACCCTTCGATTATGTTGCTGATCATACTTGTTTGCTGATGTTTGTATTCTTGTGCATGTATGACCCTGAGGCTGGGGAGCCTTAGTGAGTTTGCGAAAACTCACCCTTTCCACTATGGAATTCCCACAGGTACTACTAGACTATACCAAGATAGATGATCGATGAAGCTGGAGATGACCATGGGACCTGCTGCATTACTTTATGTAGAGTCTTTTAATTTATTCTCTCTGCATGAACTATTTAAGGGCATGATAAGTGGAACATGTTTTTACTGAGCTTTTATGTTTTGATTTTTAGGTACCCTATAACTGTTTTAATGAATTTATGGTTTTATAAACTTGTTCTTCTGAGTTGTTTGAAAGGAGTTTTGTTTTTAATTTACATGCTCGAGATGTCAAGTACTATTTTCATGCACTTAGAGTTAAGGACTTAGGTTCAGACCCTGGTTTGGTTCAGGTCCTTACAGTTGGGATTAGAGCCTAGAGTCATAGATTTTGTAGACTAGATTACATCGTAAGCTATTTTTTTGGTCCCTATGGTCTTCAGCTGCCGATCGACATCAGATATTATAGTAGGGAGGTTAAGGTTTTGTAGCTTGTTTAGTATGATCAGCTATGTTGCATTGCATTGCATTTTTATTGCATTATGTCACTTACTTCCTAGCCTGGAGTTTTTGGACGGGACTGAGATGTCCACGAGACTGTTGTACGGTGTGGAGATACCTAGCTGAGTTACTAGAGGTGATATCAAAAGTTATAGAGCTTTTAAGTAGTGCAAGTCTTAAGCTCAAGAGGTACAACCTATAGTTGAGTAGTAGAGACACCCAGTATTGCTAACAATTGCTGCAGTTACAAGAATCGGGCTTGAAGCTGAAATGTTGGGCGTATGCATGTAGTTAGCAGTTGAACGATGCTTTTCAGATCGGGCAAGATGTTGCTCTGGTGTCTACACTAGTTGCAGATGAACAGGTTAGGCGCAGTGATGGGATTGCTGAATTTTCGAAGATCTTAGAAGATTTTAAGACATGGGATCCATACCAGTTTGTTGGATTATCCAAACTCTCCTTAGCAGTTGAGGTGTGGTTGTCACTGTTCGAGATGTCTTCAACCACCAAGTTTGCCTAGAAGGGCAGAAATTTCAACGTGATGGTTCACTTGAGAGTTCGAGACAAAGGTTTGGCGACGGTCCGTGCTGATTTTGACCTAAAGGGTTCGCTCAGTTCAGAGTTGATTGTCCTTCGAGAGCTGTTTCTTGGTTGGCTTGCCAAATGTTGTTAAGCAAAGAGTGTTAGTTCAGTTCCCCCACTTTCAGTTGGGAAATGACGGAGTGTCAGTTTATGAGATAAACTGATTGGACTTATAAGTTTTGCCCAAGAGCTTACTCATGTCGTTTGGCAAGAGAGAAAGTTTGGGACTACCAGATCGTCTGGGTTTAGGAGTCAACAACATGGTCAAGACTCAATAAGTTTAAGGTCAAGTTCAGTTAGCGGGTTGTGTTTGGGGAATCGCCAGATGTCGCCCATGGTTGCCTTCGAGTGGGTCAGATTTGATTCTTTGTTTAGAGTGATTCTCAGAGAACCATGTTGTGATTACTGGCAGCGTAAGGAAGTGTTCTTCAGACATCTCAGAAAGTTGAGCTGTTGGTTCAAAGGCAGGAAGTAAGAGGGAGTCTCTTGTCGATTTCGACCTAGAAGGTGGGGAAGTAGTTAGCTAAGGAAGTGTGGGCTTTCTTACCTCAGTATTAGGAGTATAAAGTTTTGAGTGGGCTGTAATTTCAGTTTCAGTGGTGATAAAGTTCATCGATGTGTTTCTAGAGAATCTGACAAGATTGCCTCCGCCCCCATCAGTGTTCTTTTTTGTAAGTTTAAGCTGGGGAATAACCCCGTCTCGAGGTTTATGTTTATGATTACCTTGATGGAGTTAAAGGAACCTAGAGGTTCAGTTGCAGGAGTCATTTGATGGAGTGGCTTCACCCTTCCCCGAATGTCCTTGCGAGGGCCTCAGTGTGGTTGTTAAGAAGAATGTTGATTCTGCAAAATTGTGTTTCAGCTTTTGAAAGTTCTTTAATCTAGCAGTTAAGTAAGTTATCTGTTTCACATGATCGATGACTTATTCGATGAGCTCAGGGAGCAGTGGTGTACTGATGATCAGTTTGTTTTCTGGTTGCTGACGATTGGTGGATACTCGTACCATTGTGAGGTTAACGATAAGAAGATTCCAAGACCTTCTGAGTGAGTTGATGATGGCATTCATAGTTGATATTCGATTTTGGTTTTGAAGTCTAAGGTTGAGCACCGAAAAATAAAATATTGAAGAAAGTGTCGGGAGCGCTTTGAGCAATCAATTGTATGCAAAGTTCTAAATACAAGTTTGATTGGTTTTAGTAGTCTTCTTCAAGCTATGTGGTGTCATGTCAAGAAACTTCAATGGATCTTGTTAGGACCGATGCAATGAGCAATCAGACTAGATCAATATAAGTTGCAGAGGACCGATGCCACTATTGGCTAAAGAGGTTGGGCATTGTGTGATCAGTTTGGTGATTTGGAAAACATACCTAATTTCAACACTATTTGATCAAGACCCGAGAGGTCAGATGGAATTGTTGCTTGCAATGATGCTTCTGAGAGGGTCTATGTTGTGCTCTTACTAAGAAAGAGGTTGGTGTTAACATGTGAGCCCAGACAACTTAAGCGGTATGAGCAGATCTCTGATTCATGTTTTGAGTTAGCAGTCGTTGTGAGTGTTTAGAGACCCTAGATGCATTGCTTGTTTGGAGAGATGGTGCAGTTAATCGTAGTTCATAAAAAGGTTTGAAGTTTTTTTCCACCTAGAAAGATCTAAATTTGAGGTAGCACTGATTGTTGGAGCTTGTAAGATTATGATTGTCAGGTTCCTTACCACCCTAGTAAAGTTGTTATGGTTGCTCTTGCACCGAGTAGAGAAGTTCATTTTTTTTACGTTTATTATTCCTCTGTTTTGTTGTGGCCTTAGTTCGATCGAGCAGGTTTGTATTGATTGAAAAGTTTCAGCTTAGTTGGTTAAGTTATCAACATAGTTGTTATTAAGGTCGAGATTTGCAATGAGTCAGTTGTGTGCGAGATTGTAGTCAGAAGAGCACACTAGGAGGTCTGTTGCTTCTGTTGTAAGTGGCAGTTCCGTTAGAGACTCAATATGTATGTTGAAGCTGAAATGAGGCCCAAGTTTTTGTTAGAGGCGTATAGTTCGTTGTTTTCGTAGCACCCCGAGGGTACGAAGATGTATGGAGATCTAAGGATTCTGTGACTATGGAGTATCGAGCAGTGAGATTGCTAGGTCGCTAGTTTGGGTTGGACTGTTAGCAAAAGAGTTGCATTGTTATTGCAGCCTCTTAGGTTCCAATAGTGGAAGTTGAACGAGGTCTCTATGAGCTTCATTTAGGACTCCCTAGGACACCAAGAGGTTTCACCATGATATTGGTGATTGTGGACCGACTTACCCAGTGCGCTCACTTTATTCCAAGGAAGCTGAATTGTTCTGTTGAGAAGTGAGCATAGTGGTACTTGGGAGAGATTTTCAGGTAGCTGGGGTTCTTGTGAGTATCGTTGCAGAGAGAGACGTTCAATCCACTTTGCACTTATAGAAGAGCTTTTGGAAAGGTTGTGAACTTGTTTGTAAGTTCAGTTCACCTTTTCATCTGTAAACCGATGGATAGCCTAGAGAGTTAGTTGGATATTGGAGTATGTTGATACTTATGCTCTTTATGCAATTTTGATAGTAGGATGTATCTATAGGAGTTGTTTGATATTAGTTATCAGTCCATTGGCTTGTTGACACCATTTAGGGGATTGTACGGAAAGAATTGTAGATCACTGGTCCAGTGTGATAGAGTTGAAGAGAGAATGTTGTTATGGCCGGGGTTGTTGTAGTTGGCCAGTGATAAATTCATGAAATCCATGCTAGAATGATTATAGCTCGGGGTCATTAGAAAAGTTGTGCAGACGTTGTCACAAAGATAAAGAATTTGAGGTTAGTAGTCTTGTATTCTATTAGTGGCAACGATGCGGGGAATGTAGAGATTTGAGGTTAGAGGAAAGTTGAGTTCGGGTGGTTTGGTCATAGTGATTCTCGAGTGAGGTTGTAAAGTATTGTGTCGATTTGTGCAATGTTATTGACCATGAGCCTTAGGAGATCAGAGAGGATTTGACTCTTAAAGAGAAACTCGTTCAGTTTTGGAGAAGGATCGTAGAGTTTTGAGAAACACCGAGTTGCTCTTGTTAAAGTGTTGTGGATGTGGTTAAACGCTATTGTTTTCTGGGTTATTTGAGCCTTAGTCAACTTTTGAGGACAAAAGATTTCGAAGGGGAGAACATTGTAATAACCCACTTTTTATTAAGTTTAAATAGGATTTGTGGCATTTTGTAGTTAAGGCTAAGAGAATGGGCAAATGGGTCTTTTGGCCATTGATATTTAAAGAAAGTTCCAAATCCCTAGGTTTGAAAGGTCACTATTCACGCACTATTCATCCTCCATCTTTCCCCATTTTCTCGTTCAGCTCTCCTTCGCCAGAGTGATGTCGCCGCCGTTCAGTCGAGCATCGCCGTGGGTTTAAGCAGCGCTGCGAGCTTCGTTGTAGTCACATGGTTGCCATGTGGGTTCGTGTTCACTGGGGGTTACGTCGCGTGGGTACAAGCTCGCAGCAGCAGGGTTTCGCATGTGGGCTTCGCTTCGTAGGCGTGCAGGTCGATTCGTCACGGGTTTCTTCGTAGTCCCGAGCTTGTCCTCGTCGTCAGTGTCTACGTGGAGCTGTCATTTTCGGTATTCTGGTTCTTCATCGTGAGTTGAAGAGAGTCACCGTCAGTTCGAGCTCGTAGCAGCATGGTCAAGCCGCTATTTAAGCCGCCGCCGTGAAGCTGCTCGCATCGTTGTCGAAATGGATGAGCAACCGCTGAGGTTCCACCGTCGCCGTTGTTGGGAGTGGTTGTCATCGTCGTCTGGGTTCAACCGCTGTGAGGACTGCCGCCGAGCAACCATGCCGGAGTTTAAGTGAGGTCCTCTTTTTCTTTTGTTAGTTGTTTTGTGGTTTTAGGTTAAATGACTTCTAATTGAGGAAGAAGATGCTTGTTTCGGATGGGGTTAAAGTCATTTTAAGTTGGAATAAAGCTATTTAAATGAAAATTAAGGGGTTGTTTGGTTGTTGGTGCTAAGATATTAAATGGAGAATTTAACATGTTTGTTTCCTAGTTGATGGCTATTCAAGTGATGGACAAATATTTTTTTGTTTATAGGTTCTAAACTATTCAAGTTATGGATAGGTGGGGTTTTTTTGTTGGTTTATGGTTATTTAAATAAGGATTAAGGGTTGTTTGTTTCCAAGTTTAAAGTTATTTAAATCTTAGATATTTAGTGGTTGTCTATTGGGTCATGGATACTTAAATAATGGTTAAACTTGTTTGGCTAGTGATTTCACTTCATTTAAAATGTGGTTAGTGGCTGTTTGGTTAAGGACTTAGTGGTTTTTTGGACTAGAGGTTAATGAGTGTTTGGTTTGGGGTTTAAAGTTGTTAAATGAGATTTTATGATACTTTGGCTAGATTTTGACCCATTGACTTTTATTAACCAGATTTGACCCGAACCATTTTCTGTCCTTTCAGCCGAGTTCGCGAGGCACGTATGGCCATCGGGCATCTCTAGGACACGTCTTTCGAGGTTCTTTCCAGTTTTCTAGTTTGACCGGTGTGTTCGTTTCACGGCTCGGAGTTGTGTTTGGCTGTTTGGAGCTTCTAGTGGATTCTTGGAGAGCTGTTAGTGGATTGGTTAAGGTAAGGGACCCTTTACCCCTTCTCGAGGACTTGTGGTTAATACATGTGCTGGTTTACTTGCATTAGTTTATTTTTCTGATTGTAACATAACCATGTGCATTGTATGTTGCATTTAATTGCATCGAGAGCATATACATTTCATGCTTGTCTCTTGTATGACTAGTGATGCATGAATCATGTATGTTTTCCTGATATGGTCGAGTTGCATGTGGTTGCATGATTGTCCTGATATGGACTTGCACATCTATCCTGATATGGACCCAAACGAGTCATGGAGACCAGATAGAGGAGACTAGTAGGTTGGTTTGGTCGATGATATTCGGGCTCACACCGTAGCGTGAGGTGATATTCTCTTGCTCCGTAGGACTTCCGTGGATGGTCGGCTGACCAAGCTCACGACCCTGGATGGTTTCTACTAGTAGCCTAGGCTTTCTCCAGGTAGGTGGTATGGGCCTGATATGGTTCCTTGGCGATTGGTGTGGCACCACCTCTCGCCGTGAGTACGGGGCATGTGGCCAGCAGGTTGCTCGACTCACCAGTTCCCTCTGGAGTAGGATGCCAATTTTCTCTTGAGTCAGAGGATTCCTATGAGTTGTAGGTCTTGGGTCTACGATCCTTAGATTGCTCTGCATGGTGCTCGTCAAGGACGAGGTTTCTTGACCTAGCACCCAGAAGATTGGGTTTTGTACACCCTTTGATTTTGTTGCTGATCATACTTGTTTGCTGATGTTTGTATTCTTGTACATGTCTGTCTTCGAGCTGGGGGAGCCTTACTGAGTTTGCGAAAACCAACCCTTTCCACTGTGGAATTCCTACAGGTACTACTATCATATACCAAGATAGATGATCGACGAAGCTGGAGATGACCATGGGACCTGCTGCATTACTTTGTGTAGAGTCTTTTAATTTATTCTCTATGCATGAACTATTTAAGGGCATGATAAGTGGAACATGTTTTACCTAGCTTTTATGTTTATATTTTTGGGTACCCTATAACTGTTTTAATGAATTTATGGTTTTATAAACTTGTTCTTCTGAGTTGTTTGAAAGGAGTTTTGTTTTAAATTTACATGCCCGAGATGTCAAGTACTATTTTCATGCACTTAGAGTTAAGGACTTAGGTTCAGACCCTGGTTTGGGTCGGGTCCTTACATTTTGTTTCTTGTTGATTTATTTGGATTTTGGTTACTCCCCATAAACCACTTTTCAAATGATGCTGGAATTTTTGCTAGTTGAATTAAGAAGAAGGAATTTGTCATTTTTTCGAATTGGCTTTTTAATTTTTTGAAATATGCCTTTGGATAAGACTTGTATGATTTATTTGTTTGTGTTGTATTTTTATTCTTTTTTTTCATGGGTCTTAGTTTAATACATGTGACTATCAATAAAAATCCAAACGTTCATGTTAAAGTTCTTCTCATAAAATGTTTTTGTCTAGAAGTAATTTTTTTCTTAATAAAATCCCATTTTTTATTTCAAATTCATATGAATAGTAAACTTTTTTAACAAGGGAAAAAAAAAAAGCAATCCTCATAGCAACGGATTATGGATGTGGAAGTGGTTGAATTTTTACAAACCTAGATTTGGTTGATCAAATTGAAAGTTTAGAGATGTTATTGTTGCAAACCTCACAAGATTGTGCGATTTTCCCTTACAATTAATAATGATCAACTTTGAAGCAGAATTGTTGGTGTTTTAGTGTGGACTTCTTTAAGTTCTAGCAATTTCTTAACTTTGTTCACATCCTTTGTTGAGACGTTTTGTGCTACCATGAAACTAAGAAGTGGAGGATGACTTTATATGCTAAACCTATCAATTAGACCCCAAACGTGGAGATTAAAATGAATCTACTTTAAAAAATGCTAAACCTATTGGAGGCTTACGAAGTTCCAAGTTCAACTAAGGTAACCATTAAGAAAAGTACTGAACTTGCTCATTTGTCAAATACTTAACTTACTGATTAGAGCATACACACAAAAACTTGAAATAAAAAGTTGAATATCTTTGAATTCGACTTTATTAGAAAGGAGTCTTCCAAAGTTTCTAGTGTCTTAAAATGTGTGTGACTTTGGGTGAGCAAGGCAATAGGAATTAGTGTTGTTTCCTTAGTCAAGAGTGTGAGTAAATGGTCGATAGAAATAATGTACATGGAGATGATTTTGAGACATAAATGAGTTGAAAGCAAGGCAAAATTCAAGGTAAGATGAGTTCAAATAATTTTGTAAGTATTATATATAAATATTTATAATCATTACATTACTCCTTATTTTGTATCTCATACTTATGCATCATATTATTATACTTCATATGCTTCGTTTACGTACAATCTAAAAGAGAAATAATAAATGTATGAAGTCGTTGCTTTATAGTTTTTATGTTCTATATCTTCGAATATGTTCAACTTTTTGTTATAAAGTCATTGTTTCATAGGTTTTTCACAAACTTTCTCAAGGGGATGAAGTCATGAAGAAACACACTTTAATGCCATGAATGGTTCTAGAAACTCTTAGAAATGAAAAGAATGTGAAATTTTGTTATAATTCAAAGATGCTTACATGGAGTGTTTGTTTTTGCAGAATCTCATTGCATAAGTTTGTCGTTTTACAAATAAATCAAATGAATTATTGTACAACTTTATATAGCACTAAATTTGTCACGTTTATTGTCCAATTGTTTGATGGGTTGCTTATAATTTGTTGAAGGTTAGTTTGAGTCTCTAGGAATTCAATTCTTGATCTTGGTCCAAATTGATGGTTTTGAAGGTCAATTTTAACTCCAACTCAACCAAAGACACTTCTCTTAGATTTGTCAATCTACATATTTCTCTAGTATTGATGGGGATCTCTTGGTGGATTATATGTTTTAGGTGTTTTTGTTGTGACCACTTGCTAGCTTCATTGTGTTTAAATCTTTAGTTACCAGTAAGATGTTTTAAACATCTTTGCTTGTTATTAAGGAAGTTCTTTTATGGTTCTTATTTATTTAAAGGGAAAAGAATAATTATGAAGAAAATAAAATTATTTTTTTAGCATAACATCATTTGATCTGTATTGAAGTTGCAATTGCAAACTACTTATGTAACATGTATGAGGCAGGTATATATAAATTAGGTAAAGTAAAACTATTTTTTTTGTTATAGACTGCATTTGGCTTCCAAATGGTAGGAGCAAGCCGATATGACTTCATTAGGAAATTTTATTTGTTGCTTAGGTCTGTGCTTCGATATTTATCTTTTCTTTTTTACTTCCACTCGATCCATTGATTCTTTGTCTATTTTCTATTTGGCTATTGAGAAGGTTTTGAAGGAGGACTTGATTTCTTATCTTGTGTTGATACAAACTTGGTGCATCTAAACTTAGTTTGCAATTCATTTTTTAATATTGATTTCCTTACTTTAGGATAGTGACTAAGTGACTATTGTTTGTTAGAAGCGTGCTAATGTTTTGGAGTTTAGTGAGAAGGTTCTTTAAAGATAGTGCTAAATCCCCCAAGTTTTATAGGAAGATAATGTATCAAAATAGTGTAAAAATTCCATTTTTTTTTATAGAATTATGGTACTTGCAATATTTTGTTGAATTAGAGATCTTTCCTCTCATATAGCTAATCATATTGTAAGCTTGTAATCCTTTTTTGTGTCTTGTTGTTTGCAAGTCTATCAATGAAAGCATCTTTCTCTAAAAAAGATCAATTTTTCCTCCAAATAAAGATCTAAAACTAAATATTCTGTCATTTTTTTGTCTTTTAGGAATAAATGTGCTTCAATTATAACTGAAAAACGACCTTCATTTTGTTTCTTGTTTGGTTTTCTTTCCGAACACTTGAAGATATCAAGGTTAGTTTTCTCTGTTTTGCTCAAAGTTTCTCTATTAGTTTGCATTCAAGATTTTCATACATCTCATTTCTATTTCATGTACCATTTAATGTATGTGTTTAGTTTATCAATAACTTGTGAACGCTTCTATCAAAAGAGTGAATATTCTAATCTAGTATCCATGACACAATGTTACTCCGTAGTTGTAACGACCCAGGTTTTCATCCCGGTCTTCTAGGTATGTTCTAAGGGTATTTTGGTAATTTGGTTGGGCTGTTAGGGTTGTTTCTGTCTTTTCTCAGCTAATTATAATCTTGGTTGTCACAGTTAGGGTTTGGTTGCATTCCGGTTGAGTTTGAGTGATGGGAGTTGCAAAATTAAAAAGTGGGGTTTTGCCGAAATAAAGGTGCAACAGTTAAGGCTTGAACTAGGGCGGCCTGATTAGATAGCAATAGGGCTTTGCCAGTTGACCTACAGGTGGTTTCTGATACTCTTTCCACAGGTTAACTATTTGGCCTTGGCTTCAGGACTTAAGTGGGATTTATTTGATAAAATAGGTTTTATTCTTTTCTCTCCCAAATCCCAAGATGCAATTCGCCGTTCCTCCAAGCTTCCTGTGCAGTTTGCGATTCCACCATCTTCCGAGAGCCTTCATCGATCGACCATTCCAGGTAAGCGATTCTCTTTGTTCGATTCTTCCTCCTTGGTTGTTGTTGTCGATTCATGGCCTAGGGTTGTCGATTTCTTGCTAGCCGAGAGGTTGAGGGGCTTGTTTGTAAGGGACCGACCCGAATGGGGCACTAAATGGGCCCTTACCCCAATGCATGCATTCAAGGTAAAGAATATTAAACAGACATGATTTCAGATTCCAATTAAAAACAAAAACATTCAAAATAACCCCTTTAAAAACTAGACAATTTCCCTGGAACCTGTCCCTGTTTCCAAGCACCTGTTCCAAGATAAATACATTTCCAAAGTTTACTCTGATCAGAGATTTACTAAAAACCATTCAAAACATGTCTAGATACAATAATGCTGAATCCACAAAATATTCGAAAACATCCTAGGGCTCGTGTGCTTGCTACTTGCATTCAGGGGAAAATAAAACACAAAGAGTCATAACACAAAATCAGAGTTTGATGATTGAGCCTCATGATCACAGCTCCTCCTTCAGCCATCTTGTCTCGCAACTAGGTTACCTGTGGAAAAACCACAGTAAGGGTGAGTAACGAATTACTCAGTAAGAATCCCCAACCGGGGTACAATACGATATACATGGTCATCTGGATGAGCGTATGCAAGCTATGAATATAAACACGAATAGAGCACATAGCTTAGCCCACACTTGGGCCTCGGATGCCAATTTAGGGTCTTAGTCCGAAATAATATCACCACACAAGTCGCCCTATACGAGAAACAAGTCCCGCCTCGGCCATCTCATCGTCGACGAAAAGGTACACCGGCTCACAATCCCGAGGAGCTCTCCGGTCGGCGGTGTAATGAGCGTAAGCATGCACCGCATGCTACTGCAGACTATGGGGGGTTGCCGGGTCTGAAGGCAAGCTGCCCATATCCAGTCACCACGCCTAACTAAATCTTTGGATCGGTGTCACTGACATAGGGGTGTGAGACCTGGACACGTAAACTATGTCAGCCTGAACCACCGCACCTGGGGCCAAGGAACGGTCGTGGTAGGCTTACACCAGGAAGCCGTCCTTGCCTTAACAGTGGCAATCGGGGCTCTTGCCAAACATGCTGAGGACATGCCGGCTGCCGGGGACGAGGCAATGCCAAGTCATCATCCCGACCGTTGGGGCATTAACAACTGCCACCCTCACCCAAGATTGCAGGGCCTACCGCTTGGGTTAGCTAATCCCTCACGGGGTCCAGGGACGGAATGACTTGCTCGACGTCCCTGCCATGGATGCAAGGTTCTTTATGCATCAGGCCCGGATGATGCTATCTACCCCGCAATTCTAAATCGCCTAGCAAACAACAAACAATTCCATAAAATCCAATACGTGCTCAATAAGAATACAACGAGCCTAGCATGATACTATGAAGCAAGGAATGATACGAGCATGCTAGAAGGGAACAACCTAGCATGGATTAACATGAGAATTAATCAGAAACAACATGCTAATCGGGAATTCGAATTGAGTACCTAGCTATACATGTCAATAAACACAAACAAGCAATCAATCAAAGAATCACATATAATATCGCAGGGTCCACACAACTCCGGTAAGATATCCTTACCTTGGCCGGGGACAATTTGACACGAAATCCTAAGCGGCGAACGAACCCGAACTAGCTACCGAGAACCTATCAATCACAACAAAAATCACACAATAGGCCTAAATATAATAAAATAAATGAGGCTCACCTGGAGCAACTCACGAGGCACGCATTTAACGCACGAAACGAGCGATTGCACAGAGCAGAAACGGCAGCGAACGGGCGGCCGGCGAGCCTGACGCAGAAATGGCGGCTGGCGTGCGCTGGTGCGCGCACGCTGGGCGTGGCGCGCGAGACAGATGTTGGGCGGGTGCGAGGGTACGAGGACGCGGGCGCGCGCGAAATGGCGAGCGAGGCGCGAGGACGCGGGCGTTAGCGCGACGCGCGCGGCGATGCGCGGCGTGGCTCGGTGGAGGCTTCCTCACCTGCGCGCGGCGACGGGCGAGGCGATCTGGCGAGCTCGACGAACAGGGGTTTACAGAGCATCGGAGAGAACGAGCTCGATTCCAGGCGATAGGAGAGGATTCGACGCGCGATTTGTTGCTGGATCACATCCCCTACATTAGCCGCACAAAAAACCACACGAATCTCCTCACTCCCCCACGGCCGCGAGACGAAATCGGAACCGGGGGAAAGAAATCGGATTTTTCGAAGGAAAGGAAGAAGAGGAAGAACTTACCAGCTGCTCGGAGGGAGAATGGGCTTCGAATTGGAGAGGAGGAGCTCGGAATTAGCTGGTCGGTGATGGAGAAAATCGCGAAGGAACTCAGGTCGGTCGAGGAAGAAAAGAGAAGAAAAAATCGCGAGGAAGATGAGCTTCTCGGGCGGCCCTGCTTTAAACCAAAACGCGCATCAAACAGGCATATATAGAAGATCGCGCATTTAGAAGCACAAGAGCGCTCAGTGGCTCGATTGGCAGCGACCCCTGCCTAGCACACGATACGCCCCTGGCTCGAATCTCACTCGACGTGCTATTTAATTCCCTATTTATTTTTACCTTTTTCCAAGCCCAAACGTCTTCACCAAAATTCCCGATCCTATTCAAATTGACTCATAATTATTCCGGCAATTTTAAATTTCAAAACCGGCCCTGTCGGCCCGACCCAAAATTACCAAAATGCCCCTGGGCCTCCCGGGAAGACCGGGATGAATTTTCCGGGCCGTTACAATACTCCCCCCTTATAAGACTTTCGTCCTCGAAAGTCACTTAAGATTGGAACAGCTCGGGATACTGCAATCTCATCTCATCCTCCAGCTCCCAAGTGGCTTCCTCTGAACTCTGACTCCTCCACTGAATCTTTACCAAACGGATCTCACGATTACGCAATGTCTTGGTCTCAAAGGCAAGGATGCCCCCTGGTTTCTCCTCGAAGCTCAAATGGACCAACAACCCGAGGACTCAGCTTTCCTCACTTGCCAAACCTCATAACACCTCGCATCGGTGCGACCTTTAGGAATACATGTTGGCCAACCTCAAACTCCAAATCCCGACGCCGAACATCGGCATAACCCTTCTGCACTGCTCTGAGCGAAATACAAGATACGAGCTCTAATCTTCTGCACGGCACCATTGGTCAACTGCAGCAACTCGGGACCCAAACCCTGCCTATCACCAACCTCTTCCCAGAACACAGGAGATCGGCAACGCTTACCATACAAAGCCTCGAATGGAGCCATCTGAATCGCCGATCGATAATCGTTGTTATATGCAAGCTCCATCGAGATCAGTCTTCGGGTCCCAACCGCTCGGAAATCCAACACACAAGCCCTCGAATCACGGTCGACACAATCCTCACAGCACACCGTGATAACGAACAATCGCTCCAAAAACAATCTGCGCCCATCGCTCCACGGTATAAGTGTCTCTACCGGGAATGAAGTGTGCGCTCTTAGTCAATCGATCGACTATCACCCAAATCTTGAGAGAACTTCCTCGGAGTCCTCGGCAAGCCAGAAATAAAGTCCATGGAGATCTCTTCCCATTTCCACTGAGGTACACTCAGTGGGCCGCAATAAACCGGCCGGGTCTCGCTGGGTGCCTTCACTTGCTGACAAGTGAGACATCGGCTGACAAACTCCGCAACATCCCTTTTTAAACCCATCCACCAGAATGTCTGCTTAAGATCCTGATACATCTTGGTACCCCCGAGGTGCCAAGCAAACGGAGAACTGTGGGCCTCTGAGAGCAACTCTGCTCGCAATCCTGCGACATCCGGAACACACAAACGGCCTCTCGTCGTCATTGCTTTCACCGGTGAATACACAAAATCAAAATCTCCATCAGCACTAACTCTTGTCACCCAATTTCTTGAGTGCGGGGTCACTCACCGACTATCAATAATCCGCTGTCTAATCGATGGCTGGACTGCCAACTAAGCCACTCCTGCGAACCTCACCCAACAACATCGCAATCTCACCGCTCAACTCTCTCCGTAACTGGCTGGGACTTAACAACGCCATGAGTGCGACGTCTTCCTACTCAAGCATCAGCTACAACATTTGCTTTACCCGGATGGTACAAACTCTCGCAGTCATAATCTTTCACCAACTCTAACCATCTCCACTGCCTCATATTCAGCTCATTCTGAGCAAACAGATACTTGAGGCTCTAGTGATCGGTAAACCTCGAATCCGCTCACCATACGTAATGCCTCCAAATCTTCAAAGGCGAACACCACTGCTGCCATTTCCATATCATGAGTCGGATAGTTCTGCTCATATGGCTTCAGCTGACGGGAAGCATAAGCAATGACCTTCCCGTGCTGCATCAACACACAACCCAACCCGAACTTGGAAGCATCAAGCCAAATCACGAAACCACTGTCCCCTCCGGATCGCCAACATCTTTGCTGAAGTCAAATCGCGCTTGAGCTCAGCAAAGCTCTCATCACACCTCTTCGTCCCAAACAAACTCGACACCCTTCCTCGTCAGAGAGTGAGGGGCGAGGCTATGGCAGAAAAATCCTTAACAAACCGACGGCAGCAAACTGCCAAACCCAGAAAGAAACGGCTCCTACGAGCAGACAACCGAAAGACAGAGAGCTCCACATACACTCACTGTCTTGCTCCACTAAAGCAACAATCAAATTCTCACGGGGTAGCAACAAGGGTCCACCACGAACTGAACCTCCAAATACCAACGGGCAACTCTCAACTTTCCTGGAAACAGGAAGACAACCAACAGGGCACGAACCATTCGCCCCACGAGAAAAACTGACTTCAAGCAATTTCAATCCACACCTTGGTCAACACCCAGCATCAACTTGTCACCATACCGGAACCAATCCGGACTCTACTCCAAACAAATATTAACTTGCTAGGCTACCAAGACTGCCAGCAATTCCCTTGAGGCTACGAACTACACGACTCTAGCTTGCCAAATGCAACTCACTACTTGGCCTGACTGAGCTCTAGAGAGGCTCTCCACAACCTAGGGTTCTTCGACAACCCTCGACACCCATCGCAACTAATCGCCTCATGACCAACTGCATGCACAACAACAACTCCTTTTTCCAAAGAACACAACCATGCCGCCAACTCCAACTCCTTGGGAACCAAGAGGACCCGAAACGCTACCGAATGCGTCATCCTCCTACTCAGACCTCAACCACAACATAACTCCTACCCAAGGAGGGATCCGAACAACTCTCTCAGTCATGACGATCAGCAAGAAGATCCGCCAACCAAGCTTAGGTCCACTTAACAATCTCACCTAAGCAACAACCTGATACCACGAGCATGGTATCCTTACCACCTCACTAAGCCTTACAACATCCACCTGGAGTCTAACTTTTCCAAAACCTGAGCACCAGATCCCCAAAGCAAACCCTACATGGATCTAACTCTCTCGCCACAGAACGAACCACACCAAACACACTTGTGTGCACAACTCCCAACCTTCATTTAGCGATCCAAGGCTAACAAATGCTTTTCCCAAAAGCCACACTAGCTTCTGGCAGAGATACAACCAATCAACGAAACACCCAAAGTTCCATCTCCACACGATGCTCGAAGCTGTGGCAACCTTGCTCTACCAAAGCATAACCATGCCAAACCAAACTTACTTTATACCAAGCCTCTACCAAGGGTGCTTACCCATAAGGCATCCAACTCATGGTCCCTCAACTGGACCCAACTTGCTTCTACGATGCTCAACTCTCCTCAGATTTAGGCACTCGAAGGTAGTTGACCGCACTACCAACCACAAGGATCTCTTGGCCTTAACACTAGCGTGAGATGCACGCGCACTAACACTTACCAACCGTCAACTCGCTTGACTTACTCAACCTCCAAAGAACACCGGGAAAAGGCTCCTTTCGAACATCCTTCGCTTGAAATCTTTCGATTACCACTGAACTAGCCCTTTTTGCACGACCTCCACAGGTGCAACTACCATAAACGGATCCAAGGCTAAAGGAGTACGCTAAACTCCGAACGGCATAGAACCATCTGCTATGCCCATGACAAACTCAGGCCTTAACCAGATTTAGTGCCAAAGTGGCACACCAACCAATGCACCTCAAGTGCCACTACTACCAAATCCACATCTTACTACAACGGGGCCAACAAGGTCACAACCTCAAGTGACACGAACTCGGCTCGGCATACAAGGGCTCAACTCCAACAACCATGCCTAAGGCATCTCATCAAGTCAAGGCTCACAAATTACTCTTGCATCTCCACATGATGCTTAACAAACTCGGGACGGCTCTCTCAACATGCAGCAGCTAGCCCTACTCTAGGGCTTACCAAAAGAAGAGTGTTCAATTCTATCACACAACTGAGGAAACCACCAACGGATCCAAATTGTAGGGGAACACTACTTGCTGCACCCTTAACTACAGGGTTTCGCCATCGGGCCGCAAACAACCACACTTCACGAGAGCACAAAGATGCCTCATCAACCTCCTCGAAGGCTACCAACTTTGCAACCACTCTGGGGCAACCAAATAATCTAACAAGGCTCAAGATCAGCACTTGAGCTACCCAGTGCTAGTTCACACGGGGACCGCTCCACCAACATCCACATCAAAGACAACCACGCCTAACTTCTCTCTTGGAGTGGCATTCCAAGGCAAATCACCTCCACCCTCTCACTAGGGGAAAACCATCAATCGGGCCACAGCTTGGCCTATGGGAGTCCAAACTCTACCTCCTCTCGAACGATGTCCTAGGGCATCCGAATCTACTGGATACCACAACAAGCCACAACATACATCACACACTCGCGGGAAGTTGGCATGATGGCGCTCTAAACCCAAACCAATAACGAGTCGAACTCCGCTTCGTCTCCGCTCCACAACACTACACAAGGCATACACTAGATGACAGTATTGTAAATTCTTAACCCTTTTTCTTACAACAAAAAAGCAAACTTAGGCGTACTGATGACCGCTGGAGTGCTAGTGATCATGGGAAAACGACCTACAACAAAAAAAGGTCAAACTACAGAACTTATGACTCTGAGCTCTGATACCAACTGTAAGGGACCGACCCGAATGGGGCACTAAATGGGCCCTTACCCCAATGCATGCATTCAAGGTAAAGAATATTAAACAGACATGATTTCGGATTCCAATTAAAAACAAAAACATTCAAAATAACCCCTTTAAAAACTAGACAATTTCCTGAACTCGTCCCTGTTTCCAAGCACTGCTCCAAGATAAATACATTTCCAAAGTTTACTCGATCGAGATTTACTAAAAACCATTCAAAACATGTCTAGATACAATAATGCTGGAATCCACAAAATATTCAGAAAACATCCTAGGGCTCCGTGCCCGGCTACATGCATTCAGGGGAAAATAAAACACAAAGAGTCATAACACAAAATCAGAGTTTGATGATTGAGCCCCATGATCACAGCTCCTCCTTCAGCCATCTTGTCTCGCAACTTGGTTACCTGTGGAAAAACCAGAGTAATGGTGAGTAACGAATTACTCAGTAAGAATCCCCAACCGGGGTACAATACGATATACATGGTCATCTCGATGAGCGTATGCAAGCTATGAATATAAACACAGAATAGAGCACATAGCTTAGCCCACACTTGGGCCTCGGATGCCAATTTAGGGTCTTAGTCCGAATAATATCACCACACAAGTCGCCCTATACGAGAAACAAGTCCCGGCCTCAGCCTGTCTATTGTCGACGAAAGGTACACTGCTCACAATCCCGAGGAGCTCTCGATCGGTCTTTGTAATGAGCGTAGCATGCACCGCGTGCTCTATCGCAAACTATGGGGTTGCCGGAGTGCGAGGCAAGCCGCCCATATCCAATCCCACGCCTAACTAAATCTTTGGATCGGTGTCACCGACATAGGGGTGTGAGACTCGACACGTAAACTATGTCACCTGAACCACCGCGCCCGGGCCAAGGAACGGTCGTGGTAGGCTTACACCAGAAGCCGCCCTTGCCTTAACAGTGGCAATCGTGGCTCTTCGCCAAACATGCCGAGGACATGCCGGCCGCCGGGACGAGGCAATGCCAAGTCATCATCCCGACCGCTGGGGCATTAACAATCGCCACCCTCACCCAAGATTGCGGGGCCTACCGCTTGGGTTAGCTAATCCCTCACGGGGTCCAGTGGACGGAATGACTTGCTCGACGTCCCCCGCCATGGATGCAAGGTTCTTTATGCATCGGCCCGGATGATGCTATCTACCCGCAATTCTAAACCGCCTAGCAAACAAAGAAACAATTCCATAAAATCCAATACGTGCTCAATAAGAATACAACGAGCCTAGCATGATACTATGAAGCAAGGAATGATATACGAGCATGCTAGAAGGGAACAACCTAGCATGGATTAACATGAGAATTAATCAGAACAACATGCTAATCGGGAATTCGAAATTGAGTACCTAGCTATACATGTCAATAAACACAAACAAGCAATCAATCAAGAATCACATATAATATCGCAGGGTCCACACAACTCCGGTAAGAAATCCTTACCTTGGCCGGGGACAATTTGACACGAAATCCTAAGCGGCGAACGAACCCGAACTAGCAACCGAGAACCTATCAATCACAACAAAAATCACACAATAGGCCTAAATATAATAAAATAAATGAGGCTCAGCTCGGGAGCAACTCACGAGGCACGATTTAACGCATTTAACGAGCCGATTGCACTAACGGGCAAAGAACGAGTCGGGCCGGGCGAGCCGGGCGCAGAATGGCGCGGCTGGCGCGCTACTGGTGCGCATATGGCGCGGCGCTCGGGCGCGATGACGACAGATGTTGGGCGAAGCAGGGATACGAGGACGCGGGCGCGCGGGCGATGCAGAGGCGCGAGGACGGGGGCGTTGGGCTCGGACGCGCGAGCGATGCGCGGCGTGGCTAGGCGGAGGCTCTGCTTCTGCGCGCGGCGACGGGCGAGGCGATCTGGCGAGCTCGACGAACAGGGGCGAACAGAGCATCGGAGAGAACGTGCTCGATTCCAGGCGATAGGAGAGGATTCGACGCACAATTTGTTGCTGGATCACATCCCCTACATTAGCTGCACAAAAACCACACGAATCTCCTCACTCCCACGGCCGGCAGAACGAAATCGGAACCAGGGGAAAGAAATCGGATTTTTCAAGGAAAGGAAGAAGAGGAAGAACTTACCACCGCTCGGAGGAGAATGGGCTTCGAATTGGAGAGGAGGAGCTCGGAATTAGCTGGTCGGTGATGGAGAAAATCGCGAAGGAACTCAGGTCGGTTGAGGAAGAAAAGAGAAGAAAAAATCGCGAGGAAGATGAGCTTCTCGGGCGGCCCTGCTTTAAACCAAAACGCGCATCAAACAGGCATATATAGAAGATCGCGCGTTTAGAAGCACAAGAGCGCTCAGTGGCTCGATTGGCAGCGACCCCTGCCTAGCACGCGACACACCCCTGGCTCGAATCTCACTCGACGTGCTATTTAATTCCCTATTTATTTTTACCTTTTTCCAAGCCCAAACGTCTTCACCAAAATTCCCGATCCTATTCAAATTGACTCATAATTATTCCAGCAATTTTAAATTTCAAAACCGGCCCTGTCGGCCCGACCCAAAATTACCAAAATGCCCCTGGGCCTCCCGGGAAGACCGGGATGAATTTTCCAGGCCGTTACAATTGTTGTTGTTTGTGTTTGTTTATTGTGGTGTGCAGCCGAGAGGACTCTCGCAAACCCTAGCCCAGAGATGCATCTCCCAGCTCTCGCCAGCCCGCACCGCGACGCGCCTACCTAGCACCGAGACGCGTCGCCCAGCTCACACCAACCCGCACCGCGACACGCCTGCCCAGCACCGAGACGCGTCGCTCAAGCAGCAGCCCCGCGCGAGCGCTCTGCCCAGCCGCGCAGCAGCACAGTGCCGCACGCCCTCGCCGAGCCGCTCACCAACACACGCCAAAGCGCACATCAGCCGTCCGCGCGCCTTTCCCTTGCTCGTTTGCCTTGCCGCCCGCGCCAGCCTTCTTTGCCTGTGCCTTGCAGCTGAGGCATCCTTGGTGTTTGGCCGAGCTGCGTGAGTTCACTCCCGACCGAAACCGAGCTTCTGTTTTATATTTTATTTAAGGGGCCTATAATTAGTAATTTAATTACTGTTGTTTGCTAGGTTTCCGGTTCTCTAGGTTATCTATTTGCAGCTCGGGTGTCCACTTGTGTGACTGTTTATCTTTCGATTCAGGTAAGGATTTCTTACTAGAGTTATGTGGGCCCTGCGATATTTCTGTGATTGTTGTTTGTATGTCTGCTTATGATTACCAGCATGTTTAGTTATTAGGTGCTTTGTTCTAAATTCGGACTGGCATGACTTCTCGTGATTATTCTCATGTTAGTTCCATGCTAGGTTGTTCGCTCGCATGTTCGTATTCTCGCTTCTTGTTTCGTAGTACCATGCTAGGTTCGTTGATTCTGCTGAGCACGTGTTAGTATGTTTGTTGTTAGCTGTTTATAGCATAGTGTCATGATAGGTAGCATCATCTGGGCGAGGGTGCATAACGTAACTTGCATCCGTGGCAGGGACACGCAAGGCAGTACTCCGTCCTTGATCTGTCATTAGGGTTTAGCTAACCCTAACGGCAGCCCAGTCGTAATCTTGGGTGAGGGTGGCAGACTGTTAAATGCCTCAACGGTCGGGGGAATGACGAGGCATTGCCTTGTCCTCGACAGTCGACACGACCTCAGCGTGTCGACAGTAGCCCTTGATTACCACCTGATAGGGCAATGACTGATTTCTAGTGTAAGCCTACCACGGAAGGTTTCTTAGCCTCAGGTGCGGTGGCATAGGCTGACATAGTCATAGTGTCCTGGTTTCATCCCACTATGTTCAGTGACACTGATCCAAAGATTCTTTTAGGCATGCGTCTTTGCACTGTGGCGGCTTGCCTAGACCCAAAGACTGGTTTGCAGCAGCAGATGCGGTGTGCGTTCATGCTCATTACAAATACGATCGGAGAGCTCCTCGGGATCTTGAGTTCATTGCACCTTTCAGATAGTCAATGATAGCGTAAAAAAGCCGAGGCGAGACTATTTTCTCGTAGAGTCCGAGTTTTAAGATAACTCCCGGAGTAAGACCGTAAGATGGCATCCGTTTATAGTTATGTATGGATTAAAGTAAAGTGCTCTCTTCAGTGTTTGTATTTATAGCCTGCATACGTTCTACTAGATGACCAGTTGTATCGTATTGTACCCCAGTTGGGGATTCTTACTCAGTAATTCGTTACTCACCCTTACTTTTGTGGTTTCCACAGGTAACCAGGGCGCGAGACCGGTTGGCTAAAGGAGGAGCTGTTGATCATGGAATCCTGCTGTTTTATCTTTGAGTCTTATGTTATAGATTTTTCTTTATATATTCTTGAATGCATGTAGTTAGGGCACGGAGCCCTTAGGATGTTTTGGATTGTACCTGGATTCTGTCTTTTCATTGAAATGATTTGGAATTGAATGTTTGAAATAAATCTCTGATCAGAGTACGTTTTGAATTATTTATAGCTTGGAACAAGTGCTTGGAAACAGGGACAGGTTTCAGGATGTTTTTATGCTTGCTAGTTTAATGGATGATTGAAAGTTTAAAATTTATACAGAATCTGGATGGCAATCTTGCATAACTTGTTTAGGTTTTAAAAGCATGCATTGAAGTAAAGGCCTAGGTTAGGACCTCTTTCGGGTCGGGTCTTTACAGTAGTCTTATTGATATTTTATAAATCTCTTTGGAAAGTCAAAGAGCCTACTTGTTTGAAAACTTCTTGGGAGCTCATGGATAGTTATATATGTGTACATATTGAACTTGATTTTGGTTTTTTTGCTAATTTGACACTACTTCGTCATTTGCTTCTATGTGTTTTTCTGTTTGTTTTATACTTGTATCAAGTGGGTGAAATTCCCAAGAAAAATGAGATCTCATCCCCAAATATGAGTCAACATAATTATCAACATAATTTTATCATTCATAGCCAACATGATAAACTACCACACATCAGCCAGAAGGTGCCCAGACAAAAGAAGTCAAATATGAACCAACTTAACTATCAACAAACTTTGATCATTTATAGCTGCCAAATGATAAACTATCACACATATTTGACCACGTTTAGATGTATGCAAGTTACTTTATATTCTCTATTGCAACTTTTGATACAAAGCTTTATTACTATATTGTGCAGGTACTTTGTTCAAGGTGAGGATTACTTGCATCGACACTTATCGTGCAACTTATCAATCCACGTGTACTTCACACAAGGGATAGCAAACCATGTTTCTTTGTTATATTATGAACTTTGTAGTTTTGAAACCCTTTGTAGACATTTTAAGAATTATAAATTTATTTATATTGATTTTTTTTTGTTCAAGTGTAATGTACAAATTATTTAGTCATATACGAAATAGGATTTGTTGAATAAGATTTGTGGGCTGCATACTATAAATCTTTCTTGACAGGTAAACACAAAAACAAAATAAGTTGTAAATAGATATAAAAGTGTCATGAAAACTAAATTGACATAAATAAATATTCATATTACATAAATTGATGACTATAAAAAGTGTCAATATATAAGCTATAATGACAATATTAAAGTGTCGTTAATACTTCTTCAATGACTATATATATGTATCATTAGATGGAGAACATTATTAATTAGTGTGTTCAGAATGAAACGGTTCTTTTTGCAGAAGTAGAGAGATGTGAGTTTTCCAGCGATGAATTGAGCAGAGAGAACTTGTATAATCCATTGCTAAGTTGCCTCTGAAGAAGAAGCCGTTCACTGATTAAATGGATGGAATTCAAAAAACACATTGTTATCAAATGTAAATTGGCTAACACTGATCAATTTCTTTCTTATTTGAGGGAGATAAAGCAAATTATTTAGAAACAATGAACGACTAGAATCACAATATATGAATGATGAACAATATTCAAACCAAATTTAGGAATTGACAAACTTGTCTCGTCTCCCATACGAATTTTTTTACTACCTGTATAATCTAACCAATTAGGCATATTGTTCAGGTTATTAGTGACATGATTGGTTGCACCTGTATCATGATACCAAGGAACATCTTAATTGTAGAACATGAAAGGGATTACCCACAGTCATCATACATTAGTTATTTGATTCGAAAAGACAGGAAGGGATGATTGTTGAGATTGAAAATGATTTCTCATCGAGTAGTTCTTCAATTTATTGTAGGCAGAATTAAGTTGCTAATAACATTTATTCCATGTGTGACCAATCTTACCATAAAAATTGTAATGTGGACGAGTACCATTATTCCATACTCTTCCACCACGAAATCCTCTACCTCGACCACGACTAGAGTAAGGATTGGGATGAGGATTCTTAAAATTTTGATTAGTTTGAGATGATGAAGGTTCTTGCTTAATGGTTGTCATATGAACAGAAGGTAAACTAGTATTTGCAATAGAGGAAGTAGAAGAAATATCAGAAAGGTTACTTTCGCAATATTGATCGAGGTATAAGTCACAACAAGAGCATCCTAGATCTTTTTGGCACTAGTAAAATCTAGCATTTGCCCTAAAATTTCTTATGTCATACTTCCTAGAAGCAAGACGCCAACAGTTGATCTTGTTTAACCCATTTTAGATACTAAGGGTTTAAGACTTCTGATTTTTCTATGGAATAAGTAGAATGAACGATCTTGGACGAAATTGTTGAATCGTCTTTGATAAATTCTTCATAACCAAAGCCTTTGATAGAAAGAGGAACTTGACATTTCCATAAAAGAGAATTTGACTCTTAGCTCGATGATTGACACATTATTTCCGAGAGTTGGTGTTGATTTCATAGAGAAATTCGGATTTGGTATCATTATTTCTTCAGAACTTGATTCTTTTGATGGATCCATCACAGAGCAGTCGAAGAGCAGGCGATGAATATTGCGATATGATTTTGGCGAGCAGACGATTATCGAAAGAAAAAGAATTGAAGGTTGTTAAACCATAGAAAGCTTTGATACCATCTAAAACTAGTACAATATAGAAAGAGTAAAGTAGTCTCCTCATTAATGACTTATCACTTATCTGTCCTTTACATTTGGTAGAGGTTTAAATAACCCTATAAACCCAACGACTAAAAACTAATACACCTCTAACAGACACCACTTATTAACCAAAGGTAAAAAAAAGGAAGGGCAAGTACATTTTGGGGCAAAATGACAAAAAGGAAAATCAATATATTAACTACCCTTAATAGCTATCAACGTATCCATAATATGGTATATTTATTTTGTTAACGGTATGGATGAAGTAGTTAATCAAATATGAGTTGAAAATTGACATTTCAATGTATCTTCTTTGAAGATTGGCAAAAAATAAGTCTTAAATACCCGATAACCACGTACTTAGTTTTCAACTTAACAACATAAATTATTCTTTAGATTTTATCTAACTATAGAGGCGATTTTAGATTTTATCTCTTAAAATTAAAATTTTAATTATAAGTTCTTTCCTTCCAATTCAAGAAATACCATATCTCTAAAAATAAAAAAATAAAAAATCAGTAAATACTACAATTTTCAAAATACTCGGGTTTCCTTTTTTTTTTCTTTAATAATTTATAAATTTATTTTATTTTAATTTTCTATTTTTGCTAAATTAAAGTAGACTGAAAATTATAATCGAGTGAGAAAGTTTTTTTTAAGGGGGTTGTCAAGAGGAGAAAAACTTAAATGTGTAGGTAAGCCCAACTTATATACACATGTAGCAAATTTAGAGCCACACAAAAAATTTCTTTCAAACTGAAAAGACATAAAAAAAAAATTCATTTGTGTGGCACCAAGTGCCACATATATAATAAGTTGGGCATACCTACACATTGTGTAGGTAAGTTTTTCTTTGAATCAAGAGTCTGATTATTTTTTCAAATTTTAGCAAAAAATAATGGTTTGTTTTCAAGGAAAAGGGTTCGAATTGATTTAATTGAAATGAAAGTGTGATAATTGGCGTTGCATGTGCAAGCCAATGCCAACAAATGATAATGATCATGCATTATTGCACTAATTTTTTGGGTCAAACCTATTAGATTATTCACCTTCATTTTCAACTTGTCTTTCTTTATTCTTTATCAACAGAGAAACTTAAAAAACATTGGGTATGAATCGTTAGATTAAATTAAAACCTTCTTAGTTCAAGATATGATTTTTGAATGAAGAAAATCAAATTATTAAGTAGAAATAAACATTTTAAAACAAAAATATGATAAGCCAATAAGAATATAGCTCGCCAATAATAGCAGTAGCTCAACCGCATCTAGGTACATTCAATGAAGGTCAGAGGTTCGAATCTCCCCCCTCCAATTGTTGTAATCTAAAAAAACAAGACAATAACATAATTCTATGCACCATTTATTATTAACTCATCATAATTTTGAATCTCATGATATATTAAACTTATTTGCCCATATCTTTAATATTTCCTATCAAAATAAAACTCCACAATTTAGAATAGTTCTTCTATCCCAACTTTTTCGAGCAACAATATTGTAGATCATTCGTCCTCTTCGACTCGACAATAACGAAAAATAATTGCAAGGAAGATGTGATTCATGGGACATGTCTAAATTGCACAAGTAGACAAAAATGTTTATTCTTTGAAGATGGATTATCCAATGTATAAGAGCAATAATGATTTGATTTGATACCAAAAAATGGTTGATGAAAAGAACAATGAAGAGAGCTATCAATTTCAACTACATTCCATGAACAAATGAAAGAACATTCCAAAAGAAAAAGAAAAGAAAAATAAAAGCCTCATCTGCCAATGTTTTTAAAAAAATGCCCAACAAAACTCATTTGTCAATATGGGCCTTTGGAGAGGGCTATGTTTCTATGTTTTTTTTTCTATTCATTTTTTTTTACAGTAATTTTCTTCATTACACTTTTGAAGAAACCTTTCCTAAAATCATCAATGGCGGCCATTTTCAGAACTGGGAAATGCAGCGTCTATGGCAAGCGGTGGTTCTCTTCTTCTGTTGCTTCGTCTCCGCCTTCCACACTGTGCCGATATCTTGAGCTATTTTCATGGCGTCCGATGAAGCCCCTGATAGTCCTTTTCTCGAGAACCCAACTGCGTATAACCCTGCATTTCCCTTCCATCCATGAGGTGATGCTGCTTTTGGGAATCCGTTTTTCGAGAAGAATTCTCCTTCCTGTTCATTTCAATGCCGGATTTCAGGTTAGTCTTGTTTGAGATTAGTGGTAGCTTTTTTAAAAAAATTTTGGTCACAACGTGTTCGACGAAATTACTCTGAGAATAAAATTGTGTTTGAATTGAATGTTTGCCTCACCTGAAGCCATGAGGGGACGTTGCTGCGGTACCCAGTAGCTAAAACTACTGAATCTACGTCTACCTTTTCGCCATTGGCGAGTTCCGCTTGGTTTCGACTGAACCGTTTGATTCCAGGAACTACTTTGATGTCACCGGATTTGATTTTATTCAATGCTCCCATGTCTAGAACAGGGGTCTTTCCAATTTCGTTTTTGAGCTCCAATGGTCCCATTGATGGCCGTTTGAGGCCGTATTTTTCGATGTTTCCGAATACTAACCATGCCAGGATTAACAAGAGCCTGTCAACCAGCCAGAGGGGTAGCCATTTCATCATCATAAAAGCTAGTTCGAATGTTGATTTTCCAAGAACCTCTCTTGGTAAGACATGAACCTGTTGAAAACAGAGAAAGAAAACACTATTAGAACCAAAGTTCCATTGAGCTGAACATGTTAGACAATGATGTTTAAGTTTTTTCTAATGCTTACCGAGCTTCGGAGCACCATTGAAGGTGAGGCATTGTGGTTGCATAAGTCTAGAGAAACTTCCATGCCCGAGTTGCCACAGCCAACTACCAAGACTTTCTTTCCTGTGAACTTCTTTCCGGACTTGTATTCACAAGCGTGCGAGACATCACCGCAAAACTCGCTCAATCCTTCAATCTCGGGCATGACACGTTCGGCATTCTCGCCAGTGGCCACGACAAGCCACCGGCAAATGTACTCAATCTCATTGCGGGTCGAGGACGAAATAGTCTTGACGCGCCACAGGCCACTGGTTTCATCGTACCTTGCTGATTGAACACACTCATTGAATTGTGGGTTGATCTCGAAATGCTTGGCGTATGATTCAAGGTACTCTATGAACTGTCTCTTGGTTGGGTATTCAGGGAAGTCTTCGGGGAATGGGAATTTTGGGAGTTGGCAGAATTGCTTTGGAAGGTGAAGCTTAAGCCTGTCATACGTACGCTTTTGCCACAGGGAGGCTATGCATTCAGCTCGTTCAAGGACTACAAAAGGTACTCCTTGTTCTCTAAGACAAGCAGCTGTGGCCAGCCCCGACGGTCCGGCCCCAACGATCACTGGACCGTTAACCCATATGCAACGACGAGAGAAGAAGTCATCGTGATCTGCAAGGCGAAACAAGTTCTCCATCACTACCAAGGTATGGTCAAAGGTATTCTTTGATTGTTTGCAATGTGTTTGTGTTTGTGTTATTTAGGATGGATGCCAACAGGCAACAGGTAGTAAGTACTTTTGGAAGTGCTTTTGTTTGAAAGAGAAGAATGTGAATGAACTTTGAAGGCTTTGGGAATCGTAGAGGAGAATTTTGATTGTTGGATAGGATGAGAATGAAGGGAGGAGTGGAGGGGCTTAAATAAGGAGAAGTGGATGGTATCAAGGAAGAGAGAGAAATAAGGAAAGAAAGTGATGCATGTGATGGAAGTGAGAGTCAATGAGCTTTTAAGGGTCATTCTCCATTTCTCAAATCAATAAGCTTCTGCCTACCCTTTGATTATTTTATTTCCCTAATCCTTCTTCCACCTTCTCAAGAATATAAAATAAGATCTCACTAATACATTACTTAAGGCACTTCGTCAAGAATTTAATGTTCATAAACCTACCATAAACTATTAATTTTGAACTTCATTATTTTATCGCTTCTAAGTAAATTAGCAACATAAATGGAGAGAGTACCTAGTGGTTAGGAGAGACTTGAGAACTAAGAGATTATGTGTTCAATTCATGTTGACCACTTACCTAGAAATGAATTTTTTATGGAATTTCTTAACCAAATATAGTAGAGTCATGTGATAGTTGAGTTGTTTGTAAGCTGATTTGTACACTCAGATTGGATGATTTAAGTCGGGTCGGGTTTGTAGTGAAATTATAGGGATTAGATCAGATCGAGTCGTTAGATGCGACGCGAGAGAGAGAATAAGGGAGCAATGAAAGGAAGAGATGGAGTTTTCAAAGGAAATTGAATCAGGTGAGCTCCCAGCAGAGACATTCAATGGCAATGATGGAGAGGAAAATGGGGGGAGGGGTATAATGCTGACTAGGACAAGGAGTAGGGATCCCATGTGGAGAGAAGAAGAGGAGGGCATGGGGTGAGGGGGCCACACGTCAGCATCTTTGGACCTCAAACAAACAAACTGCAATGGGAATTTAGAATTTTTGCTGAGTTGGAAGGCTGCTTTGTTTAATGGTTTACACACCCATCTTGCCAACTGGTACATTTCAATATCTATGCTGATAAACATTAACACTATATATTTATGTTTTTTAATATTTCAATGACATGATTTTTTGCAGTTTTTTTTTTTCTTTTTCTTTTGAAAAGGCGACTCACTAACTTTTTCATAGGCTCTCCTATATTTCGGAGAAAATTATATTCTTTGATATTTTGTAGCAATCGTCTGTACTTCTAAAATGTCATGATTAACCGTGAGTTTAACCATCATGGAGTGACTCAATTAATCAAAGAGAGTCTTAAGATCCATAAGGTAATGAGTTCAATCCATGGTGGCCACCCACTTAGGAATTAATTTCTATAGGTTTCTTTTCAATGAATCTTCAAAAGATTTCTACGAGTTTCTTTGACATCAAAATGTCGTAGGGTGATTTTGGTATGCTTTTTTTAGACTAAAAACTTATAAGAAAAGCTCCTAGTAATAAAAACAAAGTTAACTTTTTCCAATCCAAAACCAGTTGAAATGTGGTTCAATTATTTGTCCATTCATACGTCCATTTTTACGTATTTCTATTATATGGAGTGGTCCTCAAGGAGTGGTGTAGTGGTTGAAGGCTTGAATTTTGAAGGTATGCTCCTCTCAAGGTCTCAGGTTCGATACTCGCATGTGATTAATTTATAAACACTTCTCATGTTCTATTCATTCGACATATTTCAATGTCTGACTTAGGGACAAGCGTGATTGCCCCGAGTGTAGTGGAGCCAAGGTTCGATTTTCCAACTTCTTTAAAAAAAATGTAGATTCTATTGGCAGGTGGATGAATTGATATGTCAAAGTAAGCTTAGTTGTACTTTTAACAAGAGGTTAGAGAATCTTTTGCTCTCAAATTTTTTTGAGCTCAAAAGAAAATGATTAAACTAATATTTGCATCTGTTTACAGTACAAGAACTAACATGCATGGTTACATTTTAGACCTAAAACTTAAGTTTATTCCGTACGTTCTTTTCGTGCGTATGCCAAGTGGCCACAAGGGTTTGGCTGTGTATAAACCATGAAAAGAGACATATGATATGCATCTGAAGCTATGTTTAGGTAGTAGCGAACTAGATTTAGACGGTGAAAGTTGAGATATTAAAGTGTAAAAAAAGGATTATGTGGCCATTGGGACTAATAATATAAATTGAAGTGTAAAAAAAAGAGTTATGTGGCCATTTGGGACTCATAATATATATGTATTAAAGTGTAGAAAAAAGGGTTATGTGGCCATTTGGGACTCATAATATATTTTTATATAGAAATTACAATCTGAGCCTCCTTTTCATGAAAAGTGAGATTTGAAGCCTATGGGGGTTTGGCATTTTCTTTTTCTCTTTTGGAAACTCATAATATAAATAAGTAGGATTCTATCATCATTCCCAAATTAATTGCTCACCTCACTCTCATCATCAAAACCTCAACTCTACATACCAACCCCAACAAAAATTATACAACACCATGTTGTATTAGATAGAGAGAATCAAATCTGCATATATATATATATATATCTCATAATCGTTACCTATTTAGTCAAAATTAAGTAGGGACATTCTTATGGTTGGGTGAGTTTATTCTTATTGGTGTTGATTGTCCTTTATATATATCCTAGTCTATCAGGAAAAGGCACTAATGTTCAATCATTTAGTTATGTTAAAGTCATTAATTTTGTTTCATTTTCAGTCTTAAATTTCAAAATATCTATCTTAGTCTCTGAATGTTGAAATAACTATGGTAAATCACTATGTGAGTACTATTATTTTGCTTTCAAGGGAGATGTAGCTTAATTAGAGCATTTCTTCGATATTATATTGAAGTCACTTGGGTTAGTTGTGACTAACATCAAACAAGTTATATCTATATTAATTGAATGAATATATTAATTGAGGACTAAAATTATTATATTTTGAAAATTTATGAAGGAAAATAGATATTGGAGAAAAATATTTTTTAGTCCGTATAATTTTTATTTGGTCTATATGTTTCAAAATCACACACTTTTATTTCTCATGTTTCAATAATGTTCAATTTTAGTGGTGTGTTTTTTTAGTTTGCTTTTATATTTATTTTCTATTAAAATAATTTCACATCAATATCAAAATAATTAGTTCAATAATATATTAGAATTTAAAATTAGTCTAGTTAACATGATTTTTTTATCTTAGAAATTAAAATTGTACATTATTAAAATGTCAAAGATAGAAAATTTGATTTTAAAATTTAGAGACCAAATAGAAAGACTCCAAGACATTGGGATTAAAAATGCATTTTTGCCATCGAAAGGATTAGTGACACAATAGTTTCATTGTTTTGTTGTAAACCACTTCAACACCAATGTCGCAAGTTTGATTTCGAGAATCGATATTCGTCCTCCCTCTTTCGATATATATTAATATATATGTATGTATGTATTTTTGCCTAGATATTTTAAAAGTTTATGACACTATTATAATTTTTTTTTAAATGACAAAAGGAAAAAGAGGGAGAATATGGGGGTTATTCTTGATTTCCTCATCCACCCAACCAGCCTTGCAATGCTCCACACCCAGCTTGGAATTTGATGAACAACCCTAACTAGCTTTCCACTTTTGGCATGGGAAGGACTATGCACTTCTTTTTTATTTTCAAACACATTTTCTTCTAAACCCTAAAAAGCTTCACTTTTTAAGAACCCTACACAAATCTCCTTTCTTTTTTTTCACAAAATTAATTTAAACCCCAAAAGTTGTTTATTTATTATTATTTCTTTTTGGGAAAATTCAAGTGATCATAATTAATGGTGAGTTTTCTCAGTCACGCGTGTAACAAAAAGTTTTTATTTATTTATTATTATTATTTTTGTTAGTATATTTTCGGTTTTTTTAAACTATTTCATCATATTTTAAATTCTAATATTCTTTTGTGAATAATTGCCATTAAAAATCTCTCTAAAAATGAGCATATCGAGCAAAACCAGACACAATATCTTTTATAATACAGAGACACAAACTTATATGTAATTGCCAACCAAAATTTGCTCATTCAATACATTGAAAAATGCGTTGTTAGCTTCATTAATTTTTAAAAACAATATTTGGTATCGTCATTTTAGTCTAATGCGAGTTAAAAATTAAGGACTATATAATACCCCTTGCAGACAAATATGAGAAATGCCAATATGTAAAAAATTATGGTATAAAGAAAAACGTGTGTATAATATTTGTATGCATACTAAATATGGATAATGTTAGAAGAGCAATAATTCAACTAGATAAGTGTTTTTTCAAAATCAATGAGTTATGGTTTTAAACTGGATATATATGTATATAGCTATTGTTTAACTATCATTTCAATTTACCTAACATACATATATGGAAGGTATCTTATTTCTTTTTTCCAAATGAAGTTTATGAATGTGACAGACACCTACATATCTTGTTTGGAATATTTGACAGATGGTGTTTTTCCAAAGATTATTACCAAATATGCATTATATTGGGACCAAAAAACCCTTTATAAAAAAATAATTAACACAATATAGATTTAATGGTATTAAAGCCATATCCAGATATAAGTTATGGTATTTGTCTGATTGATGTTTGATAAGTTTTTTGTTAATGAAGTTGTTTCTATTTTGGATAATTATGTTCTAATTGTTTGCCAAGTCACTTCATTTTAATTATGTTTTTTTTATGAACTAAATTTATGGGGTTGCGTTCATTTTTTGGTTATTATAAAAAAGGGCCAATTAGACTTGCAAAGAGTTCTTTTTCTTCTAATCTAATCTCTAAAGTATTAACCCACCCCAATACAACTAGTGGAAAAAAAATTTAGAGAGAAAATATGAACAAAACTTAACTAATTAAGGTAAAGTTCTTCAATTTTATTTATTTTTATCTATGACCGTTTTGACACCTTGTGCCCACGTTAATTAATGTTATTGGACATACTACCTGACCTAAGATAAAAAGGTATGTCACACGATATACCTTCAACTTCAACTAAGATAAAAAGGCTAAAGATTTAAATTTGTGTGTATGCTTAAAAGGTGAAAACCAACTAGAGTGGTCAATCACCGTCATCAATTTATAATCAATCATAAAAAGAATCTTGGTTTCGCTTCACCCATCCAACCCCAATTGATTGTAGAACTTTTTTTTTTTTTAAATAATAACCTAAACACAAAAAAAAAAAAAAAAACATTGACCTTAATCGCATCTAAAAAATGAGCAAAACTTACCGACTTGTTAAGTATGGTGTGTACATACCACTAGAGACACATCCTTTTATTTATTTATTTTTAAAATTATCTAAATATGTTGGTGTCAAAAAATAAATAAATTAAATCAATCATTTGATCTAGCATTTCTAAAAAGGATGTGGTTCATATGGGGTAAGTATACACCCATATTTATCAATAAATAGGTAAGTTTTTCTCCTAAAAAATATAATTGAATTGAAATACTTAGATATTGTTTTTTTTTTAATTAATATTTAAGCTCCGTTTGATAATTATTTTGTTTTTAGTTTTTGATTTTTGAAATTTAAATTTATAACATCTATTTAATCCTATGTTTTTTCTTATTTGGATATTTATATCTTACCTATAATTTTAGAAAGTAAACCAAAATTTAAAAATATAAAAAAGTAGTTTTCAAAATCTTATTTTTGTTTTTGAAATTTGGATGGTATCCACCTACTATTTTAATAAAAATAGATATATAATAAAAAACATGATACACATTATAAGAAATTTAGGTAAAAATAATATTAAATTTCAAAAATAAAAAACTAAAATGGTTATCAAACTGATCTTTAAGTTGTCCCACTAAATATTTGGTTTCTTGGAAATTAACAACTTTTTCGGTTTTGACTTCGAAATTAAAGAGACAACAATAATTATTTTATTATTATTATTATTTTCTAGTGAGATTGCAATTAGATGCATAAGTTGTTCCTTTTTTTTTTCTTTTTTTTTTGAGATCAGTTCCATGTTATTCCTACTCCTCTTTCTCTCATAATTTACAATAATTATTTGCTCCTCTAACTAAGATATCGACCATTCTGTTTATATTATTTGAGAAAATATATGTGTATATATATGCTTCCATTATATGTCACAAAGAGATCAAACATATATGAAATTCCACAAACATTACAGCAATAACAACATTGATTATTACGAAAATTAATTTTTTTAATTAATTAATTAAAATAAAATAATGATGTAACAAGAGATGGGCTATGTGTCATAAAACACACCTTAAGAATTGTTGGGGAAAAAAATATTTTTTAGACAATACAAAGAAAATAAAAAATAAAAAAATAATCTTGAAGAATCTATAAGGGCATAAATGAAAGGGTTTGAAAATATTTAGAAAATCCACCTCATTAGAAACACTCTTCTTTAATTTTTTTTTTTTTTTTCTCTTCATGTGCTTCATGGGTGACTCGCTCTTCTTAATTTTTATTTTTATTCTTGATTGTAAATTAAAATTAGTAAGGACTTAATTAATTAAAGATGGGAATATCTTCTTTCATGTGTTTAGATATTTTGTAATCTATGATCTTTGTAACCATGATTGGTACCAAGATATTAAATTGTCATCATTTTAAGAACATGGGACTTTTGTCAAAGACAAAAGACTATATAAAACACAAAAAACTTTGGTCAAACATTTTTAAAAAATTATTTTATATACTAAGTTCTAAAGTATTAATTAAAATTTATTTATTGCAAAAACATTAATAAGATTCATTGATATTATTTTTTTCAAAGAAAAACTCATCATTTTTTTAATCTTAATTTCCTTCTTTTATGGTGGTGTTATAATTTGATTTTCAATATTTATTTTATTTGGTTATATAATGAGTGTCAAATTAATTTTCATTGATACTTTTTTGAGTTCTTACAACAATTTTTGAGTGAAGTATTTGGACTTTTTAGTCAATAAATAAACATTAAGATTTCGAGGTATTGTCCCTAGTTTATAATTTTGATCGCTTAACCTATTGGAAAATTTTAAATTTACAAAAACATAAATAATAATAATAATAATAATAATAATAAAAGGTAAAACTATAAACAATCGGTAATAATTCACATGTCATGTCATGTTAAGAAAATTACATAATTTAACATTTAAAAAAAAAAAATTGCTTACATAAAATATTTCTTGGGATTGAGTAAAAATTTAGGGAAAAATATTCTTTTAATCTTAAATTTGGGTTTAATTTTAATTTGATTCTTATATTTTAAAATGAATCTCTTTTATTTTTGGAATTTCAATAATATTCATTTTATGTCTAGATTAACAAAATTGTTATAACATAATATAATGTTGATTAAAATGATGATTAGACTAATTTTAAAGTTTAGTATATTGATAAAGTGATTATTTTAATTTTTACATGAATTTAATTTTTAAAAGAGAATAAATATAAAAGTAAACTTAAAAAACACCTCACACTAAAGTGAACATTATTGAAATGTCAGATGAAAAAATGTTTAATTTTAAAATATAAGAATCAAACGGAAACTTGATCTCAAGCTTATGGACTAAGTAAAGTTTTTTAAAAATATATTTTTAAATTTGGCAATCTAGCCACGGTTGTTTTTAATTTAGTCGTTAAAATTTGCGAATTTCAATAACCAGTTTAAATTATTGAAAGAGACGTTGACATGATGATTTCATTATTTAGTGGTAATTCAACTTCATCACCATGGTCCACAAGTTTTAAAGCAGAATCTCAACATTTGGACACCCTCACCAATATTAAAGGATCTATTCTTTAGTGGAAATAGCGAAATGCCAGAATTTTTAATTGGAATTATGCAGAGGTTTCGTGATAAAAAAATTTTAGGAACTATTTCTACTTCTTTGATTGTAACAAACCAGCAAGTATTTATATAGCCAGGTTTTTTTTTTATTTCTGTTGCTCTTCCTCCACACCCTCCCCTTGTCTTCTTTCTTGTGTTCCTGTTGTGTTCTCCTCCCTTTTTTCTCTTTTTTTTCTAATAAAATTTCTAGCTATTATCCCTTTTCCAAAAAAAAAAAAAAAAAATGATCACAGGCTCTATTCAAGAATTGGTATTTGACTTTCATCTATTTAAGAGCAGTATATTCTCTTTTAGTAAAAATAATAAAAATAACCAATTTAAATTCATCAATTGTTTGTAAAACATTTTAGACAAAAAATTTATTTAGGCCTCCGTTTCATAATCATTTAGGCCCTGTTTAATAACCATTTCGGTCCCGTTTGATAATCATTTCGGTCTCGTTTGATAACCATTTTGTTTTTAGCTTTTTGTTTATGAAATTTAAGCCTACAAGAGCTATCTTACTACACCTTTTTCCTTATTTGAATATCTACATCTTACTTATATTTTAATAAACAAACTAAAATTTGAAAACAAACAAACGTAGCTTCCAAAAACTAGTTTTTATTTTTGATTTTGAAATTTGATTAGTATTCACCTCCTTTCTTAAGGAAATGTGGATACATTGTAGGAAAGATGAAGTACATGGTAGGAAATTTGAGTAGAAATAAGGTTAAATTTCATAAACAAAAAAAAAACCAAATGATTATCAAACAGGGTCTTCGTTTTTCATTTTTTGTTTCTAGTTTTTCATTTTTGGATTTTGGTTTTTTGTTTTAAAAAATAAAATTCGTATATATTTGATAATTCATTTTAGTTTTTTGGTTTTGAAAACTAAAAACCAAACAACATGCTTTATAACTATTTTTTGTTTTCAAATATCACATTTTGTTTATATTTTTTTATTCTTGATTTTTAACAAACCAGTTTTTAAAATATTAAAAAAAAAACAGAAAACAAAATGATCATTAAACAGGGCCTTAGTTTTTTGTTTTTGATTTTTGAAATATAAGCTTATTTTTACTCATATTTCCTACTATGTGCTCCATCTTCTACGATGTATTTAACTTTTCTTAAGAAAGTATGTGAATGCTAACCAATTTCAAAAACAAAAACAAACTTTTGGAAGCTACTTTTTTGTTTGTTTCCAATTTTTATTTAGTTTCTACAAATATAGGTTGGATGTAGATATCCATGTAGAAAAAAGTATTGGTATGGTGATTGTCGTAGACTTAAATTTCAAAAATAAAAAACTAAAGGAAAAATTATTATCAAGCAGGCCTAGTAAATAGATTAATAACAGTATAAGAATGTACTCCAAAAAAAAAAGTAACAATATATTTTTAGGAAAGGGAAAATTGTGCTGGATAGTCTAATTTCACAAAATAATTGCAGATTCAGGCAAATTTAAAAATATTTGCATCAATAGTCAACAATACGATATGGTTAATACTCGTTATATAGTATAATTTAAGGTATTAATACAGTATCATGTATTATTAATACAATATTATATGATATTAATTTAGTATTATGTATTAATTATACCGATTGTATGTTTGACTATGATTTTTTCTTTCGCTTAGTATTGTAAATACTTTTCCAATTTGACATATTCCTAAAAAAACCCCTAATTTTTATTTTGAAATGGAAATATATGTATAGTTTTCTTATGAACTTTTCATTTAAAAATATTATTTAATTCTAATACATCTAATACAAAATGTCAAAAATCTACGGTTTGTCCTGCTATGAAATATTTCATATTAGTTATTTCAGAAAAAGAATATATCTCATCAGTTCAAAAAAAGAAGAAGTATAGTTGTAATGAAGTAAGAATCAAGATATTTTTTTAATAACAAATTAATATGTCCAAGAGAATAATAACTATGTTTTTTTAATTAAAGGAACCAATTGGGATAGTGTTTACTCAATCAGACAGAGAAAAAGAGAAACTCAAATTAGAAGATTCTAGAATATAAGCTATTGCTATAATTAAGTTCAACTTAATAATTCAGTATTACCTATAAAAAAAACTTAATAATTCAAGTCAAAAGAAACTTATAATTACAACCTCCAAATTACATATATGAACATGATTTTAGTATATAATTGGTTAAATCACATGCAATACAACATGGACTCCATATTTCATATTTTATAATATAATGCATAAAACCATATTATAAAAAACATTAAAAGAAAAAAAAACGAAACCAATAATCATACATATATACATATATACATATATACATACATATATATATATATATATAAACTAATAAGCTTAAAGCTTTAAATCATTGTGCTAGCTAAGCTAGAATGTGGCTGATCTCATTCTTCAATTTTACACTTTAAAATGAGTTTCACACTATTCTCCACTGTACTCACATTAATATACACTATAACTAAAAACCACACCCTTTATAAATGATCACCCTAATGTATTCTAAATCACTTTGCTTTCTATCGAATGGACAAGTGAAAGAGTTTGGTTGTTTTAATTGATATTAATTCATTTCAATTTCATGATTACAGGTTCGAGTCCGAAAATTGATATTTGGTTCTCATATTAATTTAGAATAATAATGTCTTTTATGTAATATTTGTTGATCTCCTCCTCCAATAAATATATATATATATATATATATATATATAATATTTTACTTTATAAAATTAAATATAATTATACCCTTATATATATTAGAATTTTAACACGGGCGTTGCACGTGATAATTTTTTAAATAATAAATTATAATTATAATTATAATTATAATTATAAATTGTTTCCTACATTTTGCACTAAATTTAAATCATCAAATAATAATTTAAATATAATATTGAATTTTATAACCATTTTTTCACGTTAGTTAAATTTATTAAAATTCACATTTATGTTAAAAAGCAGTTAATATTTTATTTTGAACTGAAAAAATAATAGGTATTGTACTCAAAATAATAATAATAATAATAATAGGTATTATTATTTTTAAAAAAACTTAATAAAATTTATCTATTAATCGACCAATTACTTTTGAATTATAAAATTTTTAAGAGTTATATCATAATTATAATTATAAATATAAATAAGCTAAATATATTTATTAGTATACATCTATGAACTTACCTTTAACCTCAAATGATAATTTTATCATTCTTCAAAAAAAACAAAATCTACATCTCCAAGTCAACGATTAAGCAAGATCCCTAAAACAAATATTGCAACAAATGAAAAGTTAGATGAAAGTCGTAAATAATTCAACAAAAATAAAATAATTAATTTTTTTATTATCAAACAAAAAAGACTAAAAGAAACCAAGAAATGTAACTCACCAAATAAAAAGTTTCAAATATGTTTGTAAACAAAATATAGAGCACTATATACAGTAATAGTAAAAAATCATTGTTACAAAATTTTTGAAACTAAAGAATTCAAGCACTTTAACCTCATATGGTAATCTTATCGTTCTTCCAACTTTTTTTTTCAAATCTCCAATCTTTTTTTGAAATACAACAATTATGCAAAAAAAGATCCTAAAAAAATTATTGCAACAAAAGAAAAATTAGATGAAAGTTAAGGAAATAATCTAACAAAAATAAAACAACTTATTATAAAACAAAAAAACAAAGAAAAACAAAGAAAAGTAAATCAAACCAAGCTTAAGTTGTTCTAAACAAAATGTACAGAACTATTTATAGAATTGAAAAATTCAATTTATTATTTTAATTAGAATATTTATGTCAATAAAATCTATGAGATTTGGTAAAAATATCTTATTTTCTACGTTATAAAGATGATGAAAATTTAAATTAGTCATAAAATCTATGAGATTTGATAAAAATATCTTATCTTCTACTTATAAAAATCTAAATGATATTGTAAATATTTTCTATATTATTTGCATTCAATTTTTGTAATATTTCAATATATGACATGTTTGTAATTTAGGGTATGACTTAAGGGGTAAAATCGTCCAAAAATAATTTTTCTCTTAAGTCACACTGGAAGGTAATATGATATGATATGATTTGATACGATAAGTCACACTTTAAGGTAGTATGATACGATATGATATTAACTTTTTAATTATTAAATTCAACCATTGATGACACGTGGTTTATTCTTTTTGTGACATCTACCAAAATATCAATTACTTAAAATAACTAAAAAGCAAAAACATAAATAATAATTAAAAAAAGAAGATATAATCTCTTTGAAAATCATAAAAGTCTTCAAACCCTACATGATTTCGAAATAGGTGAAAGCACAAGAATTGTATATATTTTACAATTTCTTTCTATATTTATTTATTTATTATTATTCGACATCATTCTCTATATTTATTTATGAATATGTAAGAAATTTCTTAATGGATGTTTTTCTTCTCTCTTGATTGTATTTTAAAATTATTTTTTTATATGATGATTTAAAGTGATGGCCCATTTTAATTGTACTAGTCAATTAAATACATTCTCTGCATTTAAATTTATAATTATTAGTGTGTTCAATGTCAATAACACCCATTTGCTACGGTAGATCTTGACCAAGGAGTTAGAAACAAATTAATGAACTAAAAAAAGCAAACTAATATAAAAGATAATGTTGTAATTACATTTCCATCCAATTCTAATGATAACCATCATGGAACACCGAGGGTCAGTGACGCAGTTGATTATCTTGTCTGGTGTTAATCCATTTCAACTCCACGGTCACGAGTTCGAGCCCGAAAATCGGTATTTGGCTCTCATATTATTTGAGAGTAGTTGTGCCCTCTATATAGGGTTTGTTGGTCCTCCTCTCCCACTGTATACTAAAAAAAAAACCATCATGGAACGGTTTAATGGTTAAAGAGGGGTTTGAAGTGGTTAAGCTAATGAGTCCAATTCATGGCGAGACAATAAAATCATTGGTTACGTAATCTAATGTTGACTAAAATGATCAATTTAATTTTTAAAAGAAAATTAGTATAAAAACACACAAAATTAAAAGTGAATATTATTAAAATGTTAGAAGGAAAAACATTCCATTTTACAACGCATGCACTAAATTGAAACTACATTCCAAACTTTAGAACAAAAGTTTTTTTTAAAATTTTTTTGCTCCTCTAAATTTGGAATAAATCCTCAAAATTTAATTTCATAGTTTGTGAGGAAAGAAAATAATAATAAAAATAGTTTAAAAATATCAATTGATCATTTGATTTTGTGGTTTATTTGATTTAAACTTAAATTTTAAATGTATAATTTTAATTCTCTAACTTCAAAAAGAGAAAATTTTAAATTTTCACATAAAAATTAATTTAAACATATTAAAAGTACATAAACTAAATTTAAATATTTAAAATCAATAGAGCAGTAGCTCAAGCGGTATCAATGTACATTTAATGATCTTGAAGTCTTAGGTTTGAGTCTCTCCACCTCCAATTGTTGCAATCTCAAAAAAAAAAAAATTAAAAAAATTTAAAAATTTAAAAACTAAAATGAAATAAAATAATTTGAATGAAGTAGAAGTACCCTTTGCAAATAAATAAATAATAGTATTATTAATAAAGAAAAAATAAATTAGAGAGAGGCATTGCATCTGCCACACTCCCTTCAATTGTCCCATTATTGATTTGATAATTTCAATAAATAAAATATAAAAATAATTAATTAAATTAAAATTGGGGGGCTGAATTAATTTGTCTCTTCAATCTAGGTGCCGCCCCTTCTTCCATTCTTTAATTTTATTCTTCGAAGTTTTAAAGAGACATGTTTCGACTCACCCAATGTACTATTTTTAAACCTTCTAATTTAATTTTAGAAAAAAACATTTTTAGTCCCTATTGTTAAGTTTCAATTTAATCCAATTTTATCTAATATTTCAATCATCCTCATCTTTAATCTTTAATTATATAATATGATATTAATTAAAATGATGATTGAACTAAACGATTAAATATGGATAAAAGAAGTGTTGGTAAATTGGATAAAAGAGAGTCAATATAGTATAACAAATTAAAATAATACTCAAACGTCAATGACGTGTTGATTTTATTATTTGATGATAATCTAATTGAACAATATGAAAATTGATATTTAATTCTCATTTATTTGACAGTTACTTTTATATAGGGTTTGTTGTCCTCCTCCTCCAATTTATACTTAAAAAAATTGAAAATAATATATATTTCTTTCTATTTCTTTTAATTTTCATCTTTATAATTGAATTTATAATTTATAATCGAATTTTTAAATTATGAATATTATTAAACTTAATGCAAATAAACTTTTTAATTATGAATATTATAAATTGTTCCGTTATTTTAATAAGACTAAGCTACTTTTTTTTCAACTTTTAAAGTTTATATTAGAGAATTCAAACTCATACCCTATTAATAAAAAAATATACTAATAACATTGAACTACTTTTTTTTTTTTTTTTAATTTCTAAAATTTATATTATTTTTAGTGAATATGGCACAAACAGTGGCGACGCCGTGGGTTCGCGATATTGGTTCAAGTGGGTTTCGTGGAAGGATCGAGTTCGATGGTGGTCATGAGTTTGCGAGCGCCGCCGTGGGACGTGATTTGTGGTCCAAGCGTGGCCTCGTTGGAGGTTTGTTCGTAGTCACACGCGCGGGGAAGGGGGTTCGGTTTGGTCTGTCCGACAGAGGAGTAGGGTTTGTCGGAGTTTGATTTGCCGAAGAGGGTTATTGTCGCTGTCGTTGGGGTTGATGGAGTTTAGCTGAGGGCTTCCATGGTGTTTTGTTGTTGAAGACGAAGGCTGTTTGGGTGGTGTTTAAAGTTATCCTAAATGGGGTTAAATTGGGATAGATTTATTTAAATGAGGAATTGAGACTGTTTGATTGCTAGTGTAAAGATATTTAGATGGAGGATTAAGCATGTTTGTTTGTTGGTTTATGTGTATTCAAATGGTGGATTAATGGTGTTTGCTTATAAGCTTAAAATTATTTAAGTTATGAATAAGTATTGTTTGGGTTGCAAGTTTAAAGTTATTTCACTAATGGTTAAACTTGTTTGGTTAAAGTTTAAAGTTAGTCAAATTGTGGCTTAGAGTGTTGGGCTAAGAGTGTAAAGGCTTTCTAAATGAGTTTTAAGCTTGTGTTGGCAAGAGGTGTAAACTCGCTAAGTATGGTTTAAATTTGTTTGGTTTGGGTGATAAACGGTGAATTTTGACCTATTGACTCTTATATTGACCATATTTGACCTGGACCATTTTCTGTTCTTCGAGCCGAGTTTGTGAGACGCGTGTAGCCGTCGGGTGTCGTTGGGACACGTTTTTTGAGGTTATGATAAATTCGATATCCTGGATTCGATTTTGATGGTCTGAGTATTAGTTTTGACCAGATTGTTCGTTTTAGGGCTCGGAGTTGTGTTTGGGTATTTAGAGCTTCTAGTGGATTCTTTGAGCATTGTTAGAGGATTCCACTAGGTAAGGGACCCTTTACCCCCTTCTCGAGGCCTATGGTTAATATATGTATTAGATTGTTTGTATTGATTTATTGACATGATTGTAACATGATTTATGTGATTGTATGCATGTATTGATTGTATTGAGAGCATGCAACATGTCTATGGCCATTGATTATTTATCCTATACTTATTGTTTGATATTGCATGATGGATCGCATGTCCGCCTGTTGTGAACTTGCCTGCGATTGATATTTGATAGCTTTCAAGTATAGCATTATTCTGCCTAATATCTTAATATATTCTAAAGGTATTTGTGCATTAATTGAATAAACTTTAGAGTTGGAATAAGCATTAAGATGGGAAATGCATGCATGTATGAGTTACGAGCTTAAATATAAAAGGCTAGGGAAAGTAGTGCATTTTAGAATAAAATACGAATGTTGAATGATTTTTGTACTTAAATTCCAAAGATTTCATGATGCGCTAATTTATTGCTATATCTACAAGAATTGGAAACATGGTTCGCATCGCATTCATAGGAGAAACGGAAGGTCGAAATACGCATCTAGACGCTTTGGAGGTTGCAGACCGCAGGATCTCCCAAATAATATTTGCGAACGACAAATACTTGTTGTAAAATAGATCAGATGCAAAATCCTCAATAAGGAAAGAATCAGATGTCCATCTAATGCCAACTGTTAGATTGCAGATCAATAGAAAAATCCCAATAATCATGGGATTCATACCTTAATCAACAAAGATGTGATTGACAAAATCAGAGGAAATATGTCACAAGAATCAATGGATACGCAATAAAAGGAAATAAAAGTCTAAATTAAATCCTTGCCTTCCAAGTCATTTCTTAGTCCCCAAGCATTTCAAGCCTCCAAGAGTGAAAGTGTGCCTATTTTTGGAGTTTTTCTCCCACACTTGGGATGAAGGTTTTGAAGCGAAGTTTGCAATCCTATTGACACGGAGTCCTGTTCTTCAAGCAATCGCCACCATTTACAGCTTTCTAGTTTATCTTTTCTTATTTCTTTTATACTTTATTTATTTCAGCAGCATTGTTTCCCTTTGAACTGTTCTTGCATTTGAATTAATTCAGTTTTCATTTGCAATGACTTTCGTTTTATTCTTAGTTATTCTTTCCCTTACTTTCATGTCTAGCTAAGCATTTTAGGCAGAGGTTAAGGGTAGAGATGTCCACGGGGCGGGGCAGGGCTGGGGAATGACTTTCCCGTCCCCGTCCCCAGAAAAATCCCCAAATTTTTTTTCGGGGATCGGGGCGGGGATTCCCCGACGGGGCACCGGCAGGGTCGGGTCCCCGCGGGGATTTTTGCAAATTTGTTTTTTTACATTTTTTATATATTTTTTTGGACAATACTTTTAAATAATTAGATTTTCTTAGAAAATATTTATAAATTTCAACTTATTAAAGAAAAATACTTATATGCATGGATAATTTCATCAAAAAATATATTTTTATTTGAAATAAAAGAGGTAAAGTATAGAAACAATATTAAAAAAAAAAAAAAAAAAGTAATAGGGGCGGGGAATACATTCCCTGTCCCCGGCCCCAATTAACCCACGGGGAATTTTTCCCCCCGTTCCCCTCCCTGTCAGGGGCAGGTCCCCGCGGGGAAAACGTGTTGGATCGGTATGACAACCCTAGAGGGGGGGTGAATAGGGTTTTACACAAATTTTCCTAATTAAGCTTAAGATAAATATTCTAAATATCAAACTTTTTACAAGTGATAAAAAAGAAACAATAATGCACCACACAAGATTGATAAAGATTATGTAAAACCAATTTGATTTAAAGCAATATGAATTAAAGCATGAAAGACAATACTAAAAATTATTTCAAAAGTAAATAGCAAAGAGTTAGAGAAGATGACACCGTGATTTATAGTGGTTCGGCAAGCCTACTCCACTACCCAAGCGCCTCTTGGGATTTTGAAAAACCTTTTTGCTTAACTCTTTCCACGGATTAGAGTCCAACCGTAAACCGCTCCTTTTACGAGTTCAAGAGCAAACTCGATCTTTTCCACGGATCAAGATCAAACCGTTACAAAGTATATAATTTTTTTGGAACACACTTTACAACTCTCTCAAAAGAGTGGATATACAAATTTTATCTCACACAACCAAATCCTCACAATACAATATGTCTCTCAAGAATAAAATCTAAAAGAAAAGGTTGAGAGCTTGGAGAGAGCAACAATGAAGCTTTTGATTTTTAGAGGATTGAGTAATAAAAGTTGTGTTGAAATTTTGGAGAAGAAGATTGAGTTTAAAAAAAGAGGGAAATGGGGTAAAAGACAAAAATTAATTTGAGTCATTGGATATATAAAATATAAAATGGATGGTGGAGATTAAAAGTTAAAAGTAGTAAAAAGATAAAAGGTTAAAAGTTAAAAAGTTAAAAGTTAAAATAATAAATAATATATATAAAATATTATTATTATTATTATTATTATTATATATATTTTCAAAACAATCGGTCACTGCCTAGTTATGATTTTTTTTTTTTTTTACCGTCGGAATATATATAAATATATATAACTTTTTTTTAAATTTCTTTTTCCTTTTCTTTTTCATTTTCTTTTATTTTCATTTTATTTTCAAAACTACCAAAAGCCACCATTTGTCACTCATCCAAAACTCCACATGTCAACTTCTAAATAGCCCACGATGTACACTCAACTGCCACGTCACCGTCTCGGGATTTTCTCGTTCAAACTTGTTTTGTCAATAACTTCTTCGTTTCAACTCCGATTTGAGTAATTCAAATTGTGTTGGAATCCTTGTTTCGAGCACTACACTGTTGACATCTTAAAACATCAAAATTATTAGTAAATAATATCAGGTTTGTTATCATCAAAATATTAATTAATTAATTTGAGATAGGGCCAAAAAGCCAACAATCTCCCCCTTTTTTATGATGACAAACAACTAAAAACAATCACTTGAAAAACCATAAGAATCAATTGAGTACATGTGTCCAATAATATCATCATAAAGTTCACATTAATTCTCCCCCTAAATTAATGCATCAATAATCAATAATAATAAGATATGTTACAAACATTTCAAATAAATATTTTTTCAAAGAACTTCTCCCCCTTTGTAATCATAAAAAAGAAATAAGAAATAAAAGCTCTCCCTAAATATAAGAATATTTCCTCTACAAACATGATTACATACTTTTCAAAATAGCTCCCCCTAACAATATGCCTTAAAGCAAAATATAAATTTAAGAGGTATCACAACGAATAATACCAAGGTCGAGCCTATTTTTGCAAAAATTCTCTTCATTCAAAGGCTTGGTAAAGATATCCGCTAATTGATTATTAGAGCTCACAAAATCAAGTATAATATGACCATTTTGCACATGCTCTCTTATAAAGTGATGTCTAATATCAATATGCTTAGTTCTTGAATGATGTATAGGATTTTTGGTCAAATTTATAGCACTAGTATTATCACAAAATATTGGCACATTATCAAATTTTAAACCAAAATCACATAATGTTTGTTTCATCCAAAGAATTTGAGCACAACAACTAGCCACCGCAATATATTCCGCCTCGGTAGTAGATAAGGCAACCGAATTTTGCTTTTTGCTAAACCAAGATACTAAGGAACATCCAAGAAATTGGCAAGTTCCACTAGTACTTTTACGATCAAGTAAACTTCCGGCAAAATTCGCATCGGAATATCCTACTAAATTAAATTCAACATTTCTAGGATACCACAAGCCTAAATCAAGAGTGCCAAGTAAATATTTAAATATTCTTTTAACGGCATGCAAATGAGATTCCTTAGGACAAGATTGAAATCTAGCACAAAGACATACACTAAACATGATATCGGGTCTACTTGGGGTTAAATAAAGAAGAGATCAAATCATACCTCGATAAGCTTTTATGTCCACACATTTACCTTTTTCATCCTTGTCAAGTTTGGTAGATGTGCTCATTGGAGTTTTTGCAATTTTACCTTCATTGAGTTTGAATCTTTTGAGCAAATCCTTTGTGTATTTCTCTTGACTTATGAAAATACCATTCTTGAGTTGTTTGATTTGAAGTCCAAGAAAGAAGCTAAGTTCTCCCATCATACTCATTTCAAACTCACTATGCATACACTTGGAAAATTCTTCACACAAAGAAGGATTAGTAGAACCAAAAATAATATCATCTACATAAATTTGCACTAAAAGCATATCATTTTCCTTAGTCTTGATGAAGAGAGTAGTATCAAGTTTACCCATTTTAAAATCATTTTTAAGAAGAAAGTTGCTAAGTTTATCATACCAAGCTCTTGGAGCTTGTTTTAAACCATAAAGAGCCTTTTTCAACTTATAAACATGATTAGGCAAATCAAAACTTTCAAACCCGGGAGGTTGTTCTACATAAACTTCCTCCATAATATAACCATTTAAAAATGCACTTTTTACATCCATTTGATACAAGATAAAATTCTTATAAGAAGCAAAAGCAAGTAACATTCTAATAGCTTCTAATCTAGCAACGGGTGCAAAAGTTTCTTCATAATCTATACCTTCCTCTTGACAATAACCTTGAGCTACAAGTCTAGCTTTATTTCTAATTATATTTCCATTTTCATCCATTTTATTTCTAAAAACCCATTTAGTCCCAATAATAGAAATGTTAGAAGGCCTAGGGACTAATTCCCAAACTTTGTTTCTTTCAAATTGATTTAACTCTTCTTGCATAGCTAAAATCCAAAATCCATCATTTTCGGCATCTTTAAAACTTTTTGGTTCAATTTGAGAAACAAAAGAAAGATGATTAAATAATTTAAGAGAGGAACGAGTTTTCACACCTTGTTCGGGATCACCAAGAATCAAGTCTTTGGGATGAGATGAAACATACCTCCATTCTTTAGGCATAGATGAAGAACATTCTTCATTCTTATCGTTGAAGCTCATTTCTTCTTTACATGGAGCAATTTCTTTACCTTTATCACTAACAATTATATCTACAAAATTTTCTTCTAAGGCATCACCACATATAGACTCATTAGAAATATTTTTACAAGATTCATCAAACACAACATGCATAGATTCCTCAATAACTAATGTTCTCTTATTGAAAACTCTATAAGCTTTACTAGAAGAAGAATAACCAAGAAAAATACCAACATCCGTTTTAGAATCAAATTTTCCAAGTTTTTCTTTGTTGTTCAAAATAAAACATTTGCATCCAAAAACTTTGAAATACCCAATATTTGGGACTTTTTCATGCCAAAGCTCGTAAGGAGTTTTATCTAAAGCAGGTCTAATTAAAACTCTATTTAAAACATAACAAGCGGTATTAACTACTTCCCAAAAAATACTTAGGCAAATTATACTCATGCAACATAGATCTAGCATATTCTTGCAAAGTACGATTTTTCCTTTCAACTACACCATTTTGTTGAGGAGTTCTTGGAGCGGAGAAGTTATGAGAAAAACCATTTTCTTCACAAAAGTTTTCAAAAGCAATGCTATCAAATTCTCCTCCATGATCACTCCTAATTTTAGAAATCAGAAACCCCTTTTCATTTTGAACTCTTTTTGCAAAACTAGCAAAACTTTTCAAAGCATTATCTTTATGTTTTAGCATTAAAACCCAAGTATATCTTGAAAAATCATCAACTATCACAAAAACATAATAATTCCCTCCAAAACTAGCAATTCTAGAAGGGCCAAATAAATCCATGTGTAATAGTTGAAGAGGTCTAGATGTAGAGATCATATTTTTAGATTTGAAAGATGACTTAGTTTGCTTACCCATTTGACAAGCATCACAAACTCTATCTTTTTCAAATTTAATATTGGGAAGACCTCTAACTAAGGAACTTTTAGAAATATTTGAAATTAAGTGCATGCTAGCATGTCCTAATCTTCTATGCCATAACCATGAATCACTTTGTAAAGCCGAAAGACATTTATCACTAATAGGACAATCATTCAAATCAATAGTGTACACATTTTCATCTCTATTTCCAACAAATAAAACTTTTCCATCACTAGCATTTTCAATTATGCAATTCTTTTTATCAAACATAACTCTAAATCCTTTATCACATAATTGACTAATACTAAGTAAATCATGCTTCAAACCATCAACTAAAAGTACATTTTCAATCAAAGTAGAAGAAGCATTACCAATACTACCCTTACCGATTATTTTACCTTTCTTGTTGTCACCAAAAGTTACTAAGCCTCCATCCTTTCTTAAAAGATTGACAAACTTGGATTGGTCTCCCGTCATGTGCCTTGAGCAACCACTATCCAAATACAATTTATTTTTCTTGGAGGCTTTCAAACAAACCTCATCATCTTGTTCATCACCTTTGTCACTATGAGCCATGAAGCAAAAATTTGCTACTTCTTCATCACTTCCACTTTCACTTTCATCACTATCATCCCAAGTAGCCTTCATTCTTTCTTCTTGAATTTCTTGGATGATTTGAGGAGTGGACAATCCGTTCTTATATGACCCGGTTTCTTGCATTCATAACATATTACCTCATCCTTCTTGTTCTTTTCTCCTTTTGATTCTCTTTGGTTGGAAAAGTTCTTTTTGAATTGTTTCTTCCTCTTGATGAAGTTTTTATACTTACGTGAAAAATATGCAATATCATCTTCATCAAGAACATCTTCATCTTCGGAGTCAACTTCTAAGGTGATAGACTTTAAAGCAATACTCTTCTTCTTTTTGGACTCATCTTCCATATTCTTTTTTATGGTAATCTCATGTGTCATGAGAGAACCAATAAGTTCCCCCAAAGAGAGTTTGGTGAGATCCTTTGCTTCTTGTATTGCCGTCACCTTTGCTTCCCAATTCTTTGGTAGACACCTAAGAATTTTCCTAACATTTTCGGATGTACTATATTCTTTTCCAAGGCCCTTCAAAGAATTTGTGATGTTAGTAAATCTAGTAAACATTTCGGTAATAGATTCATTTTCATTCATCTTGAACAATTCATAATTATGAACAAGCATGCTAATTTTTGTTTCTTTAACTTAACTTGTTCCTTCATATGTCACTTCAAGAATATCCCAAATTTCTTTAGCCGAAGAACACATAGATACTCTATTGAACTCATCACAACTTAAGGCACAATATAAATAGTTCATAGTTCTAGCATTAAAAGCAAGCTTTTTCAATTCATCTTCATCACATTCATCTTCTAATTTAGGCACATCTTTATCATTAATCTTTTTCGTGAGAATATTGGGACCTTTAATAACATTAAACCACAACTTATAGTCAATGGATTTCAAATATATCATCATTCTAATTTTCCAATAACCATAATTTGACCCATCAAAGTAAGGAGGCCTAGAGGATGATTGTCCTTCATTAATACCACTTCCTACAAGGTTTGCCATAAAGCTCAAACAATAAAGTTTATATTAAAAATCTAGAAGAGCAACTTGGCTCTGATACCAATTGTTGGATCGGTATGACAACCCTAGAGGGGGGGGGGTGAATAGGGTTTTACACAAATTTTCCTAATTAAGCTTAAGATAAATATTCTAAATATCAAACTTTTTACAAGTGATAAAAAAGAAACAATAATGCACCACACAAGATTGATAAAGATTATGTAAAACCAATTTGATTTAAAGCAATATGGATTAAAGCATGAAAGACAATACTAAAAATTATTTCAAAAGTAAATAGCAAAGAGTTAGAGAAGATGACACCGTGATTTATAGTGGTTCGGCAAGCCTACTCCACTACCCAAGCGCCTCTTGGGATTTTGAAAAACCTTTTTGCTTAACTCTTTCCACGGATTAGAGTCCAACCGTAAACCGCTCCTTTTACGAGTTCAAGAGCAAACTCGATCTTTTCCACGGATCAAGATCAAACCGTTACAAAGTATAGAATTTTTTTGGAACACACTTTACAACTCTCTCAAAAGAGTGGATATACAAATTTTATCTCACACAACCAAATCCTCACAATACAATATGTCTCTCAAGAATAAAATCTAAAAGAAAAGGTTGAGAGCTTGGAGAGAGCAACTGTAAGGGACCGACCCGAATGGGCACTAAATTGGCCCTTACCCCAATGCATGCATTCAAAGTAAAGGACATTAAACAGACATGATTTCGGATTCCAATTAAAAACAAAACATTCAAAATAACCCCTTTAAAAACTAGACAATTTCCCTGGAACCTGTCCCTGTTTTCAAGCACCTGTTCCAAGATAAATACATTTCCAAAGTATACTCTGATCAGAGATTTCTTAAAAACCATTCAAAGCCTGTTAAGATACAAAATGCTGGCATCCACAAAACATTTACAAAACATCCTAGGGCTCCGTGCCCGGCTACATGCATTCAAGGGAAACAAAACATAAAGAGTCATAATACAAAAATCGAGTTGGAAGATCTGGGCCCCATGATCACAGCTCCTTCTTCACCATCATCCTGTCTCGCATCTTGGTTACCGTGGAAAAACCACGATGGGGTGAGTAACGAATTATTCAAGAAGAATCCCCAACCAGGTACAATACGATATACATGGTCATCTCGATGAGCGTATGCAAGCTATGAATATAAACACACGAATAGAGCACATAGCTTAGCCCACACTTGGGCCTCGGATGCCAATTTAAGGTCTTAGTCCGGAATAATATCACCACACATTCAATACATAAGTCGCCTATACGAGAAACAAGTCCCGGCCTCGGCACATCTCATCGTCGACGAAAAGGTACACTGGCTCAAGATCCCGAGGAGCTCTTCGGTCGTGCGCCAGAATGAGCGTAAGCATGCACCGCGTGCTACTGCAGAACCATGGGGTGCGGGTCTAGAGGCAGAGGCAAGCCGCCCATGTCCGATCCACCACGCCTAACTAAATCTTTGGATCGGTGTCACCGACATAGGGTGTGAGACACGACACGTAAACTATGTCAGCCTGAACCACCGCACTTGGGGCCAAGAAACGGTCGTGGTAGGCTTACACCAGGAAGTCGTCCTTGCCTTAACAGGTGGCAATCAGGGGCTGCGGCCAAACACGCTGAGGACGTGCCGACTGCCGGGGACGAGGCAATGCCAAGTAATCATCCCGACGGTTGGGGCATTTAACAGTCTGCCACCCTCACCCAAGATTGCGGGGCCTACCGCTTGGGTTAGCTAATCCCTCACGGGGTCCAGGGACGGAATGACTTGCTCGACGTCCCTGCCATGGATGCAAGGTACTTTATGCATCAGGCCCGGATGATGCTATCTACCTGCAACTCTAACATGCCCTAGCAATCAGCAAACAAATCCATAAAATCCAATACATGCTCAATAAGAATACAACGAGCCTAGCATGATACTACGGAGCAAGGAACAGATACGAGCATGCTAGAAAGGAACAACCTAGCATGGATGTTGAGAATTAAATCAGGAAAATCATGCTAATCAGGAATTTAGAATAGAATACCTAGCTACACATGTCAATAACCACAAACAAGCAGTCAATCAGCAATCGCATAATATATCGCAGGGTCCACACAACTCCGGTAAGAAATCCTTACCTTGGTCGGGGACGAATTGACACGAAAACCTAAGTGGCGAGCGAACCCGAACTAGCTACCGAGAACCTATCAATCACAACAAAAATCACACAATAGGCCTAAATATAATAAAATAAACGAGGCTCACTTCTGGAAGCAACTCACGAGGCGCGATTTAACGCAACGAAACGAGCCGACAGACGAAACGGGCAAAGAATGGGCGGGCTGGCGCGCTGGGCGCGACGGGCGCTGGGCGCGAGTTGCGCGCGACGAAACAGGCGTTAGGCGCGGACGCGGCGCGCGCGAGCTATCAGAGCGCGCGAGCGCGCGCGCGAGCGCGCAGCAGTGGGGGCGGCTCACAGGCGTGACACGGAGCCGGGCGAGGCGTGCGCGCGCTGGCGAGCGATCTGCGCGCGCGCCGGAGGCGGGGGGCTCTATTTCTGCGCGAACAGGCGAAGAAACTTCGAATTCGAGCGATCCGAGGATTCGACGAGCGATTCTTTGATGGACGAACTCCCCTACTCCAGCTGCACAAAACCCACCCAACATTTCACCTCGACTCGGCCGGAAAATGGAAGACGGAAACAGGGGAGAGCTTCGACGGAAAAAGGGAAGGAGAAGAAGAAGAGAAGATAAACCTGCTGCTCGGGGGAGATCGACTTCGAATTTGGGAGAGGAACTCGGTCGAAAATGGAGCTGGAGGGAGGAAAAATCGCGAAGGAAAACGTTGTCGGTCGATGGAGATTTGCGAAGAAGAAAGGAGAAGAAAGGGGAAGAAGCTCGGCGATTTTCTGCTTATAAATAAGACGCACGAAGACACGGTCATATACCAGATCGCGCGCGAAGATTAACAAACACGCCCAGTGGCTCGGCTGGCAGCGACCCTTGCCTAGCATGCAGGGCATCCTTGGCTCGAATCTCACTCGACTCGTTATTTAATTCCCTATTTATTTTTACCTTTTTCCAAGCCCAAATGTCTTCACCAAAATTCTCGATCCCATTCAAATCGGCTCATAATTTTTCCGGCAATTAACAATTTCAAAACCGGCCCTGTCGGCCCGACCCAAAATTACCAAAATGCCCCTGGGCCTCCAGGGAAGACCGGGATGAAAATTCCGGGCCGTTACAGCAACAATGAAGCTTTTGATTTTTAGAGGATTGAGTAATAAAAGTTGTGTTGAAATTTTGGAGAAGAAGATTGAGTTTAAAAAGAGAGGGAAATGGTGTAAAAGACAAAATTTAATTTGAGTCATTGGATATATAAAATATAAAATGGATGGTGGAGATTAAAAGTTAAAAGTAGTAAAAAGATAAAAGGTTAAAAGTTAAAAAGTTAAAAGTTAAAATAATAAATAATATATATAAAATATTATTATTATTATTATATATATATATATATATATATATATATATATATATATATATATATATATATATATATATATATATATATATATATATATATATATATATTTCAAAACAATCAGGCAGTCACCACTGACGATTTTTTTTTTTTTTTTTAACGTTGGAATATATATAAATATATATATAATTTTTTTTTTAAATTTCTTTTTCCTTTTCTTTTTCATTTTCTTTTATTTTCATTTTATTTTCAAAACTACCAAAAGCCACCATTTGTCACTCATCCAAAACTCCACATGTCAACTTCTAAATAGCCAACGATGTACACTCAGCTGCCACATCACCGTCTCGGGATTTTCTCGTTCAAACTTGTTTTGTCAATAACTTCTTCGTTTCAACTCCGATTTGAGTAATTCAAATTGCGTTGGAATCCTTGTTTCGAGCACTACACTGTTGACATCTTAAAACATCAAAATTATTAGTAAATAATATCAGGTTTGTTATCATCAAAATATTAATTAATTAATTTGAGATAGGGCCAAAAAGCCAACAAAACGGACATCTCTAGTTTAGGGTGTGGGTTGTAGATACCATGTACTAGGGTAAAGGGAGTTGTTAAATGAAGCATGTTAAATTAGGATATTAATTAAATAACAAATGTCGACCGATCATCCAAATGTGTTAATAGGTTGTAAATCGGAAGAGGAATAACTTAAGGCTAGTTTACATGTTCAATAGGATAGTATTTTGATGGTTGTAGTACTTTAAATCGGAGTTTATGAATAAACGTGTAACTATTGCATACGTGGCGTCGAGTTATCATTACATCGAGTTGCGATGGAAGTCGGACTTGATGGTGAACGAAAGCGGAAGCGGTAGTTTGTTAGGCGAAGTATGACAATTACTACTTTCCGCATTTTATCCTAGGAATTGCTATATGTATCCCATAACCCTAGTCCGAGCCTCACTTAGTTCATTTCGCATTTTATTTTTACTTTCACATTTAGATATAAAACAAACCAAAAATCCCAACACCATTCATTTTACTTTTCTTGCACGACTCTTAGATCAATGAACTAATTGTAGACATCAATCCCTGCGGAGAACTGTAATAACCCAATGTTTTGGTTGTTTTAAAAAGATTAAAAGAGGACTCTTTTGGTATTATTTTGTAAATGATGGCAATCTTGAGGTTATGTCCAAAAAGAGGGGCATTTCAGTCTTTTAAGCATGAGTATTTAAGTCAAATCGTGAATCCCTAGGTCAGGGGTGCACTGTTCATCTTCACCATTGAGCCTCATTCCCTGTTTTTCCGTCCAGTTGATCGAGCCGGAGCTGCTCGCTCTGTCGTCAAGCGTAGACCTGCGGTCGTGGAGTTCTATTGCTGTTGTGGGTCGCCGGTTGTGCAGGTCGTGACGCACGAGCATGGTGGGAGTGGTGTCATGAGGATGCGTGTGATTCTGCATCGTCAAGCAAGCTGATATCGCCGTCAAATTCGCAGAAGAGGAGATGTTCGCCATAGCAGCTGCGAGCTGTGGATCGTGTCGGAGTTCGGCGTGGTTCAGTGTTGCGTGATTAGAGATCTCGTCGCGCAAGGGTCGCAGGACTGCGGCGTGGTGGGGATGTGTTTGGGTTTGTGAGGTTCACGCGGATCATCGAGGAGCAACCGCTGAGGTTCCGCTGTCGTCGTCATCATGGGGAGTGGTGGCCGTCGATGTCTGGGTTCAGCCGCCGCGAGGACCGCCGTCGGCAGCGACACTGGAGTTTAGGTGAGGTCCTCTTCTTCTTTTTGTTAGTTGTTTTGTGGTTTTAGGTTAAATGTCTTCTAATGGAGGAAGAAGATGCTTGTTTGGGATGGGATTAAAGTCATTTTGAGTTGGAATAAAGCTATTTAATTGAAGATTAGGGGTTGTTTGGTTGTTGGTGCTAAGATATTTAAATGGAGAATTGAGGATGTTTGCTTACTAGTTGATGGTTATTCAAGTGATGGACAAGTGTTGTTTGTTTATAAGTTCTAAACTATTCAATTTATGGATAGGTGGTGTTTGGTTGCTGGTTTATGGTTATTTAAATAAGGAACAAGAGTTGTTTGTTTGCAAGTTTAAAGTTAATTAAATCTTGGATAAATAGTGTTTATTTATTGGGTTATGGATACTTAAATGATGGTTAAGCTTGTTTGGCTAGTGGTTTCACTTCTTTTATAATGTGGTTGGTGGCTGTTTGGTTATGGGCTTAGTGGTTGTTTGGGCTAAAAGTTAATGGGTGTTTGGTTTGGGGTTTAAAGGTGTTGAATGAGATTTTATGACAGTTTGGCTAGATTTTGATCCATTGACTTTTATTGACCAGATTTGACCCGAACCATTTTCTGTTTTTCGTGCTGAGTTTGTGAGGTATGTGTAGCGTCGGGTGTTCTCGAAACACGTTTTTCGAGGTTCTTCTGGGTTTGATAAATTTAATATTCTAGATCTGATTTTGATGGTCTAAGGTGCTAGTTTTGACCGGTTTGTTCGTTTCAAGGCTCGAGGTTGTGTTTGGCTAGTGAGAGCTTCTAATGGATTCATGGGGATGTGTTGATGGATTAGTAAGGTAAGGGACCCTTTACCCCTTCTCGAGGACCTGTGGTTAATACATGTGCAGGTTTATTTGCATTAGTTGATTTGTGTGGTTGTAGCATGACCATGTGCATTGTATGTTGCATTGATTGCATCGAGAGCATATACATTCATGCCTTGTCTCTTGTATGACTAGTGATGCATGATTCATGTATGCTTGCCTGATATGGTTGAGTTGCATGTGGTTGCATGATTGTCCTGATATGGACTTGCATGATGTTTGTTGCACGGCTTGATGCCTCGTTTGGACCCAAACGAGTCATAAGACCGGATAGAGGAGACTAGTAGGCGGGTGTGGACGATGATATTCGGGCGCACACCCTAGCTTGAGGTGATATTCTCTCGCTCCGCAGGACTTCCGTGGATGGTCGGCAGGCCTGGCTCACGGCCCTGGATGGTTTCTACTAGTAGCCTAGGCTCTCTCCAGGTAGGTGGTATGGGCCTCATATGATTCCTTGGTGACTGGTGTGGCACCACCTCTCGCCGTGAGTACGAGGCCTGGGGCCAACAGGTTGCTCGGCTCACCGGTTCCCTCTAGAGTAGGATGCCAGATTGCACTCGAGTCAGAGGACTCTTGTGAACTTTTGGTCTTGAGGTCTATGATCTTTAGACCGCTCTACGAGGTGCTCGTCAGAGATGAGGTTTCTTGACCTAGCACCCAGGAGCTTGGGTTCTGTACACCCCTCGGTTATGTTGTTGATCATACTTGTTTGCTGATGTTTGTATCCTTGTGCATGTCTCATCCCAGTGGGAAGCCTTACTGAATTTGCAAAAACTCACCCTTTCCACTGTGGAATCCCCACAGGTACTACTAGATTGTACCGAGATGGATGATCGATGGAGTTGGAGACGACCATGGGACCTGCTGCATTACTCTGTGTAGAGTCTTTTAATTTATTCTTTCTGCATGAACTATTTATGGGCATGATAAGTGGAACCTGTTTTACTGAGCTTTTATGTTTTGATTTTTGGGTACCTTATAACTGTTTAATGAATTGATGGTTTTACGAACTTGCTCTTCCGAGTTGTTTAAAAGGAGTTTTGTTTTAAATTTACATGCCCAAGATGTCGAGTACTATTTTCATGCATTTATAGTTAAGGACTTAGGTTTAGACCCATGTTGGGTCGGGTCCTTACAAGAACGATAAAATATAAATACTTATCACTTGTTGCATACTCGACTGCGTATATTTTCATATTAATGTGATTCGAAGTGTAGAACTTAGTTTCACTCTTAGAATTAATCATTTGCTTATTTATATCGCACCGAAATATCACATCAATATTGCATTATGGGTTGCATGTCCCCCTGTTGTGAACTTGCCTGTGTTTGACACATCTTGATGCCTCGATTGGGTCTGATCGAGTCATTGGACGGAGAGAGGTACTAGTAGACCAATGTGGACGATGATATTCCGGGCCCTAGAGGTGTACAAGAGAACTGAGCTACCTGGATTACCCAACTCGAAATACAAGGGTTGGGGTTGAGTTGGATTTTTTCTCACTTTGGGTTGGGTTGGAATATAGCGAAACAGGGTAATCTGAGTTGGGTTGCAGGTTTGACCTAATTTTAGCCCGAGTTAACCTAAACCGGACTGGATTCTTTTTCTTTTTTTTTTTTTTTTTTTTTTTTTTTTTTATACTTTTCCAAATGAAATTCTTGTTTGTCATTTGGTGGATTTAAAGGTGGTTTTTTTTATTCTTTCCAAATGAAATACTTCTCTGTAATGAACACTTTTTTTTTTCTTTCTTTTCAAGAGTAATTTCTTTTTTTAATTTTTCAAATGCCTTTTTTTTAAATTCATGGTATTTTGTGAATTTAAGTATGTAAATTAGTACATAATATATATATATATATATATATATTTGATTAAAAAAATAGAATCCGGTAAACCCAATCCAACCCAAACCGAAATATAAGAGTTGGGTTACTCTAATGTAAAGAGTTTGTAACGGCCTAGGTTTTCATTTCGGTTCTCCAGGTTCGTCCGGTTGTTCATTCAATGGTTTGGTTGGGCCGTTAGGGCTGTTTGAGCCTTCAGGGGCATTTTGGTCATTTGGCCTTCAAGGGTAGTTTGGTAATTGTCCAAAGTTTCGGGTTGTTTCCAGACTTGTGTTTGAGTTGTTGCTTATGTTTCGGTTTCAAGTGCCAGCGCCGGGAGTTACTGTTGAGAGGTTTGGAGGTCGTTCGGCTTAATACAAAAAATAGGATTTAATTAAGCTGTTGCTAGGACTCGAAGGGGGAACCTTTTTTACAAGTGGCATTTTGGATGAATTCTTAATGGATTAAAATCAAGAAAAAAATCGAAAAATCATTTTCTCCCTTCCCCAATGCCCTAGCCGATCCACTTCCTCATTCCTTCTTCTTCTTCTTCTTGTCTTCTCCTTGGCCAAGACCCTATAGCCAAACCACCACACCCATCTTCATTGTTGCACCTTACCATCGCAAGCCCAAGCTCACGCCACAAGCAACCGTCGCAGCCATCACGCCCACCTGCAGCACTGAGAGCAAGCATCCCATCGCCTAGCCGCATGCCATCTCACATTGCCTGCAATGCTCGTTCTGCCGCTCGCACTCGCCCACATCGACGCACGCCCGAGCAGTAGCCCTCGCCCAGCCCATTTGCACGCAGACTCACAGCCGCAGCGACACGGCCGCACGAACCATCTCACACGCCGCACGGATCGCCTGTCAGTCGAGCCGCACCTTCACGCCCACGCCACTCACGCCCGCTTGCTACCGAGCCTAGCTGCCGAGAGCTTAACCTCTTCTCGGTTTTGAGTAAAACCCTATTCCCGAGCCTTGTGTGATGTTTTGTCGATTCATTTGCCTAGGTTTTAATTTATGAAGTATGATTTTATTACTGGGCCATCGTTGTTAATTTTGTAGCTCGAGGAGCATTTTCCTGTTGATTGTCTGTTTCCACTTTTCAGGTAAGGGTTTCTTGCTGGGGTTGTGTGGACCCTGCGCATGGCCTTGATATCTCCTAGCTTGTTTGTTATATATATATATATATATATATATATATATATATATTGTTAGTGGATAGACTTGTGTAGGTTGTCTGTTGATATTATAAATGGTTAGTGGATAGGCTTGTGCAGGTTATCTAGATGTTATGTTCTACTATGTATGCCTTGTTCTTTGAATGTCGTGATTATGCTTGTTCTGTTGCTAGGGCTTAGCACTTAGAATGTTGTACATTGATAATGCACCCTTCTATTCGTTTAACTGTGTCCGTAATACTCTATTGTCTATATGCTAGTTGGATGTTGAACCCTGTTAGCTCCAGTTGTTCTAGTGTGTGTTAGAACATGTTAGGGTTGTCTCGGGTTACAGCCTAGTTGCGTGCTAACTCGGTTTGGCTCAAGACTCTCCCAGTTGCGTGCGGTCCAAGACTTTCCCAGTTGCGTGCAATCTATGATCTTTCAGGTTTAAGTTGATCCAGGGTTTGGCCTAGTGGTGTGCTACCCGAGCTTCTTTTCGGACTAGCCCAGTTGTGTGCGGTCCCAGATCGACCCAGTTGCATTGTCGATTCAGATTGGCCCAGTGGTGTTGCCAATCTAGGGTTTGGCCCAGTTGCGTGCCACCCGACTATGCTCAGGACTAGCCTAGTGGCGTGCTGTCCATTGACAGCCAAGTTTGAGTTGTATCAGGGTTGAGCCCAGTTGCGTGCTACTCGATATAGTGAGGATAAACCCAGTTGTGTGCTGTCCAGAACAAGCCCAGTAGAGTGTTGTTCGAGTTAGCCTAGTTGCGTGCTAACCTAGTGTTGTCTTAGAGATAGACATTCCAGAGACCGAAGTCACTTAGGTTGTCCTCTTGTCTAGACAGCCCAGTGGCGTGCTGACCCTACTCGACACTTGTTGTCTGTTATTATTTGAGACTGCCTTATATGTATTCGATGCTATGCTTGTATGCTAGGATGCTAGATGATTTGTCTTGCGTATTGTACCTCGGTTGGGGGATCCTTACTGAGTGCAATTGTACTCACTCTTTCTGTGGTATTTTCCACTAGGTAACTTGGCACAACATCGAGGTGGCTAGAGGAGGAGCTGAATGATCATGGGGATGAGTCCGTTGCATCTGATTCCTTCATTGCATTTTATTACTGAAAGTTTTCACTTATGTTTTGTAATGGATTTTAATGTACTCTGGCCAGAGGCTGAATGTTTTTAATGACTTTTGCATAAGTATTTGGAACCTGAATGTTTTAATGAGATGGATGTTTGAAATCTTTTATCTTTAAAGTTAATGAATTTTGAATTACGACATTTAGTAAAGGCCATTTATGACCATTTAGAGTCAGGTTTTTACAGGGTTGGATGGGTCGGTGAATTAGCCAACCCGCATGTTTGGGTTGGTCCAATAAAATCTCCCAACCCAACCTAACTCGGATCATGTACACCCCTATCGGGCTCATACTGTAACTTGGGACGACACCCTTGAGTTAGGACTTTCGTGGATGGTCGGCCAACCAGACTCACGGTCCTAACAACCGTCTACTAGTAGCCTAGGGAAGCCTCTAGCTATGTGGTATGGGCTACGATGCCCTTAGTGAGTTGTATCGGATCCACCTATCACCCCGAGGAAGGGGCCTATTAGAGTACAGGTAGCTCTACTTGCCAGATCCCTCGCGATCGGCTTGGAGTCAGTTGCCAGATTACCCTAGAGTCAGAGGACTCATGTGGGTTGCTGGTCTTTAGATTTTGAGCTCTAGACTGCTATGCGTGGTGCAGGTTAAGGACGATTTTCCTGATCTGTCACCTAGGAGCTCGGGTTCTGATATCTCTTCGATTGTGCTATCAATCATGCTTGTTTGTTGATGCTTGTGATTTGGTGCATGTTTGTACCCTAAGTTAGAGGATCTTTACTGAGTTGCAAAACTCACCCTTTGCACTATGAAATACCACAGGTACTGCGAGAGTATATCGAGATGGGTGATCAGACGAGCTAGAGATGACCATGGGACCCGCTGCATTATTCTATTTAGAGTCTTTTAAATTTCTTCTTTCTGCATGAACTATTTAGGTGCATAAGTGTACATGTTTTATTGAGCTTTTATGTTTTGACTATTGAGTACCCTATGACTGCTTTAATAAATTTATGGTTTTTATAAACTTGTTCTCTAGAGTTGTTTTAAAGAGGTTTTGTTTTAAATTTACATGCCCGGGACGTCGAGTACTACTTTCATGCACTTAGAGTTAAGAACTTAGGTTTAGACCTTAATTTGAGTCGGGTCTTTTTTTTTATAAACTCTATTTTAGAACCGCCAAAGGAGTTAGAGGTTGAACAAAATAAATGAAACATGATACTCAAATTCATTAATTATTTATATTTCTTTCTAAAGTTACTTTTAAATTCAAATTGTAGTTAATTTTTAAAATAATTTCATTTTATTTTCCCTCTAATCAACTTTAAATTTCAAATGATACACTGCCACTTTAAAGTAAATGGAGGAAATTGTGATATGATAAGAAACTATGTTCATTGGTCATTCACTCTATTATTGGGTTTATTACTCAACAAACATTTGTTGGCCATTAAATCTTGAAAGGGACAAAAAACATGCACGCATAACTTATAATTCGTATGTATGTTATTTTAGAAAAATGCGTAATTATTGTATTAATTGTTATTTTTTTTCAAAATTAATATAATATAGATTTTGTGCAATGATATTTTAAAAATATGTATATAGTCTCAATTTTTTTTTTCTTTCAAGTATGACTTATAATTTATAAATATGTTATTTTTAAACTGTGTGTAATTATGATATTAATTGTTTATTTTATTAACTTTATTAAATTGAAATTTGTGGAATGATATTTTAGTAATTTTTTTTTCTTCAAAAAAAATTATATAAATCAGAAAAATATATTTACATTTTACATTAAATTTAGAAACCATACAAATATATGTTAGATGAACTATAAAACCAAAAAATAATTTAAATAAATTTTTAAATCTAAATTTTATAGTTGAATAAATTGTTTGAAAAATATAAATAAAGATGATTTCGGGAAGAGACAGAGAAAAATTATATGAATATTATTATAAAATTTTTGAAGGGTTAACTTAGTAGGAGTTAGTTAATCCGTCCAAGTTAATCCAGATTAAAACGACAATTACACCAAACATGCTCACATTGTTTGGAAGAACAATTGTGAAAAAATCTTGGATATGTCTTTGACAAGAAAGCAATTATTAGATTCATTCAAAAAAAAGAAAAGAAAAAGAAAGCAATTATTAGATACGTTTGTCTTAAGACAAATATTTTTCCAACGCCTAGTTGGGATCTCCATTTGCAAATGTGTATTATATCTATTTATATTAATCAATCATATGCGTTTATTCTTTTGAAATTGTAAAACATGTTACATACTTGTGACCATGGTTAAACAAGCTTGATGCCATGGATTTTAATATTATTCTTCTCTATAATTTTTTTTCCCTTTCATATTAGATTTCTAAACTTTTTAAAATATAAAATCTATAATTGTTGACATTCAAGAAATTCACACTCTTAAAAAAAAAAAAAATATAACCCCATTTCGAACGTAAGAATTTGAATACTTAAACTAATGACTAAAATGTCATAGATTTGAATATAGTCCTAGACTCCTAATTATGGTAGAATAAAAAAAAAATCATATTCGAGCCTACATGTGAAAAAAGATGTTGTATTATTCTAAAAAAAAAAAAAAATTGTTGTATACATAATACAAATGTTGAATATACTATAGGAAAAACTTTAAAATTGTTTGTCCAATAGGAATTTATCAACAATATAATACCCAAAAAAAAAAAGTCTCAATAGATTTAAATATGTTTCAACGTGAAATATAACTATGAAACTAAGAAAAAAAACCTGAAATAGTAGATATGAATTAATTAGGTTAATTGAGAAAAAATAGCACATGGGATGCATTATATATAGGTGGCAGGCAATATCCAAGTGCGGTCGTTGGCCAGATTTGGATTTTTATGTTTGCTTTAAAATGATCTTAACCGCCCAAATATTCAGTTTCTCTTTCTTTTTCTTTTTTTTCATTTTAATATAAAAATAAAAGAAATGAATTAATCCATGTGATTGCCTTTCCTTCAAAAATTACTCTCAATAATCAAATATTATCATTTAGTCAAACACATTAATCACTTAATTAAATAGCTTGATTTCCATCCTCTCCTCAATTAATTAATTGATTAACTAACATAGCAACCATAATAACTGAATTAATAGAGAGAGTGTTGTGGGAGAAACACATGAGACCACATGGAAAGGCAGTTGAAAGTTATAATTAGAGAGAGATACAAATAATAATTATAATTTCTTAGGTAAGAGAAAATGAATGAGAATTTACGATACCTATGTTTAGAGTGTTTATTCCAATTTTTTGCAAACTAAATCATTTATAACTATTTTTTACTTTCTTTTTTTTTTAAATGTCAATTTTATCTTTATTTATTTATTATTATTTTTTAATTTAGTATCCGCATGTAACGGAAGATTATCAACAAAATTTAAAATTGATTGAAACTTATCATATGAAAATTATTTGAAGGCTATCCGTCGAAAAGGTATCCAAGCGCGAACATTTTTGTCACTTTATAAACATAACTCATTTTTCTATTATCTATATAATTATTATTTACTTTTTAAAAAACAAAAAAAGTTATTGATGATTTTTTTTTCCTATACACATAAAATCTCCAAAATGAATTGGGAAATTAGGCAAACATTAATATTAAACTCTATTTTTGGGAAAACCAAGGCGCATATACATATTTGAAATGAAGAATCCCATCTTGACCAAACATGTGATTTTATCTTAATTTAATTTAGTTGTTATTAGAGATGAAATAATATGATAATATAATAATATACAATTAATTTATATCAAATCAAACAAGCTAAGAACTTATCAAGGATTAGGAAGAATGAGATAGTTCAAAATATGGATATGGTCGGTTTGGTAGTGTTATTGTGGTAGTGATTATGACCGTTGATATACCTCTTTAAAAATATAACGAACCAACCTAATAATAGAATTAGTTATAACTTTTTTAGTGCATTTCAATATTCAATTAGTTTTTCGTTAACGGGAATTCAACTATTAAACAATTTGAATATTTAACTAACACTTTTTTCCTTTTTGTGCATGTGACATTTGAAACTCTTTTTAGAGGGTTGTTATTGAATTCATTAAAAAAAAATCTTATATATATTTGTAGAACTCTTAAATTTATATTAAGAGAAATTTTTTTGATATTTGAATTTTAAGAATATTGTCAAGGACATATCTAACCCAGATCTCCACATTGTATGATATTGTCCACTTTGGGCATTAGCTCTCTTGACTTTACTTTTGATTTTACCTAAAATGTCTCATACTAATGAAGATGTTTGTCCTCCCTTATAAACTCAAGATCTACCCCTTATTTAACCAATGTGATATTACTTTTTTTGTTTGTACTCCCAACAATCCTCTCCTCGAACAAAGTATCGCATGCGAGCCTCCCTTAATGATAGTCATTTTTCGAATTACACTTGAGCACACCTTAACTCAAACCACGAATCCTTTCGAATTACACTTGAGCAAGTTGTGTAAAGCCTAACCACGAATCCATTCGATTTATGTTTAAGTGCACAATAACTACCACTGATCGAGACGACTATTTTACAAGAACTACTCATCCAAGCACTTGTTTTAGAAGCACTCCCACACCGGAGTACACATATGCTCGATAACGAGCACATTCAGAAGTACTCCCACCGGAGCACACATAAGACGACTTAACCACAAAATTTCACTATGACTGTACCATACCCCATATTGAGGCCCACAAAGCTTTGTATATATGAAATCAAACTTTAAAAAATTACAGTTAAGGTTGAAGATAGAGTGATGATAATGGATGGTGATGGTGAGATATTTATTTTATTACGATCTTCAATTTGAAATCAAACTTTTTTTTTTATAGGATTTGAAATCAAACTTATTAAGTTACTATGATACTCTCAAATAAATAACTAAGTTACTAAGATATAAATAATTGAAAGAAATAAAATTAGGTTGGGGACAAATTGAGAAACATAAATTCTCTCCCTCTTTCTTGAAATCCAATTTATAGCCACGAATTTTAAGTTTAAAATAATGTAGCTATTTACTAAATTATTTCCAAATATGTAGCCATTTACTACTTCCTTGATTTGTGTGTGTGAATGCCAAGAGAAAAAAAGTGAAAGAAAAAGACCGTCTTATTTTGTGTATTTCCACGCAGTACCTATGAAAATGAAAAGGGTATAGATTTTTTTTTATTTTTTTTTATTTTATTAAAGTTATCTTTCTTTTATTTTCTAGGTTGTTAAAAAAGGGCTCATTCTCCCTTGTAAATGTGGAGATCCATTTTTTGTTTTAGTACTTATCGAAGAAGATGAATAAATACCGTTTTTCGGGCTCAAACCTACAACGTTAGTGTTGTAAATACTACATTCTTCGTTTTTTTTTTGGGAAATTGTGGTGGATAACCACTTTTAAGAAAATATTTATAAATCTAGTCATATTCGAAGTTAATTGTAAATTTATTTTTTGTTTTAAAATTAATTAATAATACATTTTTTAAATGTCAACTATACCCTTATTTTATTTCTCCCGTTAGTTTTTTTTTTCCTTTTTCCTATTATCAAGCTGTCACGTTGCCGTTATATGTTTTTGTTTACAAGTTGCCTTTGTTTGAGGGTATTGTAGTGGCCACGTGGCGCTACTGATTTTTTTATGGTTAAAATACCATTTTGGTCCCTCAACTTTGAGATTTGTTCCATTTTGGTCTCTAGACTTTCAAATATTCATTTTTAGTCCCTTAACTTTGTAGTTTGTTCAATTTTGGTCCATTGACTTTGTTGTTTATCCAATTTTGGTCCCTCGACTTTCAAATGTCCAAATTTAGTCCCTAGACTATCAAAAAGTTCAAAAATGGTCCTTTCGTCAAATAAATTTTTTTATTACTCCTAAATTTTTTTTCTCTCTCTTCCATCTTTCATCACTTCTCCTTCTAAAAGTTTTATCTCTCTTAAATCCACCTCTCTAATCCTCTTCTCTTCTTTTTTTTCTCTTATTCTCTCCTCAATCCATCTCATCAAATTATTTAACATGAGATAATTTTTCTAAATAATAATTTTCCTACTTTGATTTGTCACTTTTTATTTGCTAAAATTCATAGTCTACCATGGAACAAACAAGAAAAATAAAGAAAAAAAAGAAAAAAAAAAAAAGAAAAGAAAAGAGGGGAAGAGATAATAATTTTCCTACTTTGATTTGCCACTTTTTGTTTTCTAAAATTCATAGTCTACCATGGAACAAAAAAGAAAAAGAAAGAAAATAAAGAAGAAAAAAAGAAAAGAAAAATGGAGAAGAGAGGTGGATTGAAGAGAGGCAAAATTTCTAGAGAGAGAAATTATGAAAGATGAAAGAGAGAAAAAATAATTTAGGAGTGATAACAAATTCATTTGACCAAATGACAATTTTTGAACTTTTTTTATAGTCTAAGGACCAAATTTGAAAATATTTGAAAGTTGAGGGACCAAAATTAGACAAATAGTAAAGTTGAGGGATCAAAATTGGACATTTGAAAGTTGAGGGACCAAAATTGGACAAATAACAAAGTTGAGGGACTAAAATTGGACATTTGAAAGTCGAGGGACTAAAATGGAACAAACTCCAAAGTCGAGGGACCAAAATGATATTTTAACCTTAAAAATATGATCACTTTTAAACAAATTTAACAATTATAGTCATAAGTATTTATAATAATACAGTATTAATAATATATAATACTGTAATAATACACAATATTATATTAATAATACACAATACTATATAAATAATATGTAATACTATATTAATAATAAATAATATTGTATTAATGAATATTAATAATACATTATTGAATAGTATTTATGACTATAGATGCAAATAATACTGTATTAATAGTTTAATAATGTATTAGTGAGACCGAATGGTTTAATGACGCAATTGATTATCTAGTTTGGTGTTAATCCATTTTTACTCTACTGTCACGGGTTTAAATTTGACTACATTAATTATTATTATTATTTTAGTTAGTTCATAATGTATATTAATAATACATATAATACTGTATTAATAATTTAATATTATATTAGTGAGTATTAATAATACAATATTGAACTATATTAATAACTATAAATGTACATATTTTTAAATTTGATTATATTGTGTAATTATTTTGTTAGAATAATTCCTCCACTAAAATAAATTTTGAAGGAATGAATTAAAGCTAATTGATTGATTTTCTTTTTTTAAGAAATTGCTAGAAAATATTTATATAAAAAAAAGAACAAGATAAAAAAAGGTTAAAATATCATTTTGGTCCCTCGACTTTGGAGTTTGTTCCATTTTGGTCCCTCGACTTTCAAATGTCCAATTTTAGTCCCTCAACTTTGTTATTTGTCCAATTTTGGTCCCTCAACTTTCAAATGTCCAATTTTGATCCCTCAACTTTACTATTTGTCCAATTTTGGTCCCTCAACTTTCAAATATTTTCAAATTTGGTCCTTAGACTATAAAAAAAGTTCAAAAATTTTCATTTGGTCAAATGAATTTGTTATCACTCCTAAATTATTTTTTCTCTCTTTCATCTTTCATAATTTCTCTCTCTAGAAATTTTGCCTCTCTTCAATCCACCTCTCTTCTCCATTTTTCTTTTCTTTTTTTCTTCTTTATTTTCTTTCTTTTTCTTTTTTGTTCCATGGTAGACTATGAATTTTAGAAAACAAAAAGTGGCAAATCAAAGTAGGAAAATTATTATCTCTTCCCCTCTTTTCTTTTCTTTTTTTTTTTTCTTTTTTTTCTTTATTTTTCTTGTTTGTTCCATGGTAGACTATGAATTTTAGCAAATAAAAAGTGACAAATCAAAGTAGGAAAATTATTATTTAGAAAAATTATCTCATGTTAAATAATTTGACGAGATGGACTGATGAGAGAATAAGAGAAAAAAAGAAGAGAAGAGGATTAGAGAGGTGGCTTTAAGAGAGATAAAACTTTTAGAAGGAGAAGTGATGAAAGATGGAAGAGAGAGAAAAAAAATTTAGGAGTGATAAAAAAATTTATTTGACGAAAGGACCATTTTTGAACTTTTTGATAGTCTAGGGACTAAATTTGGACATTTGAAAGTCGAGGGACCAAAATTGGATAAACAACAAAGTCAAGGGACCAAAATTGAACAAACTACAAAGTTAAGGGACTAAAAATGAACATTTGAAAGTCTAGGGACCGAAATGGAACAAATCTCAAAGTTGAGGGACCAAAATGGTATTTTAACCTATTTTTAATTATAGTATAAATTTGACTAATATTTTTAAGTTTTCCAAAATAATATCCATAAATCCTTATTTATTTAAAACCTGTATTTATTTATTAGTACATGATTAAATATTTTGTGAAATTTCCATCACTTTTTTCACACATGTTTTCTTTTAGTAAAAAAAAATGATGATTTTTTGCACTAATCCTTTTCAATATTTCAAAAAAAGAGTTTATCCTGAAAATTTATTACATGTTTAGACACATTATTTATAGAGAATAAATGTATTAAACTTTGAAACCATGATCATGTCTTTAATACTATATATATCCATAAAATTATTATTAAATAATACAAATAAATATAAAGTTTGATAAATGTTACAAACGTCCAAAGTTCGTCCAACCCATATAATATAAAATATATCTTATTCATGAAATATGATACTAATTCGGTATTTATACTCTAGTAAGAAAATATAGTATTTATACATAACATCATTAATACCACAAAAACAACATAAATCTATAAATTCTTATTTATTTGAAACACATATTGATTATTAATACACATTAAAAAAAATTGTAATTGAAAAAATTAAAACAACTAAAAAAAGAGATAAATAAAAAATGTATTAAGCTTCCTAAAGAAGGCGAAAAAAAAACTATAAAACCAAAATTTTAGGGGGATTTTTAGGATGCTATTTTAGATGAAAGTAAAAAAGAAAAAGAAATTTTAGACGGGCAAAAAGATTGTTTTTAAATGTTGATTTGAGGAGCGAGGGTATTTATGTATTTTTACTATAAAATAAATTTTTTTTAAAAATGCGATGGTTTAGATTTGCTAAATTTTAGCCCTAAGAATAGTTTTGTAAATATTTTCTTTATTTTGCACCCTTTTTTTTTTAATTAAGGTAATCACGCCCGTCCCCCAGGTACCAGAGATATCGAAGGAGTAATGTCACAAGCAAGACTCGAACTCGGGACCTTGAGGGGAGCATACTCTCAAAGCCCAAATCTTTAACCACTATGCCACCCCTTGGGGACACTACATTCTTCTTTTATCTTCAATCACTCTCAAAACTCCAAAATTCGATTAAATCTCCATCACAGAACTTTACACATGGTATTTAATGTTAATGTTGGAATTGGAAAATTCATCCACACTTATGCATGTTTTATGGGGTTCAATAGGACCGACATTTGACCGAGGGTCAGTGGCGCAGTTGGTTATCTTGTCTGGTGTTAATCCATTTAATATGAGAGCAGTTGTGCCCTCTATGTAGAGTTTGTTGATCCCCTCCCCCCACTATGTACTCAAAAAAAAAAAAAAGGACAGACATTTGTCACATATTTCATCAACGGATATGGATAAAAGAACTTTATAGAATGTAGATAAATAGATATAGTTTCGTATATCGTCCTCAAACATATCCTTTATCTCTATTTGATTGAGATCAACTTTATATAGTGCAAACAAAACATTAGTGACGACGTTTTGCCTCTAATTAATGTGTTTCATACTTCATGGACAAAATAAAAAACAAAAAAGGGAGGCAATTTTTTTTCTTTATGATGTTTTCAATTATATATAGTACATACAATTAACTTTTCTAAATCAAATTATTATCCACATTGATTTATGTTAATAATTTAAGGCTTGAACCATACATTAGGTATAATTTGGATTAATTTAGCATACCAATTAATTAGGTAGACTATATCAATGTTTGCAACTTGGGATAGATGATAATTGGAATTGACTTTAATCATTTGGAAATTATTTCCAATCTCATTCATATATGATTTTAATATAACATTATAAACTCAAATATTTTTGTAAACTGGATGATAATTTGAAAATTTTCAACAACCATATAGATTCAAGAAAAAAAAAATCTGTTTAAAAAAAAAGAAAAAAAAATCAATATTACTCGAACAAAATATACATTTCAAATTAGGGTTTACAACTTTTTAATAGGACCAGTATTTTCAAATGCAAGTATCACTATACCAAACGTTTGCATTATTATTAGTTAAAAGTTCAAAATTTAATTGTTTAAATATTTGGTAGACTATTATTAATGCATGAATATAATTGGAACTTCCAATCATTTGCAAATAATTTAAACTCCTTTCAATGTGCCATTTGTCAACTATTAAAAGCAAAAACAAGAGTCAAATTATAACATGTTTTGTTGCAAATTGGTTTCAAATATTCAAGGGTTTAAATCTTTTTATTTTATTCATTTCTTTTCTAAATGGAATCCATCACTATACCACAATAGAATTTATATGATGTGAATGATGTAGATTTTTAGGCAATGAAAAGAAGTTAGAGAGAACTTTTGAGGGCCCAAAAACAGGACAAAATCTCATAAAAGTTGAAGATGTGACATACAAAAGTAAAGTTCTTCTTAATATATATATATATATATATAAAGTAAAGTTCTTCAAATTTTATTCGGATTTTTTCGATAATTAAATCTTTAGTTGTTGATTTTTACTCAAGTTTAGAAATTTTGTTATTATACATAAGTAAAAAGTGTTTTGATGACCGTTGAAAATCCAAATATAATTTCATTATCGGTTGAAAGTAAAAAATGCTTTAAGTTATATGAGTAAATACGACGCTTTTATTAAATATTTTAATGTAGCTACTCATTTGTCAATAGTAACGTGCGACTATATATATTAAGTGTCTGATTAGACAAAAATCGCATCATCTTTTACCCATTAAATTATTTTAATTTTCTCATAGATATTTTTATACTTCATATATAATATTTTTAGATGCATTACATTAGTACTTCTAAAGCATTTCACATATACCTATATTTTCTCTCTCTCAATAATAAAAACAACAATGGTTGACATGTTTATTAGTAATATTTTCTTTTAAAAATACCTCTATATCTTTAATTATGAGTTAAAGGTATTTATATTAAGAGTATGAAATAAATAAGCTCAATGAGTAGGGACACTAATCATGCATTAGTTTGATTATTTAGAATCCAATCATGTTATATATGAAAATGATGAATATGTTGTTACAGTTTGTCAATATGAATGATTAGAAAAATGAAGTCAGAAGTTTGGAAGGGACCAATGTTTCAAATGGAATTGCATGAAAATACCATATGAAGGGTCTCAAATTCATGTGAATGATGTGGATTGTTTGGGCCATTCTTGAGGAGAAGTTGGACCAAATCTCATAAAGGCTAAACTCATAAGAATACTCTAAACAGAAGGAATTTTGGGTGGTCCAATTCAGCTCCTAAATGGTCCCTAAGCATGTGGGGTTTTTCAGTTTATTGGGCCATTTGGCTTTTGGGATTTCTGTTTTTTAAGGAAATCTAAAAGTCTCATTTTTTATGCATGCCCAAGTCAATGCTAGCTAGCAACAGTTCATTCTTGCATGAGCTTTATCCACAATGAAAAAACTTTTCTTTTTTGGGTAAGAGTTAATTAGGTTATAATAATCCTAAGCATTTGGTTACATCAACTAAAACTCTAAACTAATAATTGTATTGATTTTTCTTTTCATTCTATCTTTTTTTGAAGTAGAGAAATTTCAATCTTTAATCTCTTAGCTCCGATTGATAACCATTTTTTTTTATGGTTTTTTAAATTTAAGCCTACAACCCCTCACTTATCGTACATATATTTTTTTTTTTTTTCTGATTTGGATATCTACATTTCACCTATATTTATAGAAATCAAACCAAAATTTGGGGAAAAAAAAAGTAGTTTCCAAAAATTTATTTTTGTTTTTGAAAATTTGTTAGCATTCACATATTTTCTCAAGGAAAGATGAATATAATTGTAGGAGAGGTGGAACATACTGTAGGAAGTTTGAGTAAGAATAGACTTAAATTTCAAAAACCAAATGATTGTCAAACTTATTTATCAGGTCATGTCAATTCAACTCTCTTTTGTTAACTTAATTATATCGATTTAAACTTTCAACTTTCATAAAAAATATCAATTTACATCATATTTGTCTAATTATTATTCCTTTATTTAAAAAATTATGAATGCATTTGAAATGGAAGGTAAAATTATTCTAATTATATAAGTCATTTTTCAAACCAAATCTAATATAGGTGAAGAAAATAACATTTTTGTCCGTTGAAGGATCCGACTTATCAACCTCAAATATTACTTCGGCTATTTCTTTGATATTTGTTACTTTGTCTCGTAAACAATAAAACGCATTTGTTTGATTACAACTATCTTGATTGAAAATCTAAACATAGTGTCAGCCATATTGTATTTTGCCTTTTGACCATCATTCACATTCAATCATGGCAACATGTATTCTTGCCCCATAAATGAAGCCTTTTAAAATCACTTAGCTAAGTATTTTTCCTAGAAATATAAAATCACTTAGCTTTTAAAAGAGATGAGAAACACAACAAAAATATTAGCAAATGAACCCTAAAACTAAAAATAGTAAAAAAAAAAAAATAGTTAAATAGAAGAGTGGCTTCATCACCAAGAAATGTTCCTATTATTTCTTTCCAAATTTATACAAATTTGATATACTCCTTTATACAATGAAATGTGAGTGGAGAGCACAATGTCTCAACCACCAAAAAGAAAAAAAAATATACAATATAATGCACACCTAACTTGCTATATATAAAATTGCAGCCAATGATGGCATAGTAAAAACAATAAAAAGAATACACCCAAAATTATAATTATCCCCCAACTCCCAAGTCCCAGTGAAGAAGAATGTACACTATATTATCAAACCCAGATTTAATGAATAAATAAATTTCATCAAGGAGAGGGACCTTTCTTTATGGAAGAGGATGATACAAAAACAAGATTTCTGAGCTGCAACAGAAATCAACTGACAAACAACCTACTCGAGCACTTTTCGGCCTTACTCGTGTAAAAATTGGAAGGCTGGGTTCTCAAGTAATTCGTCAGCGGGCTTCATGCCAGAGAAATCTTTCTCTTGCAGAGCGTTCGAGAGGTCTTCGACCGAGAACAGGATACTGTGTATTAAAAAGCATACATTAGTAGTGGTAACAAAGTGAAAATCGAATATAACGAGTGTTGGATTTAGTCTAACTCAATTGATTAGGTATTAGTGTACTATCCATAATTTGTAAGATAATATTCGTTAATCTCTAAGACCTATTTTGGATTTACACATTAGTATGATATTGTCTACTTTGGACATAAACCTTTATCACTTTTACCAAAAACTCTGGTACCAATGGAGATTAAGAGTCCTCCTAATTGTTGGTATTGCAACCAAATGTCCCACATGGGAAAGAAAGGGGAAAGCTCTTGGATATAAATGGGATGACCACAACTTCCATTGGTATGAGGCCTTTTGGGAGAAGCCCAAGAGGGCCTGCCCAAAGTGGCCAATATTATATCAATGTGGAAATCTGTGGTTGCCCATTGTCCCTAACACTAATAATACACAAGATTACCCCATATTTAATTAATGTGGAACTACACTTTGTTTGTATTTTCAATTATCTTTTCCTCAAACAAAGTACTGCATACGAGTCTACCTAATTGAATGGGTTGAATGGTCATTTCCAAATTACACATAAACCCACCTAAGCTTAACTAGAAATCCTTTTAAATTACACTTGAGCACCATGAAAACTCAACTACGATCCCTCCGAATTACACTTGAGCACACAACAACCACTCCTTAACGAAGCAACAATTCAAAAGCCCTCTATAGTGGAGGGCTTGTTTCAGCTCTCCTCGTTGGAGCACTTGGTTCAATCACAAGTATAATCCAGAAGCACTTCCACCGAAGTACATATTAGGTGACTCAACCAATCATTATAAATATTTCATTATCATATTGAGACTCTTAACTTTTTATTCAACATTCAAGGATTTTATCGGTATGGCTAAGTTAGAGGCACCATTGTAATACCACTTGTTAAGGACGATGACCCTAGACAGATCTGTATAATAATTATTCAGTTGGGCACAAACTCTTATGTCTTTCTTTTTTGTTTCACTAAAAAAACCTCACATCAATGGAGACAAACACACAAATTTACGTGGTTCACTAATATTGCGCTAGTTACATCTATAGACAAAAGAGAGAAAACGTTTTATTAAAGAGATCGTGACGAATACATATATTCAACAAACCAAACAAATTATAAGAGAATTTATATATTGCCCCTCTCATAGAATTGTGATAAAACATATTTGATGACCATTTACTTTTTAGTTTTTTATTTACTTAACTTTTTTATCACGATTTTCATCATATTGGAAGATGCATTTAAATTGAGATCAATAAAGTTTTTATGAATTACACCATGATTTTTTTAAATTTTTTTAATTTTAACCAAATTCCAGAATCAATTTTTTTAAACTACTTTTTATTTTTCAATTTTTTTATATTTAACTAAGAATTTGAACTCTTTATAAAATTGAAAACCCTAGTACAAATCTGTGGGAAAATAAACACAATTTTCAAAAACAAAAGATTAAGGCCCCATTTGATAACCATTTTGTTTTTAGTTTTTGTCTTTGAAATTTAAGCCTATAACAACTCCTTAACCACATGTTTTTTCTTGCTTGGATATATATATTCTTAGAAACCAAACCAAAATTTGAAAACAAAAAAAAGTAGCTTCCAAAAGTTTGTTTTTATTTTTGAAATTTGGTTAGTATTCACATATTTTTTTAAGAAAAGATGGATACATTGTAGGAAAGATGGAACACATTATAGGAAATTTGAGTAAGAATAGGCTTAAATTTCCAAAACCAAAAACAAAAAACCAAATGGTTATCAAACGGGACCTAAGTTTCTATTCAATAACCCTTTGGTTTTTTGTAAGACCCCAATATAATTATATATATGGTAAAAATAATATAGATTTTGTATATTTTTTTGCTGAAATATATATGTGTAAACATATATTATTTATATTAGAGTGTGCTTGTGTTAAAAAAAAGGGGCAAGTAAACAAAAAAAAGGGGTTAGCGCAATTGGTTGCGACGCACACGAGAAGGGCGTGGTCTTGGCCGGCAAGATTGGAGCTCGAAGCCATTGAAGGTTTGTATTTTGTTTATGGGTTTCTATCTAAGATTGGAAAAAAGGGGGGGAAGTCTGAGTTTGGGTTGCTTTGTTGTCTCAGCTTTCGAGGACAGAATTTCACACTCGCTCGATGTGTTGCAATAAAGTCAAGAGGTCGTAAAGGGTGATCGATCTCGGGGAAAAAGACGTAAGCCATAATTATGGGAAATTGAAGGGGGTTCAGTTCAGGGACTTCTTGGGGCTGTTAGGTGGGTTTGGCTACATCCAACCTTGTTAGCTAATTGATTTGTAATTGAACCACCAACTGAGGGCCAGTTAGCATCAAATCTTCGTTTTCTTTTTATTGTTAAAAGTTGTGTCTAAGCTGACTAGTGTGAAATTCAACTTATAAAATATTATTTGAATGTGTAGGAGGAATTCTGAAATCGAGCAACATGATGGAGAGAATTCGCAACAATAGGTAAGAACGAATGCAATGAAAACTTCTTATATGTATTTGTCAAACAATAGGTGGTGGATAAAGGGAATACATTGAGTTGTAATGCTTGAGAGGGGTTATGTAATGTTTGTAAATGAAGTGGCAAACTAGAATAGGATTGGGATAGGTAGCAGAGTTGGACCTTCAGGGATAAATAATAAGAATTTGATATTGAATGTTGGTGTGTGCTGACTGCTGACTAGCTAGGGCGGGTTGTATGTTTATGTTTTGTTGCTTATTTAAACTATGGGTGTGGTTAAACTTGGTGTATGAGAGGAATAATATGAATCTACTTTCTTGAATATATATTGTTGTATGTTTGTTGTTAGAAGTTAGTTGAAGACTGAGTAAGGTGCAAGTAAAGCTATTTAGTGCAGGTGTTTGGAAGATATAACCATAGAGCAAAGGTGGGCTCTCTCAGAGGGTACTGTGTTCCATTGAGCTGCTCGTAGTTGAGGCACGAGTTTAAAGGTAGCCACGTTATGCTTCGAGTGGAGGAAAGTGCGGGTGATGGTGAGAGTGAAAGGGAATTATGCAGGATGTTGAGATATGACGTCCCAAAAGTGTTCAACAATGGATGTTGTTGGGGATGTAGAATGTCGGTTGGTGTACTTAGGAACCTTATTGACATTTGTATATTCCTTCTTATGGTAATATTGCAGGTGTACATGTTGGGCAGCAACGACGTGCTCAAGTGAGGTGCAAGCTGATAATGCCTCCTTGGGTTTCATTTTTAGATAAAATTTAACATATGATGTACTTGTAACTTTGTTTATTCAAGACGTGTTATTTAGGTGGATGAAACTCTCATTTTATTTAGGATTTTTGTATGTAAACTGCGAACTCTGTTAGATATTGGTTGAATTATTATTATTTTTAGTTCAAAGCTCATTTAAGCAGAGTAGTGGGAGTAGATTTTAAGTCGGGGTGTTACATTTGTTGTTTAGTTTTTTTAACATTTTATAATTGTGCTTATTTTCCCATCTTCTCAATAATGATTTCCATCATTTTTTGGGAAATATTTGAATTTGTAGCCAAATTTCAAAATAAATTAAAATAAAATAAGTTTAAAACATAGGTAAAAAGTGGATGAAGAAAACATAGAAACTCAGGAGTGAAAGTAAGTATTTATAGACTTAATTTTTAAAAGGCAAATGGTTGTCAAAGAAGACATATTTATCAACGAGCCTAAATACTTGTTCTTCAGAATCTCCAGGTTGCTATGATTTAGTATATCCTTGTAAACCAATGGTCTCTAAGGTGAGGATTGTTCATACTCGAAGTAATCTTTTTCTCAAACATAGAACCAACGACCCTCGCTTCAAGACTTAAAACATTCATCAATCTTGAGAAATCTGGGGGATGGAAATAGAATTCTGTTTGGCATGACTTATGGATTGGTAGTTCTCCTCTTTCATCATTGTTAGTTGATATAATTAAATTTACCTCAATCCATTGAGCTTAGGCTTTTGGATTGATTGGTGGTTTAACATAATTTAACATGGTATTAGAGCAGGAGGTCATGAGTTCGAATCCCTGCCAAGTCATTTCATCCTCAATTAAAATTAAAGTCCACTTGTAGGGCATTTCTCAAATTTCAAAGCCCACAAGTGAGGGGGAGTGTTGGTTGATATAATTAAATTTACCCCAATCCATTGAGCTTAGGCTTTTGGATTGATTGGTGGTTTAACATAATTTAACAATCATCATTCTCAACCTTATTTTATTTGAAGATGGATTGACGGCAGCTTTTTGGATTCGGCTACATCTTTATGGCATTTTGAATTTCGAAGGATGCTCAAAGATGATGAAGTGGAGGGTTTTGCAGAACTTCTTAGTTTGTTATTGTTGGTTGATATAATTAGATTTACCCCAACCCACCCAACTTAAGCTTTTAGGTTGATTGGTGGTTTAAGATAATTCAACATGGTATCAGAGGAGGAGGTTTAAGATAATTCAAGATTTGTCTTCCAAATCCATTGTATATTCTCCGAATTCTCTTAATTGGAATTTACCAGTTTCAGGTTTCATTTCAGTGAAATCAGCAGCTTCTTTTTTGGGATCCAACATCCTCATCGATAAAGAGTTATACAAAGTGAATTGGAAGTCTAAGAGCTCTAAGAAAGTTATTGTATTTTTATGGATTTAATGTGTATGGAAAAGTGAATTCTGCTGAAGTCATGCAAAGAAAGTTACAAAGCTAAACCTTCCATATGTCATCTCTGTTATGCTAATGCTCAATCCTGCAATCACCTTTTCTTCTCCTGTACGTTTTCTGCCTTCTGTTGGTTCCACTTGTTGAATATCTTTGGTTTTTCTTGGGTATTTTTTTATAATGTCAAGCATATCAACTTCTTCTTGGCCCCCGACTTCAAAGGAAGGCTCGTTTTCTCTGGATTAATGCGGTTAAAAGTCTTATCTACAAGCTACTCTCATCTTCCTTGGAATATTCGAAGTGAATTTGCCCGTATGTAGGCTTCCACCTCCAAGGCTTTTGAATCTTACTCCATCCAGCAGATCTTTTTGAATTGGGTGGTCTTTTTCTAGATTTAGTCCTTTGTTTTTTGGCTTGTTCTCTGTTTTCTGTTGTGGTGCTTTTATGTTTTTATATCTTTTGTTTCCCCTTGGTAACAATACTCGTTCATTTTTTTAATGAATAAGAATGTCTCCTGTTTGAAAAAAAGTTTTTTATTTTTTTTTAATTGGGAATCAAAGCTTTGCCCCACTACAAACTCAAGGGCACCTATATCCATTCCAAGGCTCCAGACCTAAGAGACATCAAGGGATTTTACAGTTACGCTCACTCTTAGATTATGAGCCTAGGATTTCTAAGGGAGTTTTCCTTGGAGACCACAAGCCTCAACACTTAGTGATTTAATAGAGCACAACCACATATCAGATCACATTGTGAAAAAACTAGGGGCCTACTTTCATTACATATAAACAGATTTTAACCTGAAACCAAGCTAGTTCATTCTTCAGCTCTACAAAAAAAAAATTATAATATATAACATAATCAAATATAAAATTTCAAGCTAACCTGGAATTGTCATCCAATAGGAAGGAACTGCTAACTGCATTATTGTTGTCCTCTGTCATGAGCACTCTCATATTGGATATCACCTATACGCACACATTCAAAGTTATGATGAGAAAGATTTACTTCATAGAATAAATTTCACAATGAAGAAATAGAAACAAGCCTCTTACATCAGGCGATACGCTCCGAGTGTTATAGTTATCGTCCCAGTAGAGCGTACAGATTCTATAAAGTTGTTGGACACTCAAGATCTATACCAAACAAACAAATATTTGGTTAGATTTCTAAGCATCATTGTGATAATTCCAGAACTAAGAGAACAGAGCAAAGAGAGAGAGAGTTACAGGGCAAAGATCATTAATGATTTCATCATAGGAAATTCTGTATTTCTTATGTATAACCTGTAATCAAGAGCATTAACAAGAAAATAAATAAATAAATAACAAAATATATCAGAAAAAGAAATAAGAATTTGATGTGCTACTGTGCATTTTATGTTTCTAAAGATGAAGTAGATATCATACCAAGAAGCCAACAGCTTGTCTTATGTGTTTAAGCTCATCCCAAGAAGCACCAGCATACTGTCAAGAATTAAATAATTAATTGAAGTAAAAAATATAGATTTATGGGCTAGCATTGCACCAAATATGGTAAAAACAAATTAGCTTAAGCAACATGGGACAAACCAGGACAGCCCGACTTTTTTTTGAAACAAGAGACAAATATATTCATTGATAAAATGAATAAGAGTACAAAGGAAACAAGAAAAACCAGAAGAAAACAAAAAGAAACAGAAAACAGAAAAACAAAATACACTAAGAGTTAAGAAACAAAAGAATCATAGAAGCTTAAAAGCTAGTCAAGATCTGCCCATGAAGAAAAAACATCTTAGATAGAATAGGCAGCGAAGGATTTTGACGATGAGGATGCCCATGTTGAAACGTGCATCCGGGCAGAATCTGAACACCAGGACAGCCTGATTGAAAAACTAGTCTAGGAGTTTAGAGTGCCTTTGGTTTGGTTGGTCATTTGAAAACATGGGATTTAGTGAAAACATAATTGTATTTCATATTATTTTATATATGTGAGTGTCAAACTTAACGCACTTATATTTCTTATTTTCATATATGTATTTAGGGAACAAACTAGAAATTCGACTCCAATTTAAATAATAGTTTAAAATTGTTGTTTATATAATAAACTTACGGTTTAAGCTTTTAGGTTGACCGATGATTTAACATAATTTAACATGGTATTAAGCTTTTGAATTGATCAATGATTTAACATAATTTAACATAGTATCAAAGCCAACCTCACAAATGAGTAGGAATATTGGTTGATATAATTAAAGTTATCCCAACCCATAAGCTCAAGCTTTTGGGTTTATTGGTAATTTAACATAATTCAATAAAAGTGAACTATAAAAACTAGGTGTAGTTATCACTTATCACCTCAGTGAATAAACTATTATAAATTAATTTATGAATGTGTTTAAGTATAATTATTATTATTCAGTATCATATAATTTATAATAGTAGTTTCACAAAATTGAATTTGGTTTATTATATGAAATACTATATTTATTAAAGTTTTAATTTTTCCTTCAAAATTCGAAAAATCTAGAATACATTGAAAAATACAAAAATGTTATTTTCAAAACTTCAACTATTTGAATCACAGAATCCGAAAACTATTTAAAAAACTGTATCTGGCAAATGCATAGTTTCAAAACACAATGAATTGAAATTCATAAAACAGAATCTACATTGTCTGTGGCAAACAGCGGCTTAAAAAGGGAATTACCTCCTCTTTTGCCTGGCAGCACCAGAGCTCCAACTCAGCTAACCCAGATTTTACGTACTCCCCATTGCTGAATGTACAACATTCTCGACGAAGAAGGAGGCTGAAAAGTAAATAACACGACACGTTTGTCGATACAGTTTCTTTCATAGTATGAACTATTGAAGATACAAAATCAATGGCTTACCTATTGAAGAGTTGAACATTAACATATGAAAAGTTCTGAACAAAGACATTCTGGATAAAAATTTGTGGAACCTGAAACCACAATGATAATGTAAGCTTTTAGAAAGATGTTCACAACATTCAAAACAAGAAAGTTGAAAGGTTCCAAAAAGTATCCATACAAAATTTTCTTTCAATGTATAGAGAAGCATGTTAAGGCTATCTATGATGCTCTGCCAGTAATTTGTTTGAGTATCTCTCCCGAACGATCTTCCGGATCTCAACACTCCCTTTGATGTTCTTGGTACCTGACAAGGAACCAAGTAGGTTGCATAAATGAGTCAACTTCAGATAAGAAGTATAGAAAACAAAGCTTCAATACAAGAAACACCCATCTAATCCTACTTACTTGGATACACACGGAAAGCAATGATGTCAACTCCTTCTTCAAGTTATCTCGGATAATGCCGAATATTTTTTCAACGTATGCTGTCAACTGCTCCTTGAATAGCAAAGCTGGATATTTAGCATCCACTTGACGCACGACCTTAAGAACGTTGGAAGAAGGAGACGATCGAAAACCCTAAACAGCCAAGTAGCCTAAAGTATTAAATAACAGAAAAATGAAAGTGTCTATCTACTAAATGAAGGCGCATAAAAATCAGCAACATTGAATGTAATATACCATAGTCATCCTTCCAAATATGGATGTTGAAGGTGGTGGTTTTCGTGGAGCGCCGGGAGCTTTCAAGCTTTGTTGAAGCAAGAATAGTAAAGCGGATGTGTTTGACAACCAATAGGCCAGATGATCATTGTTATCTTGATTCTGGAAATCAGCACAAAGCAATGAAGAATGATAAGTTATTTACTAATATAGTTTGTGCAACAATTTCATTTTCATACTTCCTCAACTAAAAATTGTGAACATAGGAAGTGAATTTAGATAAATACTGTTAAGAAGAACCCCATTTTCTTCCAGTCTTTATTGCGTAGATGGATAGAAATGTATAAAGAACAAGGAAGGACATAAGAAAAGAAATGGGACTAGCTGATAAGGCAATTTTAGATGCTCGTACAATTTGGAAAACACCAATGGGATAACATTCTTGAGTGTTCTTGAAAAATGGAACCTTATGCATTTGTTAGGAATTCATGGGCCATAAAAGGGTTTAAGTTCGAGAGAACAGCCTTGTAGCCGTCTAACGTTCAAGATTTTAAAAAAAAAGTGAGGGCTTTTGATTGACGTATGCATTGTGTTTATAATATTTTTCTTTATATATCTATAAGCGTCCAAACCAACTTACTCACATCTCGACTATTTTCACGGGACTACATGACCCTACAACATTTAGTTTATACGATAGAAAATTAATTTTAGGTAGGTGACCACCACATAATGAAAAATATATATACTAGTGTTAAACATTAATGACGATGGTGAGCTTATGTTACCCTTCTCGCTCCGTTTTTTTGTAATCAGTTGTAATTTCATATATCAATGATCTTTCCATAGAAAAAGAATATATATAAAAGTTGTTTCTTATTAAAAAAATGACCATGGTGAGTCTGGAAAAGGGAAGACAGACAAAGAAATGTGCTTATATTAACCTTATCCTGTTCAAAAACTCGAGTTAAAAATCCTAATCAGCTTAGGATTCCCTGTCCTAATAAAGCCAATAAAACAGGACTCCTACTTTGAATAGAATAGTAAACAGCATAATGTGAATAACAGGTAAGAAACTAAACCAGTTACCTCTATTGCAGATCCTATCATCTGAATTAAGCGATCAAATACACTTGTTTTTTCGGCTTCAAGAGATTTCCAGTGAAGAAGGCATTTGTAAATGGTAAATGCAGCTACAGGCTTCCCATTACTAAACCCAATGTTATTCATGACGCAACTGACAAGCGCATCAACATTTTCCTGTAACAGGCATAAGAAGTCAAAATATTTCTAGTCTTAGAATATATCACAATGGAACAAAACAAGATGAGTAGGCTGTGGTTATATTAAAAGCACATACATGTTGATTTACGAAATGTGATCTACTCAACTTAATTTCAGATTCCGAGCTAATTCTCTTCAGTGATTTCACAGGTGTTACAAGCTGCTCCTATGATTAGACATAATTATGGTCACATAATAAAAATAACATCCAGTAAGTACATAGAGGAAAAGAAGACCATGCAGGAAGGTGCATTACATCGATTCTGTTACTGTTATCTTCAATCAAATGGTTACCGTTCTCCAATTTCTGTAGTGAAAAAAAACGATATTACTGTTCAAAAACAATGAAGAATTGTGCAAAAGGGTGGAGGAAGATTGATTGCTATAGGAATGAACAAGAAACTCGACCATTAACACGAGGTCTAATAAAAACAGCATCAAACCCCAAAGGTCCATATTTTAGAAGCTTAATTTTCTACCAATAAGAAAAGAAGAAATATGATAGGATATAAAATAAGGGCATATTAGTAAATATAGGAATTACAAGATAAACCAAGTTTACGGCACTTGAACCCTCCTTCTGGAGAACACTAAAGACCCAATACTAAAATGGCCTAAACATTTGACATCTCTACCCTTATCCACTACCTCTATTTATAACCGAATATCCTAAAAAACTCTCCAAATATTTGCTAATATGCCCTTATTCTAGATCTCTCAAAAGTTGTCCAGTCCTTTCTCTGTTTCTAATTTATTTTTTTAAAAAAAAAGGTTTTCCAAAAGCACAAAGAGGGAAGAAAAGGAATATAAATAACAAGATAGGTGGAGGAAGATATAATGAGCATAATGGAAATTTAAATAAACTTACCTCTGCTGCTGCAATAGGAAGATGGTCAGCCATTTTTTTTGCTGGTGTTTTCAGGAAGGACTGCTGCCGAAGAATCTGATTTTCAGATTCAATATTTGAGAATTTTTCTTCAAGCCTGTATATAAAGTTTTAAAAAAATATAAATCTATTGGTAAAAACTATTTAATTAAATGAAGAGACAAAAGGTGGAACATGGTTGTTTGATTTTTAAGTTTATGCACGATAATAAACAAACAATCTTGTTAAAATATATTGCAAGAGAACAAGCAATATAGCAGCAAACATATATTACAATCAAGTAAAAAAAAAAGAGAATTATAAGGCGATATGTAAATCTAAGAGCCTTAAAAATATCAACATTTTCTTCTGGATTCTACTTAATGGTAGTTTGAACTCCACTGAAGTTTTGCAAAGAAAAATGCAAAAATTATGCTTACTACCCTTGCTTACCAGCTGCCGAGACCATTAATCATGTGCTATTTTCTGCTCTTTCTCAAGCAACTGTTAGTTCAAATTATTAGATATTTTCAGAATATCTTGGGTTTTTTCAGATTGTGCAAGGCAGAATGCTAATTCAACTATTCCTTGGGCCTTCATTGAACAGAAAGACCAAGCTGACATGGGTCAATGCTGTCAAAGGTCTTTTGTATGAAATTTGGTGGGAAAGGAATCAGCGTATATTCCACGACTCTACACTTTCTTGGATTTCCCGCTTTGATTCTTCGCATTTAAGGACTTCTTCATGGGTTGCTTCTTCAAAGTTGTTTGCTGGATTTTCTATTCAGGATATATTCATTATTGGGCGGCTTTTGTTTAGATTGTTTTTCCTGTATACATATCTTTGTTTTGTTTACTTGTTCTGGTCCTACTTCAGCTATCTATTCTGGTTGTATTTTATTTTCTTTATCTTTGAACTTTGTTGTATCAAGAGGTTCTCTAACTCTTTTCATTTATTCAATGAAAATTTTGTTTCTTTTTTATATATATATATATAACAATCTGGTCAAAGAAGCTAATAGCAAGTTGGCAACCTTTGCATTGCAGTCTTTAATTGAATAATTTTTGTTTCTGCCTCTGATGCTTGCTTCAACCTTTCTTCACTAACTCTGTTCGCCTCTTCATATTTTTTCTCTGTTTCATCAATTTTCATTTCCAGTGAAGTTACCAACGCCTGCAATTCACAACAAGGAAGCAACAATCAGCAGCTAAACGAGCTAATTTGTAATTGAAATAAATGTTGTTGAGAAATCTAACACAGTCAATAGAAGTCTGTATATATAATATATTTACAAGCATCTTACCTTGAGCTTTTCATTTTCACTCGAAATTTTTTCAATCAATGCATTATCAACAACTGGAACCTCCACCTCCTTCACAAGTGGAACAATGTCTTTAGCCTTCTTTACAGCTTCACGTTCCTTCTCAAACATTGTTTTTGTTTCTTTCAACTGCAGCTGCATATCTTGCAAAGCAGATTGCAGCTTCTCGTTTTCTTGTGTTTTAGCTTCTTCCAAATCAGCCTGGAAATATTTGGCTCATTAGACAAGTCGGACGACTATGTTCGCTTTTACCTTACAGTTAAGAAAGTGATGCGACCTAGCATATCAAATGAGATAAATCTCCAAGAACTCTTCCAGCTAAATCTCTATGATCGAAGTATATTTGAATACAAGGAATCGGCCCTTGTTTATTGAAGATTTAAGGTGACTGATCCATGTAAGCCAACAAACTGAAATAAAATTACAAAACAGCTCCTAATTACTCTACTGTTATGCTTACCCTCATGCGCTTCTCCAACTGCAGTCTCCATGTTAATTCTTCGACTTGCTTTTCCAATTTAGTTTTGGCAGCTTGAAGAGCTCCTGTTTCCCTTGCAGCCTATACATTACATTAAAGGAAAATTGAATGCAGCACACTCAAACTTCATATAATTGAGAACTTCAGAAACAAAAAGTAACAATAATAACCGCGACTCGTGTTAAGAAAATGGCCTCTTTAAACTATAAATTAATTCTCAATATCATTTGAGTTTTCTTGAAGTAGGGAGTTACAAATTCATGATAGTGAGCATTAATGAAACCAAAATCTCAAAAAACGCAAATTCTAGTTGCTTCAGCCTATTGGATATCCATTAGCGGGCACTTGTCCTCATGTTTCTAGAAAAATCATTTCTAAATCCATACTCATTATAAACAACGCAAAACAATGAGGCATGTTTTCTTTTCTGTTAAAAAAAGTGAAGTAGTTCGATTACTCTAAGAGAATGTACACAGAAACAGATGATAGAGAATCCTCTCCCAGAGAAGAATCAATGAGACCAAACTAGGCAAGAATTAGCAGATAAATCGACCACCAAAAAGTTCTTGTTCAACCCATAACAAGTATACCACAAGATGATGACCAATTCTCAGTAGTGGCTCTTCTTTTTATGGAATTTTAGTCAGCATAAACAAGAGACTCAAAAGGACAAGGAGATCTCACCATCTTCAGATTCCGTAGTTCCTTACGAGCAACTCTTCCTCTCCATGCCGATTGAGTCGTGATTGCAGCTTTCTTTAACTTCTTATAGTGCAGCTGAGCCAAATATCTGCGACAGTAGCTCTGTAGGAAAGGGGGGAAAAAGAATTCTTAACCAGTAGAGCAGAGATGAATATAGAATTCTACTTAATCATAATCTACTTAAGGAAACTCAAAACAAAAGTGTATAAAATAAAAAATGTTTCACTTTGGAAGCTTATGTAATAGTATCTTATGCAAAACCTGAATAACAATAGCTGCTTTAGACTGCCGTCTGAAGCGTAGCTCATTGCGAGCAACCATTCCACGGATTCCAGTTTGAATAGAAACAGCTGAAGAGTACTTTTCTTTGTAAGCTTTTCTGCAGAGATACATGCGCAAATTCCTTTGAATCATTATAGAAGAAGCTTCCCTCCGCATGCCCTTAAATACATGTCGAGCAAGTTGTCCTAAAAACCAACATAGGTCAAAACTCAGTAATTCTTGCCTGACTCCAAAGAACTACTTATGAAAGTAGGCCTAGCAGTGCAGAAATGGGTTTAACACAATTTATTACCTCTACATGCAGATTGTAGATGTAGAGCTGACCTCCGAAGCAATACAAAACTTCTACGTGCCAAATAAGAACGAACTTTTCGCTGAATAATACTTGCTGACCTCCCTAAGATCTCAGTCCTGAGCCCATCAAGTTCAGCCATTTGACCTGCCCTAAGAAAGACCTTTGTCTTACCAATCTGCCAAAATATGTTAAATTTATAAGATAACTGATACGATCCCGAGCCCGCTGAAGGTTTACTCGAGGCGAAACAAGACGTTACAGAATTAGTTATTTAGTATTTTAATTAATACTCTTTAATTGTTATTTAAGTTGTATTGGGCTTTTGGGCCTTAGTAGAGCTATTTACTTAATTAGGTTAAATCCTAGGATTACTATATATAGGATAGGTTAGACCTCTAGAAAGATATTCAAACAGTTGTCGTCTTTGTACTTGGCTCTTTGAGAGATTCTCTCGAGAGATTTATCTTATTTTAATAGAAAAGTGTGGTAGATTCTATCAATAACACACTAGAGTTTTAAATTCATTTATAAGAGATCAAGAGCGCATCAAATTTATATAAAAATGCGGCAGATAAAGATGCGCATATTGCCCAAGGACAGTGTTCAATATAAATGCTTAAAAATAATGTAAAATGAGCTTCTCCAATGTCAAACTTCCCTAAACTGTCCCCCAGAAAGAAAGAAAACACATGAGCGCAACAAAAAAAATGTCATGCCAAACTATCATCCCTATTTTATTTTATATTCAATGACTCTGAAAATGAATATTCCTTTATTTTTTCCTCAATTACTTCTTAGCAACTTCATTGAACCTCCATAAAAACATGTTTATTCAAGCTAATTTTGTATTTTCCACAGGCATGATTACATGCAGAAAATGCTAATTTTAGAGTATACGCATGGTAGGGTAGCCCAAATATTCGTACTGGAGATGGTTTAGAAAATGAAGGAACAAAAAAAAAATTAACTTCTAGGGGAAAATTCATCAAAGAAAAGGTAATCAATTCATGGTTAAAAAAAGGAATTGATTCAAAATCAAAAGAATAATAGATATGGGAACTACTAGTACTTGTGAAAACAAAAGTGATCAAAGCAAGTACTACACTTTTAGAGACCAACAGTGCTGAGCTTGTGAACAATGAAAAAGACTAATTCTGGTCTCACTCATCAAACAATTACCTGGTATCCTTCAAGTCCAACCTTCTCTAGAATCCTCTTGCAAGCAGCCACTTCATCAGAACTAACAAAATAAAAGTTGTACAAAGTCAGAACCACCAGTCATAGATTATCCAGAAGTCTGAAGAAAGCCAAGAACCAGTTTACCTTCCATCCAAAACTTCGGGTGCAAGAAGTCCAAAACGGTCAGCAAATTCATCAAATGTTTTCCTTGTTGGAAAACCAGCACAACTTATCCTAATTGCCTCCATGACTCCCTAATGTACAGATAGTGAGAAATAACATTTTGATAAAATATTTTTATTTGACAGAAGATGTGATTAAACTTTCATAACGTGGCATATTCTTCTAGTTGGCAGATTCATTCATGCTATAAAAAAGGTTAGCAATTTTTGCCATTACACTGAGCATGTATGGTGGCCGGTGGTAGTCTAATCACAACCAAAGATAAATTAGAGTTTACTTGAGGAGGGTACTTTTGACAATATTATTTTTTTAAAATATGCTCTACCAGAAGTTTTGAGGGGGGAAATGCACATTTAAAAAAGCATTGTTTCTGAGTGTTTTATTCATATTTGCTTTAACATCATGAAAATTTTGAAAACATAATAATTAGTTAAATTAGTTTTATAAATTTGAAAAACAGTTCTACAAGTTCTCCTTCAATATAATTCCCTAATATTTCATTATTTTGAAGATATGATGAAATGATAATACAAGGATGCCTTGGTTTCTCTATCTCCCTTGATAATACAAGAATCATATTCTTACCCCACACCGTAGTTGTTGCAATATATTTCTGTTCTCGAAAATAGCAGGCTTTAGAAGATTATTGGGCTTTACACATCGAATGTAATGGGGCTCAGTAGCACTTAGAGTTTCCAGCAGTTCTACCAATTGTAGCTGCAAGAAGGAAAAATGAGCAAAAAGACTAAATGAAAATCAAAGATCCCAATTCCCAATGAGAGCACCAACAGACCTTGAAACGAGAACCTATTGATGAGAACTTTGAAGATTTGGATGATTCTTCACCTAATGGAGGAAACAAACACGACACAAAGGAACATTTGGAAGCACACAAGAGCGCTTGATGTTCAGCAACAACGTAATCTTTATTTTTGTCCAGAAATAAATCAGTCTGATAAGTAACCTGAAAACCATTTAGCAAATTAAATGCAAGTGTATCCATGGATAAAGACCAGATGTAGAAATTATTGAATAATATGAGTGTAGTTTAGGAGAGAGCAATAAAATACTCACATCGCCAGCATAATGAGAAATTGTGAAGTCAGTCCGGGCTAATTTTGGTTTGCTAAAGCGTTTATGGTTTTTGAATGTCTGGTACAATTTTTGAGCAAATGTTTCATGAGTTGATCTGGGGAACATACTGCAAATGACAAGCACAAGCCATCTTATTCAACAACATTAGTTGATTGCAAAGAACAATGCTCACTACATGAACTGCACATCATAAACACAGACACAAAACAAGGAAAATGATTGCGGAAATATCGCTACACTTACCATGCTTCATCAAGAAGGGCAATAATACCACCAGGTTTCTGAAATTGCAAATGATTAAGAAAAAATTACTATAAAGATAAATTCAGTATGGGATGATAGGACAGATTACTAGGAAAAGAAATTACAAAGGTTTTCTTGTGGAAACCAAACTTCAATTAGCAAGAATGAAAGTGCCAACATTGAGAAACGAAAAGAATAAAGGTCCAAATTATTTTCAGAGAAAGACAATAAAAATAAAAGGGGTCCCACCTAATGACTCCACAAAGCAACTTAATGTACACCCTAATGTCAGATTTGAGTGACTTGCCATCTCCTTATTTTACCTCTTTTATATAATAATCCAATTTTCAATTAATAAATACACTTCTAAACTTTCTCTCAATTCCTTTGATTTAAAACATCCCATCTGAACATTTGTCAATATTTTTTCAACACAAATAAATCACAGGTAATAAATAAAGACTTACATCAGTGAATGCATACAATATGCAAATAAAGTAACCAACACGCCAAATGATACAAAATTTAGGAAAAGCAAGGGAAAAAATTATACTGAATCACACACTACAAACCTTTTCAATGAGATCAAGGATGTCTTTATTATCAACAAATTCAATATAACTCCAATCAATTTCCTCTTTTGTGTACTCTTCTTGTTCCATCTTGAAAACATGCTGTTCATTAAAGATATAAGTGTTATGAGTATATCCAGCAACTTTGAAAAGAAAAAAAGACACAATTAACTAAAAAGAAAATAGATATGGCGATATTTTTACCTGATTGAAATGCTGTTGAAGCTTTTCATTTGTCAAGTTGATGCAAAATTGCTCAAAACTGTATATTTAAAGAAGGTTAAGAATGAGATAATAAACTAATGGGATATTCTTTTAAAAAGATAATCAGACCAACAACTCTATTTGGCATCACAAACTAAGGGCATTTTAAGCAATATAAGTTATATCATTCTAAAAAAAACAAGAGGGTTGTGTTTGTTCTCACAGTCTCGATGGTAAATCTTCATACTTCTCTTCTCAATTGACTAGTAGTCTAGAATAGCTTTTAGGGTAGATTACAAATTGGACCCTATGGTTTAAAAAAATTTAGAATTAAGTCCCTATAGTTTTACAACCTAGAATTTAGTCTCTATGATTTGAAAAAAGTTAAAATTTAGTCCCTATGATTTTAGAAACTAAAATTTAGTTTGTGTGGTTGGATAAAACCTAAAAAAATAGTCCTTATTCGTAATCATTGGCGAACTGAATACCTTTGAATTAGTTATTCATGTATAAGTGATGTGATTTTTTTCAATCAGTCTCTTAACTCACATCATTGTAAATCACATATAAATATCTAATTTTCACGTATTTAATTTGCCAATAATTTCGAATGACAATACTATTTTTTAGGTTTTATCAAAACATAGGGACTAAAGTTTAGTTTTTAAAGGGACTAAATTCTAACTTCTCCCAACCATAAGGACTAAATTCTAGCTTTTCAACAATAGAGACGAACTCTAACTTTCTTCAAACCATAGAGGCCAAATTTATAATTTACCTAGCTTTTATTACGTCTCTTGAAACTGACCAATAAACTTAAAAGTCCTAAAATGAATATGTTTTCTTTTATGTTTATAGGCACTACACCATATATCCTTTATGGATCTTTTAAATTTCCTTTTAATAATTCTTACTTTACACTTTACCATGAAGTTTTCCTGGGTAAATATAATCCAACTTGCTTTCATTTTAGTTCTATGAAACTTAAAATAAGGTGTACTCGTGACACTCTTAGTTTAAAATTTTCTCTCGATATTTCTTCTCAGATTTGAAAATTTAGATCAGTTAAAAACCTTCTCTCTTTTTTTTTTTTTGGAAGAATCACTTTCAAGTTGATTCTCCAAGAAGTAGATCTAAAGTAATTGGCCAAGAATCACTTTACGGTGACTTGCCATATATAAAATAACTTTGAGATAAAGAACCAGACAAACTTGATTGAAATCCATTTTAAGAAAATATATAATCAAACACAGCAGGATTTTAATTTTCTTTTTAAGAAAATCATATAAGGTAAAAAAAAAACTAATTTAAGAAATAAATTAAATTACTAAAAAAAAGTGTTTAAATGACAAGGTATGTCAAACTCCCCCTAATGCAAGTGTGAAAATAGTACTTTTCTAGATTTCTAAGTTAGAGATTATGTTTCTTAATATATTCGATTTTGTTCTATTTTTAGAATTAGATTTTTTTCATATTCATATTATGATTTGAGATTTATCTCGAGGAACGATAGATTATACCCATGTTTTACAGTATAAAGGGGCTTTGAAACTTTTTTAGGTCAATTATTCTATAAGTACAACCCTATTATTCTCCTCCGGCTTTCTTTTAGCTGAATTTTCCTTTCTTTAAATTCACATGTTATAATAGGTATTGTGTTACCTAATTGAAATTTTATTTCTTTTAGAATTAACGATTCATAAAATGTTTTGAGTATGCAATTGGCTTATTTTCATTTATCGTTGTGTACTGCCCATTAGTTTGGGTGTGAACGTATCTCCAAGTTACATTTAACTAGCCTAAGTTATATTATGTGTCTACAACAGATTTTGTTCCTATTTGAATTTGGCCTCTTTTTGCCAACAAGAGTATAGCTACGGTGGCATGATAGACTTAGTAACTAAGAGGTAACGGGTTCAAATCCCCACCCCCAAATGTTGTTGAATTCAAAAAATGCCTCGTTTTAATGAGAAGTCTTTGTCTTCTCTCTTTTAACAAAAGCCTATGTTTCTTATCCAAGAAAAAGGCATACCGGATGAGCACCTGTTTGTCTTAAAACTCTCAAATCCATAGATATCCAGCACTCCAATCAAGAACTTTGAATCAGGGTCCTGACCAATTGTATTATTAATTTTTTCCACCAGCCTGAGAAAAGGAACATAAAATCTTATGAATCAACAATACAAAATGTAGATTCCAAAATCTTTTCAACAAAAAAAAAATGTAGATTCGAAAATGTCATATTTTCTAAAGAGAAGACACTCACCAATCGAACAACTTAGAGTAGACAATTTTTGCTAGAGCATCTCTGCTAAGTGCTGCAGAATTTGGATCCAACCACTTCGTAATAGTTTCATCACGGGTGACAATCACACGTTTGCAAAGAGAATTTTCAAGAGCCTTTTCATCACACCTGGATACAAGTTGTTTCCATGATTAAACCTTTTAATAGTGCCATGATTCTTCTAAAATCTGCTTGAACACTTACATGAAAAGCTCGGCAGCAGTTCTAAGATGAAGTCGAGATTTTTCATCTTTGGGAACAGAAGAATCAGACTCCTCCCCTTTTGCAAATTCAATGTTTCCAAGATGAAGAATTGCAGCCACAACACGAAATATTCCATCCTGGAGCAAGAAGATGCATAAGTTATACTTGAGTCTCTCTTTCATAACATAGTAACAACCGAGGAATTACCTGCTCATCCGAACTTATTCCAACAACTTCCATTGCTTTTCTTGTTGCAATATATTCCTTGGCATCATTAATTTCGTCCAACTCAAAGCAGTTTGATTGATTTAGATAATGGAAATTTCTTGGGTTTCCCAATTTGTACTTTGCAACCTCCTTTAAGATTGAAAAGGTAAGAAACAATGAAGGATTAACTCAGACTAAGTCTAAAATATAAATTATGTTTTTCAACACTAAGGCCTTATGATCATGGGTCAAAATTAAAACTAGTTGCCACCTTTTAATTTTGTTAATGAGAAACGAACTTTTCATTGATGATTAAAGAGTTATAAGTATGTTCAAGTGGTTGTAAGATCGAGTACGCAATCAGGGGCTCCCATTACCTCAGGTGGGGCAGCACAAAGCATGTAGAAGCAATGGTAGTTTCTCTCTGGATCAGACACCTGACAAACACGTGATCTTTCCAGCAAGTAAGTTCTGATAGCAGCTCCTGATATTCTTCCCGTTTGGTCAAATTGGATCTCGACAAACTTACCAAATCGACTACAAGAGCCATCAAATACAATAAACAGAATGGAAGTCAGGCATTATTTTAAGCAACACTGGTAAAATTTGGAAATATATGTTCCAAAGAGAGATCTTCCTACCTTGAGTTGTTGTTCCGAACTGTCTTTGCATTCCCAAATGCTTCTAAAACCGGATTTGACTACAAGAGAGAAGAGGAAAACAAATGTATAGGATGGAGTTATATTTTGAAAACTCCAAAATTTGCATCAGATAATTGAAGATTGATATTCAAACTTTTTCACCTCCAGCACTTGCTGCTCAACAGACCTCCCCTCAGAAGCAGCTCTCCCTCCCATATATGCAAGATAACGCATAAGCAACTTCGTACTTTCCGTCTTTCCAGCCCCACTTTCACCACTGACCAATATGGATTGACTTTTTTTCTCATTGACCATAAGTCTGCATCCAAAGGGAAAGCATTTCAGATCATCATCAAACGAGTGCAGCTCTCAACTATGAATTGACAATAATATTATGGGAAAATGCCTGTAGGCAGCATCTGCAACTGCAAATGGATGTGGACTTAGCTCACCGAATGCGGCCCCTTTATATTGCGCCATCATATAACTATCATAGAGATGCGGTAACCTTATAAAAGGGTTCACAGCAATCAATATGTTGCCTGTATAAGTCTGGAAACACAGTTTTTCAGCATATTAAACTCATAATTGTTGCAAATATTCATGTGCAAACTAGATAAAATATTTCCCTAACATAAAGAAATGTGAATCGGCCTACTAAGGACATCAATATCAATTCTTCAACACAATCTTCCCTAAATGTGGGAAAACAATATTCAAGAGTGAATAATTGTATTCATTTACTTACATATATTTCATTGATATCATATCTCAATTTTAAATTGTGTAGCACCCCTGGTTCATGCAAGTAAGCCAACTTGGTCATGTCATCCACCCCACAAGGTGGCACTTCAGAATCTTTGGGATAGACATTAGCTGCTTTAACTACGACCTATGAATGAGGAAGAAAACAGAAAAGGAAAATATTAGCAAAAACAATTAAGTTCAACAACAATTGAGGGTGGGGATACGAAATGGATGTGAAATCATGGCCTCTTGGACACGGGCACACTTATGTCGGTTGAGTTATTATTCTTGTAGGTAAGGTATGTAAAATTGAGCATCTTAGTTATTACGATTTCTTTACAAGTCAATAAAAGCAAATGGAAAAAGATATAACCACGATAAAATCGAAGTAAAATTTTTCAAAGCTGGCTCATACGCTAACATATATTTATTTTAAAAAATCATAGGTTTATATCCTGCTTTGGTCCTTCAATTTCATACTAATTTTAGTTTAGTCCATATACTTTCAGATATTCTATGTTACTCCTTGAACTTTCTAAATTTATGTTTTAGCCCCCAACTTTGCAAAAATAAAATAAAAGAAAATAAAGAAGGCAAGTAAGAAAAAAAAAACCAAGCAAGCAATTTTAGTCCTTGTTATATTATCAATAATCAATTTTATTAAACATAATACGTAAAAAGAACATATTTTAAAAAAAAAATTATCATGAAAAATTTGAAATTGAAATCTAACGCCTAATTCTCAGCATGTGGCTTGAATTGTCTGTCCACAAAGATACCACCTATTTATCACCCAATTAAATAAAATACATGTCTTGCTAGATTCTTATCAAAAAGGTTATGAAAAATTATTGAGACGCCTATTGGATCAACATCTTCTGGATCTTCTTCACCGGTGGTTTTCCTACGCCTACCAGGCTAAAATATTTTCTACAAAAAATTAAGGGACTAACCCAGAACATTTGAAAATTTAAGGACCAAATAAAATAAGTGCAAATATCCATGGACCAATCTAGGCTTTAATCTATAATAATAATAATACGCTATAAGAGTGTGTGGTGGGTGAGGGGATGAGAAGGAAATTGCCAAAAAACACAGGAAGATATAGATATAAAAAAAACGAATGAGAGCACACCGTTTTCCCTGAGGAGCATAGGACTTTAATTTCTTCGCCACGAATTTCCAAAACTTCACCCTCTATCCAAGCTTCTTCAGAGTCCTCCAACCAAACAAGTGATCCAACTACAAGACCACTAGTAGAAGCCTGCAAGTAGTCCAAAGTTAACAGCAAACAGTGAAGTGTATTTTTAGTTCAACAACCATTGGGTTAGAAGGATTCGAACGTATGACCTCTTGGTCATGAGCACACACTTAAGCCAGTTGAGCTATTGCTCTTGTTAACTATTTTACAAAAAGTGACAGATGCAAATGAACTACCCAGTGATGAGAACAACAGAATGAATGCAGGCTATATTACATGTCTCCTACTCATCTAAGTAGTTCAGCACTACAATAGAAGTATTATTGAGATGGGAAAGGAAAGTATACCATAAACTGCTAACTATTTGCAACTTTTGCAATAGCATCAAGAAGGATTGACCAATACAAAGACCATCAAACAAACAACATAAATAGAAACCTTCCAAAACGGAAGCAAAATTCACCATCAGCAAGAATTGCTAGTAATAAACCACAGAGCGAGATCAATGTATCATCTTGAGATCATTCTTAATTTCTTATGACATTCTTTTCATCAAAATAGACAAAAGTCCGCCTCGAGGGTTAGTTTCTCGAAGAGGGAGAGAAAAAGGACTTCATGTAGCTATGAAGTCTTACAAAATAATGGCACAGAACTCTCAGTTGAATAACACTGCTCGATGGTTCATGAAGTCAAATAAGTTGAACTCTAGCTGACTCTTTGTCAAGATATGGAAACAAAAACTAAAACCATCTATAAACACAACTTAAACAATTGATTACTAAATTGATTCAAACAATAACAAATTTGCAATTCCACATTATAAAAAAAGCCCTGATGGGCAGAAAATTCCAATCCAAAAGCCTCTCAGATAAGCCATACAAGTATTAAAGAAAACAAAGAAATCCGATCATGACACAAAACAATCCAAATAAATGAAAACTCCATGAAATCAAGAGAATCCAAGTAGTGAAAGTAAGAGTCAGAATCCAAGTACCATTGAATCAAAGACTCTGATCTGATCAAAGTCTTTGGGGGGCTGCTTAAGGATCCACCTCAAATGTGTTGAAGAAAGAGAAACAGAAACCCAATTGAAAAAGGGAAGAAATTGACCAAGTTCTTGGGGAGGATGAGCTAAGTTTCAATGGGGGAGGGGGAAGAACAAAAATCCAAACAAACCCCTCAAAAGAAATGGGGAAAAAGAAGAAGAATAATGAAACAGAAGAAGATGAGAAGATGAGAAGATGAAAAATCCCTCTGAGGAATGAGGGATTTTTCTTCAAGAACAGATTCAAGTCTTCTTCAGCTGAAGAAGAAGAAGAAGAAGAAAAGAGAAAAAAAATAAAAGCTTTCGAGTTTTTGAGTAATGTTTTTTTTTCATTTTTCTCTAAATTATAAATTCTCCCTCGCCTTGAGGGATCTATTAACCAAAATAAAAATGGGTAATGGAGGGGGGATGAAATGACGGAAATAGCCCTCGAGTTTGGTGGAATTACGGAGAAAAGACAGGGACAGGTTTGGAAACATGCGGTGGCTAAGTCTGTCTGAAAATCGAAAACGTTGAAGCGGTAAACTTTGGTCGGATTTGGGTCCTATCCAATCAAAACCCTTCTGGATTACACTTTTGTATATACTAAATAATTAATATCTCATTTTTGTTTTGTAAATAATAATATTATAAATTCTCCTTTATTTTTTATTTAATTTTAATTTCTTTTAAAATCAAAGAACAGTCAAATGTGGCTAAAATGGAATCATGTAGGTAGTCTTCAAAATATAAATATAGGTGATGTCAATATATCGCATAAATTCTTCTTTTTAATTTTTAATAACCTCAAAATCAACATTAAATAGCTATGTTTATATCTTTATGAGTTACTTTAATTACTTCAAACAACCCTAAAGCCTAGTTAATTTTTCAAATATTAAATCTAGACCGGTTCAAAATAAACATATGTATATATTAAATGTAGGCAAACCCACGTAATATCCTTCCTTCAACATGCTAATTGGTATTAATAATGCTAAAAAATAGTATTGATGGTCTATTTGTTTTTTTAAGCTCAACCAGTGATAGGATGTAAAACCTTAGACATTAATCACTACAAGAAAAAAAAGTAAAAGCCAACGGTTTTCCTACTGTCGCTATAACATGTTGGCAGTTAAAAAAACCAATTGTAACAACCTTCTTCGTCTTCTTTGCCTTGGTAAAAATAATATTCTTCTTTCTTTATTTGTGATTTCTAAATAGTGCATTTTAAATTAATAGAAAATTTATGTGCTGCAGTTAAAGTATCCATGCTTGGATTGTGGTTTTTGTCTACTATTAGTTTGTAGTGGGAATTTGTTGCTTGTTACATTTTCTTGTTGATTGGGAATTGTTGAGCTGATACTAAGTTTTTTGCTTTAATTTTTTCAAATGATGTGATAATTGATCTACATTTCGACTCGCTTATCCCGTTACCAAGCATTCTTCTAAACAAGATAAGAAGAGGAAACAAATCGAAAATAATTGGAGAAAAAAGGGCATTTTCTTCGAGCTTCCATATTGGTCTAAACATCAATTAAGACATAAGCTGGATGCAATGCACATCGAAAAGAATGTGTATGAGAATTTGCTAGGAACTATACTTAATAATGAAGGGAAGACAAAAGATACAATGAAAACTAGAAAATACCTCGAAGATATGGGAATATTAGGGGAATTGCAAGTAAAAAAGATTAGGAGATAAAGAGCTGAAGCTGCATGCAACATATACTCTCACTAAAGACGAAAAGTTGAATTCTATAACTTTTTAAAATCAATCAAGTATTCTAACGATTTTGTTTCTAACATAAGACGATGGCTGATAGCTCTCACATAGAGCATAAATTAGGATATTTTTGTAACAGCCCAAGTTTTCCTTCCTGTTCTCCAGGTATGTTTGGTTGCTTTCCAGCTTTGCTTGGGCTGTTAGGGCTTCTTGAGCCTTCAAGGGCATTTTGGTCATTTTACCCTCCATGAGTATTTTGGTCATTTTGTCCTCCGAGTTGTTCTCACAGTTACTTAGGGTTTCAGGAATGTCTGTGTTGGTTTTGGACTTCAATTTCCTCCAGTTTTGGTTTCCAGGGCAAGAGTTCCATTTTAGGAAAGTTTGGTGGTTCCCCGGGTAAAAGAAGTAAATTAAAATAAATTGGGGTTGAGCTAGGATTTGATCCTTGGGGTGTGGTGGTCGAAATTGAGGCAAATGTAGAGGGAAAATAAAATGTTTTAAAAAGATGTTGGAGTTGGGACTCGAAGGGGGAACCTCATTTGACACTTGTCAAAAGGAGGATTTTTGTGCAATTTTAAAATAAGAAAAATCCATCTCTTTCTCCTTCCTTTTGCCCTAGCCGTCCCAAATTCTCCCTCCCATCCTCCCTTGGCCGAATTTGCAAGCTCTCTAGAGGAACTTCAAGTAAGCTTCTCCATTCTTTTCTCTTCTTGGTTTTCTCTTCATCATTGGCGAAAACTAATCTTAGATGGTGATTTTCAAGAGCTAGCCAAAAATCTCCCTTCTCCAAGCCAAATCCGAGAGCTCCATTGGCCTTGTTGATTCCATCATTGCCGAGACTTCAAGGTAAGTGTTGTTGGTATTGCTTGCTTGGAATTGTAGATCTAGCCGAAATGATGTTGTTTGGGTGTTGTGTGCTAAAAATCAAATTTCTTGTGTTGGTGTGTCTAGATTGGTCGAGATCCCCATTGCCATTGCTCTAATCTCCATTGTCGAGTGCCTTGAGTAAGTGAAGATGTTGTTTGCTTTGGTTAGTTGATTGTTGAACAAATCTAACTTGGTTCTTTTCTTGTTTGTGCAACCTAGCCGAATCTCCTCTTGGGTGTGCTTCTTCTTGGCCGAGGCATTATAGTTGCTTGGGAGGCTTGCTGAATCCATCTAGGTGAGTTGTTTGGTGTGTATGTTTGATCCTTGCCCTAAATCCCCTTGTAGGTCGAGAGCACCATGTGGTGATTTTGGCTTGTGTGTTGTGTTTTAAGCAAGCCTAACTTAAGATTGGTGTTGTGTGGTATGCCCTAGCCGAGAGTAAAGAGGAAGGTGTTGAAGTTCCCTTGATTGTGGTTTGTCTTAGCTTGGGCGAGACCCTCCTTAGGAGTGAGTTTCTTGCTCGGGTTCTGGTAAAACCCTAACTCCTTATTGTTTGGTTGTTTGGTTGTTGTGGTTTGGTTTGTGACTTGATTGTTCTGTTGTTAGGTTAACTGTGTGGTGTCCTTCAGCTTGTGAATCATCTCGGGGTTGGGATTCTCTGTTGTGAGTGGGGGTTCCTTGCCAGGGTTGTGTGGGCCCTGCGCACCTCATTGATAACTCCTAGTTGTGTGTTTGTAATGTACTGTTAGAGGATAGACTTTTCTGTAGGTTGTCTGGATTTATATAAACTGTTAGTGGATAGGTTTTCTGCAGGTTGTCTGGATTTATATAAACTGTTAGTGGATAGGTTTTTTTCAGGTTGTCTGGATTTATATAAACTGTTAGTGGATAGGCTTTTGCAGGTTCCCTGGAGGAAGTATATGCTTGTAGATGCTTAGCTCTGTTTATTCTCTATTGAATGTAAAATGGAATTGAATGTTGTTTGTGTTCTGTGGTGATGTATGTTTTAGCATGTTGTAGCTAAGTTCTTACTGAATGGTTGTTAGGATTGGCATGTAGAGAAATGTCTTGTTTTCTGTGCTTACCTGTTCATTGATTGCTTATCTTTCTATCTTATATTCCTGCATCCTGGACTTGTCATTTATTATGCTATGTGGACATAGGCTGTACAAATGTGTTAGAGTTCTTAGGGAGTCCCGAGTGTCAGTCGGGTTGTGTCTTTGCTTTCAGTTTCTTGAGGATCGCCAAGTGTTGCTGCAGTCGGGAGACTAGCCAGCGTGTGTCTTTGTCCCTTGTTGGCCCAGGGTGTGCTGACCAGCTCCTAGGGTTGGCCCAGTGTGTTGTTGATCCCGGGTTAGCCCGGTGTGTTGCTACCCATGTTGCTCTAGGACTAGCCCAGTGTGTGATGTCCCCTATTAGCCCAAGGTGTTGCTAATCAGGTGGAGCAGAACTGCCAAGTGTGTTGCAGTTCATGACTGCCCAGTATGTTGCAGTCAGGACTAGCCCAGAGTGTTACTGTCCTTAGTTAGCCCAGGGTGTGCTAATCTTGTTTACTGTTCTGTTATAGCTTGAGAATTACTTGAATTGTACTCCTATTAGTTAGCCTAGTGTGTGCTAACCTTGTCTGGATGTGAGCTTAGGCCATGTTGATGATTATCCTGTTGTACTGTTTAAGACTGCCATGTTATGTTCTATCGTTTGTATGCTAGGGTGTTAAGTGATTTGTTGTGCGTATTGTATCCCGGTTGGGGGATCCTTACTGAGTGCAATTTGTACTCACCCTTTCTGTGGTTTTCTCCACCAGGTAACTTGGCACAACATCGAGGTGGCTAGAGGAGGGAGCTGATGGATCATGGGCAGGCCGCTGCATAGTCTGAGTCCTTATAATGCATCTTGAAAGTGTTTTGGAAATTTTGTACTGTTGAACTTGGATTTATGTTATTGTTATTTGTAATGTTTTGTAAACTCTGGCCAGAGAGTGTTTATTGTTTTCCTTTGAAGAATTTCCAAACAGATTTTATGTTTCCAATGTTTTAATAAAGATGTTCTTTTCCAGCCATTGAATGATTTTCACTGAATTTTACATGTTGAGTAAGGGCCATTAGGGTTGTTTAGTGTCAGGTTCTTACAGTTGGTATCAGAGCTCAAAGTCATAGATTCTGTAGACTGACCTAATGAGTTAGGTTGTTGTGTCCCATGATCATCAGCACCCCTACAGCCGCTAGGTATGTGTTTAAGTTTAATTAAGGGTTTAAGGTTTCAATACTAGCACCTAGCATACTTGTCTTATTTTGTTGTTGGCAGTGTTGGTCCGAGCATGGGCTAAATTAGTATGTCTTGGGTATAGATCGCCAGTATGTTGATTACCCGGAGAGGAGCAGGATCATCTGGTACAACCAACCGAGATGTTGGCACTGAGATAGCCACTGACAGGGTTGCATCAGGACTGGGCCAGACCAGTAGGTCGTCTGTGGCCCCAGTTGCTAGTGTACCCCGAGCGGGGGAAGAGACTACCCAGATTGCAGCTTCTGGAGCTGAGTTAGCTTCCATGATGAGAGAGATGATGTTACTGATGGCAGAGCAGCGGGCAGAGTCTCAGGCTCAGTTTTCTACACAGCTTGCAGAGTAGTTAGAAGCACAGAGGGAGGAGTCTAGAGCACAGATGGCTCAGTTGATTCAGCTGTTAGAACAAGCTGCACCAGTTGCACCAGCTGCCCCTACAACTCCAGTGCTACCCCAGGATGGTAAAGAGCCCATGGAGGTTGAGGCTGTAGCAGGGGTTGAAGTTGCTGAGTTTGGAAAGTGGTTGAAGGACTTCTGTAAATGAAAACCTAAGGAGTTCCATGCAACCGAGGAACCGTTGAAGGCAGCTAAGTGGTTGGTCAGGATGGAGTACATCTTCCAGGTCATGGACTATCCAGATGTGAAGAGACCGCGTTGTGCAACTCACATTCTCACTAACACAGCAGTGTGGTTTTGGGAGTCCACCCTTAGAGGCAGACCTGCAGGATCTCCACCCTCTACATGGGAATTCTTCAGGTCTGAGTTTAAGACCTAGTATATCAGTGAGGAGGCTCAACAGGAGATGGTTGAGGCGTTCAACAATTTGAAGCAAGGGTCTGACTCCATAACTGTGTATGAGAGAAAGTTTTTGGAGCATAGTTATTTTGCTCCAGAGTTGGTTGCCACCGAGGAACTTAAGATAAAGAAGTTTATCGGTGGGCTTAGACTAGAGGTTGCCCAGGACATCAAGGCACTTGCTCTAGAGACTTATACGAGGACAGTGGCATTGGCCAAAATCTATAACAGGAAGTACCCTCTAGTGTAGACTTCAACAGTGCTTTGCGTACTTGATCGATCGGTCGGGGTCGAAGAGGAAATTTGAGCAGAGAGGCCAGCCGCGCCGTCAGGGCCGTTTCCAATAGAGAGACCAGAGCCGTCAGCAGAATGCTAGGAGGCAGCCACCGTACTACCGGACTTGTGGCAAGACTCATTATGGTCTGTGTGGAGCAGGGCCCAGAGCATGTTTCAAATGTGGTAAAGAGAGTCACCTGGCTAGAGCATGCCCGTAGGGTGAGACAGTTGCTAGACCAGCTCAGCAGCAGGGTCGCGTGTTCGCCACGACTCGGCAGGAGGCCGAGAAGACTGATGCAGCTGTGGCAGGTACTTTACTTGTTTGGACCAGTATGTTTATGTGCTGTTTGATTCGGGCTCGACCCACTCGTTTATTTCTGCTTTATTTGCTAGTCAAGCCTGTTTAGTATTGGAACCCCTAGGGTTCGAGTTGTGTGTTGCCACTCCTTCGGGAGTTCGTAGGTTGGCTAGGGAAAAGATTAGAGACGGTCGGATCATGGTATCCGGAGAGTCTTTAGCTACTACACTCATAGTACTGCCTATGAGTGGTTTTAATGTGATTCTTGGGATGGACTGGTTAGCGGAGCACCATGCCTTAATTGATTGTCACCAGAAGGAGGTTGTGTTCAGACCGCCAAAAAAGAAGAGCTTTAGATTTCGTGGAGTTCGGAGTGAAGTTTGTCCACCTTTGATTTCAGCAGTGAAAGCTCAGCGTCTGTTAGCTCGAGGAGCTTGGGGTTTCCTAGCAAATTTGTCTGGAGGAGACCATTCTCCCTCGTCGGTGGATCAGGTACCAGTCATACAGGAGTTTGCAGATGTGTTTCCAGAGGAGTTGCCTAGTTTACCACCTAAGAGAGAGGTGGACTTCACTATCGAGCTTGAGTCAGGGACTCTCCCAATCTCAAAGGCTTCTTTCGAATGGCACCAACTGAACTGAAGGAGCTGAAGGTTCAGTTGCAGGAGTTGTTGGACCGTTGTTTCATTCGTCCCAGTGTGTCCTCGTGGGGAGCACCCGTTCTGTTTGTAAAGAAGAAAGACTGTTCGATGCGTCTCTACATAGATTACAGGGAACTGAACAAGGTTAGAGTGAAGAACAAGTACCCGTTGCCCCGTATCGACGATTTGTTTGACCAATTGCAGGGAGATTCAGTCTTCTCAAAGATTGATTTGAGGTTTGGTTATCATCAGTTGAGGATCAGAGATGCTGATATCCCCAAAACAGCGTTCAGGTCGAGGTATGGCCATTACGAGTTCGTAGTAATGTCTTTCGGGCTGACCAAGGCCCCAGCAGCCTTCATGGATATGATGGACAGAGTATTCAAGGCATTCTTGGATAGCTTTTTCATCGTATTCATTGACGACATCCTGATTTACTCAAGGACCAGAGAGGACCATGCTTCACACCTGAGACAAGTTTTGACAGCTCTGAGAGAGAACCAGTTGTATGCAAAATTCTCCAAGTGTGACTTTTGATTGGATCAAGTTGCCTTCCTAGGGCATGTGGTGTCTAAGGATGGAATTGTAGTGGATCCCTCCAAGATATATGCAGTGTGTTCGTGGGCTAGACAGACCACAGTCGCCGAGGTTCGCAGTTTTCTGGGTCTAGCAGGCTATTATCGCAGGTTTGTTCAGGGCTTTTCAGCTAAAGCTGCACCTTTGACCAGGTTGACCAGGAAGGGTGTGGACTTTGTTTGGGATGAGAAGTGTGAGAGAGCTTTGCCCTGTTGAAGCATAGTTTGACCTCCGCTCTAGTTTTGACAGTGCTAGAGGGTACAGGTGGTTTTGTGGTGTACAGCGACGCTTCTAAGTTTGGTCTAGGTTGTGTTCTGATGCAGCATGGTAAGGTTATCCCTTATGCTTCGAGACAGTTGAAACCGTATGAGCAGAACTATCCGACACATGATATGGAGCTAGCTGCAGTGGTTTTTGCTTTGAAGATCTGGAGGCATTATTTGTATGGTGAGAAGATTCAGATTTTCACTATCACCAAAGCCTTAAATACTTTTTCACTCAGAAGGAGCTGAACATGAGGCAGAGGAGGTGGTTGGAGTTGGTTAAGGACTATGACTACGAGATCCTGTACCATCCGGGTAAAGTTAATGTGGTAGCTGATGCTTTGAGTCGAAAGACTTCTCATTCTGCTACATTGTTGAGTTCACAGAGTCCGTTACAGAGGGACTTAGAGCGAGCTGGGATAGCAGTACTGTTGGGAGAGGTTACTGCTAGGGTAGCCCAGTTGACAGTTCAACCTTCCATCAGGCAGAGGATCATAGACAACTAGTTGAGTGATCCCAAGTTGAGTCACTTGATTGTCAGGGTTCAGGCAGATGGAGACATTGACTTTGTTGTGGCTCCAGATGGTGGTTTGAGGTATAGAGGACGCCTCTGCTTGCCAGCAGACACGGGATTACGAGCTAAGTTGCTTTTTGAGCCTCATAGTTCTCCGTTCGCGTGGCACCCAAGGGGCAACAAAATGTATCAGGACCTCAAACAAACCTTTTGGTGGGTTAACATGAAAAGAGACATAGTAGAGTTCGTTAGTCGGTGTCTCACTTATCAGCAGGTGAAGGCTCTTGGACAGAAGCTTGCAGGGCTGGTGCAGCCACTGAGTGTGCCTCAGTGGAAGTGGGAAGAGATTTCCATGGATTACATTTTTGGTTTGCCGAGGACACTGAGAGGGTTTACTAAGATCTGGGTGATTGTCAACTGTTTGACCAAGTGTGGCACTTCATTCCCGGTAGGATTACCTATACCGTGGAGTAGTGGGCACAGTTGTTCTTGGAGCAGATTGTGCGGTACCACGGGGTGCCAGTTAAGATTGTTTATGACAGAGATTCCCGCTTCACTTCTCGTTTCTGGAGGGCACTCTTGAAAGGCTTGGGTACCGAGTGTAGTTTCAGTACCGCTTTTCACCCTCAGACCGATGGGCAAACGGATAGGGTGAACCAGATATTAGAGGACATGCTGAGAGCCTGTGTGTTAGATTTCCCGGGCAGTTGGGATCAGTACTTGTATCTGATGGAGTTCGCTTATAACAACAGTTATTAGGCGACTATTCAGATGGCACCGTTTGAGGCACTGTATGGTAAGCGATGTAGGTCCCCTGTGTTCTGGGAAGAGGTTAGTGACAGACAGGTTTTGGGTCCAAAGTTGCTTCAGTTGACCAACGAGGTAGTGCAGAAGATCTGAGCTCGTATGTTGACTGCTCAGAGTAGGCAGAAGAGCTACGCCGATGTTAGATGTAGGAGCTTAGAGTTTGAGGTGGGGCAGCATGTCTTCATGAAGGTAGCACCGATGCGTGGAGTATTGAGATTCGGTAATCAGGGCAAGCTGAGTCCTAGGTTTGTGGGACCTATTGAGATACTTGAGCGAATCGGTCCAGTAGCGTACCGATTAGCCTTGCCTCTGTCATTGGCTTCTGTACACAGTGTATTCCACGTATCGATGCTACGTCAGTACGTTGCAGACCCGTCCCACATTGTTGATTTTGAGCTGTTACAGCTGAACAAGGACTTGAGCTTCGAGGAGAAGCCTATGTGATAAGCGCCGATCCTTGCTTGAATTTTACAAAGCTAGAGGTCCTTCTAGGATCCTTGTAAAAACTAACAATGATAGCTAACTTAGATCACACTCAAAATCTAAAATGGTCACTCTTAGATCCTAAGACAACTCACTCCAGAATTAGTTTGATCAAGACTAATCCAATGAATTGATTTAACTTCAAACCTAAAGCAAGATTTGAAAGAAATGAAACACCAAATGGGGTTCAAGAAAACACAAGTTTTTCATTCATGAAATCTGTCCAAAATGATGAATTACAAGCCATTTTAAAGGCCAAAAATTCGTGCATGCCTTGGAATACAAAAGGACTCAAAAAGCTATTAAATGCATTTTGTAGAAAATAAGACATAAGAAGCCAAAAGTAAATTGCATGGCTTAAATGCTAGACAAAAGAGTAGATATGCTTTAAACACACTCAACCAACTCTTCTAGAATGTCCCTTGCAATAATGAGCATGGTTGGCAAGCATTGAAATCAAAAAGTCCCAAAATAAGAAATCTAGAAATTTCTTTATTTAAAATTCTGCCATGTAATTGTTATAATTCTCTTGGAATCTTCTTTTCCTTCTTCTTGTAATTGTTCCTTCATGTGCATGCAATAAATTGGTAGTTGAATTCATATCACTATGCAGATTTTAGCTCGGGAGCACAAGGTTTTGCGTAACCGGGAGATCAGTTTAGTTAAAGTTCAGTGGAGAAACCAGAGAGCAGAAGAAGCCACTTGGGAACTTGAGGATGAGATGAGGATGCACTACCCGGAGTTGTTTTAGCTTTAGGACTTTCGGGGACGAAAGTCTTAAAAGGAGGGAATACTGTAATAGCCCAAGTTTTCCTTCTAGTTCTCCAGGTATGTTTGGTTGCTTTCCAGCTTTGCTTAGGCAGTTAGGGCTTCTTGAGCCTTTAGGGGAATTTTGGTCATTTTACCCTCCAGGGGTATTTTGGTCATTTTGTCCTCCGAGTTGTTCTCACAGTTACTCAGAGTTTCAGGAATGTCTGTGTTGGTTTTAGACTTCAGTTTCCTCTGGTTTTGGTTTTCAGGGCAAGAGTTCCATTTTAGGAAAGTTGGTGGTTCCCCGAGTAAAAGGAGTAAATTAAAATAAATTGGGGTTGGGCTAAGATTCGATCCTTGGTGTGTGGTGGTCGAAATTGAGGCAAGTGTAGAGGGAAAATAAAATGTTTTAAAAAGATGTTGGAGTTGGGATTCGAAGGGGGAACCTCATTTGACACTTGTCAAAAGGAGGATTTTTGTGCAATTTTAAAATAAGAAAAATCCATCTCTTTCTCCAAATCGGAGGAAACTGAAGTCCAAAACCAACACAGACATTCCTGAAACCTTGAGTAACTGTGAGAACAACTCGGAGGACAAAATTACCAAAATACCCCTTGAGGGTAAAATGACCAAAATGCCCCTGAAGGCTCAAGAAGCCCTAACAGCCCAAGCAAAGCTGGAAAGCAACCAAACATACTTGGAGAACCAAAAGGAAAACTTGTGTTGTTACAGTATTCCCTCCTTTTATTAAGGAATAAAAGGCAAAAGGCAAATAAAAACCGTGAGTAGTCACACACATCCACTATTTAGCATTACAAGGGTTAGCATCCAATTATCTGGATAAAAAGGATATTAAATTTCACTAATACACTTACGCAATGCAGGGATACAAAATTGAAATGCATAAGATATAAGCTTTTAAGGAATGCAACAAAGAAAGAAACGGAAGCAATACAACGCATTCAAGAGACAACCGCATTCGGAGAATCACATCGACAAGGAATGAACAGATAATTAATTAGCATGAAATCCGACGTGACTCAAGAGATTTTTACTTAAATAAAGAAATCAAGCATCGCTGAATACAATTATAGAATGTTCCAAACGTACTCACCAAGTAATCCGACCCTATTTTAGGAGCACCAGAGGCCTGAATGACGTATCTGGACAGTTGGTTGGGAGTAACATCTCCCGAAGCAATCCACTGCTGAGGAGGACAATCGAACGATGCTCGTGGGAACCATTGACAACGGAGACTGCACATCTACAACAACCACACAATTTCAATTTATTGTTTCTTTTGTAGGAGTAGTTGTAGCCTAGACAATTTTGTAATGACATTTATACATTTTAAAACTTATTGTGTGTGTGTGTGTGTGTATATATATATAGTATGTTTATGGCGTTGTGTGAAATATGGGGTAAAATGCATGTTAGGATTGCGAGGGAGGTTAAATCTTATGATATTGTAATTTAAGGTTAAGTATGCATCGACTAGCTACCCGTGCATGCTAACCGCTAGCTAACTCGGAAGAAGGAACTGGGAGAAGATCCAGCATAATACATTAGGTCAATGTGAGGTCTCTCACAAGTTGAAAGAGTTAGAAATAACCTTACTAATGCCTGCATCCCCCGAAACCCAATATGAAGAACTGTAGCAGAAGCTGGGTTTGATATAAATCAATGGGTGTGGAAGCACACATTAGCGTAGGGAAGCATGATATTTAACTTGCCACTATCGCATAATTAGCATCTTTTATAGTAGTATTTCACCCTAGCCATTCATTTCCTTCACATTTTTATCTTTACAAAGTTCACAACCATCCCAACCAACAACCTAGTTTTACTTTCTTTTTTTTTTCTCTTCAGTTAATAAGATTAATTCTAAACACCAATCCCTATGGAGAACGATAAAATAAATACTTATCACTTATCGCGATTCTACTGCATGTACTTGCGCACTGCTGTGATTTTAGAATTCGATGTTAGCAATAACATCTTCATTTAGAATCAATTTAGTGAAAAATTTACATAGCAGATCCAAATCGCACTCGATCAGTGCATTACCGATTCAAAGTTAACAAGGTTGAAGACTAATCCGTATCAATGTTCGAGCATTTTTACCTAAGAAAGTGTGTATTACGATCATTGAATTTTGCCACTTCTTCAGTTTTTTGTGTTCTAAAACATTACAGGTGACTGATTTGGATCAGTTGCAAAAAGGCATTATTATAATTCTTTGTAAAATGGAGAAGATCTTCCCACCTGCATTTGTTGGTGTAATGATTCATTTGACAACCCATTTGCCATATGGATGTAAGTTGGATGGGCTTGTGAACTATAGTTGGATGTATCCTTTCGAGAGAAGCTTAAGAACATTCAAACTATTCGTTATGAATAAAGCACGTCCAAAATGGTTGATTATTGAGAGGTATGTGAACAGAGAATGTTTGAACTTCTGTTCATTATACCTCACTAGGATTGAAAAGAGGTTCAATAGGGGAGACTGCAATGATGACCAGAATACTAATAACGAACAACTTAGGGAGTATGAAGTGTTCAGAAAGAATGCATGACCAATGGGAGAAATGACACCAAAGACTTTATTTCCTATTGACATACGAAGATTACATTGGTAAATTCTTAATAACTGTGACGAGATAAAGTCTTAACTTACTCAATATTTAGCATTATTCCTGCCAAGACTGCTAAATTTTACCGACTTATATTATTAAACATGAACCACAATTTCCAGGTTGGTTTAAAAAGAAGTTCTCAAAATACGGCAAATTGGGAATTATTTGTGATGATTTGTATGCAATGGCGATGGAACCAGGTGAAGTTCTCAAAATGATGATGGTTTGATCCTATGAAAAATTCATAGTTAATAGTGTTAGGTTCCACACTCTCGCAGTTGAAGAATGTCAAACAACATAAAACAATGGTGTTAAGGTGTCGGGTGAAGGAGGAACTGAAGATGAACTGACTGTTGGTACTAAGCTGCCTTGTGTGAAAAGGTACACACTCGCGCAAGTATACGCGGTCTGAAGTAAGTAATAAGTAAATTATCATCTCCACATGGACTGTGATTTATCCAAGGAAATTGTTTAGAATTGAACAATAAGTAAATGCATAAATAATGTGATATTTGGGTTTAATAGTAATACGAAAAAATAAAAAATACTAAAATAGATTGAGAGAGATAAGGCTAAGCTAAGATACCCATGGAAAGCAATAGCAATGTGCAATGAAGAAATGTACGGTAAGGGATAACTGACATACTATGCCTCACAAACTTCCACTTCCACTTTCGTTCGCATAAAGTCCGACTTCCGCCGCAACTTGATGTAATGCTAATGGCAGGATATTGAGCAACACCGCGAAAAGGACAATCAACGCGAATGATGACCAGTAGTGCGGAAACGCACAAATTCAAAATGAAGACACGTTCAGAAAATGACTTGCCAATAAGGAAATAATTGGGAATCAATCAGTAATTATGGCGGCGTCAATCAAATAAATTCTAGCGGAAATCAAGAGATCCTGCATTAATAGAGATTTCACAGCTCACCTCAACTTCTCGGCCAAGTAAATCAACTCTATGAATACTAAGGCAAGGAGCCAAGAAGGGCGACCTGGTTGGTTGACCATGAGCCTATCGAGGAGAGAAGCAAATGGTGGTGTTCGTAGGAACCGATGACAAGGAGACTGCACATCTTCTACCGAACCAATTCCATTTTACTGTTTTATTAGGAATAACTTGTGGATTTGAACATTTCTTAGTTGCAATAAAATCGTCTGATTTAACTTCTATTTGATGTTTATCTCTGTGGTTGCTTCATAGGAGTTTGTTAATTATTCATGAATAGAAGTATGCTAGAAGCGTAGGTCATAGAGTTTTACACTGCTACATGTTATTTTACATATATACACGTCGTTTAGCTACCCACGCATGTACCTTGTGGTGAGTTCGGAAGAAGGAACCATATGTTAACCCAGTATGCTACATTAGGTTGCGTGAAAGTTTTTTCACCATTTGAAGTGTTATGAATAACCTTACTAAATGCTTGCGTCGTCCTGTTGATAGTATGGAGTTCGCAGCGGAAGCTGGCTCTACCATAAATCATTAAGTGCTGATGCTCTTATTTGTTAGGGAATCAAGATTTTTCGTGACTGGTCTGCGCACTTAGTATCTTCTAGGATTGATTATTTACCACTACTCATTGTATCATAATTAGTTTAGCCTTAGCATCATATTTATTTACGCATTAAAAAATTCAAACAACTCACAACAACTTATACACATCATGCTTTACTTTTATGTATGACTCTTATCTTAATAGTTTTAGCTCTAGTCATCAATCTCTGTGGGATCGATAAAGTTACATACTTATTACTTGTTGCAATTTTTGACCGCGTATATTTGCGTGTAAGTGATTATGAGCTACACTTAGCAACACTTAGCATGTTTGAATAAGAGTTGTTCTGAGCTCGCGAGTGCGAATTTCCGATGTACATGACTAACTCTAAGTTTTCGCTATAAAGATCATACATATGATCATTGATAGCGCTAAACAATAGCATTATTTAAGCCTCTAAAACTGCGCATTATAAGAAAAAGGAAAGTATGTGAATAGTAGAAGAAGGAAATTCAACGCAAATAGTCACATTATCTGGACATGTATGCCAACAACATCTCATGAAGAATCTTTGCTAAAAACGATCCTTAAGATGCGTATAAGCGTAGAAACAAGGTTATTAAGCATAAATCTGCTGACGTGTCTTATGTTCGCAGTCGCTGCAAGGAATGAACGGATGAGTCATTAGAACAGAAAAGGAAGGAGATAATTGACAATCATCGCTGCAAGGAAGGAACAGTTGAGTCGTTAGAATATAAAAGGAAGGAGATAATTGGCAATCAAATAACGAATTCAAGGGAACCAAGATGGAAACAATAGGCGAGGAGAATATTCTAGAAGAATGTGGTCGACAAGAAACCTTGGACAACTATAAATAGAAGTAAAATCGAAGAAGAAAATGGGTGCCAATTCAGAAAGGAAGCTACATATTGATGAGCGTTCGAGACGTCGGGGTATCACTGAAGATCCCAGCAGCCTCTATTCATCTGTAGACCTTGAAGAATTGAGTACCAACGCGGTGTCATAGACAAAGATGCCATTGGCAACAATGGTGATTGACTCTGTTGCTCCATAGATAGATAATGTAGTAGTTGTCATTTAATTTGCATTTTATACTCTGATTTATTGTTTTATTCATAGTTGTTGCTTTCTTTAAATTGAATCTACAAGTTCTTTGTTTAGAATTGATCTCATGTAACTTTTTATACATGATTTAAACTTAAAAAAGTAGGGAAGCGAAGTAGTATAAGAATTATATCAAAGATCACTTTAAGGGGGGAAAATGAGTAAGAATGGTGGTTGTTTTAATTATCTCGAGTCGATTGACCATCCACTCGATAATGCGTAGCATTGATCTTGGAAAAGAGGATGCTAAGAGTTTAACCTTACCTTAATCACTAGGTCATGTTTAGCCTTGAGTACTTTTTAGAGGGGAGTTAGGAATAACCATCTCACTAGCTGTATGAGCAAGGCTTGTGCTTAAAAGAAAACCTACGGGCTTTGTACCGGCACGTTGCAGTCAAGTACTCCGAGAGGGGACTTGAAGTTTAGTCCAGTATGTATTCATTTTCTCATGACAACTTAACTTGCTTTGAATTAATCTTCACTATGATACTTTGTGCCGTAATCAGTCATATAAACTTAAAGAGCATATTTGATTTGGGATAAGATAAATATAAGTGTGGGTGATTGAATTTATAATGTTGTAATTAAATTAAGTATGCGTCGGCTCGCTACCCACGTATTCTAGCCTCCAGCTTACTCGGAATGGGAGTTAAAGTTTAACCCCGCTAACGCATGCGAAGCCCTGAGCCTAATCATTTAGAACTGCAGCGGAAGCTGAGTTCTGCATCCATGAATGCGGAAGCATTTATGCTGTTGGGTAGCATGATTTATATATCACCAAGCAACACATCTATGTTCTTTCGTAATTTCCAATTAAATTAAGCAACTTTAGTTCATCATTAACGTCAGCATTAGCATCTACATTATTATTAGTATTAGCATTTAACATTTTATTTATTTGAAACTTATCATCATCAACTCTCTCAAAACTCATTCGTGTATTTATATTCTCGACCCTTAATCTATATCATTGTGCTTCAAATTCCCTGTGGGATCGGTAAATCTATATACTTATTACTTGCTTAATTCCGACCTCGTAAACTTGCGCGTAAGTGATTTCGAGTTCCACTTAGCATAAGTTGACCTTGAATTAATTACTGTACAATATATTAGCTAGCATTGGAATTGCAACTAATCAATCACACCCACAGAGTTCACAGATGGGAGTTGATTGATCAACGACCTATGCAATCTGAATCTTCTGTGGTGCAGTCATTTGACTATTCTTTGCGGAGTTGGTGAGCGTAGCAAGCTGTGCTTGCATAGCAGCTATCAAACTTAGCTAAAAATTTACGGGGCGTTTTATCTTGGTTTCTTCCTTGACTCAACTTAGGCCTATTAGTTTTCGCGGATGTTTAAATAATCTTATGAGCTTCATTGTACGTTTTCTCCATTGCGTTGAGGATAGCTTTGTCATGATTAGACAACCCATTATAAAAGTGCTCTATTTGAAGAGTATAAGAAAGTCCACGGTACGGACACTTCACTATAAGCTCTTTGTACCGTTCCCATGCACCTCTTATGGTTTCATCGTCCTCTTGTCTAAAACTAGTGATTTCAAACCTAGAATTCATACTTCTTGAAGTAGAGAAATATTTAGATAAAAAAACTTTCAACCACTTGCGCCCAAGTGTAATCACATGGTAGGGTATTTATCCAATGCCTGAGTTTGTCTTTTAATGAATAGGGAAATAGAAATAGTCGAGTATCTTCTAAAGAGATGCCGACTTCCTCATTAGGATCGCTAATAGCTAGGAAGCTATGTAAATGTTGATGCGGATCTTCCGTAGGCAACCCACCAAAGGCCTCATTTACTCTAAGCATGTTATACATGTTATTAGTTAAAACAGGGTGCCTACCTTCACCATTAGGTCTAACCATACCCGTATATGCTACATGATTGAATAATCCTGCTGGTGTCTTCATTGCTCTGCCCCTTTCATCTACTCCCTAGGCTGGGGGTAAATTAATATTGTTATTTGCATTTGCTCGCACTTCTGCACCTGCTGCAACTGCTGGTGGATCAATCACTCCTGGGTGATTTTACGCTACTGGGTCCATCCTTCTTTGATTTCTCCTTCTCTATGCACGTAGTATACTATGAAGCTTTTGCTCAGGTTTTGGGTCAAACAAAGGATTTGTGCTCATGCACAATACCCACTAAGATATTGAAGAAAATGACAAATATTTCAATATATATATATATATATATATATATATATATATATATAAAAATTGACACAGTCACCGACATCGACGCAAAAAACTTGACTGTTGGAACTGAGGTACTTCGTGTGAAAATTTACACACTCGCGCAAGTATACGTGGTTTGGAGTAAGTACTAAGTAAATTATCGATCTCCACATGGACTGTTATTTATCCAAGGAAATTGTTTAGAATTGAATAATAAGTAAATGCATAAATATTGTGATATTTGGGTTTAATAGTAATACGAAAAAATAAATAATAGTAAAATAGATTGAGAGAGATAAGATTATGCTAAGATACTCATGGAAAGCAATGGAAATTTGCGATGAATAAATGTGCGGTAAGGGATAACTGACATACTACGCCTCACAAACTTCCTCTTCCGTTCACATCAAGTTCGACTTCCGCTGCAACTTGATGTAATGTTAAACCAGAGCTATGTCTGCAGTATTTACACGTTTATTCCTAAACTCTTATTCAAAGTATTAAAGACTTACCTCTTCCGATTTACAATCTATTAGCGTGTGTGGATGGCCGGTCGACACTTATTGTTAAGATTTAAACTCCTAAATAACATGCATCAATTATACCCTTCCTATTCCTTCCTAACACATGCTACAAACTACTCCACTTTTTCCTAGCGTTGCCTCAAGAAAATGAATTCATCATACAAACAAAGAACACTTATAACAACATAAAAAACATGTTGAAATAGTTTTACTGAATGAAATAACAAAATAATAAAATCTCGGTTCTTGGTTCTACAACCTCACTTTCTCTCCTCCCTTTCTCCCCCTCTTAACCTATTATAGAGTCGCCTTTTATAGGCTCCATTGTCAACTTTATGAATATTCCAGAATAGGCAAAAATCAATCAACACGACATCTTTCCTTGCATAAACTTGTCAATTGTGTTTTTATTTGTCTAAGTCAAGAATCTCTTGATTTCGGCAATTCGCCTCGTAAGTTTCTAGTTAGTCAACTTCTTGCTTCCAATTGATTCTTTCCTTATTTCGCTTGAAGTGCGTTGGAAATTGTCGAGCATAATTGCTCGCGTTTGTGTGTATCGAATCTCAACTTCGCATTGCATCGCAAACGTCAATTCCTACAAAACAATTTGTCACTTAAGCTTTCTTAAATACATGTTAAGTGTGCTAATTCATTCATTTTAAGCGCTATAATTCACATATCGCAATTCATTCCCCTATTGCGTAAGCATTAACATATTATACCTTTTCCTCTTTATTTTAACCTCATTTGCATAAAATCTTAATTGATAACCGCAAATAATGATATAAAATTATCTTAAATTATGACTCTATTTGAGAGTCATCATGATCCCTTGAACTATTACAGGGTACTTGTGTCATAACCCGACTTCTAAACTAGTCCTAAATCCAGTCCTTACTCATCATGCATGCATTCAAATACGGTTATGGCATAAAACAAAAAACGAATAGCTACTTTATTCAAAACTTTAAGGTTTTCCACAAATGTTTTTAAACAGTTCAATCCTTCGGCTAGAGATTATTAAAACATCAAAATAAGAGTAAATCAAATAACCATTTCTATGTAGCTTGTTCAACAATAAATAAAAAAATAAACGAAAAAAAGACTACGCAGCAGACTCCCATGATCCATCAACTCCTCCTTTAGCCATCCCGGTGCTGTCCCAATTTATCTAGTGGAAAACCACAGAATAAGGGTGAGTACAGATGGTACTAAGTAAGAATCCCCAGCCGGGGTACAGTACGCAAAAAACGTATCATCTAAAATTCTAGCATACATGCAATAAAATCAACCAACAGATCTCAAAAAAATTCTCAACTTAACCTTTAACGTCGAGAGTCTCTAACCCTCGGCTGGTGATCAGCTCACTTATCTGACCCTGGACACCTGGGAGAGTACCTAGTGTCTGGCTTTAGACTGAACGAAAAAGTGTACTGACGAAACTAGCCCAAGGGAGCATTCCTCTCGGCATCTAATGTGTGTGCGCGTGCACCGCATGTTACTGCAAACTGGGATAATTGTAGGCCTGCACAAACTACATCGGTCAAGGTCCACATACCTAACTACAAGGAATGGTGTTCAAAGATCCACAGCTGGTGGAAGGCCCTCGACACCAAACTGTGGCAACCTGTTCACACCTATGCCTGAAGCTAAGGATCGTTCCCAAGAAGTCTTACACCAAGAAAACGACCCCGCTCTAGCTGGCCACAAACTAGGCTTTGTAGGGGGTGTGCTGCACCACAACCCGACTGCCGGGGGTGGGAATCAATCCTTACTGATCCCGACCTGTGGGGACAATATATGTCGTTTCCACTCTCAGCCTCTAGATGATGACAGTCTAACTATAAGGCATGTTAAGAGTACAACAAGCTCGATTCCTAATAGATCATTAACATGTTCAACAGCTAAGACATACAACCCTAGCATGGTACAAATAAAAATAACTCATGGAACCAAAGCATGCTCACAATACAGCTAGATCATCTCCTCAACCTATCCACTAACACATGCTCAGAATACAGTAAAGCAGGTAGGCATAAGATACAATCAATGAAATTCACGCAACTACAAAAAGAAATCCTTACCTGAAAAGTAACACAAAACAACAATATAATGCTTATTGAGCTGCAGAATACCAACCATGCACAAATACTCAACCTAGGCAAACAATAATTAATATTTAATAAAACCAGCCTAGTAAAATCAACAGGGAAACTCAAGGGATTTAGGATATACCCAAACCCCCAAATACACAGCAAGGCTCATCTCGGAACGGCTTGAGGAACAACACCTCGGCTGGACGACTCATGAACGCAGGCTCCGTGAGCGGCTACTGAGCGGATCTCTGCTGCGCGGGGCGGGTGGCTGTGTAGTGGGAAAGGCAAAGCTGCTCTGGGGATGCGCGACTGTGTAGCTACGAAGGAAAGGCGTATGCGAGAGTGGAGCTCGCTGCGTGCGGTTGCGGGGCAGGGGCTACGATCGGTGAATGTGGGCTCCTAGGGTTGCACCGTTGTCGCATGGAGGATATCAGCGAACAACGATAGGTGCATCCAAAGTGCGATCTCGGCTAGAGGGGAAATCAATAATGATCAAAAGAGGATCAGGAAGAATAATCAAGGAAAAAAGGAAGATTGATCGCAAAACTCACTTGGCTTTTTTCTACTACACCTTCTGGCGGCCCTGCTGATGCAGCTAATCTCAGCCATGAACTTGACCTTTACGTCGCTGCTGCTAACCTCCAGCCCAGGAATTGCTAGAGGACTCAAAATTTCTTTTCTGCTCAGAATGGGATGGCATAATCTAAACTGTCACAACGAGGGCTCTCACTGGCGAATACTTAACATTATAGGTCTTGGCCAAAGCCACTGCCCTGGTATAGGTCTGCAGAGCGAGTACTCGAATATCTTGAGCTATCTCCATCCGAAGCCCTCCAACAAACTTCTTAATCTTCAGCTCTTCAGTGGCTATCAGTTCTGGGGCAAAATAACTATACTCCGAAAACTTCTTATCGTACCTGGCAATGGTATTATTTCCTTATTTCAGATTTGAGAAGGCCTCTACAATCTTTTGCTGGGCTTCCTCACTAATATACTGAGTGTGGAACTCGGTCTTGAAGAAATCCCACGTGGCTGGCGGAGACCCTACTTGTCTTGCTCTATCGATGGATTGTCACCACCAGATAATAGTCTCGGTCAACATATGAGCTACACATCTAGGTCTTTGAACATCAGGGCAACCCATAACGCGAAAGATATACTCCAGGTGAGCCAACCATTTCGCTCTGACAAACGGGTTCTCGGATGCATCAAACTCTCTAGGCTTCCACTTCGTAAAGCCCTTGAGCCACTTGCCACCCTCGATGGCACCATCGGGAATCTCTAGCTCGACTACAGGCTTTTGTTGAACTGGAGGAGCTTATGGCAATCTCGGCCCAATTGGGAGAACAACATTGCCAATAGATGGTGTTGCGGAAACCACTAGTGGAGCCTACTGAAACATTTAAGTAATGTGGGTCATCTGAGCCTTAGACTCTGCTCGCTGTGCGGCTAACTATGCCTGGGTCTTTGCCTTCTACTCGGCAAACATGCTGTAAGGGACCGACCCGAATGGGGCACTAAATGGGCCCTTACCCCAATGCATGCATTCAAAGTAAAGGACATTTAAACAGACATGATTTCGGATTCCAATTAAAACAAAACATTCAAAATAACCCCTTTAAAAACTAGACAATTTCCCTGGAACCTGTCCCTATTTCCAAGCACCTGTTCCAAGATAAATACATTTCCAAAGTATACTCCGATCAGAGATTTCTTAAAATCATTCAAAACATGTCTAAATACAATAATGCTTGAATCCACAAAATATTCAGAAAACATCCTAGGGCTCCATGCCCGGCTACATGCATTCAGGGGAAAATAAAACATAAAGAGTCATAACACAAAATCAGAGTTGGATGATTGAGCCCCATGATCACAGCTCCTCCTTCAGCCATCCTGTCTCGCAACTTGGTTACCTGTGGAAAACCACAGTAAGGGTGAGTAACGAATTACTCAGTAAGAATCCCCAACCGGGGTACAATACGATATACATGGTCATCTCGATGAGCGTATGCAAGCTATGAATATAAACACAAAATAGAGCACATAGCTTAGCCCACACTTGGGCCTCGGATGCCAATTTAAGGTCTTAGTCCGGATTAATACACCACACAGTCCAATACACAAGTCGCCCTATACGAGAAACAAGTCCCGGCCTCAGCCTGTCTACTGTCGATGAAAGGTACACTGGCTCAAGATCCCGAGGAGCTCTCCGGTCGGCGCTATAATGAGCGTAAGCATGCACCGCGTGCTACTGCAGACCATGGGGGGTTGTCGGGTCTAGAGGCAAGCTGCCCATGTCCAGTCACCACGCCTAACTAAATCTTTGGATCGGTGTCACTGACATAGGGGTGTGAGACCTGGACACGTAAACTATGTCAGCCTGAACCACCGCACCTGGGCCAAGGAAACGGGTCGTGGTAGGCTTACACCAGGAAGCCGTCCTTGCCTTAACAGGTGGCAATCAGGGGCTACGGCCGAACACGCTGAGGACGTGCCGACTGCCGGGGACGAGGCAATGCCAAGTCATCATCCCGACGGTTGGGGCATTTAACAGTCTGCCACCCTCACCCAAGATTGCAGGGTCTACCGGTAGGGTTAGCTAATCCCTCACGGGGTCTAGGGACGGAATGACTTGCTCGACGTCCCTGCCATGGATGCAAGGTACTTTATGCATCAGGCCCGGATGATGCTATCTACCGCAACTCTAACTCCGCCTAGCAATCAAAGAAAAAAATCCATAAAATCCAATACGTGCTCAATAAGAATACAACAAGCCTAGCATGATACTACGAAGCAAGGAACAGATACGAGCATGCTAGAAAGGAACAACCTAGCATGGATTAACATGAGAATTAATCAGGAACAACATGCTAATCGGGAATTGAATTGAGTACCTAGCTATACATGTCAATAAACACAAACAAGCAATCAATCAAGCAATCACATATAATTTCGCAGGTCCACACAACTCCTCCGTGAAAATCCTTACCTTGGTCGGGGACGATTTGACACGAAATCCTAAATTGCGAACGAACCCGAACTAGCTACCGAGAACCTATCAATCACAAAACAATCACACAATAGGCCTAAATATAATAAAATAAATAAGGCTCAGCTCGGGAGCAACTCACGAGGCACGATTTAACGCATTTAACGGGCAAAGAATTGGTTGGCTGGGCGCGCCTGGGCGCAGGAGTGGCGCGCGGCTGGTCGCGGACGTCTTGCGAGACGGAAGCGCTGCTGCGCGTGATGCAGGGCGAACAGAGGCGCGCTCGTCTCGGGCGCCGCGATGCGACGCGTCACGGAGGCTGGCGAGGACGCGCGCGCGAGCACGCGTTTTCGATGCGTGGCGTGGCTCGGCGACTAGGTCGCTTGCTCGCGCGTGCGGCGAGGCGAACAAGGGCGAACAGAGCGATCTGGGCGATGGAGAATAACGAACTCGAATTCGAGCGATTGGAGAGGATTCGACGAACGATTTGTTGATGGATGAGTTCCTCTACACTGCCGAACAGAAACCACACGATTTTCCTCACTCCTCGTGGCGAGAACGAAATCGAAAAACAGGGAAAAACGAAGGAGAAGAAGAAGAAGAACTTACCAACTGCTTGAGGATGGAATGCCTTCGAATTTGGGGAAGGGAACTCGGTTGAATTGAAGCTGGAGAAGGAAGAAATCGCGAGAGAATGGCTGTCGGTCGGGGGACCTTTGCGAGGAAGAAGAAGAAGAAATGGGGAGAAGACTCAAGCGGTGGCCTTTTAACCAAAACAGGGGACGATCAGACATAAATAAAAGATGGCGCGTCTAAAGCAACAAGAGCGTTTGATAGCTCAAGTGGCAATGCCACCCGCCTAGCTTACCACACGGCCCCGGTTTGATTCCCGCTTGACGCACTATTTAATTCCCTATTTATTTTTACTCTTTCCCAAGCCCAAATGCCTTCACCAAAAATCCCGATCCTTTTCAAATTGGCTCATAATTATTCCGGCAATTTTCAATTTCAAAACCGGCCCTGTCGGCCCGACCCAAAATTACCAAAATGCCCCTGGGCCTCCCGGGAAGACCGGGATGAAATTTCCGAGCCGTTACAATACTCCCCCCTTATAAGACTTTCGTCCTCGAAAGTCACTTAAGATTGAAACAGCTCGGGATACTGCAATCTCATCTCATCCTCCCGCTCCCAAGTGGCTTCCTCTAAACTCTGACTCCTCCACTGAACCTTTACCAGCCGGATTTCACGATTACGCAGTGTCTTTGTCTCAAAAGCAAGAATCTCCACTGGCTTTTCCTCGAAGCTCAAATCCTCATTCAGCTGCAAAGGCTCAAAATCAACAATGTGCGACGGGTCCGGCACGTACTGCCTCAACATCGATACATGAAATACACTGTGCACTGCCGACAATGACGGAGGCAAGGCTAATCTATAAGCAACCTTGCCGATCCTCTCCGAGATCTCTCAACGCGGGCCAACAAAGCGGGGACTCATCTTTCCACGCTTGCCAAACCTCAAAACACCTCGCATCGGTGCGACCTTCAAGAAAGCATGTTGACCAACCTCAAACTCCAAATCTCGACGCCGAACATCGGCATAACTCTTCATGCATGCTTCTGAGTGTCAACATACGGGCTCTAATCTTACACACGGCACCATTGGTCAATCTGCAGCAACTCTCGACCCAAAACTCGCCTATCACCAACCTCTTCCCGAAACACGTAAGATCGGCAACACTTACCATACAAAGCCTCGAATGGAGCCATCTCAATCGCCGATCGATAATCGTTGTTATATGCAAACTCCATCGATATCTGATATCTGGTCCCAACCGCCGGAAATCCAACACACAAGCCCTCGGCATGTCTTGAGAATCTGGTTCACCCTCTCGATCGCCCATCGGCCGGGTGAAAAGTCGTGAAAAGCTCTTTGAAAGCGCACTCGATGCCTAAACCCTTCTGGAGCGCTCTCCAGAAATGAGAAGTGAACCTCGAATCACGGTCAGATACGATCCTCACAGGCACACCGTGATAACGAATGATCTGCTCCAAAAACAACTGCGCCCACTGTTCCACGGTATAAGTGTCTCTACCGGGAATGAAGTGTGCGCTCTTAGTCAATCGATCGACTATCACCCAAATCTGAGAGAACTTCCTCGGAGTCATCGGCAAGCCAGAAATATAGTCCATGGAGATCTCTTCCCATTTCCACTGAGGTACACTCAGCGGCTGCAACAAACCGGCTGGTCTCTGCCTGGGTGCCTTCACTTGCTGACAAGTGAGACATCGACTGACAAACTCTGCAACATCTCTTTTCATATCCATCCACCAGAATGTCTGCTTAAGATCCTGATACATCTTGGTACCCCCGAGGTGCCAAGCAAACGGAGAACTGTGGGCCTCGAGCAACTCGCTCGCAATCCTGCAACATCCGGAACACACAACCGGCCTCTGTCGTCATTGCACCGTGCGTGAATATACAAAGTCAAAATCTCCATCAAGCACTAACTCTGTCAAATAATCTTTTAAGTGCGGGTCACTCACCGACTATCAACAATCCATTGTCTAATCGATGGTCGGATCATCAATCGAGCCACTCTGGCAGTAACCTCACCCAACAACACTGCAATCTCAGCCCTCTCGAACTCTCTCCGTAATCTGGGCGGGAGCTCAACAACACCGCGAGTGCGACGTCTTCCTACTCGAGCATCGGCTACAACATTGGCTTTACCCGATGGTACAGAATCTCGCAGTCATAATCTTTCACTAACTCTAACCATCTCCTCTGTCTCATATTCAGCTCCTTCTGAGTAAACAGATACTTGAGGCTCTGGTGATCGGTAAACATCTGGATCCGCTCACCATACAGTAATGCCTCCAAATCTTCATTGCAAACACCACTGCTTTGCAATTCCATATCATGAGTCGGATAGTTCGGCTCATATGGCTTCAAATGACGGAAGCATAAGCAATGACCTTCCGTCTTTGCATCAACACACAAACCCAACCCGAACTTGGAAGCATCAGCAGTAAACCACGAAACCACTGTCCCCTCCAGGATCGCCAACACTCATCTTTGAGTCAAATCTGCGCTTGAGCGGGCAAAGCTCTCATCACACCTACCGTCCCAAACAAACTCGACACCCTTCCTCGTCGGGCGAGTGAGGGGCGAGGCTATGGCGAAAAAGTCCTTAACAAACCGACGGTAGTAACCTGCCAGGCCCAGGAAGCTGCGTATCTCGGTAACTGAAGTCGGCCTGGCCCACAAACTCACGGCCTCAATCTTTGCAGGATCCACAGCTATACCATCTCTCGAGACTACATGACCTAAGAAGGCCACTTGTTCCAACGAACTCACATTTGGAAAATTTCGCATAAAGTGGGTTTTCCTCAAGGTCATCAACACTTTCCTCAAATGCTCGCATGATCCTTCCCAGTCCTTGAATAGATCGAATATCGTCAATGAACACGATGACGAAAGCTGTCCAAAAATGCTTTGAACACCCTATCCATCATGTCCATGAACGCCGCTGTGCATTCGTCAATCCAAACGACATGACCCCAAACTCGTAGTGCCCATATCTAGACTCGAAAAAGTCGTCTTAGGAATGTTGGCGTCCCTAATCCGCAACTGATGATACCCGGATCTCAAATCTATCTTGGAGAACACAGAAGCTCCCTGAAGTTGATCGAACAAATCATCGATACGGGGCAACGGATACTTATTCTTCACTGTCATCTTATTAAGCTCACGATAGTCAATGCATAGGCGCATCGAACCATCCTTTTTCTTCACAAACAACACTAGCGCTCCCCACGGGGACACACTCGGACGGATGAACCCTCGATCTAACATCTCCTGCAACTGAACCTTCAGTTCCTTTAACTCGGCTGGCGCCATACGATACGGAGCCTTCGAGATAGGGAGGGTCCACGGCTCGAGCTCAATTGTGAAGTCAACCTCTCTCTTGGGGCACCCGGTAATTCCTCGAGAAACACGTCGGCAAAACTCCCGCTGCTCGGCACTTGATCAATAGTCAGTGAGGGACGGCTCTCTCCGGACAATTTGGCTAGGTAGCCCCAAGCTCCATGAGCTAGCAAACGACGAGATTTCACAGCTGACACCATCGGCGGGCAAACTCCACCCTGGACTCCACGAAACTTGAAGCTGGGCCGACCCGGCGGCCTGAACACTACTTCCTTCCGGTGGCAGTCAATCAATGCGTGGTTAGCGGCTAACCACTCCATACCAAGAATCACATCGAAACCACTCATGGGTAGAACTATGAGCGTAGCTACCAAAGAAATCTCCTCGATATCTCGATCCGGCCATCCTTAATCTTATCTTTTGCTAACATATTAACTCCGAAGGAGTTGCAACAGAACAATTCAAAACCTAGAGGCTCTAATCTCAACCTAGCATGCTCAAAGAAACAATACATATACAAACGAGTGCGTGGAACCAGAGTCAAACAAGACAAATGCACAATGATCCAAAACAAGAAGCGTGCACACCATCGCTGCGACATCTACACGCTCGGCCTCCCGGACGGTTCAGTAGCGAACACCCGCCCATGCCGTTGTTGCTTTGCACCGGCCGGATCGCCATGGTCGGGCCGATCACAAGAACGGATCGTATGACCCTCTCTTCCACATCGGAAACACCGCCCGGCCCGGCCTCGACAAGCTCAAGTGGACTCTTCCACAAGTGGCACAGGCGGGAATCGCCTCGGACCGCCTGCGGCGCGGTGGAATCGGGCCGAATCCTACGCCGATCCCGTTGCTCGAATCGCCATGGCGACGCCGCCTCCTCTCGAACTCAAACCTCCTCTTCGCCCCCACTATAGCCGGGACAGACGCGCACCGAGCGGCGCCCCGATCGCTCGACAGATACTTCCGCTGTAAATAGTGGCTAGCCAAATGGCTTTAGCATAGGTGTTAGGGGCGAGCCACGACATCTGAGACACACCTGCCTCGGACTGAAATGAACTTCCGAATTTTCAACTCGGGGTTGCTATCACCATGAGCAAAATAGCCATACTCGAAAACTTCCTCTCGTACTCCTCTATAGAATCGAGCCTGCTGCAGATTCTGGAAAAGCGCTACCATCTTCTCTTGAGCCTCATCACTAATGTACTTGGCTTTAAATTCATCTTGAAGAACTCCCGTGTAGCGGTGGAGACCCAGTGGTCTCTCACTCGTGGTGGACTCCCACCACCATCTAGCTACGCCCCTAACACATGGGCTGCACACCTCGGCCTCTCTGAACATCGGGGCACACCATAATCGGGAAGGTGTACTCCAAATGGGCAATCCATCCGCAACTTTGCTAAAGCATCGCTGTGGCGTCAAACTTATCGAGGGTTCCATTTTACAAAATCCTTCAACCATTTACCAAGCTCATCGGCACCTTCCGCCACTTCGCCTCAAAGGCTGGCTGGCTCTGCGAGCTGGGTCTTCTTTACGCGCCTCTTTGAATCAAACGAGTCACCACTTGGATCTGAGCTCGGACTCTTCCCGCCGCTACGCCAACAAAGCACAGGTCTCGCCTCTGCCCTCAACAGTCGACCACCATAGACCTCATAGAATTAGCAAATTACGCTCCGGAGCGCGATCTCACGGCGCCACGATCGCCTCAATGCCTACTCTGGGCTCAACGGGGAGCTACGGGCGGAATGCTATCGGTCTCGGGCTTGGGGCGATGTCCTGCGGTGTCGATCCGATCCACGACACCTCGGCCTCCTCTCGGGCGTCCTCTTCCGGTCACGGGTAACTAGCATGTTGGCGATCTACACCCAAACCAATAACGAGTCGAACACCTCTCGTCTCCGCTCCCAATACTACACACAAGGCATACACTAGATGACAGGTATTGTAAATTCTTAACCCTTTTTAACAACAAATAGTAAACTTAGGCGCGTGATGATGTAGTCAGTGCTAGTGATCATGGGAAAACGACCTACAACAACAGGTCATACTACAGAATTTATGACTCTATGCTATGATACCAACTGTAAGGGACCGACCCGAATGGGGCACTAAATGGGCCCTTACCCCAATGCATGCATTCAAAGTAAAGGATATTTAAACATATATGATTTCGGATTCCAATTAAAACAAAACATTCAAAATAAATACATTTCCAAAGTATACTCCGATCAGAGATTTCTTAAAATCATTCAAAACATGTCTAAATACAATAATGTTGGAATCCACAAAATATTCAGAAAACATCCTAGGGCTCCATGCCCGGCTACATGCATTCAGGGGAAAATAAAACATAAAGAGTCATAACACAAAATCAGAGTTGGATGATTGAGCCCCATGATCACAGCTCCTCCTTCAGCCATCCTGTCTCGCAACTTGGTTACCTGTGGAAAACCACAGTAAGGGTGAGTAACGAATTACTCAGTAAGAATCCCCAACCGGGGTACAATACGATATACATGGTCATCTCGATGAGCGTATGCAAGCTATGAATATAAACACAAAATAGAGCACATAGCTTAGCCCACACTTGGGCCTCGGATGCCAATTTAAGGTCTTAGTCCGGATTAATACACCACACATCCAATACACAAGTCGCCTATATCGAGAAACAAGTCCCGCCTCACCGGCTGTCTCTTCGTCGATGAAAGGTACACTGGCTCAAGATCCCGAGGAGCTCTCCGGTCGGCGCTGTAATGAGCGTAAGCATGCACCGCGTGCTACTGCAGACCATGGGGGGTTATCGGGTCTAGAGGCAAGCTGCCCATGTCTAGTCACCACGCCTAACTAAATCTTTGGATCGGTGTCACTGACATAGGGGTGTGAGACCTGGACACGTAAACTATGTCAGCCTGAACCACCGCACCTGGGCCAAGGAAACGGGTCGTGGTAGGCTTACACCAGGAAGCCGCCCTTGCCTTAACAGTGGCAATCGGGGGCTACGGCCGAACACGCCGAGGGCGTGCCGATCGCCGGGGGCGAGGCAATGCCAAGTCATCATCCCGACGGTTGGGGCATTTAACGATCGCCACCCTCACCTAAGATTGCGGGGCCTACCGGTGGGGTTAGCTAATCCTCACGGGTCTAGGGGGCGGAATGACTTGCTCGACGTCCCCGCATGGATGCAAGGTACTTTATGCATCGGGCCGGATGATGCTATCTACCCGCAACTCTAACTCGCCCTAGCAATCAGCAAACAAATCCATAAAATCCAATACGTGCTCAATAAGAATACAACGAGCCTAGCACGATACTACGAAGCAAGGAACAGATACGAGCATGCTAGAAAGGAACAACCTAGCATGGATTAACATGAGAATTAATCAGGAACAACATGCTAATCGGGAATTCGAATTGAGTACCTAGCTATACATGTCAATAAACACAAACAAGCAATCAATCAAAGCAATCACATATAATATCGCGAGGTCCACACAACTCCGGTAAGAAATCCTTACCTTGGTCGGGGACGATTTGACACGAAATCCTAAATTGCGAACGAACCCGAACTAGCTACCGAGAACCTATCAATCACAAAACAATCACACAATAGGCCTAAATATAATAAAATAAATAAGGCTCAGCTCGGGAGCAACTCACGAGGCACGACGAAACGCATTTAACGGCAAAGAACGAAGTGGTTTGGCGCTACTGGGCGCAGGAGTGGGCGCGCTGGCTGGTCGCGACGTCTTGCGGACGGCGCTGCTGCCGCTGCGATGATGAGAGCGAACAGAGCGCGCGCTCGTCTGGCGCTGGCGCGCGCGACGCGCGTCACGGAGCTGGGCGAGGACGCGCGCGCGAGCACGTTTCGATGCGTGGCGTGGCTCGACGACTTGGCTGCTTCTGCGCGCGTGCGACGGGCGAACAGGGGCGAACAGAGCGATCTGGGCGATGGAGAATAACGAACTCGAATTCGAGCGATTGGAGAGGATTCGACGAACGATTTGTTGATGGATGAGTTCCTCTACACCTGCTGAACAGAAACCACACGATTTTCCTCACTCCCTCGGCCGGCAGGAACGAAATCGAAAACAGGGGAAAAACGAAGGAGAAGAAGAAGAAGAACTTACCAACTGCTTGAGGATGGAATGCCTTCGAATTTGGGGAAGGGAACTCGGTTGAATTGAAGCTGGAGAAGGAAGAAATTGCGAGAGAATGGCTGTCGGTCGGGGGACCTTTGCGAGGAAGAAGAAGAAGAAATGGGGAGAAGACTCGGGCGAGCTGGCCTTTTAACCAAAACAGGGGACGATCAGACATAAATAAAAGATGGCGCGTCTAAAGCAACAAGAGCGTTTGATAGCTCAAGTGGCAATGCCACCCGCCTAGCTTACCACACGGCCCTGGTTTGATTCCCGCTTGACGCACTATTTAATTCCCTATTTATTTTTACTCTTTCCCAAGCCCAAATGCCTTCACCAAAAATCCCGATCCTTTTCAAATTGGCTCATAATTATTCCGGCAATTTTCAATTTCAAAACCGGCCCTGTCGGCCCGACCCAAAATTATCAAAATGCCCCTGGGCCTCCCTGGAAGACCGGGATGAAATTTCCGGGCCGTTACACATGCCCATAACCATGTCTCGCCACGCAACAAACTCTACTTTAGGAGTGGCACCCTATGGTGGTACAAGCCCACTTGATGCCCTAGGCAAGTTAACAACTAGAGTCAACAACTGTCTGATGGTCGGGTTTGCACTAGATGTAACCTCCTCAATCACGGGCTCTTGCCACTGCCTCTAATAGCATGACCTGATGCCTCGTCCCCACTACAAGTGCCCGTCATATCTCGGGATCTATAACTAAACTAAACTAGATTAGTCCTCGGACCAACACTACCAACAATAGGTAAAAACATGTAAGCTAGATGCAAGTACTATAAATAACCCTTGATAAATTTGAACTTTCGACATACTTGACGGCTGTTGGAGTGCTGATGATCATGGGAACAAATGACTTAACTCAGTAGGTTAGTCTATAGAATCTATGACTCTAAGATTTGATACCAACTGTAACAACTCGACTTCTAAAATAGTCATAAACCTTGTTCTTACTTAGCATGCATGCATTCAAATACGGTTATGCCATAAAGTTGAAAACGAACGGCTTCTTTATTCAAAACTTTAAGGTTTCCCACAAATGTTTTTAAACAGTTCGAGCCTCCGGCCAGAGATTAATAAATCATCAAAATAAGACTAAATTAAATAACCATCCCTATCTAGCATACTGAACAATGAATTAAAAATAAACGAAAGGAAGACTATGCAACAGACTCTCATTATCCATCAATTCCTCCTCTAGCCATCTCAGTGCTATCCCAAGTTACCTAGTTGAAAACTACAGAATAAGGGTGAGTATAAATGGTATTCAGTAAGAATCCACAGCTAGGGTACAGTACGCAAACAACACATCATCTAGAATTCTAGCATACATGCAATACAGTCAACCAAGAGATCTCAGAACAATTCTTAACTTAACTTTCAACCTCGAGAGTCTCTAACTCTCAACTGGTGATCAGCTTGATATGCTGACCCTAGACACCTAGGAGAGTACCCAGTGTCTCGCTCTAAACTAAACGAAAAGGTGTACTAACCACACTAGCCTGAGAGAGCCATCCTCTCAGCATCTAATGCGTGTGCGTGTACACCGCATGCTGCTACAAATTTGGGTAACTATAGGCCTGCAAAAACTACACCGGTCCAGGTCCAAATGCCTAACTACAAGGAATGGTATCCACTGATCCATAGCTGGTAGGAGGCCCTCGACACCCAACTGTGGCAGCCTATTCACACCTACGCCTGAAGCTAAGGATTGTCCCAAGGTAGGCTTACACAAAGGAAAGGATCCCGCTCTAGCAGGCAACTAACTAGGCTTGACCAGGGGGTGTACTGCACCACAACCCAACTTTTGGGGGTGGGAATAGATCCTCACTGATCCCGACCTGTGGGGATAACATATGTCGTGTCCACTCTCAGCCTCTAGATGATGAGAACATAACTGTAAGTCATGCTAAGACTATAACAAGCTCGATTCCTAATAGATCACCAACATGTTCAGCAGCTAAGACATACAACCCTAACATGATACTAATAAAACATAACTCATGGAATCATCGCATGCTCACAATACAGCCAGATCATCACCTCAACCTATCCACTGACACATGCTCATAATATAGTAAAGCAGGCAGGCATAAGATACAATCAATGAAATTCACGCAGGGTCCACACAACCATGACAAGAAATCCTTACCTGAAAAGTAACACAAAACAACAATATAATGCTCCTTGAGCTGCAGAATACCAACCATGCACAAATACTAAACCTAGACAAACAATAATTAATAAAACTATCATAGCTAATTAAGCAGGGAAACTCAAGGGATTTAGGATTTATCCAAACCCCAAACAGACAGTAAGGCTCGACTCGAGGAACAATTGCGGCGACGACGCCAGACGAGCGCGCGCGGCGACGAATAGGCTAGCTGCTGGCGGCGGTGCGGCTTGCAAGGTCTGCCGCGACTGTATCGGCAAATGCGAAGGTAAGGCTTGCGCAGGGCGGCGATCGGCGAACGTGGGCTCGTGGGGCTGCATCGTCCTCGCATGAAAAAGATCACGAAACGATGATAGGTGCAGGCTCAGTGCAATCTCGGCTAGAGGGAAAATCAACAACGATCAAAAGAGGATCAAGAAGAATAATCAAGGAGAAGAGGAAGATTGATCGCAAAATTCACCTGACTTTTCTCTGAAAGAAACGATCGATAACTCTGAAGCAAACGTAACAAAAACCCTTTTTTAATTAAATCCTTGTCTTTCCTTTTCTTTTGAATTTAATAAAACCTTTCCTCCAAACTGCAAGTCTAGCTTTAAATAGCCTAAAATCGCAAAATAACCTAACATCTCGATGAATCATTTAACTGGCCCTAAGGGTGATTTTACAAAAATACCTCTTAAGGCTAAAACTACCATAACTGCCCAATGAAACAACTGAATTAACTGAACACCGTACTTGGAGAACCGTATTGAAGACTCAGGCCGTTACAACTTGATAGCTCTCAAATAGAGCATAATTTAGGCTACTATATTATGCATTTTTCCTAAGGTTCAAGGGACATGTTTGAGTATAATGAGTAATTTGCAAATAAAAACTACTAGAAGTCACATGCATCCATTATTTAGCATGAGAGGCACAACTTTGCGGTTATAGTAAAAATCATGAATAAATTGTGCTAAATGTGATACAATGCAGGCAACGTGAAACTTTTATGCTGGAGAACGAACTAGAAACGAATGGAGAAATGAAAAATTTAATACGACGCATTCCCAAAGCAATCGCATTCGAAGAATCACGCCAAGAAGGAAAGAACAGAGAAATCAATCAAGCAATAAAAGTTAGCGTCGATGAAGAAATCCTAGTGATAATTAAGGGATTCCTGCATTTATAAAGATATTCCATCTCACCTAAACTTGTTAGCCAAGTAAATCATCTCTATATATAGAAGGAAAAAAGCTGCAACTGGTAAGCTGGTAGATTGGCCAGAAGCCAATTCACTTAACTAGTGGTGTTCGTAGGAACCGATGACAAGAAGTCTGGACATCTTCACAACCGCACCAATTCCTGTCTTTTATTTCTTTTATTAATTAGGAATAGATCATAGATTTGTAGATAACTTTTAGTAATGAAATTTATTAATTTCAATTATCTTTTGTTGTTCGTTTCTATGTTGCATTAGATAGGATCTATGGTAAGAATTCAGATGTAGAATGCATGTTGAGATTGTAGGTTGTTAGATTTTACACTAGCCTTCAGTGAACTCGAAAGAGGGAAATTTTGGGTGATCCAGTATGCTACAATAGGTTCGATGTGAGGTGTCTCACATTGTTAAAGGTGTTAGGAATAACCCTACTATCGTTTGCGTCGCCCCGAGCTAAGTATGAATAACCGCAGTGGAAGTTGGGTTGGCCATAAATCAATAAATGCGGAAGTACTTATTCGAACAGAAAAGCATGAATCTAATTACCACTAATGCATGATGATGACTCTAAAATAGAGTCAGATTTAAGCCTAAATTCGGATCATTATTCATATTAAGCGTCTGCAAAGACAAAAAGTGCGTGCTAAAGGGTGTAATTTGCTAATGTTGCGCATTAGCGAAGTTGAATGCTAAATATTGATTATCATGCAAAATAAAGTTAAAAAAGCGCAGTTAGCATAAAGTTCACAGAAACTTATGACTATTTCTATTTCGCAGGATTAGCGCTAAGGAAGCATCACCACGAAGAAAATCAAGATGCCCGAGCACGAGTACTTAAGCTCGAAAGATCAAGGCCAGTTGCCTAAAAATAAATAAGGAAGGAAGAATCCGCCAGCGAGAAGTTGACTAACCAGACAATTAAGAGACGGATTGCTGAAATCACGGGATTCCTACCTTAGACAAATCAAACACGTATGGCAAGAAAATTGAAGGAGAAATCTTCATGCAAATTGATTCTCACCATTATGGAACCTTCAGAGGCTCGATGACCTAGCTCTATAAAAGGGACGTGATGTAATAGAGAAAAGGGAGCTGAATCCTTGCCCTATTTTTCTTCACTGAAAAATTCTGAGAATTGATCTATGCTACAAGTTTACTGTTTTTTTTTTATTTTGTTTGTTTGTTTTTTTTGTTAAGACGCATTGTTAGACTCATTTCATTTTAGTAATACAATTCTATGATGTTTTCTTCATTGTGCATTGTGTTCTCTATTTTCATTATGAACTAATTTTCGTAAGGTGAAACTAGGGGAACGTGAGTTTTAGTAGCATGTTGTAGGAAGGAATTGGAAGGGTTTAATCTAGAGCTTTCAAGATAGGAACTTCATCAAAACATTAAGTGTCGACCGACCATCTACATAAGCTAATATATTGTAATTCAGAAAAAGGAACGATCTAAGTCTATCATGCATGTTTAATAGGTAATGTTACAACTGTGACATTTTAAATCGGAGTTTAGGAATAAATGTGAAAGTATTACATACTTAGCGCGGTTTTTAAATACATTTAGTCTCAGCGGAATCTGGGCTAGGTGCCGAACGAAAGCGGAAGCATTAGTTTGTAAGCGTAGTATGATAGATTCCCTTACAACATATTTCTTGTTATCGCATTACTGTTGCACTCACAAGTATCCTAGTTTAGCCTTAACTTAGCAAAACAGTTTATCGTTTAGTTATTTTTTTTCCTTGCAAAATAAAAAATCATATCAACAATACCCATTTATGCAATTTACATTTCAATACTAAACATTACCTCAAATAACTTTCAGTCCCTGTGGAGAACGATAATTTATTTATTACTTGCTACAGACCATGTATACTTGTGTGCAGTGGGATCAATCCATACTAATCGTAACCACATTCTAACACTGATCCCAGCGTCCAACCAGACGCGTATCTCATGATTAACATCTTCTGCATCTGCATTTTTACCTATGCGTAATTGCATTTCACATTTTAGATTCTTGAAAACCCAAACAATCACCGACACTATCCTTTTACATATTTAACATAACTCTAAAGTTAATAAAAGTAATTCTAGACATCAATCCATGTGGACAACGATAAAATAAATACTTTACTACTTGGTGTATTTCTGACCGCGTATATTTGCGTGAAGCGATTCCAAAGCCAACACTTATCAATAAGTTAAGCTTAGAATTCATTATATTTAGATATATTCTCATCAAGAAACCGCAGACTAGTACTAAAGGAAGTGTTTGATGTTGTTTACATTAATAAGAGACGAGTTCTGATCTTCAAATGCGATTGGTACAACATTGGCAACAAAAAAGGTAGATCGTATTTAGAGCTAGGTTTGCGTTCAATTAACACATCTCAATTTTGGTACAAAGATGAGTCATTTATCCTTACTACACAAGAACAACAAGTTTGTTTTTTTTATATAAGTGATCCAAAGTACGATTGCAATCGGAGGGTAGTGCAATTGGTACCAAACAAAAAAAATTATGGGATGTGCCTAAAGTGGAAGAGCAAGAGAACGAAGAACTTGATGAAATACAACTAAAAGATACAACAACTATTGATGAGTGTATATAAGAAAACATATTTCAAAGGACCAATGTCAAACTGATTATAGTTTATTTAACACTCAATAGGAGACAATCATCAGATAATTTGGAAGATTTCATTAAGATTAAGAGATCTAAGATAACAAAGATACGTTTTTTTAGAGTGCCTCGTTCAATGATGGTTATTCTGACTAATAGTATACTTAAGTTTTATATATGTAATAAAATTAATTGTGGATTTCACTTGTTCGATGATTTCATATAATCAATGTTTTTTTTTTCAGTGTCGTAATGCCTGCAAATTTGACCGGGATGTTAAACTCATTCTTTGAGGAGATCGATGATGATATGGATGTCGCTCCTACGACTATGCCTTCTAGGGGGGCCCAGGCATTAGGTATAATTTCATTTCTTTTTTCTCATTCATAATTTTATTATTGATTTCTAACATTCAATCATGTACAAGTAGTACATCTAAACCTCAATGCAGTACATGTATTCTGAAGGGACTTGAGTTGGAGAGAAATGTATCTCAACACGGTCTGATCAATGTCGAGTTTAGTGAGGAGTATGGAAAAGTTGTGGGGAAAGAGGAAAATAACTTGAGGAAGTAGATCAACTTTCTTGTATGGGATTCGTTTTCCGGAACTCTCAATACGTTGAAATAGGTCACTCAGGAACTAAAAGACTTAATGAAACAACAACTCCTAGTATGCTCAAAAACTCATAGTGACTATTTTAGGTACTATTTCTTAGTGTTAATCTTGTATTCGTATTTATTTTTAAGAGCATTTTCAGCTCGACCTGACTAATCTTTGGGTTAACAAGAATATAGAAGACGTGATGAAATCCCGTTCAAGGGGTATCGATTCACATTGCACAAGTATTACAAGTAAGATATTAATTATTTATTATGTTGTTTAAGTATATTAATGCATCATAACTAATATAATCCTTACATGAGTCTCGATCCTGTGGTTCGCCGCTCGAAGCCACCTTCTATCATAACAGGACCAGTTGACTAGGAGTGTTTTTGCAATAAATGGGAGGATCCAAACTATAAGTTGAAGTAAAAAAAGGTTGAGGAGAGTAGAACTCATGTGCAATATCATCATCGAGCAGGGAGTCATTCTTTCCTAGCCAAACTGGATAAGGTAATTATCTTACTTTATACTTTATTGCAAATGCTATGTAAAATACTAATTAGTTCATATATGTGTATAGAAAAAGAAGGAGGGCCAAGTCCATGGGTATATCGATTTATTTCGAGAAACTCATTACACTATTGAGGACAGATGAGTAAATAAGGCTTTAGAGGGAGCTTACCTAAGTTTGTTGGTTTTCCTTTCTCATTCATATGTAATCTCGATACTAATATATATTTTATTTGTATACATAAATAAATGATAGATATAAAAGAGGAAACAATTGCAGCAAGACTCCCTTATGACAAGATAGAGATAACCGAGAGAGTTTTGGAGATTAGGATAGACCACATAAAGGGTTTAGGACGGCTTCCTTATAGCTAGATGTAAGAGGGCCCCGCCTTCTTCTAGTGCCAGTGAAGCGAGTTCACAGCGTGGGATACAACTACAACAAGAGGTCCAAATGCTTAAGACCCAGTTAGTACTTGAAAAAGAGGCAATTGGGAAATTGGAAGACCTCGTGGCTCAGACGCACGAGGAATTCTCTAAGATTTGGGAGGAATCTCTCAAAATCGCGACGACATGTTGGAACTTCGAGCGATGATGGAGTTGTTCAACAAATCGAGAACTTGACGAGCCAGTTAGATAATTATGCAATTAAACTATGAATGTTTTTAAAATTTTATGTGAAGTGTGGGTATCCTGCACTAAAGATAGCCACAAATTAGATTATGTTGTGATGTATAGGTTTATAACAGGTGTAAATTTCTTTCGGTATGTTCTTAGTATGTCATTATGCTGCCTAAATTACTTAAAATCATAACTTTTACAATCATAAGTACTTTTAAAGTTTTCTAATTCATGTTTCATTTTATATTTTTCAGGTGACACACAACTTGGGAACAGAAGAAATGTTATTGTTTTGGCACACTTTGTTTTTTTTTAAGGAGATCATGTATTTGATACTTTATAACTACCATATTTTCATGTTTTGTATATATATTATTCTCATTTTCATCTAAATGTCTTTTATAGATTTTTATATAACTTGTAGTAATATTGTTTCTGTATGTAATCTCTTTAAGTTAATTTGGAATATAAATGATTACTAGAAACACAATATTTAAAAATAAATAAATTGGCTGACGATTTATAAAATCATCAAACAAGATTTCCTTATCCGACGGTTTGGATCACCATCGGATAAAGAGGTATTATCCGACGGTTTTAGTAAAAGTCGGATAAGAAGGTATTATCCGACGTTTTTAAAAACGTCAGATAAGGAAATCTTGTCCGTCGATTGGAACACTGGATAAGGCAATCATGTTCGACAGTTACCGAAACCATTGAATAAGGAAATCTTGTCCGACGATTTTTGTAACCATCATGTGAGATTGGAATAGATGATGTCGTGACAAAAAATGTCGGCTAAGTTTGTTCTAACAAAAACTAGCAGACAGTTTGCGCGACGATGAACAAACCATCGGCAGAGGTCTTGCTGACGGTTATAAGGCCTTAAGCGTCGTTTGAATTGAAACTGTCGGCCAACTCCTTTTTCGTAGTGAATATTTAGCTACCGTGCTGTATTTCTGATGGACAATAATCTACTTGTTCATAAGTAAAGAGTGTTAGATACATAATTATTTCGATAATGTTATTTATTTTTATTCAAGTGATATTTTATCATAAAATCATCTCTTTTAAATCAGTAGGAAAATATTATTGGTAAATGGCTTTGGTAGGTTTATTAAGTGAGTAATTATTCAATCTATTCACCTGACTAATGTCATCTCAAATATTATATACATCCAACTACTAATTATTATTCAGTTTTGAGAGTTTGAACTAAAAGAACACTATTTATTATTCCTATTTTATTAATTCTATTCACTAACCATTATAATACATCACATCCTTACAAAATGCATATTTTCCATCATGTTAATAACGTAGAGGTTGATAATTGATTTAGGAGGAGACCGCAAATCCTACATAGAGGGTACATTATTCTTAACTAAATGAGAATCAAATACTAATTTTTAGGATCGAACTCGTGACCTCGGTGTTGATTTGGATTTCTACCAAACAATGAAGCCATCAGGTCACCAATCCTTTCGGTTAGATAAATTGATAATTGTAGTTAGACTTGAATCGCATCATTTAATATTTCAAGTTTAGAGACTCATAAACAATATTTATGTTTGTTTGTTGTCTGTTGTTGTTGTCGTCATCGTCGCCGTCTGTTGTTGTTGTTGTTGTTGTTGTTGTTGTTGTTGTTGTTGTTGTCGTCGTCGTCGTTGTTGTTGTTGTTGTTGTCGTCGTTGTCGTTGTTGTCGTTGTTGTTGTTGTTGTCATTGTTGTTGTTGTCATTGTTCTTGTTGTCGTTGTTGTTGTTGTTTTTGTTGTCGTTGTCGTTGTTGTCCGTGTTGTCGTTGTCGTCATTGTTGCTCTATTCTTGGTTACTTTATGTTCATGGTAATTCTCGCATAATAAATCGATTGATTCTATCATATTTGTTTGTCAAGAAAAATTATAAGAAAATATCGAATGGGTAAGTTGTTTGATGGCTTCATTGTTTGATGATAATCCAATTCAACACTATGGCCACAGCTCGATTTTGATAATCGTTCTTTTATCTTTCATTTATTTGAGAACAGTAATACACTCAACGAGTAGATCAATCCATGACGATTAATATTTGATGTATTGTCTTCTAGTTTAAAGTTTAAAGGATTTTGTGAGTACATACCATCAATCATATTTGGAGTTGAGAATTAATATTAATAAATATTATTACATATTTTTTTTTATAACTTCGACAATATTTATATTATAATATTATGTTATGAAAATGGAAATGATGAATAATCGATAAATGAAGATATGAAAATAGATAACGATAAACGTGAAAGACAAAGAAGAAACAACACACAGAATTTACGTGGTTCACCAACGTTGTGTTGGCTAGTCCACGGGCAGAGGAGGAGAGCAATAATATTGAGAGAGACGGAAATTTACAGATACAGAGATTATGTCATAATACGGCTAAGGTTTAATTCGATTTTATGTAGGCACTCTCATTAAACCCTATTACAGAATGCGTAAACATTAAATGAAATGTGGATGCGTAGACGCGCTACGGAAACAGAATGTTCTGCGGAGTGCAGTTAGCGAGTGCAGAATGCGGGCTGCAACAGAGAATGTGGAATGCGTTTGCACAACAGAATGCTAAACGCGCAAATGCGTTCAAGACATAACACAACATATTAAGATGTATTAAAGATCATAGATGTAAATACTTTAAAACTTAGCTACATTTATAATTATTATGTGAGAAAAATTCATTTAGTACAATTTTCTAAAAAAACTATACGTTAGTTATCACTCCACTACTAAATGGGTCACTAGCATTATAGTTTTATTATTTGATTGTAAAACAGTTCAATACCAGCGTCATAGATTTGATCATAAGAATCGATATTTGTCTCCGTTCTCGTGATATATATTAAAAAAAAAGTTATCACTCCACTAAGCTCATTTTGGATAAATGAATCATAAGTGAGATAAAACCGTTGAATGAATAAAGTTGAAAGAAAGGATCAATGATGTAGTGGCTTAATTGAGAAAGATAATACCTTCTCTATAATTAGTGTAGAGAAGTATTTTTGAAGCCATGAGCCACTATGAGCAGCCAGCCCCAGCGTGTGAGACAAAAGTGGCTTCTTTTGATAAATAAATAAAAACCCAAGGGCATTTTGATAAATTCCAAAATCCATCTAAACTTGACCGACAGTCACGGAGGGTAATTAATAGCTTTTATTATCATCATTAATTTCATACAACAAAAATATTCGACACAGAGAGTTGAATTAAGATACGGTCTGTAATACAGAAGCAACAAGACATTCAATCACTGTTCGCCACGTGTTCCTCCTATATTCGTTTCTCCAATCCTTTGCGAGGTTTGGAAAACATAAAAAACATAAAAACAAACATGCCTCAGCTTTGGTAACCATTTAATGCTTGTTTAATAACGTTTTCGTTTCTCATTTTTTATTTTTTGTTTCTTATTTTTTATATTTTTGTAACAAAAAATAAAAACGTGTTTCTATTTTTTATTTTTTATTTTGTTTTTTTTTTAAATTTTATCTGATTATAGTTTAAAAAGAATTTACTTTTATAATATATAAAATGTAAAAGTTATGAATTCAATTTATGATGACTACTTGCATGTAAATTATTTTGTTATTAGTTTTTTTGACATAAAAATATCTTAATGTTAGACTATATATCTTGAGAGAATAATTGAAGTGTGCGTAAAATATACATTAAACATATAAATAATTATCAAAAGCTCACCTAATCTAAAAATACAAATTAATCTTGATATAAAAATAACAACAAAATTGATATGGTGCCTCGTACCTTAGTTATTTATTTGAAATAATGTCAAAATAAATTCACGGTAATTACATTACTTCTCAATTGTTGTCGTTAAATATTAAAGTAAGATCAGATGTCTATTTTAGTGAACAAACTTTATAAAAAAAAAAATTTGACGGTTACATAATAAAAATTAAAATAGCTTTTCAAAAAAATAATAATAAATAAATAAATAACATATAGATTCACATATTCCAAATTTTAAAAATGAAACAATATATAAATAAAAAATTACAAAATTTAAAATCTATATAAATATGCATCTTTCTAAGTTTTAATACTAAAATTAAAAATAATAAGTATACTTTGTTCAAAATAATAATAATGATAAATATATGTAATGTAAAATTCTCAAATAAAATAAATATTTAAGTAAATATAAATATCAAAAGAAAATCGAGCAATTGGTTCAGTAGTTTCTCTATTTTTAACTCAATTGAAGAAATGTTTCTTTTAAAAAATAAAAATGGTTATCAAACAAACTTGTTTCAAAAAAACAAGAAACAAAAACAAGAAATAGAAAACGAGAACTTTATCAAAGGAAGTCTAATTTACCTAAAAAAAAAGTTTAAATTTTTTATTTTAAATTTAAGTTTGTTTCCCTCTAAATTTTTAAAAATGTTTTCTAAAATTTTAAAAACCCAAGAAAGTTTTGAGAGCTATATATATATTTTTTTTTCAAAATTCAATTTAATTTTAAAATTATAGATAAAATGTAGATATTATAATAAGAAAAATCATAGGACGATAAAGTAGTTGTATACTCAATTTTAAAAACAAAAACAAAATAGTTAAGGCAGTTTGATAATCATTTCTTTTTTCTTTTTTTGTTTCTAGTTTTTCATTTTTGGATTTTGATTTTTTTTTAAAAAAATAAAAACCATATATATTTGATAACTCATTTTAGTTTTCTGTTTTTGAAAATTAAAAACAAAAAAATATGTAACTGTTTTTGTTTTCAAATATCACATTTTGTTTAGTTTTTTTTACCATTTATTCTTGATTTTTTCATGCTTTTTAAAAATAAAAACAAAAATGCGTTTTCGAAAGCACTTTTTTTTAGTTTTTAGAATTCCTTTAATATTTTTAAAATTTTAAAAACAAAAATTAAAATTGGTTACCAAACAAACCTGTTTTTGAAATATTAAGAACAAAAACAGAAAACCAAAAACAAAATAGTTATCAAACGGAGCGATTTTACTAATTTAATTTCTCAAATTTGTTGTTTTTATATTTTTTTTAAACCACAATATATTATCAATTCAAGAAACAAAAACACAACGAGACCACTCCTCGAGGATAATAGTAGCAAAGCACAAAAAAGAACTGAACTTCTGGATATCAGGAGAAGCAACAACGCTGCTACTAAAATTCTTTGGCGAGCACGTTCGAAACATGATTGCAATCACGAACATAAAAGGTAAATATGATTAAGGGTGTTCAAAACAATTCAAATTGTTGAATAAACTTAATGCTAATTTTAATGTGTTATTTAATTGTTGTTAGTGGGAGTTTTTGTTTAGGAGTTAGTGGGCTCTTAAATGTGGTTAGTGGGTCTTAAATATAGGAGCTAGTGGGAAAATGGTTACTTGTAATTGAATGCCAAAATGGTTACAAATTTATGGATATGGAGTCTTGTTGAACAAGCTTGTAATAAGTTATAAATAGATAGCTTATTCCATTGTGAAAGATAGAGCAAGAAAGCAATTTGAGAAAAAGAAGTTGGGAAATAGAGAAAAGTGTTTTGTGGAAATTGTAACGACCCGACCCGAAAGGGGTTCTAACATAGGCCGTTACCTCAATGCATGCATTCAAATCTACAGAAAATTTGCAATATGGTGTCCGGATTCTAAGTAAAAACTAAAACATAAAACATCCATTTGAAAAGCCAACATAAAATTCTTGAAACCTGTCCCTGTTTCCAAGCACCTGTTCCAAGACAAATACATTTACAAAACTTGCTCTGATCAGAGATTTATTTAAAACATACAAGCTTTGCAATAGTTACAACAATGCTAGAATCCGGAAATACAGTCAGCAAACACCCTAGGGCTCCGTGCCCAACTACATGCATTCAGAGGACATTTAAAACATAAACATAAACAAGACTCAAAGTTGAACAACGGGTTCCCATGATCACAGCTCCTCCTCCAGCCATCCTGTCTCGCACCGTGGTTACCTGTGGAAAAACCACGAGAAATAAGGGTGTGAGTAACGAATTACTCAAGAAGAATCCCCAACCGGGGTACAATACGAAAAACATCTCATTTAGCACACCGACATGCAACCAAACAATGACTTAGAGCAAAACGGTAGGTTTAGGCTATGTGCTAACACTAGAGCTAGCCTATCAAGGGCTTTCAACTACAGCCTATCCTAGGTTCTACACCTAGATGCCCATCGGGGTCTTACACAACCTAGGATACAATGACACAATGATGCCCATCGGGGTCTTACACATACAGATGCCCATCGGGGTCTTACACCTCTAAACAATGATGCCCATCGGGGTCTTACACATACGGATGCTCATCGTGGGTCTTACACCTCTAGCTATCAATGCTGCCCAACGGGGTCTTACACATCTAGGATGCCCATCGGGGTCTTACACCAGCTAAACAATGATGCCCATCGGGGTCTTACACATACGGATGCCCATCGGGATCTTACACCTCTAAACAATGATGCCCAACGGGGTCTTACACATACGGATGCCCATCGGGGTCTTACAACTCTAAACAATGATGCCCATCGGGGTCTAACACATACGGATGCCCATCGGGGTCTTACACCTCTAGCTATCAATGCTGCCCAACGGGGTCTTACACACCTAGGATGCCCATCGGGGTCTTACTCCAGCTAGGATCACTGAGATGCCCATCGGGGTCTTACACTCTTAAGCAGCCTCATGATGCCCATCGGGGGCTTACACACTGTGAAACAAAGGTGCGGTGCCCATCGGGGACTTACCTACATTATGGATCACCTGCCTAGCACTAACATGGAACTGTCAGAATATAACAAGAACCAGAATATGCCAAGATAAAAGACCCTAGCCTGAAACTAATATAACAGAAACACCAGTACAACACAAACCTAGAAGCAAGAGAAAACATGTAACCTATCCACTAGAATTTCATACAATCACAAGATATGGCATACTATCAATTATTCGCGGGTCCACACAACCTCGGTAAGAAACCCTTACCTGCCTAAGGCAACAACACACAAGAAACCTAAGCTGCGATCGAACCCGAGCAACCTAAAGCGAACCTAACAAACACATCAAAAATCACAATCCATAGGCCTAAATATAATAAAATAACAGGGCACGGCTCGGGAGCAACTCACGAGGCGCGGCTGACATGCGAACGAGCCGGCCAGACGCAGCGCGGCACTGGGCGGCGTTGAGGGGTGCAGATGGGCGCAGGGGGCGCTGGCCGACACGGCGCGCTGGCGCGCCGAGCTGCGGCGCTGGGCACGGCTGGGCGTCTGGCGCGCGCGGCGCGACGCGAACGCTGCGCGGCGAAGCCGCAGGGAGGGAGGCGGCGCGCGCGCCCGGAGCTCGGTTGGCGCGGCGTCGCGCGCGCTTCGGCACACGGACGCGCGGCTGCGCGCGCGCGATGCGACGGCTACAAGACGCTGATCCGCACGACGAGCTCTGAGGGGACTTCGATCCGCATGAGGCGCTCGGATCTGGCGACGGCGCGACGCGAACGGGACGAGCGGCACTGCGCGGCCAGGCTGGGCGACGCGACCTGGCTGGCGAGCTCGGGTTGGCGACCTGGCTGGGCGAGCAGTCTCGGGTTGGGGGCGACCTGGGCGAGCTGGGGCTCGGGCTGGGCTAGGCTCGAGCTGGGGAGAGAGAGAGAGAGAGAGAGAGAGAGAGAGAGTGAGAGAGAGAGAGAGAGGATTTCTTTTTGAAAAAAAAGAAAAGGGAAAATGGGAAAATAAAAGGAAAATGAGGATTTAATCTCTTTTTCCATCCTTATCCAAATTAAAACCTTAAAATCCCATTTCCCGGCTTCCTCCTTCGAGACCCGATTGAAGCAACCTCTTCCAAAAATAAAACTCACTTAAATTCAACTCCCAAATCAACACCAAGGGCCCGGGCTCGAATCCCAAAGGAAGCACACAACCAACCATCACTTTGCCAAAAACCCAAACCACAACCGAACTTCCAAACGACTGGCCCAAACATCTCGGGACTCGCAACCAACAACAATCAAGCCTTGACAAAGGCAGGAGCGACCTCGAAGCCCTAAAAATCCACAAAATCCTGCCTGGGGAGCCAAAAGACCAAAATACCCCCAAGGGTCAAAACAAATAACGACCCAACCAAACAACCGAATCTTGACCCAAAGGCACCTCAAAATCGGAGTAGAAAACTGGTCATTATAATACTCCTCTCTTTTAAGACTTTCGTCCTCAAAAGTCCTAAGACGAAACAGCTCCAGGAAACTCCACTGAAACCAAACCAACTGAACTTCTCGGCTAAAACAACACCAACCTTCTTCGAAACCAAACCCTCTTGGTTCTCAAAACTCAAAGCCACAATGCCATCCAGACTGCCACAACTACAACCCAGACTGGCATACACCGAACTCCGAAGGGAAAAGACGGCAAACCACATCCTCAATTCGCACCACTCTCAAACGGTGCTACTCTCAGCAAACTCGAGGACTGGCCACAAGCTCTGAATCTCTACACCACGCACAGGCAAAACTCCTCTGGAAGCTCACAGCTGCTAACAAGCAGCCTCAACCCTACAACAAGCTGGCCAAACAACTGAACCTTCCAGGTTCCAGAAAACCAAACGGCCTACTCTTACTCCACAAGAGACCACTAACCTCAAATCTTGCCTCTGGTCCTTAACGAAATCCAATCGAATCACCAATCAAGCATCGATCCAAAAGGCAAACTTCTCCAACTAGAACGCGACCACAACACTTAAGCAACCATCTTAAGGAGAAATCGCCAAACCAAAGGCAAGGGGCACCATCCTGGTACACCAGATGGCTAACAACACTCACACCAGCTGAAACATCAGCTACGGCCACCTCTAAAGACAAGGGCCAGGCACAGGCTCCACTCGGCCAAACCAACAAGCTAGGACTCCTCATCGGCCGAACGCAAACCTTTCAACAACTGGCCAAAGAGAACACTGCCAGGCAAGGAACAACCAACATTCCTCTCAAGGAAATCTCGGACTGCAAGGACTAAACCATCATGCAGCTATCTGCGACACAACACCTTGAGGAAAGCAGCTCAACAGATTTACCAACCAATGCCACGGCACCTCTGTGCCAACTCACTCAAACGAGGCTCCGCTAAGGCCAACTGCGAACGCACAACAACTAGGAACAAAGCCCGAGAAAGGGCTTGCTCAGCAGAACTCAACCCAAACTTATAACGAGCAAAGCTCGCCTCCAAGCTACCACTCAACTCTTAAAATCCAACTGGCTACTCAAAGGACTTCTTCCTTTTAGCTTAGGCCTAACTCATCTTCCAGCCAGAAGCTGCACTCTCGAAACCTTGCAAGGAAAACGGATATCGACAACCTCAAAGCTTACGGATCTTGAGCCACACGAATCAGCAAGACTACCTCAGAAGCTAACACTTGAGGCTGGCCTCCATGGAGCAACTCAACCACCACAGAGACTAGGGGGAAAGGGAAATCTTCAATCCCCAAAGAACCAACAACTCAACTCTTAAACTGGCTGGCCTCCGCCCTTGTGGGGACAAACAGTTTTCGCTTGCTAACAACATAAGGCAGGACCCTCTCGCTGGGCTAACCGCTGCACTACTCTGATCAACTACACAACCCAGGAGCTAAGCAGACTCCTACTAAACGGGAAACGAATTCCTAGCAAGCAAACTCTGAAGGGCAGCAAACATCACACACGCTCGCTGACTTGCTAAAACCCAAGGCAACAACAACCAACTCTCTTGGAAGCAACACCCAAGGGAAAACTCAACCGATCGGACCACCAATCCGGAACTAACAGAACTTACTCAACCGCCGAGGGAGGGGTCAACTCCCAAACTTCCTGGCTAGGAACAAGACCTCAGGACAATGCCCTCCAAATGAACCGAACTAGCTCTTGAAACAACAAGAGGACCAAACCTTGGCCAAACACTCACAAGAGGCGAGAACTACCCTTACTGCAGCCTCTAGAACACCATCCTAGAGTCCGCCTAATCGACAAACAACCGCTTCCAAGCAAGCCAACAAAACTTTTCCTCTTGCTAGCACCACTACCATCAACTCCAAGACTACGGGAGAAATCTGACAACTCCCAGGAGGAAACGGCTCTTACAAGCAGACAACCGAAGGACAGAGAGCTCCACATACACTCACTGTCTTGCTCCGCTAAAGCAACAACATCTAAATCTCACGGGCAACAACAGGGGTCCACCACAGACTGAACCTCCAAATGCCAAACGGGGCAACTCTCAACATCCTGGAAACAGGAAAGACAACCAACAGGGCATTAACCACTCGCCCCACAAGCAGAACTAACTTCTAGCAGCTCCATCCATACCTTGGTCAACACCCAACATCAAATTGCCACCACACCGGAACCAATCCGGACTCTACTCCAAACAACCACTAGCTTGCTAGGCTACCAAGACTGCCAGCAACTCACCCGAGGCTACAAACTACACGGCCGAGCTTGCCAACCAAAACTCACTACTGGGCCTGGACTGAGCTCCGAGAGGCTCTCCACAACCTAGGGTTCTTCGGCAACCCTCGACACACACCGCCGACCAACGAGCTAACAACCAACCGCTGAACAAACAACTCCATTTTACAAAGATCACAACCATGCCGCCTAACTCCAACTCCTTGTGAACCAAAAGGACCCAAACGCTACCAATGCGCCATCCTCCTGCTCAAACATCAACCACAACAAAGCTTCTACCCAAGGAAAGGATCCGAACAACTCTCTTAGCCAAGGCGATCGAAATCATGCGGCTTTGCTACGATCAGCTCTTGTTCGGTTTCCAACCGAACTCCAACCAAAGGAACGCCAAAAGTTCCATCTCCACACGATACTCGAAGCTGTGGCAACCATGCTCTACCAAAGCATAACCATGCCAAACCGAACTTACTTTATACCAAGCCTCTACCAAGGGTGCTTATCCATAAGGAGTCCAAATCCTCTCACAAGGCATTAACTCATCTCGCCTCATAGGCATCCAGCTCATCTCATGAGCATCCAACTCAGGGTCCCTCTGCTGAACCAAACTCGCATCTACGATGCTCAACTCTCCTCAGATTTAGGCACTCGAAGGTAGTTGACCGCACTACCCACCACAAGGATCTCTTGGCCTTAACACTAGCGCGAGACTCACGCACACTAACATTTACCAACCGACAACCTGCTGACTTATTCAACCCCTAGTAACATTGGGAAGAGGCTCCGGCTCCTCTCGAGCATCCTTTCGCTTGTAGTCCATCGACTACCACTGAACTAGCCCTCATGCACGACCAAAACAGGTGCAACTGCCATAAACGGATCCAAAGGCTAAAGGAGTGCGCTGAACTCCGGACGGCATAGAACCATCTGCTATACCCATGCCAAACTCAGGCCAAACCAGACTTAGTGCCAAAGTGGCACACCAACCAAAACACCTCAAGTGCTACTACTACCAAATCCACATCTTACTACCAATGGGGCCAGCAAGGTCACAACCTCAAGTGACAAGAACTCTGGCTAGGCATACAAGGGCCCAACTCAAACAACCATGCCTATGACATCTCATCAAACCGAAGGCTCACGGCCTACACTAGCATCTCCTCATGATGCTCAACAATGCTCTGGCCGGCTCTCCCAACATGCAGCAGCTAGCCCTACTCTAGGGGCTTACTAAAAGGAGAGTGCTCAACTCTACCAAACAACTGAGGAAACCACCAACGAATCCAGTCCGAAGGGAACACTGCTCGCTGCACCCTTAACCACAGGGTTTCGGCTTACTTGCTGCAAACAACAACACTTTACAGGAGCACAAAAATGCCTCATCAATCTCCTCGAAGGCTACCAACTCTGCAGCCACTCACTGGGCAATCAACAATCTGCTAAGGCTCAAGATCAACACTTGAGCTACCCAGGCTAGTCCACACTGGAACCTGCTCCACAAGCATCAACATAAGCAAGCCATAGCTAACTCTTCTCTTGGAGTGGTACTCCAAGGCAAATCACCTCCACCCTCTCACTAGGGGAAAACCAACAACTGGGCCACACGTGGCCTACGGGAGTCTAATCTCTACCTCCCTCTGGAACGATGTCCCAGCGGCATCCTAATCTATCTGGATACCTCAACAAGCCACAACATACTGCTCACACTGCGGGAAGTTGGCATGATGACGCTCTAAACCCAAACCAACAACGAGTCAGAACCTGCTCGTCCCCGCTCCACAACACTACACAAGGCATACACTAGATGAAAAGTATTGTAAATTCTTAACCCTTTTCTTAAAACAGTAAACTTAGGCGTACCTGATGACTATCGGAGTGCTGATGATCATAGAAAAACGACCTACAACAAAAGGTCAGTCTACAGAATCTATGACTCTGAGCTCTGATACCAACTGTAACGACCCGACCCGAAAGAGGTTCTAAAATAGGCCGTTACCTCAATGCATGCATTCAAATCTACAGAAAATTTGCAATATGGTGTTCAGATTCTAAGTAAAAACTAAAACATAAAACATCCATTTGAAAAGTCAACATAAAATTCATGAAACCTGTCCCTATTTCCAAGCACCTGTTCCAAGACAAATACATTTACAAAACTTGCTCTGATCAGAGATTTATTTAAGACATACAAGCTTTGCAATAGTTACAACAATGCTAGAATCCGGAAATACAGTCAGTAAACATCCTAGGGCTCCGTGCCCAACTACATGCATTCAGAGGACATTTAAAACATAAACATAAACAAGACTCAAAGTTGAACAACGGGTTCCCATGATCACAGCTCCTCCTCCAGCCATCCTGTCTCGCACCGTGGTTACCTGTGGAAAAACCACAGAAATAAGGGTGAGTAACGAATTACTCAGTAAGAATCCCAAACCGGGGTACAATACGAAAACATCTCATTTAGCACACCGACATGCAACCAAACAATGACTTAGAGCAAAACAGTAGGTTTAGGCTATGTGCTAACACTAGAGCTAGCCTATCAAGGGCTTTCAACTATAGCCTATCCTAGGTTCTACACCTGGATGCCCATCGGGGTCTTACACAACCTAGGATACAATGACACAATGATGCCCATCGGGGACTTACACACAAGGATGCCCATCGAGGTCTCACATCTCTAAACAATGATGCCCATCAGGGTCTTACACATACGGATGCCCATCGGGGTCTTACACCTCTAAACAATGATGCCCATCGGGGTCTTACACATACGGATGCTCATCGGGGTCTTACACCTCTAGCTATCAATGCTGCCCAACGGGGTCTTACACATCTAGGATGCCCATCGGGGTCTTACACCAGCTAAACAATGATGCCCATCGGGGTCTTACACATACGGATGCCCATCGGGGTCTTACACCTCTAAACAATGATGCCCATCGGGGTCTTACACATACGGATGCCCATCGGGGTCTTACACCTCTAGCTATCAATGCTGCCCAACGGGGTCTTACACACCTAGGATGCCCATCGGGGACTTACCTACATTATGGATCACCTGCCTAGCACTAACATGGAACTGTCAGAATATAACAAGAACCAGAATATGCCAAGATAAAAGACCCTAGCACTCAGAATTAATATAACAGAAACACCAGTACAACACAAACCTGGAAGCAAGAGAAAACATGTAACCTATCTACTAGAATTTCATACAATCACAAGATATGGCATACTATCAATTATTCGCAGGGTCCACACAACCTCGGTAAGAAACCCTTACAGCCCAAGGCAACAACACACAAGAAACCTAAGCTGCGATCGAACCCGAGCAACCTAAAGCGAACCTAACAAACACATAAAAAATCACAATCCATAGGCCTAAATATAATAAAATAACAGGGCACGGCTCGGGAGCAACTCACGAGGCGCGGCTGACATGCGAACGAGCCGGCTGCACTGGCGAGGCAGCTGCTGGGCGCTGAGGGGCGCAGATGGGCGCAGGGGCTGGCCGCTAGGGCGCGCTGACACGGGCACTGGGGCGTTGAGCTGCGCGCTGTGGCACGGCTGGGCGAGCAGGTCACTCAGGCGCGAACACGAATGCGCGGGCGAGCTGCAGGGAGGCGAGGGCGAGAACTCGGCTGGGCGAGGGCGTGCGGCGTGCGGCGTGGCTCGGCACAGGGACGGCGCGTGGGCGCGACGCGACGCGATGGCTACAAGACGCTCGATCTTGCACGACGAGCTACAGGGGACGCTCGATCTGGCACGAGGCGGCTCAGATCTGGGCGACATGGGCGCGGACGGGACGAGCGGCACTGCGCGGCCGGGCTGGGCGACGCGACCTGGCTGGGCGGGCTCGGGCCGGCGACGCGACCTGGCTGGCGAGCTCTGGGCCAGGCGACTGGCGCGAGCCGGCTGGTGGGGAGCGACCTAGGCGAGTTGGGGCTGAGGCTGGGCTAGGCTCGGGCTGGGGGAGAGAGAGAGAGAGAGAGAGAGAGAGAGAGAGAGAGAGAGAGAGAGAGAGAGAGAGAGAGAGAGAGAGAGAGAGAGAGAGAGAGAGAAAGGGGATTTTTTTTTGAAAAAAAAGAAAAGGGAAAATGGGAAAATAAAAGGAAAATGAGGATTTAATATCTTTTTCCATCCTTATCCAAATTAAAACCTTAAAATCCCATTTCCCGGCTTCCTCTTTCGAGACCTGTAAAGGCCCAGTTTTCTATCCCGGTTCTCGAGGAGCTTCCGGTTCAGATTCAGTGGTTCGGTTGGGCCGTCAGAGCTGTTTGGACCCTTAGGGGCATTTTGGTCTTTTTGCTCCATGGGCAGGATTTGTGGTTTTCAGGGCTTCGAGGCAGCTCCTGCCTTTGTTGAGGCTTGTTTGTTGTGGACTGCGAGTCCCGAGATGTTTGGGCTATTCGTTTGGGAGTTCGGTTGTGATTTGGGTTTTGGGGCAAAATGATGGTTGTTTGGGTGTTTCCTTCGGGATTCGAGTCGGGCCTTCAGAATTGGTTTGGGAGGTTGATTTCAGTGAGTTTTGTTGTTTGGAAAGGTTGCTTCAGTCGGGTCTCGAAGGAGGAAGCCGGGAAATGAGATTTAAGGATTTTAAGGATTTTTGGAAAAATTGGAAAATGGATAAATTGGATTTATTTGGATAAGGTTGGAATTTAAATAAAAGAGAAAAAGAAAAGAAAAAAAAGGAAAAAATCCATTTTTCCCCCATTTTTCCCCTTTCTCTCTCCTCTAGCCCGAGCCCCGCCCCTTGGCCCTCTCCTCCCTGCCCGAGCGCCCCAGCTCGCCCCTTTGGCCGCCCAGCCCAAGCCCCTGGCAGCCCGAGCTCGCCCCCAGCTCGCTCGTGCGCGTCGAGCCCAGCCCTGCTCGCCCAAGCCCGCGCCGCCCAGGTCCTTGCGTCGCCCAGATCCGCCTCGCCCACGTCCGTGTTGCCCGCGATCGCGCCGAAGCCACGCGCAATGCCGCGCCGCCGCCCTCGCACGATCCGCGCCGATCGAGCGCCCCGAGCCGTCGCGTCCCTGTAGCGCCTCGTGTCGCTCGTGCCCGTGCACGCCGTCCCCTGTGCTTGCTGAGCTCGCGCCCGCGCGCCGTCCAATGTGCCGTGCCGCGCCGCGCGCCGCTCGCCCTCGCCTCGTCCCAGCTCGCCCGCGCGCAGCTCCGCGCCCCTGCCCTGCGCTCTAGCGCCCCAGCGTCCCTCTGCGCCCGTGTCCGAGCCCCCAGCGCGCCCAGTGCCTGCGCCCAGCCAGCCTCTGCCCTGCCGACAGCCTGCTTGTGTGTGTTGGTTTGGCCCGAGCCTTGTGGCTTCTCGGATGGTATTTCCCGAGTCTTTTCTTCGTTGGGCCCTGATTTATTGGTTGCTGGTTGTGGATTTATTGGGCTGTTTATGTATGTGATTTGGGTGCTTTGTTTGATGTTCAGGCTGTTCGGGAATCGATTAGAGGCTCGAGGATTCGCTCGTAGATTTATTATAATTATTGTTTTCTGCTTGTCCCAAGTAAGGATTTCTTACCGTGGTTGTGTGGACCCTGCGATATATCTCGATATGCCTTGCTTGTTTGCTGATTGTTATGAGCATGTTAGAGATAGAGCAGTTGATTGAATTCTTGCTAGCATGTTTGCCTGATTTTACATGTTAGTGCCATGCTAGGTTTGTTCTCACAAAGATGCTTGTGATTCCCGCTTAAGTTGTAGTATCATGCTAGGTAATGTGATTTATGTCACCATTACTTGCTAGCCAGAATCATTGATTTTTGCTCTGTACTCTTAGATAGAGTTGTAGGGTTTGTCATCATCCAGAGGCTGAGCGGACAAAACGTACTTTGTCCCTAGTAGCTCAGGTCGGGAGTAAAGTGTGCGTAGCATAACGTATCTTGCTACCCCCCCGACCCGCCGGTTGTGGACTTAGCTACCCACTCCGGCCAAAGCCTAGTTTGTAGCCTGCTAGAGCGGAACCCTGCCAACGGTGTAAGCCTACCTTGGCTGGTTCTTAGCTTCAGGTCGGTGGATCATGTTGCACAGATGAGCGCCGAGGGCCTCGCGCTACTGTGATCAGTGACACCGCTTCCGAGTCATAGGCATGCGTACCTGGCCCGCGTAGTTTGCCCTTAGGCCCCCGCATTTACGCCGGTTTCAGAGAGCATGCGGTGTGCGCGCACACGCTTTAGTTACCAGTTCGGAGAGCTCCCCCAGGCTAATGTTCATGAGTACACCATTCCTTCCAGTTTAGAGCCAGACTTCGGGTACTCTCCCGATAGTCCAGATGTATAGCGAGGGTAAGAGGCCCTTGAGGACACCCATTGGGATTGGCTTTTGAGCTAATCAATTGGTCGAGGAGAAAAACCCTCGGGGTGTCTGGACATCTTGGGATCGGTTTTTGAGTGATCAAATGGCCGAGGAGAAAGACCCTCGGAGATGTCCCGAGATTGGTTATGAGAACCAATCATTAGGCCTAAGTAGGAGACTTCCGATGATTCCTAAGTAGGAGACTTCCGATGGTTCCAGATCTTTTCTTATGAGCTCGTTGAGCTATAATCAATGTTGATGGTCGTTTGCTTGCATGTTGAGGTGCTAGATGACGGATGTATCGTATTGTACCCCTGGTTGGGGATTCTTCTTGAGTATCTTTATACTCACCCTTATTTATCTTTCAGTAACTTGGGACAACACCGGGATGGCTAGCGAAGGAGCCGATTGATCATGGGGAGCCGCCAGACACTCTGTCTTTTATTGTTGCATTGTTTATTCAAAGATGTAGATGGACAGGAGTCCTAGGGGAACATTGTTTAAAAAGTTGTTTAAATTGTATTGTATGATTTTATAAATCTCGGCGTGTGGTTTTACTTCGTTGGATGGTTTAAATGAAAACTGTGGTTTATGTTTTAAGGGTTCCCCTTCTCATATGTTTTGAATGGTTTTTAAATATGAGCACTAAACCGCTTGTTATCATATTTAACTTGCATCTTTGAGTGAGAACCCCGATTTAGGACCATGTTTTGGGTCGGGTTCGTCATCCACGCTTGGTATCGAGCACGCAGTCATAGATTCTGTAGACTAACTCGCTTTGTAGGTTGTTTGCTCCCATGATCATCAGCACTCCACGGCCGCCAGGTTTGTCTGAGTTCAATTAAGCTAAGGGGTAAGAATTTACAATACTTTTCATCTAGCTTTTATGCCTCGTGTAGAGTTGTGGAGCAGAGACGAGCAGGTTCTGACTCATTGTTGGTTTGGGCTTAGAGAGCCATCATGTCAACTTTCCCGCAGTGCGAGCAGCTTGTTGAGCAGTGAGAGCCCCAGTGTGGGCCAGCATTTATGCATTGTGCAGATCGCCAGTGTGTCGATCGCACCTAGAGGGAGGTAGAGCTTGGACTCCGTGAGGCCATTTGTGGCCCGGGGCTTGTTGCTTTTCCCCTAGTGAGAGGGTGGAGGTGCTCGTGCGGTCGCCAAAGTGTTGATCGCACTCGAGGAGCAGGGCGCTTGGCATGTCCGACCGAGGAGTTGGACCGCTTGTATTGATGTTGAGGCCGCGTCGTGGTTGTTTAGCCCGTTGGCGAGTTGGCCCCGGCGATTGAGTTTCCTAGAGGAGGGGGTAGAGGCTAGCACGCCTCAGTGAGACTCCTTGAGCAGAGTGTGCTCCAACCATGAGAGATTTGATGGCGTGTCTTCGCCTATCGAGAGCGGAGACCCAGCGTAGTTTGTAGCGCAAAGTGAGGAGTCCCGGCACAGATAGCCCACCGGGCAGAGTTTGTTTCAGCATTTTTCCCCAAAGAGCTCTTGTAGCCCTGAGGTTCCCGGAGGGCATGATCAATCAGCAGTTTATGCAGACGAGTTTGTTGGCGTTGATGGAGCCGCCCGATTTGGCAAGTGGATGCCTGTAGAGCTCGTTGTTTGAGAAAGTCCACCGCTAGTAGTGCAAGCGATTGGCGATTTTGAGTTTAGCATCCGTGTGTTGGGATGCCCCCGCTGTTTTAGAGGCCGAGATGTGCCGCTCTGTGGCCGCTTTGGTACAAAGAGCTTGATGGTGGTAGTCCCTTGAGAGAGGTGGACTAGCTGAGTCTCCACCAGTCGCCCGATTGATTGGCAAGTTGCCGTGTTAGTGGCTTGAGGTAGATGTAGAGACATATTTGCCCCCCTTGCAAGCCTGCTGTCGTTGTGCAACCAGTTCTTTTAGTGCCCTCGTAGCTGTGGTGCGCTTCGAGTTTGCTTGCCGTGGTTTTATCCATTTGTGGATTTCAGGGGCTAGTAGAGTGGAGCACTCTTTTATTTGGATGTTCCCAGTGTGGAACTAGTTGTTGCCACCCGAGGTGTTGGCCTGAGCTTTGTTGAGCATCGAGTGAGATGCAGGAGTTAGCCTGAGCTTTTGTTGAGCATCGAGTGGGATGCAGGAGTAGGCCTTGGTATGTCTGTTGGTCGAGATGCCAGAGATTAGGCTGCTCGAGTTTTTGGACTCTTGTGTTGAGTGCCATTGCCCCGTCACTTGGAGTGTGACCTTCCCTTTCCTCAGAGGAGCATAAAGCTCGTTTAAGGCTGATTTGTGTTGTAAAGGATGTTGTGCCTGTTGGCACCAGGCTTTGAGAGGAGGCCTAGATTGAGGCAAGTTGGCTCATTGTGCAGTGTGGTTCCATGGCCGCCCAGTATAGCATCCCCGCTAGTCTTGTACCCATTTCCTGAGGTTGCACCTGTTTGGTTGCATAAGAGATCTAGCTCGGTGGTAGTCAGAGGACTACAAGTATGAGGTTTTCGAGGGAAAGTAGGAGTTTTTCAGTGTCACCGAGAGTTGGGTACCAAAGGATGCTGTAGGCAGTTAAGAGCTAGCGCGTTTGAGTTCTCGCGCCTGTGTTGTGAGCTTCGAGCCGCGCTTGTTGGTAGCATGATTCGGCTACCCTTTGAGTTACCCTAGTATGGGTAGTGTTGGCATCGAGGATGCGTGATGAATCCAGATGTTAGAGCCATGAGTTGGATGGCTGATCGGAGCGCGCGCTAGTGAGCACATTGGCTTGAGGTTTGATTGCTTGGTATGGATTTGCTCTTGTAGAGTAAGTTGGCCAATGTGGCTTTTCGTGGTGAGTTGGCCCCGAGAGGGTTTGGACTCTTGTTGCTCCCTGGTTAGTAGTGGCTCTGTTTGGAGGCAAAAGTTGCCCTGTGTTAGAGCCCCTGATGGCATTGGATCTAGTTGGAGCTGTACACGCCGGTGTACTTTTGTGTAGCTCGTTCCGTGGTTTATGTTTGGAGAACCACGAAGGGGTTCGTGTTGAGGAGCCGTGCTCGTCTTTGGGTTGTCAAGGCTTTGGTTCTTGGCAAGTGCCCCAGCTTTGGTTATAAGGATGCCGTGCTCATTGTCGGGTTGTTGTTTAAGCAAGTTTTGCTTGTTGGTCCTTAGCCTGGTCAGAGTTTAGTTGGATCTGATCAAGAGCGGTGGTAGTAGCCGCGTAGTTTTTGATTGTTATGGTTGAGAGAGCTGTTCGGATCCTTGCCTTGGGCAGAAGGTTTATGGAGGCTAGTTAGTGCTTGGTGTTGACCAAGTTTTGGTTCTCTTGATGTTTCAAGAGCTAGCTCGGTTCGAGCCAGAGGGCGTTGCCCTGAGGATTTGTTCCTAGTCAGGTTGTTTTGGGAGTTGACCCCTCCCTCGGTAGTTGAGTAAGTTCTGCTAGTTCTGGATTGGTGGTCCAATCGGTTGAGGTTTCCCCTTGGGTGTTGCTCCCAAGAGAGTTGGTTGTTGTTTGCCCTTGGGTTTGAGCTGGTCAGCGAGCATGTGTGATGTTCGCTGCCCTTCAGAGTTGCTTGCTGGGAAATCGTTCCCGTTGAGGAGTCAGCGTAGCTCCTGAGTTGTGTAGTTGATCAGAGTAGCGCAGTGGTTAGCCCAAATGAGAGGTCCTCGCATGGTGTTGTTAGCAAGCGAAGTTGTTTGTCCCACGCAAGAGCGGTGGCCACCGTTTAAGAGTTGAGTTTTTTGCCGGTGAGTTGTTGGTCTTTGGGGTTTTGAAGAGCCCCTAGTTTCCTTGGTGGTTGAGTTGCACCATGGATGCCAGCCTCGAGTGTTATCCTTGGAGATAGCCTCGTCGGTCCGTTTTCCTTGCGATGTTCCGTGTGTGGAGTTTCTAGTCGCAAGATGAGTTAGGCCTTGGCTAAAAGGGGGAAGTCCTTTGAGTAGCCAGTTGGACTTAAGAGTTAAGTGGTAGCTTGGAGGCGAGCTTTGCTCGCGATGAGCTTGAGTTGAGTTCTGCTGAGCAAGTCCTTCTCGGGCTTTGCTTCTTGTTGTTGTGCTTTCGCAGTTGGCGTTAGCTGAGCCTCAGTGGAGTGAGTTGGCACAGAGGTGTCGTGGCATTGGTTGGTTAGCGTTTGGCTGCTCTCTCCTCAAGTTGTTGTGTTCTTTGGTAGCCCTATGAGGGTTTGGTCCTTCTTCGCCGAGATTTCCATGAGAGGAGCGTTGGTTGTTTCCTTGCCTGGCAATGTTCTCTTTGGCCAGTTGCTAGTAGATTTTCATGGAAAAGTTTGTGTTCAGCCGTTGAGAGGCTCTAGTTTGTTGGCTAGGCCGAGTGGAGCCTGTGCCTGTGTAAAGACCCGACCCAAAAAGGGCTCTAAATAGGCCTTTACCCCAATGCATGCATTCAAAGTAAAGGACAATATGCAAATAATTTTCGGATTCCCAATTAAAACAAAACAATCAAGGTTCAATCGAGAAATAAAGATAGTTTGTTTGAACTCGTCCCTGTCTCCAAGCACTGTTTCAAGGCAAATACATTTCCAAAACGTACACTCGATCGAGAGATTTCTTAAAACATTTGAAACATCCTCAAATTCAATAAAGCAGAATCACGAAAACATTCAGAAAACATCCTAGGGCTCTGTGCCTGACTACATGCATTCAGGGGGAAAATAAAAGACAAGAGTCATAGAAATAAAAAGTCGAGACGCACAAAGAGTTCCCATGATCACAGCTCCTCCTTCACCATCCTGTCTCGCACCTTGGTTACCCGTGGAAAACCACAAAATAAGGGTGAGTAACGAATTACTCAAGAAGAATCCCCAACCGGGTACAATACGATGCACATGGTCATCCGGATGAGTGTATGCAAGCTATGATCATAAACACAGAATAGAGCACATAGTGAGTCCACACTTCGACCTCGGATGCCAACTCGTGGTCTTAGTCCGGAATTAACTACCATAACTACACAGATCGCCCTATACGAGAAACAAGTCCCGGCCTCAGCCTGTCTACTATCGAATGAAAGGTGCACTAGCTCAAGATCCCGAGGAGCTCTCCGGCCGACGCCAGTAATGAGCGTAAGCATGCACCGCGTGCTTCTACTGCATCTATGAGGGGTGCCGGTCTAGTGGCAAGTCGCCCATATCCGGATACCACGCCTAACTAAATCTCCGGATCGGTGTCACCGACATAGGGGTGTGAGACACGACACGTGAACTATGTCACCGCTGTACCACACCGCACCGAGGCTAAGGAACGGGTCATGGTAGGCTTACACCAGAAGTCGTCCTTACCTTAACAGGTGGCAATCAAGGGCTACTGCCGAACACGCCGAGGACGTGCCGGCCGCCGGGGACTAGGCATTGCCAAGTCATCATCCCGACCGTTGGGGCATCGCTTAGACTACCACCCTCACCCAAGATTGCAGGGCCTACCGGTTAGGATAGCTAATCCCTCACGGGTCCAAGGACGGAGAATCGTCTCGAACGCCCTTGCCATGGATGCAAGATACTTTATGCATTGGGCGGATGATGCTATCTACCCGAATTCTAACCTCGCCTTAACAATCAACAAACAATCCAATACGTGCTCGAAAGAATACAAAGCAGACCTAGCATGGTACTACGTAACAAGAATGAATATGAACATGCGAATCGGAACAACAACCTAGCATGGACTAACATGAAAGAACAACATACGAAGTCATGCCATCAGAATTGAACAGAGCACCTAAACTATACATGCCGATAATCACAAACAAACATACAACATCAATCACATAGAACATCGCAGGGTCCACACAACCCCGGTAAGAAATCCTTACCTTGGTCGGAAGACTTCTACACACAAATTCCTAAGCTGCGAACACTTCCGAGCTAGCTATCGAGAACCTACAAACATAGTAACAATCACAACCATATCCCTAAAAATATAATAAAAAGCAAGAGGCTCGGCTCGGAGCACTCACACGGCACCGCGACACGAAGCAAAGGCGCCACCGGCAGCCGGGCACGGCCGAAGCTGGCGCTGCCGCGCTACCGGCACGGCACGGGCGCGCGCGCTGCAAGCGCGCGGACAGAAGGGACTCAGCAGGCGAGCGGCACGGCACGGGCGCACGGGCGCTGCGGACACGGGGAGCTGCTCGGCAGGGACGCGCGCGCGGGCGAACGTCTGGGCGTGCGGGTGAGCGGCTCGGCAAGCGACCCGGAGCGGCGCGCGCGCGTCGGGCGTCTACCGCTGCGCGATCCGGGCGTGGACGCTGGCCGGGCGATGGCCGAGCGGTGGGTGGGGTCATCGCCGCTGCGCGAGATCTGGGCGCGACGGCCGGATTGACGGCGTGGCTGCGACAGCGCGCGAGCGTTGGCGCGCGGAGAGGGCTGCGCGACGACGGATCCGGCGCGACTGGCGTCTGCTCGTCGCGGATCTGGGCGGCCGCCGCTTTCGGATCTGGGCGTCTCGCTCGGCAACGGGCGCACTGGACAACCCGGAATGATGATGGAGTCTCGAGCTGCAAAGGGGATGAAGAAATCGGCAAGGAGAGCTTGGGAGAAAGCTTGGGCGGCCACAAGATTTTGGAGAAGAAGATATGGCCAAACCTATTTTCTTTTCATTTAACCAAATGCACCAAAACTCCAAAATCCAAGGCTAACCATAAAATAATACGGACAGAGCAACAAGAGCACCTAATGGCTCAATTGGCACACATCCTCACAAGCTTTCAGAGACTGGTTCAAAACCCAACAGCAACACAAATTCCTTTATTTTTACTTTTGCATCAAACCTTGCTCAACCCTTCCACAAAGCCTCACAAACCTACATAAATTCATCCAATATTTTTAGCAACTAGAAAAGATATAAACGCCCCGACGGCCCGACCAAATTACCAAAATACCCTTGGGCATACCGAAGACCGGGATGAAAACTCAGGCCGTTACAATATTCCCTCCTTTTTATGACTTTCGTCCTCGAAAGTCCTTAAGACTGAAACAACACAGGATACTGAAATCTCATCCCGTCTTCCCCCGCTCACGAGCGACCTCCTCTGAACTCTGACTCCTCCACTGAACTTTTACCAAACGGATCTCACGATTATGCAACGTCTTCGTCTCAAAGACCAGAATACTCACAGGCTTCCCCTCAAGCTCAAATCCTCAATCAGCTGCAAATGCTCAAAGTCCACAATGAGCGATGGGTCCGACACATACCGCCTCACACCGATACATGAGAACACTGCACACGGCTAACAATGACAGAAAGAGCTAACCAATATGCAACTCTGCCAATCCTTTCGAGAATCTCAAATGGTCCAACAACAGGAGGCTCCACTTCTCCCGCTTACCAAACCTCAACACAACTCACAACGGCACAACTTTAAAACTACGCATTGTCCAACCTCAAACTCTAAAACTCGACGCCGAACATCGGCGTAACTTTTGTGCCTGCTCTGAGCTAACAACACTAGCTCTAAACCTCTGCACATCACCTCTGGTCAAATGCAGCAACTCAGGACCCAAAACAAAATTGATGGCCACTAACCTTTTTCCAGAACACTGGAATCCTGCAATACTTACCTTGCAATGCCTCAATGGAACCACAAGAATCGATCACGAGAATCGCAACCAAAGGCAACCTCATAAAACCCACTATAGTCTTCCGCTGCCTAATCACGGAAACACCAACTCGCAACAAGCTCCAAAGGTTCTGGATCACTCCTCCCAAAAGACCATCGGTCAGAGGGTGAAAACACTACAGAAACTGCACCCGGCTCATAAGCCTCTTAACAACGCTCTCCAGAACCACGGTTCATCACGCACTACCTAGAAAAATCTTTGTTGCCACACTCTGGAGCCAACAACTCCAGCCTGAAACTGACATGCCACTACTCCACAGAATGACATCTCCACCTGGGCGAGGTGCGAGTTCTAGCTATAGAAACCAGTCCACCAAAAATCCGAACTCACACAACAACCTCGACAAACTGCCAGCTTCCACACGAACTCCTTCAAACCAACAACTTGAGTGCTACGATCTCGGAAGCCCAAACAACTACAAACTACATAGCTATGCCAATCCACTCAACTCTAGCTTGGCTCAAATCACTGGGCCGGACAAGTCACCGCAACAACAACCGGCCCTAAAGGGCTCCTCCACCAAGCCTACCTCCATGCAAGCAACGGAACGAAGCTTGCCTCAAATATGAAGCACATCTCACAAGTCCAAACGATAACACATACAAAGCTTAACCCTCTAGCTTAGGCTTATTGCACCTTCCCACCGTAACTTCATAAACGGAACTCCACTACTCGGTTAACACCAACTACCAGGAACCAGACACCAATAATGGCTGGCAGAGCACAAACCACACTAACCAGCAAAGATCCCTCAAAAGGTCAAGACCCTAATCCATCCACATTGGTGCAACCTCAACCCACAACTGATACACAGGAGTCCTTCCACTACAAAGGTGCAACATCTTCCATGCCAACACACAAAAATCTTAACCAACTAGGCCAAACACTCATAAGAGGCAGAACAACCCTTACCGCAACTTCCAGAACACCACTCAAGAGTCCGCTTAACTTGGACAAACAACTGCTTCCAAGCAGCCAACAAACTTTTCCTCCTACTAGCACCACTACTACCAATTCCAAGACCAAGGAATAACTTGACAACACCCAAGGAGAAACAGATCCTTACAAGAGGACAACCGAAGGACAGAGAGCTCCACAACCGCTCGCTGTCTTGCTTAGCTAAGCACGACATCCAACTCTCCTAGAGGCAACAACAAGGGGGGTCCACCACAGACTAGACCGCCAACCATGGGCAAGAGAAGACTCACCCCCAAACACCAAATAAGGGCACTCTCAAACTTTGGGAACAGGAGAGACATCCTACAGGGCAAACCTCTTACCCACGAACAAGGCTAACTCCTTGGCAACTCGAAAACCACACATTGGCCAACATCAAGCACCAACTTGCCACCACACCGGAACCAAATCCGGACTCTACTCCAAACAAACTCTGGCTTGCTAGCCTACCAAAACTGCCAGCAACTCACTCGAGGCTACAAACTACTCGACTCTGGCTTGCCAACTAAACTCACTACCTGGGTCTGACTGAGCTCTGGCGAGGCTCTCCACAACTAGGGTTCTTCGACAACCCTCGACACACACTGTCGTCCAACGGTCTAACAACCAACTGCCTGAACAAACAACTCATTTTCCCAGCATCACAACCACGCTGGCCTGCTCCAAACCTCGAAACCAAAAAGACCGAAAAACGCCTTGAGATGTGTCATCCTCCTACTCAAAGCATCACCACCATGTAGCTTCCACCCAAGGTAAGGATTCCGAGCAACACTCTTAGCAATCTGCGATCGAAACTACGCTTCACTTCACTACAACCACCATTTGTTCAAGCACCATCCGAACTCCAACCAAGAGCCACAAGAGGTTCCACCAACCAAGCTTAGGTTCACTTTAACAAACTTGCCTAAGCAACAACGGACTACGAGCACGGTATCCTTACAACCTCAACTAAAGCCTTACAACATCCACCGAGTCCAACTTCTCCAAGAACCGAGCACCAGTCCTCCCAATGCAAACCCTACATGGTTCTCAAACTATCACCACCGAACGAACTACACAAAACACACTTGTGTGAACAACTCTCAACCTTCCTTCATAGATCCAAGACTAACAGTGTGCTGTTCCAAAGGCAACACTAACTTCCGCGGAGATACAATCAACCCAAGGAACACCAAAAGTTCCATCTCCACACGATACTCGAAGCAGTGGCAACCTTGCTCTGCTAAAACATAACGATGCCAAACCGAACTTACTTTATACCAAGACTCTACCAAGTGTGCTTTACACATAAGACAACCTGCTCATCTCATAAGGCATCCAACTCATCTCATAAGCACCAAACTCATCTCATAAGCATCCAACTCACGGTCCCTCTGCTGGACCGAACTCGCATCTACAATGCTCACTCAACTCAGGTTTAGGCACCCGAAGGTAGTGGACCGCACTACCAACCACAAAGATCTCTTGGCCTTAGCACTAGCGTGAGACTCACACGCACTAACACTTACCAACCGCCAACCTGCTGACTTACTCAACCCCCAAGAACAATCGGGAAGAGGCTCCAGCCTCTCGAACATCCTTTCACTTGTAGTCCTTCGACTACCACCGAACTAGCCCTCTTGCACGACCTAAACAAGTGCATTTTCCATAAATGGATCCAATGGCTAAAGAAGTGTCTTGAGCTCGGACGGGGTCATAGAACCATCTGCTTATACCCATGCCACACTCAGGTCTGAACCAGACTTAGAGCCAAAGCGGCACACCAACCATTGCACCTCAAGTGCCACTACTACCAAATCCACATCTTACTACAAATGGGGACAACAAGGTCACAACCTCAAGTGACAAAAACTATGGCGAGGCATACAAGAGCTCAACTCAAACAACCATCCCTAAGGCATCTCATCAAACCGAAGTCTCACGCCTACTCTTGCATCTCCACATGATGCTCAACAAAACTCGCCACCTCTCTCTCGACATGCAGCAGCCTAGCCCTACTCTAGGGGCTCACCATAAGAAGAGTGCTCAACTCTACCAGCACAACTGGGAAACCACCAACGGATCACGTCCGATGGGAACATCGCTCACGCACCCCTAAACCACGTGGTTCCGACTTACTAGCCGCAAAAACAACAACACTTACAGGAGAACAAGGATGTCTCAAAGAACCACCTCGAAGGCTACCAACTCTGCAGCTACTCACTTTGGGCAATCAACCATCCGCTAAGGTTCAAGATCAACACCGAACTACCCAGGCTAGTCCACACTAGGACTGCTCCACAAGCATCAACATGAGCGAAGCCAAAGCTAACTCTCTCCTCCCGGAGTGGTACTCCAGGCAAAACACCTCCACCCTCTCACTAGGGGAATTAATACCGGGCCACACGTGGCCTCACGGAGTCTAACCTCTGCCTCCATCTCAAACGATGTCCCAGCGGTATCCGAATCTATCTGGATATCTCAACAAACCACAACATACATACACTCTCACACTGCGGGAAGTTGGCATGATGACGCTCTAAACCCAAACCAACGACGAGTTAGAACACCGCTTTCGTCTCGCTCCACAACACAAAACAAGGCATACACTAGATGAAAGGTATTGTAAATTCTTAACCCTTTTCTAAAAACAGAAAAACTTAGGCGTACTGATGACTGTCGAGAGTCTTTGGTGATCATGGGAAAGACGACCTACAACAAAAGGTCGATCTACAAAGTCTATGACTCGAGCTCGATACCAATCAGAAAGACCCGACCCAAAAAGGGCTCTAAATAGGCCTTTACCCCAATGCATGCATTCAAAGTAAAGGACAATATGCAAATAATTTTCGATTCCCAATTAAAACAAAACAATCAAGGTTCAATCGAAATAAAGATAGTTTGTCAAACTCATCCCTGTCTCCAAGCACTGTTTCAAGGCAAATACATTTCCAAAACGTACACTCTGATCGTGAGATTTCTTAAAACATTTGAAACATCCTCAAATTCAATAAAGCAGGAATCCACGAAAACATTCAGAAAACATCCTAGGGCTCTGTGCCCGACTACATGCATTCAGGGGAAAATAAAAGACAAGAGTCATAAAAATAAAAAGTCAGAGACGACAGCAGAGTTCCCATGATCACAGCTCCTCCTTGACCATCCTGTCTCGCACCTTGGTTACTGTGGAAAACCACAAAATAAGGGTGAGTAACGAATTACTCAAGAAGAATCCCCAACCGGGTACAATACGATGCACATGGTCATCCATATGAGTGTATGCAAGCTATGATCATAAACACAGAATAGAGCACATAGTTGAGTCCACACTTGGACCTCGGATGCCAACTCGTGGTCTTAGTTCGGAATTAACTACCATAACTACACAGATCGCCTATACGAGAAACAAGTCCCGCCTCGGCTGCCTCTACTATCGAATGAAAGGTGCACTAGCTCAAGATCCCGAGGAGCTCTCCTGGTCGACGCCATTTGTAATGAGCGTAAGCATGCACCGCGTGCTTCTACTGAGACTATGGGGTGCCGGGTCTAGTGGCAAGCCGCCCATATCCGGATACCACGCCTAACTAAATCCTCCGGATCGGTGTCACCGACATAGGGGTGTGAGACCGGACACGTGAACTATGTCACCTGTACCACCGCACTTTGAGGCTAAGGAACGGGTCATGGTAGGCTTACACCAGAAGCCGTCCTTACCTTAACAGTGGCAATCAAGGGCTCTTGCCGAACACGCCGAGGACGTGCCGCCGCCGCCGGGACTAGGCATTGCCAAGTCATCATCCCGACCGCTGGGGCATCGCTTAGACTACCACCCTCACCCAAGATTGCGGGGCCTACCGGTTGGGATAGCTAATCCCTCACGGGGTCCAAGGACGGAGAAGCGTCTCGAACGTCCTTGCCATGGATGCAAGATACTTTATGCATCGGGCCGATGATGCTATCTACCGAATTCTAACTCGCCTTAACAATCAACAAACAATCCAATACGTGCTCGAAAGAATACAAAGCAGACCTAGCATGGTACTACTGAACAAGAATGAATATGAGCATGCCGAACGGAACAACCTAGCATGGACTAACATGAAAGAACAACATACGAAGTCATGCGATCGAGAATTCGAGCAGAGCACCTAAACTATACATGCTGATAATCACAAACAAACATACAACATCAATCACATAGAACATCGCAGGTCCACACACACCCCGTGAAGAAATCCTTACCTTGGTCGGAAGACTTCTACACACAAATTCCTAAGCCGCGAACACTTCCGAGCTAGCTATCGAGAACCTACAAACATAGTAACAATCACAACCATATCCCTAAAAATATAATAAAACAAAGAGGCTCGGCTCGGGAGCACTCACACGACACCGCGACCACGGCAAAAGCGCGCACTGGCAGTCGGGTACGGCCGAAGCTGGCGCTGCCGCTGCTACCGGCTGCACGGCGCGCTGGCGCGCTGCTCGCGCGCGCGGATGCTGCTGGGCGCGCTGCAGGTACACGACGAGACGGACTCGGCAGCGAACGGCACGCAACGGCGCCGGCGTCGCGATCGCGGACACGGAGAGGCTGCTTTCGGCGGGAGACGCGCGCGGCGGCGCGTCGGGCGTCGCGGCGAGCGGCTCGGCAAGCGACACGGGGCTAAGGCGCGCGGGCATCTGGCGTCTGCTGCTGAGCGCGATCTGGCGTGACGTCGGGCTGGCGATGGCCGGCGATGGCCGGCAGGCCGGGCTTCGGCCGTCACGAGATCTGGGCGCGACGGGCTGTGACGGCAGGGCTGCGACAGGCGGCGAGCGTTGGCGCGCGGGAGGGCTGCGACGGTAGATCTGGCCGGACCTGGGCGTCTGCTCATGCGGATCTGGGACGGCCGCCGCTTTCGGATCGGGCGCTCGCTCGGTAGTTAGGCGGACTCTGGGCAAACCGGAATGATGATGGAGTCTCGAGCTGCAAAGGGGATGAAGAAATCGGCAAGGAGAGCTTGGGAGAAAGCTTTGGCGGCCACAAGATTTTGGAGAAGAAGATATGGCCAAACCTATTTTCTTTTCATTTAACCAAATGCACCAAAACTCCAAAATCCAAGGCTAACCATAAAATAATACGGACAGAGCAACAAGAGCATCTAATGGCTCAATTGGCACACATCCTCACAAGCTTTCCAGGAGACCTGGGTTCAAAACCCAGCTGCAACACAAATTCCTTTATTTTTACTTTTGCATCAAACCTTGCTCAACCCTTCCACAAAGCCTCACAAACCTACATAAATTCATCCAATATTTTTAGCAACTAGAAAAGACATAAACGGCCCTGACGGCCCGACCAAATTACCAAAATACCCCTTGGGCATACCTGGAAGACCGGGATGAAAACCTGGGTCGTTATAGCCTGGTTTTGGCCATTTAGGGTTGGCCGTAGCTGAAGTTTTAGCTCGTGCAAGTGGTGTTAGCCGTCGGGTGTACCAGGATGGTGCCCCTTGCCTTTGGTTCGGCGATTTCTCCTTAAGACGATTGCTTAAGTGTTGTAAGCTTTTGCCTGTCGGAAAAGTTTGCCTTTTTGGATCAATCGCCAGTTGGTGATTTGTTTGCTTTTCGTTAAGGCTTTAGGCAAGCTTTGTGGTTCGCTGGTCTCTTGTGAAGCAGGAGTAGGTTGTTTGGTTTCTGGAACCTGAGAGGTTCAGTTGTTTGGCCAGCATAGTGTAGAGTTGAGGGCATTCAGAAAAGTTACGCCAGTGCCTGGCGTTGAGTTTTGGAGCTTGTGCCCAGTCTGCGAGTTTGCTGAGAGTAACACCGTAGAGAGGTGTTCCGTGTTGGATTAGCAGGGTTTTGATTGAGCCCCTGGTTTGTAGGCCTTCTGAGATCCTTGAGCGGATCGGAGCAGTGGTTAGCTTTGCCCAGTCTTTGTTGAGCTAGTCTTTGGCAGAATGGTTAGCTTTGTGGCTTTGAGCCTTTGAGAACCCAAGAGGGTTTGGTTTTCGTAGAGGGCTAGTGTTGTATTAGCCGAGAAGTTCAGTTGGCTAGGAATCAGTGGAGTATTCCCAGAGCCGTTTTGTCTTAGGACTTTCGAGGACGAAAGTCTTATAAGGAGGGAGTATTGTAACGGCCCAGTTTTCTATCCCGGTTCTCGAGGAGCTTAGTTCGGTTCGGTGGTTCGGTTGGGCCGTTAGAGCTGTTTGGACCCTTAGGGGCATTTTGGTCTTTTTGCTCCCTGGGCAGGATTTTTGGTTTTCACGGCTTCGAGGCAGCTCCTGCCTTTGTTGAGGCTTGTTTGTTGTGGACTGCGAGTCCCGAGATGTTTGGGCTATTCGTTTGGGAGTTCGGTTGTGATTTGGGTTTTGGGGCAAAATAATGGTTGTTTGGGTGTTTCCTTCGGGATTCGAGCCGGGCCTTCAGAATTGGTTTGGGAGGTTGATTTCAGTGAGTTTTGTTGTTTGGAAAGGTTGCTTGATCGGGTCTCGAAGGAGGAAGCCGAAATGAGATTTAAGGATTTTAAGGATTTTTGGAAAAATTGGAAAATGGATAAATTGGATTTATTTGGATAAGGTTGGAATTTAAATAAAAGAGAAAAAGAAAAGAAAAAAAAAGGAAAAAATCCATTTTTCCCCCATTTTTTCCCCTTTCTCTCTCCTCCAGCCCGAGCCCCCACCTTGGCTCTCTCCTCCCTGCCCGAGCGCCCCATCTCGCCCCCCTGGTCGCCCGAGCTCGCCCCGGCTCGCCGCGTGCGCTGCGCGTCGAGCCCGACCACCGCTCGCCCAAGCTGCGTCGCCGAGATCCGCCTCGCCAGTCCGTGTCGCGCCGCGATCTGCCGCCGGCGCGCGCGATGCCGCGTCGCCCGACCTCGCCGCGATCTGCGTGCGGTCGAGCGCCCGAGCCGTCGCGTCCTTGTAGCGCCTCATGTCGCTGCGTGCGCGTCGCGCCGTCCCTCGTGCTTGCCGAGCTCGCGCCGCGCGCCGCCGTCCATCAGGCGAGCGAGCGCGCGCGCGCGCGCGCCTCGCCTCGTCCCAGCTCGCCCGCGCGCAGCTCCGCGCCCCTGCGCCCGTGCCCTGCGCCCTAGCGCCCCAGCGTGCCTCTGCGCCCGTGTTCTAGCCCCAGTGCGCGCCGGGCACTGCGCCTACCACCTACGCCTGCCTGCCGCTGACTGCTTGTGTGTGTTGGTTTGGCCCGAGCCTTGTGGCTTATCAGATGGTATTTCCCGAGTCTTTTCTTTGTTGGGCCCTGATTTATTGGCTGCTGGTTATGGATTTATTGGGTTGTTTATGTTTGTGATTTGGGTGCTTTGTTTGATGTTCAGGCTGTTCGGGAATCGATTAGAGGCTCGAGGATTCGCTCGTAGATTTATTATAATTATTGTTTTCTGCTTGTCCCAGGTAAGGATTTCTTACCGTGGTTGTGTGGACCCTGCGATATATCTCGATATGCCTTGCTTGTTTGCTGATTGTTATGAGCATGTTAGAGATAGAGCAGTTGATTGAATTCTTGCTAGCATGTTTGCCTGATTTTACATGTTAGTGCCATGCTAGGTTTGTTCTGCCAGCATGCTTGTGATTCCTGCTTAAGTTGTAGTATCATGCTAGGTAATGTGATTTATGTCAGTCATTGCTTGCTAGCCAGGAATCATTGATTTTTGCTCTGTACTCTTAGATAGAGTTGTAGGGTTTGTCATCATCCAGAGGCTGAGCAGACAAAACGTACTTTGTCCCTAGTAGCTCAGGTCGGGAGTAAAGTGTGCGTAGCATAACGTATCTTGCTACCCCCCCCCCCGACCCGCCGGTTGTGGACTTAGCTACCCACTCCGGCCAAAGCCTAGTTTGTAGCCTGCTAGAGCGGAACCCTGCCAACGGTGTAAGCCTACCTTGGCCGGTTCTTAGCTTCAGGTCGGTGGATCAGCCGCAGATGAGCGTCGAGGGCCTCGCGCTCATCGTGATCGATGACACCGCTTCCGAGTCATAGACATGCATACCGCCCGCGTGTAGTTTTCCCTTAGGCCCCGCATTTACGCCGGTTTGAGAGCATGCGGTGTGCGCGCACGCAGCGTTAGTTGCCGGTTCGGAGCTCCCCGGGCTAATGTTCGTGAGTACACCATTCCTTCCGATTTAGAGCGGACTTGGGTACTCTCCCGATAGTCCGGATGTATAGCGAGGGTAAGAGGCCCTTGAGGACACCCATTGGGATTGGCTTTTGAGCTAATCAATTGGTCGAGGAGAAAGACCCTCGAGGGTGTCTGGACATCTTGGGATCGGTTTTTGAGCTGATCAAATGGCCGAGGGAGAAAGACCCTCGGAGATGTCCCAGGATTGGTTATGAGAACCAATCATTAGGCCGGAAGTAGGAGACTTCCGATGATTCCGGAAGTAGGAGACTTCCGATGGTTCCAGATCTTTTCTTATGAGCTCGTTGAGCTATAATGCATGTTGATGGTCGCTTGCTTGCATGTTGAGGTGCTAGATGACGGATGTATCGTATTATACCCCGGTTGGGGATTCTTACTGAGTATCTTTATACTCACCCTTATTTATCTTTCAGGTAACTTGGGACAACACCAGGATGGCTAGCGGAGGGAGCTGATTGATCATGGGGAGCCGCCGGCACTCTGTCTTTTATTGTTGCATTGTTTATTCAAAGATGTAGATGGACAGAGTCCTAGGGAACATTGTTTAAAAAGTTGTTTAAATTTTATTGTATGATTTTATAAATACTGGCGTGTGGTTTTACTTCGTTGGATGGTTTAAATGAAAACTGTGGTTTATGTTTTAAGGGTTCCCCCTTCTCATATGTTTTGAATGGTTTTTAAATATGAGCACTAAACCGCTTGTTATCATATTTAACTTGCATGCTGAGTGAGAACCCCGGTTTAGGACCATGTTTTGGGTCGGGTTCGTCACAAGACCCGACTGAAGCAACCTCTTCCAAAAATAAAACTCACTTAAATTCAACTCCCAAATCAACACCAAGGGCCCGGGCTCGAATCCCAAAGGAAGCACACAACCAACCATCACTTTGCCAAAAACCCAAACCACAACCGAACTTCCAAACGACTGGCCCAAACATCTCGGGACTCGCAACCAACAACAATCAAGCCTCGACAAAGGCAGAAGCGACCTCGAAGCCCTAAAAATCCACAAAATCTTGCCCGGGGAGCCAAAAGACCAAAATACCCCCAAGGGTCAAAACAGCTCTAACGACCCAACCAAACAACCGAATCTTGACCCGAAGGCACCTCGAAAACTGGAGTAGAAAACTGGGCTGTTACAGAAATATTTTGAGTATCTTGTCTCTCCAGATATGAAAATAACTGTTCTATTCGCTATTTAGAGTTTTAAAAATTGGTATCAAAGCGGCACTTAGATTGTACAAATTGGTATCAAAGCTATGGCGAACGTGGTGGGTAAAATGTCGCTACCACGATTGACGAAGGTGAATTACGAGAATTGGAACATCCAGATGAAAGCGCTACTTGGATCTCATGATGCATGGGAAGTGGTCGAAGAAGGTTTCGTAGAACCAGAGAATAGCGTGGGTTATACAGTGGCTCAAACTAAAGTGTTGAAAGAGACGCGATTGAAGGATAAAATGGCATTATACATGCTATTCCGAGCAGTTGATGAGTCAGACTTTGAGAAGATTGCGAGTGCAACTACTTCAAAAGAAGCGTGGAACACTTTAGAGAAAGTGTTCAAAGGAGCCGACCGAGTAAAGCAAGTGCGTCTCTAGACTCTTCGCGATGAGTTGGAGACCATAAAGATGAAGGAGTCAGAAAGCATATCTGACTACATCACGCGTGTGCAGACGGTGGTGAATCAACTCAATCGCAATGGCGAAAAGCTAACGGATGAGCGAGTTGTTGAAATGATTTTGAGATCGTTGACCAACGATTTGAGAATGTTGTGTGCACGATAGAAGAATCAAAGGATCTTGCGACGCTCACTGTTGATGAGCTTTTCGGTTCTCTTGAGGCACATGAGTAACGAAAAAACAAGAAGAAGGAGGAAACGCTTGAGCAGGCACTTCAAATCAAAGTGACAATCAAAGACGAAAAGGTACTCTATTCTAAAAAATTTCAGGGTAGAGGACGTGGTCGTGGAGGTCGTGGAAATGGTCGCGGTAGTGAAAGTGACAGTCATGAAGAGAAGGGATAGTCGAGCCAAGCAAATTGGCGCAGAAGAGGAAGCGGTCGAGGAAGAGGCGGTCGATCGAATTATTCAAATATTGAGTGCTACAAATGTCACAAGTATGGTCACTATGCGAGTGATTGCAATTTTGACAAATGTTACAGTTGCGGAAAAGTGGGACATTATGCGAGAGATTTCCATTCGGATAAAAGATTTGAAGAAACAACCAATCTAGCATTAAAAGACAAAGCGAATGAAGGTCTTCTTTTAATGGAAAAAAATGATGACAGCGTCAACGATGATACTTTATGGTATCTCGACTCAGGTGCAAGCAACCATATGTGTGGTTATGAACATCTATACAAAGAGATGCGAAAGGTTGAAGATGGTCATGGTTCTTTTGGCGATGCGTCAAAAGTGGAGGTCAAAGGCAAATGTACGATTTGTTATTTGTTGACGGATGGCTTGACAGGGTTAATCCATGATGTCTATTATGTACTAGACCTAAAAAGAAATATTTTGAGTTTTGGGCAACTGATAGAGAAGGATTTTTTGATATTTTTGAAAGACCGACTATTACATTTGAAGGACAAGCAAGACCTTTTAGTCGCTCAAGTTGAGATGGGAAGAAATCGCATGTATAGATTGAATATGAGAAGCGTGCGAGAAAAGTGTTTGCGAGTCGATGTAGAAGATAAAGCATCACTTTGACATCTTCATTTTGGTCACCTACATCATGGTGGACTAAAAAAGTTAGCGAAGAAAAATATAGTGCATGGGCTACCTGACATGGATTACGATGGAAAGTTTTATGAAGAATGCGTTCTCAGCAAGCATGCGAGAACCTCGTTTCATAAGAAAGTGAAATATCGGGCTAAGCAATCACTCGAGATGATTCATACTGATATATGCGGACCAATCACCCCCAGATCTTTCAGCGGTAAAAGGTATTTCATTTCCTTTATTGATGATTTCTCACGAAAAACTTGGGTTTAGTTCTAAAATTTGAGAAAAATAAAAAATAAGTGTCATTAATGATGTAAAACACGGAGGAGTCCTAAAATACCTATTTTAGATTATTTATGATTATATTTTAGAGTCATAAATAAAATGCCATCACAAAGGTTCCGGGTTCGAGCTTGGAATGTTGCGATTTGATAAATATTTTTTTGTACCATATAATTAAATAGTACGAAAAGCTTTAAATTTTTTTTAAAAAAAGCACCGCACATTCTAATTAAACCTACCTCTCGCATGAAGAACTTTGAGATCACATTCCTGAAACCCTCACCCTTCTTCTTCACAAACACATGCTGAAATTTCATTGGCTGCCGCTACCTTTCGTCTAGACCAGAACGCCGGCAACAACTTCAAACTTTCTTTTTCCTTGCACCCCTAATTTCTGGTACCTTTAATTTTCAGGTTAGTTTTTTTTAACACTTTTATTTGATGAATTGAGTTTCAAATAGATGAGATTCTTGTTTTTTTTTTATGAAATTCATGTAAAGATATTTTACATCATAGATAAATGGATTATTGTTGTTTCATTCAGAACTTATTGCACGTATTGATCGGTTGCCCTAATAGTTAAATTAATTAAAAAAAATTGCAATTGATCTTTGCTGAAAAAATGTTTTCCTCCACCTCTTCAATCTTGTTGTTGTCTAAATGGATCAAAATTGCTTCTTTAATTAATTCTCATATTTTAAAATATGAATCGTGCTTTGAATTATGACTTCAATAATGTTAGCTTTTATTTTTCTACTCTCTTTTTAATTCCATAAAAAAATTCATCACTTCCTTTGTATTTGTTGCACTTTCCCATTTTTCCTATATGAAATATATATGGATTCTATCTTTGTCTTTTTTTTTTTTAAAGAAGTTACAAAATTGTTGCCTTATTATATGACAGTGGACATAAAGAAGACTACCAAAAAAAAAAAAAGTAATAACAAATAAAAAGAAAAGTTTAACTCAAGGATTTGTAATGATAGCCAAAAGAAAATTTACTCTAGTTAGATATTTCTCTTAATTGGCAAAGGAAAATAAAGAGTGTCAAATTTTCTAATTCTTTTTTTTCTGGTCAGCAACAATTTAGAAGAAGTTTTCTATTTGGGATTGTTTTTATTCAATCCACATCCATAGAAAAAGGAAAAAAAAAAGCAGCAACTGGGTTTCATTTTATTTGTTGTTGTTAGAATTCATTGGTCATTAACTGAAGGAAAATGGTATCAAGAGTTCTTGTTAACTATTCAAATTTTAGCATTGCTAATGAATTGATGTTTGTTCTATCACGAACCTAATTTAACTAGGAAATTGTTCACTAGAAGTAGTGTTAGTTGTCATGTTCTTGTTTCCCTTGGTACTCTGCAGCCATTTTAGGTAAGAAGTTAATCCATCTGCACGTGGTTGATCACCAAAACCTATTTGATTTTGTTTACTCCAAGTGAGAATTGGTCATTTCAAAGAATGAGACTCTAAAAAATCAAGTACATTGGGATTCCAGAGTAGTTAATTTGGGCTTTTATGATTGAAATGGAGGCATTTTGCATAGGTACACCCACCCTACCCTCTAGTAGTTAATATGTGTGCTCTTGCAATCTCAAAATCCAATGTTATCTACTAAGGTTTTGTTTTTTATCTTTTGCATTCTCTGAATCTTGATCTGTTGTCTGATGGCGATTTAAAGGTTACAAGAAATGTTGGGATTGTTCTACTTTTTGGATTTAGTCAACATCCAAGTTGCTAAGAATAGAGATTGCATTTATTTATAAATCAACGTTTTTTACTGATAAACTTTTGCTTGTACCTTTCTTTAACTTTCAAATATTTTGTTTCAGTTGTTAAAACTTTATATTAAAAACTATTTTAGTATTAATTATAATTTATTCAATCATTTCTCCTATCTAACATGCTTTACTTCAAACACTTGTCCATATTGATATAGCCATCACGAATCAACCTAGTGGTCAAATAAAGAACTTGTGAAATATAAAGTGCATACAAGTTATGAGTTCATTCCACGGTGACTATCAAGTTTGTCAGGCTATCAAATATAGTTGGGTCAAATGGTTGTTTCGTGAAAATAGTTGAGGTGTTCGTAAACTGACTCAGATACTCACAAATACCTATAAAGAATGTGTCAATTCGCGCTAGCACGCTCGACCGTTGCTTGTTTGGGAGAGGTAAATGAACCAAAGGTTTGTTTATGTTTTTGTTGAATAATTTCTGGGGATGTATGAAAATTTCTTGGCCATTTTGGTTTGCATCTTTAGTGTTGTTTTTATCTCTGGCATCGGATTGATTATTATAATTTTCTATACGAGGATGTAGGTATTGGACTTAATAAATCACTTTCATGCTCCAGCCAAGATGTTTTGGCGAACAATCTGTGGGTAATGTTCATTGTCATACTGTATTTTCCCTGTTTATTTTCTTGTTAGATTGAGATGTGTTCCCCATCATCACACTGTCCAACGACATCATCACGTATACCATCAATCCTCGCCCTTGCGTTTCCAACAAGTTCCTTCTCTCTCTCTCTCTCTGATTTAGTGTCGAGTTTCAGTTTGTTTTGTTGTTTGGAAGTTAACCCATAGATTTTGGACTTTGATTTTATTAGAACTCATTAGGTTTTGAGGCTAGATTGTTGAGATTAAAATAGTTTAGCATCAAAACCAGCAAACCTTGATTCTTTTTTAGTAAGTTTTAAGCGTTAAATTTTTTTTTAATCAATACTAACACTTCAATGGTGTAAGTTAAACACTAGTCTTTTGGACTGTTATGGGTAGTTTTAGGTCGTGATTTGGGATTGGCGTTGATTGTTTGTTTATTTGGGTTCACTTGAAGGATATTTTTTAAGTTTCTTGCATTAATTGAGTTTAGGGATTTTACACTTTCTCCTTCAATCTACACGGACTCAACAACAGTGCAAGCGCCTCTATTCCATCTATCCTCTGCACCTTAGAGCTGATGTCGGCGACTTCCTCAACACTGTCATGCTAAAGGTTAGTGATAAATTGTTACTTTGTGTGTGCAAGGTTTTGGAGCTTGGAAGATAAATTCAACTTCTACATTTGAGGTCTTTATCTTTTTCTCTTAAGTATTCTTGGATTAATTGCTACTTTATTTGCTAGTCATGGCCAAAGCATGAATAGAGATAACTTCATCAGTAGTAATATTATATTAAAAAATTTGCAAACCACACCTAAATTATGATATTAGTTAATTAATTATGTCTCCTAAAGTTTGATAATGGTCGTAATTGTAAATTAGGATCGATGGTTAATTTATCCGAGTTTCTCCTACTCCAAACATGGACCTGCAACAAAAAACAAAGTCTAAAAGAAGAAAACAATGAAAGAGGGTAATGAAAAAACCCAAAATAAGATTTTGACTAATACCCAGGTGCAGGCAACAAAAAGAGAATGCAAAGAGGTTTGCTTTTAGCAATAAAGGGCAGTCGAATAGTTTTTGTTCATTAAAACAGAGGAATAATTCTTACATGTTTTAAAGCAACAAAATGGCAAATATATAAGGAGATGCACAAGAGGAGCTTAATGTTGTCATTGAGAGTTGCTATTGAAGAGCTGGTGTTGACGGCTGGGCTAGTGCTGCAATAAGGTATGTATAGTGTACTTTTGCTTAAACTTGGGGATTTCTCCATAATTGTTTAGAGGATTTGTACCAGATCGTTGTTGAATATTCATATACTGGTCATTATCTGATTTTGAGGACGTTGACTGCTACTTTAAGTTGAATTTGTTGTCTTGTATTGATTGTAATGGTTGACGGTAGTAGTTGATGAAGTTTGAACTAAATGCTCATCTTGATTTCTATTACCACTGCTTCAGGTACTAAGTGAAAATGTGGGATGTGTTCTATTTCTTGTCATCTATAAGCGAAACATGTTAACAACGAAACCAATGATGAGACGTTTTGTGTTATAGAGCTAGAAACTAAAACATGAACACTAGTGAGATTTAAGGCATTACTTTGGTTGAAAAGTAAAATAGAGTTAAAGTTAATCTTTTTTTCGAGTGAAACTAATAACATATTTTGAAGGGAACTTTACTATGGAGATAAAAGACGAGAATGAAAATTTAAAACTGATGAAGATTAAGTTAGAACTAAAGTTAGATGTAAAGAATTAAAATGCAGTGTAACCACACATAGATCATCAGCCCCAGACTTGGGATTTTACATGAACACACACATAAATGGGACCCACCTATGCCATCTCCTCTTCAATCCTTCCTGATTCTACAAAAAATAAAAGTTTCTTAGGATTAATATCCCTTCCAAAACAATAAACACAAAAACAAAGATGAGCTCCTTCGCATTTGCGAGTGGTGGGCCATGTGTGTTTAATTCAAGCGGTGAATTTATTCTTCTAGTTTTAGTGATGCGCCGACACTTTGGGATCAAATAAATATATATGAAACAAAATAAGAAATGAGGAAAGGTTAATCGATTGATCTAAAAAATGAAGATTTACCCATGTTTCATTTGTTATTTGTTCAGTTTAACTTTTTTTTAAAAAAAACTTTATTTATGACTTTCTTTTCTTTTTGTTCTTTTTTTTCTTGTTTGTTCAACTTTATTTTTTTTTTGTTTTCTTTTAAATGTATGATTATATTCTGATTTTTCTTTTCTTGTTTTCTTTTTCTCCGCCTCGAAACTTATGCTTCGCCTCTCCATAAAAAAGCGCCTCCAGGCAGCCTTAAGATTTTTTAATTATCAACTAAAGTTCTACAATTTTGTTTAATGGGTAGATAATCTTGCTCATTTTTTGCATTTTCTGTTGATTCTTTAGAGTTCTTTTTTTCTCTTTCTTTGTTTGTTCAAGTTACGGGAGGTTGTATTTGTTTGAAATGTTTTTTCCTTTCTATTTTCTTCTAAATAGATTATTATCCCCAGGTTTTTTCTTGTTCACATGTTTAAGATCTTTCTTTGAATTTATCTTATTTATTTTTTCTTTCTTATTATTAGATTGGATATCATTATTATGAACTTCCTCGTCCCCAAGGAGTGACACAGTGGTTGAAGACTTGAGCTTTGAGGGTATAGCTCTCCTTAAGGTCTCAGGTTCGAGACTCGGCTGTGACATTACTCATTTGATGCCTCCCAGTGCCTGGTCTAGGGACAGGCGTGGTTACCCTTGTTTCAAAAAAAAAATTATGAACTTTCTCATTTTTTTCCTTTTTTTAAAAATTATTTCTATTTTCTATTCTTTATTAGATTGGGTATCATCATTATGAACTTTCTCATTTTTTCCTTTTTTTTATTATTTTTGTTTTCTATTCTTTCTTTAATTATTATTATTTGTTAGCTATTTTTATGTTATGTTTTCCATTGTTTCTTCCCTCCATATTAAGTTTTTTAGACCTTGATTTTTATATATATTTTTTCTTTAAAATGAGGCTTATGCCTCATACCACCTCGAGACTTATGCCTCGCCTCTCCATAAGAAAATGCCTCGAGGCTGCCTTAAACCTTTTAAAGCATTGGTATCTCCCCCATCCCCTAAGCAACCTTTTCTTGAATGCCTTAAGCCTTTTAAAACATTGGTTTCTGCCCCGAAAATTAGGTTTGAGCATCTTTGAATTTTATAGTTAAATAAGATGCAAGTAATTAACTCAATTGTTTATTTATTAGATGTTGATGGTTTGTTCGTTAGGGTTAGAAGTATATTTAGTCGAAACTTCAAGCTACTTATTTGGTCTTTGTATCTGATATGAACTTTCTTTTCCATTTGTAATATTGGTTTTCTTGCTTGGCAGTTGTTTGTCTTCTTTTTAAACCTACTATGATTCTTGTTCAAATACAATTTATGGGTTTCTTAATTGTGCTCTTTTATGTATATGGCCATTTCATCTATGTAATATATCATAGGGAAAATGTTATAGTTCCCTAAGAAGTGTCATAGTGGTTGAAGACTTGGGCTTTGAGAGTATGCTCCCCTCAAGGTCTCAAGTTCAAGAATTAGCTGTGACATTACTCCTTCAATGTCTCTCTCGGTACCTAGCCTAGGGACGGGCATGGTTGCCTTTGTTTAAAAATAAAGGTATCAGTACCACAAATATTTTCTATATATTCGATGATTTTACATTCTTTTTACCTCTTATTTGTTGATTCTAGTTTGGTTATCTGGTGTTGAGCTATTGAAGAATGAATATTCTCTTTGCTTTGAAGGTTTTGCACGAACCCAACCAAGGAATTGAATCCTTGAAAAAATGCATTTCAAGAATTACCCTTCACTTGGTTTCTTTTTTTGGTAAAAATATTGATAGACACATATAAAATCTTTGCATTGGAGCCAAATTAAACAAGTCATCTAAGAGTAAGAACTGTCTTTTACTGCTGTTTAATTGCAAGTACTATAAATTCATCTACTCGCTTTTTATCTGAGTATGTATCTTTTGTGGCATCGACGGGAAGTTGTGATGAGACCTATTTTAATACATCTTTGAAATTCGAGTTAGCGATTGTGATGAAGATTACCAAAGTATTCCTGATGGTATGTATACTTTTTTTTCTCGTTTTAATTTAAGCACTATGTTCATGAAAGTTGTGACTTGTGATGTTTTTTTCTCGTTTTAATTTAAATTTGCTCCCTTCATAATTGGTGTTTGTTGCTTGATGTTTATATTTCTTTTGTGATGATGTTTTTTTTTTCTTGTCACATTTCCTCCTTTTTATTTCCTTTAAGTTTAGTTTTTGGAATAAATGAACAATTGGTATTTGATATGAATGATAAATATATTATGAGTATTTATATTCTCTTGTGCAACTTCTAATTCAAAGCTTTATCAATATAGTATGCAGGTATTTTGTTCAAAGTGAGGAATCGCTTGCATCTACAGTTATCGTGCAAATTGTCAATCCACGTATACTTTGCCCAAGGGATAGCAGACCATGCTTCTTTGTTATATTGTAAACTTTCTAGTTTTCAAACTCCTTGTAGACATTTTAAGAATTAGAAGTTTATTGATATTGATTTTTTTTTGTTCAAGCATAATGTACAAATTATTTAGTCATATATGAAATAATATTTGTTGAATAAGATTTGTGGGATGCATAGTATAAATCTTTCTTGACAGGTAAAGACACAAACAAAACATGTTGTAAATAGGCATAAAAAAGTGTCATGAAAACTAATAAATTGACATAAATAAATAGTCATATTACATAAATTGATGACTACAAAAAAGTGTCAATGTATAAGCTATAATGACAATATTAACATGTCGTTAATATTCCTTCAATGACTATATATATGTGTCATTAATGGTTCAACCATGACTAAAATATAATGTCATAAATGGTTCAATCATGACTATATATATGTGTCATTAATGGATTAATCGTGACTATAATAAAATGTCATAACTCGTTCTATGATGACACTTGTAAATTATCATTATTACTTCATCAATAACTCTGTATATGTGTCATTAATGATTCATCTATGACTATAATATAGTGTCATAATTGATTCTACCATGACACTTTTATTATAGTGTCATAGTTGCACCTTTCGTGACAGCGGATATAATGACTCTTGATTTTAGTCATGAAAGGTGTTTATGACTATAAATTATAGTCATGGAATGTGCTTTTTCTAGTAGTGAAAGAAAAATCAGAAGCATTTGAGGCTTTCAAGAAATTCAGAATGAAGGTGGAGAAGGAAACAGGTAGACAGATCAAAGCTGTGCGATCTGACAGAGGTGGCTAATATACTTCAACTACATTTATGGAGTATTGCAAGGAGCAAGGCATATGCGATTTCTAACCGCACATATACTCCTCAACAAAATGGTGTGGCTAAGAGGAAGAACAAGATCATTCTTGACATGGTTCAAGAAATGCTGAAGAGCAAAAGTATGTCAAAGGAGTTTTAGGCAGAAGCAGCGCAATGCACTATCTATGTGCAAAATCGATGTCCACATGCGAAGTTGGGTGATCAGACACCGCAAGAGGCATAGAGCGGATAGAAGCCGACTGTTTTGCATTTGAAAGTGTTTGGTAGTGTGGCTTATGCACACGTACCAGATCAACAAAGAACCAAGCTCGAAGACAAGAGCAAGAAGTACGTTTTCATTGGCTATGATGAGAAAACAAAAGGGTACAAGCTACTTGACCCAATAAGCAAGAAGGTGATGGTGAGTCGCGATGTGCGAGTCAATGAAGAAAGTGAGTGGGACTGGAACAATTTGATGAAAGTTAACATCGAAGTTGGAGAATCACCAATCATTGCAGCATCAAGTAAATCAGTAGATTCTGAAGCTATAGATGATGAAGATGCACTGCAGCAACTTAGAATGTAGAGTTTACAAGATTTGTACGATGCGAAAAATGAGGTACATCTTGTATGCCTTTTGGCAGATACGGAAGATATTAGTTTTGAAGAAGCAGTGCGAGACAAGAAGTGGAAAAGTGCCATGGATGAGGAGATCAATGCGATAGGGCGCAACAATACGTGGAAGCTGACAGAATTGTCGAATGCAAGTCAGCCAATTGGCTTGAAGTGGGTATTCAAGAAGAAGATGAATGCTCAAGGCAAGATAGAGCACTACAAGGCGCGACTTGTTGCGAAGGGATACAATCAGAAAACGGGAATTGACTATGATGAAGTCTTTGCTCCCGTTGCGAGAATGGAGACAATCCGATTTCTTATTTCTCATGCTGCTAAATTCAAATGGCCTATATTTCATATGGATGTCAAGACGACTTTCTTGAATGGTATGCTTGAAGAAGAAGTGTACATTGAGCAACTACCCGGATATGTGAAAGTTGGAAAAGAGAAGAAAGTGCTTAAATTGAAGAAAACGCTTTACGGGTTGAAGCAAGTACCGCGAGCGAGGAATACTCGCATCGATACTTATTTTAAGAAGAATGGGTACAAACAGTGTCCATACGAGCATGCGCTCTACACAAAGCAGTACAGAGGTAATGCTATTGTTGTTGCTCTTTATGTTGATGACCTGATTTTTATGGGTAATAGTAATGCGATGATAGAGGAATTGAAGAGCGCAATGATGCGAGAATTTGAGATGACAGATTTGGGTTTGCTGAAGTTTTTCCTTGGCTTAGAGATTAAATAAGAAAAAACAGGAATTTTTGTATCGCAGGAGAATTATGCGAAAGAGATCTTGAAAAAGTTCAAAATGGCTAATTGTAACCCAGTCTTAGTACCAATGGAACCAGGTACAAAAATTTCAAAGTTTGATGAAGGAGAAAAGGTAGATGCGAGTAGATATAGAAGTTTGGTGGGAAGCCTTCGCTATCTCACATGCACAAGGCAAGACATCGCATTGAGTGTTGGCATTGTTAGTCGGTTCATGGAGGAGCCAATTTATACGCAATGGAAGGCATTGAAGCGAATTCTGCGATACATGCAAGGTACAGTGTCACTTGGGATGTTTTATTCGAAAGCGAAAGACTACAAGTTGGTTGGATACTCTGACAATGATTGGTGCGGAGACTTAGATGATCGAAAGATCACTATGAGATACGCATTCTTTATGGGAAATACAACATTTACTTGGCTGTCAAAGAAGCAACCAATCATAACGCTTTCGACATGAGAAGCTGAATATGTTGCAACTTCTTGGTGCATATGTCATGTGATATGGCTCAAAAATCTGTTGAGCAAGATGGAGTTAAAACAACTTAGTGCGTCAATGATTCAAGTAGACAACAGATCAACAATTGAGTTAGCAAAGAATCCAGTGAATCATGAAAGAAGCAAACATATTGATGTTGTTTTCATTTCATCCGAGATCATGTGAAGGAAGGAAGCGTGGAATTGCTACATGTGGCGAGTCAAGATCAAGTTGCAGATATCTTTACAAAATCGTTACCAAAGGTTTTGTTTGATAAGTTCAAGAAGATGATTGGCATGGCGGATGGCAGAAGCATTTAAGTTTATAGAGGAGTTTTGTTGAATAAACTTAATGCTAATTTTAATGTGTTATTTAATTATTGTTAATGGGAGTTTTTGTTTAGGAGTTAGTGGGCTCTTAAATGTGGTTAGTGGGTCTTGAATATAGGAGTTAATGGGAAAATGGTTACTTGTAATTGAATGCCAAAATGGTTACAAATTTATGGATATAGAGTCTTGTTGAACAAGCTTGTAATAGGCTATAAATAGATAGCTTATTCCATTGTGAAAGATAGAGCAAGAAAGCAATTTGAGACAAAGAAGTTGAGAAATAGAGAAAAGTGTTTTGTGGAAATATTTTGAGGGTCTTGTCTCTCCAGTTACGAAAACAACTATTCTATTCGCTATTTAGAGTTTTACAAATTGGTATCAAATCGGTACTTCGATTGTACACAAATAACCTGAACCAATTAAACCTAATTTGAAAGGTTGAGTTGTGTTGAACAAAAATTGAGTTGAGTTCAAATTAATGAAATTTTCATGGATTAAGTTGGGTTATGAGTTGACCTAAAATTAACACGAGCTAACCCAACTAACCCGAATAGATTGCTAAGTTTAACTTTTTTTTTACCTCTAACATAATTATATATGTGTATATTTATTTTATTTTATTATTATTTTTAGATTTTTTTCCCAATATTCTTCCAAATATTTTTAAGTTTTTAGGACAAATATATAAAAATATATAGTCAAATTATGTCATATATATATATATATATATATATATTTTAATTATCTACTTTCTTTATGAAGTCAAATGTATTTTTTTTATAGTTGCGATCTTCTATATAAACCATGAATGTAGGACTAATGTTAAGTGATTTTTATTGCATATTTTATATATTTATTTTTGTATCAATTTCATTACATTGATATGCTAATTGTTGAAGATTGCATTTCTTTTTTTTTTTTCTTTTGTTTTTTTATGTATTGTGTATGACTAATTAGATGAAAGATATTTATATTTCCAGTGTTTGATGAACCCAAATGACCCAATTCAACTTGAAAATATAAGGGTTGGGTTGGTTTTTCTCTTTAATTTGGTTGGGTTGGGTTGAAAAAGTGACCAACCGAAATTTTTGGGTCCCTGAACCCAACCAATATAAACCTCAAAATGAGCAAATGATCTAGAAATTTAATAAATCAAGAAAAACTTACAAGATTAGTCAAATTTTAGAAAATAATTCACTACAATATGAAAAGGTGTTTGCCGACTGCCAAAATCATCGGCTAAGGCCCAAAAGACGTCGGGTGAAGTTCTTTCGATGGTTTATTCACTATTGCCTAGACCGTCGGCTAATCATCATCGGAAGAACTTTATGCGATGTTTTTTTGTCCCCCCGTCTATTTATTATTTATCCGACGTTTTTCAAGAACGTCGGTCAATATATTATCTGTCTGGTTGATCGACGTTCTGGAAAACGTTAGTTAAAATAAATATATCTACATTCGTACAACCGTCGGTTAAGTCCATTTTTAACCGACATTATAAAAAACGTCGGATATATTTATTTTAATCGACGTTTTCCAGAACATCGGACATATATTATATTGACCGACGTTCTTCGTGAACATTGGACACCTTTATAATTTATATATATATATATATATATATATATAAATTGTCATTCATATATATATAATAATAATTTTTATATATTTAGAAATACTTGTCATTCATCCACAAATAACTTAAAACATGTAATCAATTCACATGATCATAAATTGAGAAATATATATAAATAGGACGGGATGGAATGGGATGGGATGAGATGGGATGTGATGGGATGGAAAGAGAAATGATAGTAAGTTATTGTTTGGTGGGAAGGGAAGAGAAGTGATAATAAATTTATATTTGGTGGGAAGAGAAGGAAAGTGATACAATTATATATATATATATATATATATATATATATATATATATATAATAAATTTATGATATTAAATATAATGATAACATCATTTTGAAATTTATTTTATTTTAATTATTATTTAAATAAAATTTAAAATTTAGTACATTTTATTTAAATTACGTATAAACGTGCTATTTTGAAATTCATTTAATAGATGAAAAAATTTATTTTAGAAATAAATTAAAAATGCATAAATATTCATTTATCAATATTGTTTTGAAATTTTTTTCATTTATCATTTATTTTATTTTATTTAAATAAAATTTAGAATATTTTCTTTATTTAAAATACATGGTATGAAAAAATTTCAAATATTTATCGTATATACTTTTATATAATAAATTATGAAGTCAATATTTATCGGGTATACTTTTATATAATAAATTTTAAATTGTAGTACTTCCCTATGTAATACATGTCTGGAATGTCTGCGAATGCCCTGTTATCTATAGACTTGTTGTTCATCAGACACGGTTAGCTCTAGGTTGCCTAGTGTACTAGAGTCCTCTAGGGACCCACGAGTGACAGTCGAGTGGCGTGCTGGCTCGTTTACCCAAGTGACAGTCGAGTTGCGTGCTGGCTTGGATGACCCACGAGTGACAGTCGAGTGGCGTGCTGGCTTGTTTACCCAAGTGACAGTCGAGTTGGGTGCCGACTTGGATGACCACGAGTGACAGTCGAGTGGCGTGCTGACTCGTTTACCCAAGTGACAGTCGAGTTGCGTCCTGGCTTGGATGACCCACGAGTGACAATAGAGTGGCGTGCTTGTAACGACCCGACCCGAATGGGGTTCTAAATAGGCCATTACCTCAATGCATGCATACAAATCTACAGAAAATTTGCAAGATGGTGTTTGGATTCTAAGTAAAACTAAAACATGAAAACATCCATTTAAAAACCAACATAAATTCCTGAAACCTGTCCCTGTTTCCAAGCACCTGTTCCAAGACAAATACATTTCCAAAACATACTCTGATCAGAGATTTATTTAAAACATACAAGCTTTGCAATAGTTACAACAATGCTAGAATCCGGAAATACATTCAGAAAACACCCTAGGGCTCCGTGCCCAACTACATGCATTCAGAGGACACTTAAATCATAAACATAAACATAAGACTCAGAGTTGAACAACGGGTTTCCATGATCACAGCTCCTCCTCCACCATCCCGTCTCGCACCATGGTTACTGTGGAAAACCACATAATAAGGGTGAGTAACGAATTACTCAGTAAGAATCCCCAACCGGGGTACAATACGATATACATGGTCATCTCGATGAGCGTATGCAAGCTAAGAATATAAACACAGAATAGAGCACATAGCTTAGCCCAAACTTGGGCCTCGGATGCCAACTCAGGGTCTTAGTCCGGAAATAACTCACCACACAACACATCACACAAGTCGCCCTATACGAGAAACAAGTCCCGGCCTCACTGCTCTCATCGTCGACGAAAAGGTACACCGGCTCACAATCCCGATGAGCTCTCCATCGGCATCGTAATGAGCGTAAGCATGCACCGCGTGTTCTGCAGACCATGGGGGGTTGCCGGGTCTGAAGCAAGCTGCCCATGTCCAGTCACCACGCCTAACTAAATCTTTGGATCGGTGTCACTGACATAAGGGTGTGAGACCTGGACACGTAAACTATGTCAGCCTGAACCACCGCACCTGGGGCCAAGGAACGGTCGTGGTAGGCTTACACCAGGAAGCCGTCCTTGCCTTAACAGGTGGCAATCAGGGGCTACTGCCAAACATGCTAAGGACATGCCGGCTGCCGGGGACGAGGCAATGCCAAGTCATCATCCCGACCGTTGGGCCATTTAACAGTCTGCCACCCTCACCCAAGATTGCAGGGCCTACCGCTTGGGTTAGCTAATCCCTCACGGGGTCCAGGGACGGAATGACTTGCTCGACGTCCCTGCCATGGATGCAAGGTACTTTATGCATCAGGCCTGGATGATGCTATCTACCTGCAATTCTAACCTGCCCTAGCAAACAACAAACAATTCCATAAAATCCAAGACGTGCTCAATAAGAATACAACGAGCCTAGCATGATACTACGAAGCAAGGAACAGATACGAGCATGCTAGAAAGAAACAACCTAGCATGGATTAACATGAGAATTAAATCAGGAAAATCATGCTAATCGGGAATTCAGAATAGAATACCTAGCTACACATGTCAATAAACACAAACAAGCGATCAATCAAGCAATCGCATAATATATTGCGGGGTCCACACAACTCCGGTAAGAAATCCTTACCTTGGTCGGGGACGATTTGACACGAAAACCTAAGCGGCGAACGAACCCAAACTAGCTATCGAGAACCTATCAATCACAACAAAAATCACACAATAGGCCTAAATATAATAAAATAAATGAGGCTCAGCTCGGGAGCAACTCACGAGGCGCGACGAACGCACGAACGGGCCGATTGCACGAACGGGGCAGCAACGGGGTGGCTGGCGCTACCGACGGCGCGCGCGCAGCTGCGCGCGACGAACAGGCGTTAGCGATGCGGCTCGGTGGCGCTGGCGAGAGCAGCGCGCGTGCACGGACGCGAAGCGGCACTGGCGACGCGGCACGACTCTGCGGCGAGGGGCTCGGCGACGCGATGCGGTGGGCCGACGCGAGCGAGCCTGCAGCGCGCGCCGGCGAGGCAATCTGGGCAGAGGACGATCTGGGCAGAGGAGAAGAACGAGCTCGAATTCGAGCGATTGGTGAGGATTCGACGGCCGATTCGCTGATGGCTGGAATCCCCTACACTGGCTGCACGAAAACCACGCAATTCCCTCACTCTCTCGGCCAGCAGAACTCAAAATCGAAAACAGGGGAGGGCAGGAAGGAGAAGAAGAAGGAGAAGAAAACGCTCACCTGCTGCTCGGGAAGAGATCGACTTCGAATTTGGAGAAGAAGCTCGGTCGAAATGGAGCTGGAGAAGGAAGAAATCGCAAGGGAAATCGCTGTCGGTCTGAGAGAATTCGCGAAGAAGAAGAAGAAATGGGGAAGCTTCGGGCGAGCTCTGCCTTTATACCAACACTCAGCACAAACCGGCTTATATACAAGATCGGGCGTTTAAAAGCACAAGAGCGCTCAGTGGCTCGATTGGCAGCGACCCCTGCCTAGCATGCGACACGTCCTTGGCTTGAATCTCACTCGACGCGCTATTTAATTCCCTATTTATTTTTACCTTTTTCCAAGCCCAAATGTCTTCACCAAAATTCCCGATCCTATTCAAATCGACTCATAATTTTGCAAGAAATTAACAAATACAAAACCGGCCCTGCTGGCCTGACCAAAATTACCAAAATGCCCCTGGGCCTCCCGGGAAGACCGGGATGAAATTTCCGGGCCGTTACAATATTCCCCCCTTATAAGACTTTCGTCCTCGAAAGTCACTTAAGATTGGAACATCTCGGGATACTGCAATCTCATCTCATCCTCCCGCTCCCTAGTGGCTTCCTCTGAACTCTGACTCCTCCACTGAACTTTTACCAACCGGATTTCACGATTACGCAGTGTCTTTGTCTCAAAAGCAAGAATCCCCACTGACTTCTCCTCGAAGCTCAAATCCTCATTCAGCGGCAACGGCTTAAAGTCAACAATGTGCGACGGGTCCGGCACGTACTGTCTCAACATCGAAACATGAAAAACACTGTGCGTTGCCGACAATGACGGAGGCAAGGCTAATTGATAAGCAACCTTGCATATCCTCTCCAGAATCTCAAACGGACCAACAAAACGGGGACTCAGCTTTCCACGCTTGCCACACCTCAAACTCCAAATCCCGACGCCGAACATCGGCGTAACTCTTCTGTCTGCTCTGAGCTGTCAACATACGAGCTCTAATTTTCTGCACGGCACCATTAGTCAACTGTAGCAACTCGGGACCCAAAACCTGCCTATCACCAACCTCTTCCCAGAACACAGGAGATCGGCAACGCTTACCATACAAAGCCTCGAATGGAGCCATCTGAATTGTCGACTGATAACTGTTGTTATATGCAAACTCCATCGAATCTGATATCGCCCCAATCGCCGGAAATCCAACACGCAAGCCCTCAACATATCTTTGAGAATCTGTTCACCCTCTCTCGATCATCCATCGATCCGAGGTGAAAAGTTGTCTTGGCGCACTCGGTTGCTAAACCATACCGGAGCGCTCTCCGAAAACGAGAAGTGAACCTCGAATCACGGTCGAATCACGATCCTCACGAGCACACCGTGATATCGAATGATCTGCTTCAAAAAACAATCTGCGCCACTGCTTCCACGGTATAAGTGTCTCTACCGGGAATGAAGTGTGCGCTCTTAGTCAATCGATCGACTATTACCCAAATTTGAGAGAACTTTCTCGGAGTCCTCGGCAACCCAGAAATAAAGTCCATGGAGATCTCTTCCCATTTCCACTGAGGTACACTCAGCGGCTGCAACAAACCGGCTGGTCTCTGCCTGGGTGCCTTCACTTGCTGACAAGTGAGACATCGACTGACAAACTCCGCAACATCTCTTTTCATACCCATCCACCAGAATGTCTGCTTAAGATCCTGATACATCTTGGTACCCCCGGGGTGCCAAGCAAACGGAGAACTGTGGGCCTCTAAGAGCAACTCTGTTCGCAATCCTGCAACATCCGGAACACACAACCGGCCTCTGTACATCAGCCCACTATCTGGTGAATACACAAAGTCAAAATCTCCATCAGCACTAACTCTGTCACCCAATTTCTTGAGTGCGGGGTCACTCAGCTGACTATCAATAATCCGCTGTCTAATCGATGGCTGGACTGTCAACTGAGCCACTCTGGCAGTAACCTCACCCAACAACACTGCAATCTCAGCCCGCTCGAACTCTCTCCGTAATCTGGGCTGGGAACTCAACAACACCGCGGAGTGCGACATCTTCCTACTCAGAGCATCGGCTACAACATTGGCTTTACCTGGATGGTACAGAATCTCGCAGTCATAATCTTTCACTAACTCCAACAATCTCCTCTGCCTCATATTGAATTCCTTCTGAGTAAATAGATACTTGAGGCTCTGGTGATCGGAAAACATCTAAATCAGCTCACCATACAGGTAATGCCTACAATTCTTCAGTGCAAACACCACTGCTGCCAACTCCATATCCTGAGTCGGATAGTTATGCTCATATGGCTTCAGCTGGCGGGAAGCATAAGCAATGACCTTCCCGTGCTGCATCAACACACAACCTAACCCGAATTTGGAAGCATCGCTGTAAATCACGAAACCACCTGTCCCCTCCGGGACTGCCAACACTAGTCTTGCCGAGGCAAAAGCGCGCTTGAGCTGCAAAGCTCTCATCACACTTACTATTCCAAATAAACTCGACACCCTTCCTCGTCAGACGAGTGAGGGGCGAGGCTATGGCGGAAAAATCCTTAACAAACCGACGGTAGTAACCTGCCAAACCCAGAAAGAAACGGCTCCCACGAGCAGACAACCGAAGGACAGAGAGCTTCACATGCACTCACTGTCTTGCTCCTACCAAAGCAACAAGATCAAAATCTCACGGGGTAGCAACAGGGGTCTACCACGGATTGAACCTCTAAATACTAACAGGGCAACTCTCAACTTTCCTGGAAACAGGAAGACAACCAACAGGGCACAAACCATTCGCCCCACGAGCAAAACTGACTTCTAGCAATTCCAATCCACACCTTGGTCAACACCAAGCATCAACTTGTCACCATACCGGAACCAATCCGGACTCTACTCCAAACAAATACTAACTTGCTAGGCTACCAAGATTGCCAGCAACTTCCTCCGAGGCTACAAACTACACGGCTCTAGCTTGCCAACTGCAACTCACTACTTGGCCTGACTGAGCTCTAGAGAGGCTCTTCACAACCTAGGGTTCTCCGACAACCCTCGACACCCACTGCCAACTAACGGACTAACAGCCAACTGCCTGAACAACAACAACTCTTTTTTTCCAGCATCATAACCATGCTGGCCAACTCTAACTCCTTGGGAACCAAGAGGACCCGAAACGCTACCGAATGCGTCATCCTCCTATTCAGACATCAACCACAACATAACTCCTTTCCAAGGAAGGATCCGAACAACTCTCTTAGTCATGACGATCAACAAGAAGATCCGCCAACCAAGCTTAGGTCCACTTAACAAATCTTACCTAAGCAACAATCTGATACCACGAGCATGGTATCCTTACCACCTCACCAAAGCCTTACAACATCCACCTGGAGTCCAACTTTTCCAAGAACTGAGCACCAGATCCCCACAGCAAACCCTACATGGATCTGAAACTCTAGCCACAGAACGAACCACACAAAACACACTTGTGTGCACAACTCCCAACCTTCATTTAGAGATCCAAGATTAACAAATGCTTTTCTCCCAAAAGCAACACTAGCTCCTGGCAGAGATACAATCAATCAATGGAACACCCAAAGTTCCATCTCCACACGATGCTCGAAGCTATGGCAACCTTGCTCTACCAAAGCATAACCATGCCAAACCAAACTTACTTTATACCAAGCCTCTACCAAGGGTGCTTACCCATAAGGCATCCAACTCCTTTCACAAGGCATCCTACTCACCTCATAGGCATCTAACTCATGGTCCCTCAGCTGGAACCCAAACTTGCTTCTACGATGCTCAACTCTCCTGAGATTTAGGCACTCGCAGGTAGTTGACCGCACTACCAACCACAAGGATCTCTTGGCCTTAACACTAGCGTGTGATGCACGCGCACTAACACTTACCAACCGACAACCTGCTTGACTTACTCAACCTCCAGTAACACTGGGAAAAGGCTCTGGCTCCTCTCGAACATCCTTTCGCTTGAAGTCCTTCGATTACCACTGAACTAGCCCTTTTTGCACGACCTACACAGGTGCAACTACCATAAACGGATCCAAGGTTAGAGGAATACGCTAAACTCCGAACGGCATAGAACCATCTGCTATGCCCATGCCAAACTCAGGCCTGAACCAGATTTAGTGCCAAAGCGGCACACCAACCAATGCACCTCAAGTGCCACTACTACCAAATCCATATCTTACTACACACGGGGCCACAAGGTCACAACCTCAAGTGACACGAACTCTGGCTCGACATACAAGGGCTCAACTCCAACAACCATGCTTAAGGCATCTCATCAAGCTGAAGGCTCACATCCTACTCTTGCATCTCCACATGATGCTCAACAAACTCTGGCCGGCTCTCTCAACATGCAGCAACTATCCCTACTCTAGGGCTTACCAAAAGAAGAGTGTTCAATTCTATCACACAACTGAGGAAACCACCAACGGATCCAGTCCGTAGGGAACAATGCTTGCTGCACCCTTAACTACAGGGTTCCGGCTTACTGGCTGCAAATAACCACACTTTACAGGAGCACAAAGATGCCTCATCAACCTCCTCGAAGGCTACCAACTTTGCAACCACTCTCTGGGCAACCAAATAATCTAACAAGGCTCAAGATCAACACTTGAGCTACCCAGGCTAGTCCACACGGGGACCTGCTCCACCACATCCACATCAGCACAACCACATCTAACTTCTCTCTTGGAGTGGCATTCCAAGGCAAAGCACCTCCACCCTCTCACTAGGGGAAAACAATCAACTGGGCCACAGTTGGCCTATGGGAGTCCAATCTCTACCTCCCTCTGGAACGATGTCCCAGGGCATCCGAATCTACCTGGATACCACAACAAGCCACAACATAAATCACACACTACGGGAAGTTGGCATGATGGCGCTCTATACCCAAACCAATAACGAGTCAGAACCTGCTCGTCTCCGCTCCACAACACTACACAAGGCATACACTAGATGACAGGTATTGTAAATTCTTAACCCTTTTTCTTACAACAAAAAGCAAACTTAGGCGTACCTGATGACTGTCGGAGTGCTAGTAATCATGGGAAAACGACCTACAACAAAAGGTCAAACTACAGAATTTATGACTCTGAGCTCTGATACCAACTGTAAGGGACCGACCCGAATGGGATTCTAAATAGGCCATTACCTCAATGCATGCATACAAATCTACAGAAAATTTGCAAGATGGTGTTTGGATTCTAAGTAAAACTAAAACATGAAAACATCCATTTAAAAACCAACATAAATTCCTGAAACCTGTCACTGTTTCCAAGCACCTGTTCCAAGACAAATACATTTCCAAAACATACTCTGATCAGAGATTTATTTAAAACATACAAGCTTTGCAATAGTTAGAATAATGCTAGAATCCGGAAATACATTCAGAAAACACCCTAGGACTCCGTGCCCAACTACATGCATTCAGAGGACACTTAAATCATAAACATAAACATAAGAATCAGAGTTGAACAACGGGTTTCCATGATCACAGCTCCTCCTCCAGCCATCTGTCTCGCACCATGGTTACCTGTGGAAAACCACATAATAAGGGTGAGTAACGAATTACTCAGTAAGAATCCCCAACCGGGGTACAATACGATATACATGGTCATCTCGATGAGTGTATGCAAGCTAAGAATATAAACACAGAATAGAGCACATAGCTTAGCTCACACTTGGGCCTCGGATGCCAACTCAGGGTCTTAGTCCGGAAATAACTCACCACACAACACATCACACAAGTCGCCCTATACGAGAAATAAGTCCCGGCCTCGGCACTGTCTCTGCATCGACGAAAGGTACACTGGCTCACAATCCCGAGGAGCTCTCCGGTCGTGTTTGTAATGAGCGTAAGCATGCACCGCGTGCTCACAGAGACCATGGGGGTTGTCGAAGTGCGAAGCAAAATGCCCATGTCCAATCACCATGCCTAACTAAATCTTTGGATCGGTGTCACCGACATAGGGTGTGAGACACGGACACGTAAACTATGTCGGCTGAACCACCGCACAGGGGCAAAGGAACGGTCGTGGTAGGCTTACACCAGGAAGCCGTCCTTGCCTTAACAGGTGGCAATCAGGGGCTACTGCCAAACATGCTGAGGACATGCCGGCTGCCGGGGACGAGGCAATGCCAAGTCATCATCCCGACCGTTGGCGCATTTAACAGTCTGCCACCCTCACCCAAGATTGGAGGGCCTACCGCTTGGGTTAGCTAATCCCTCACGGGGTCCAGGGACGGAATGACTTGCTCGACGTCCCTGCCATGAATGCAAGGTACTTTATGCATCAGGCCCGGATGATGCTATCTACCTGCAATTCTAACCTACCCTAGCAAACAGCAAACAATTCCATAAAATCCAAGACGTGCTCAATAAGAATACAACGAGCCTAGCATGATACTACGAAGCAAGGAATGTGATCTGAGCATGCTAGAAAGGAACAACCTAGCATGGATTAACATGAGAATTAAATCAGGAAAATCATGCTAATCGGGAATTCATAATAGAATACCTAGCTACACATGTCAATAAACACAAACAAGCAGTCAATCCGCAATCGCATAATATATCGCAGGGTCCACACAACTCAGGTAAGAAATCCTTACCTTGGTCGGGGACGATTTGACACGAAATCCTAAGCGGCGAACGAACCCGAACTAGCTATCGAGAACCTATCAATCACAACAAAAATCACACAATAGGCCTAAATATAATAAAATAAACGAGGCTCAGCTCGGGAGCAACTCACGAGGCGCGACGAACGCACGAACGGGGCAGCAACGGGGCTAACTGGGCGCGCTGGGGCGCAGAAATGGGCGCGTGGGCGCGCGGACGAACAGGGCGTTGGCGATGCGGCTCGGCTGGGCGCTGGCGAGGACGCGCGTGCACGGACGCGAGCGGCACTGGGCGACGCGACACGACTCGGCCGCGAGGGCTCGGGCGGCGGCGCGATCTGGCTGGGCGCGAGGCGAGCTCTGCAGCGCGCGTCATCGTGGCGAGGCGATCTGGGTAGAGGAGAAGAACGAGCTCGAATTCGAGCGATTGGTGAGGATTCGACGGCCGATTCGCTGATGGCTGGAATCCCCTACACTGGCTGCACGAAAACCACGCAATTCCCTCACTCTCTCGGCCAGCAGAACTCAAAATCGGAAACAGGGGAGGGCAGGAAGGAGAAGAAGAAGGAGAAGAAAACGCTCACCTGCTGCTCGGGAAGAGATCGACTTTGAATTTGGAGAAGAAGCTCGGTCGAAATGGAGCTGGAGAAGGAAGAAATCGCAAGGGAAATCGCTGTCGGTCGGAGAGAATTCGTGAAGAAGAAGAAGAAATGGGGAAGCTTCGGGCGAGCTCTGCCTTTATTCCAACACTCAGCACAAACCGACTTATATACAAGATCGCGCGTTTAGAAGCACAAGAGCGCTCAGTGGCTTGATTGGCAGCGACCCTTGCCTAGCATGCGACATGTCCTTGGCTCGAATCTCACTCGACGCGCTATTTAATTCCCTATTTCTTTTTACCTTTTTCCAAGCCCAAATGTCTTCACCAAAATTCCCGATCCTATTCAAATCGACTCATAATTTTTCCGGCAATTAACAAATACAAAACCGGCCCTGCCGGCCCGACCAAAATTACCAAAATGCCCCTGGGCCTCCCGGGAAGACCGGGATGAAATTTTCGGGCCGTTACAGTGCTGGCTCGTTTACCCAAGTGACAGTTGAGTTGCGTGCTGACTTGGATGACTCATGAGTGACAGTCGAGTTGCGTGCTTGCTTGTTTGGCCCGAGTGATAGTCGAGTTGCGTGCTGGCTCGTTGTGCCCTGAGTAACAGTCGAGGTTTGTGTTAGGGTTGAGCCCAGTTGTGTGTTGCCCAGCTTAGTTAGGACAAGCCGAGTAGCGTGCTGTCCCTAGTTAGCCCAGTTAAGTGCTAACCTAGCTTTGTCTTTGAGATAGACAATCAGAGACCGAGGACCCTTAGGTTGCCCTCCGGTTTAGTCAGCCCAGTGGTGGGCTGACCCTGCTCGTCACTTGTTGACCCTTATTGTAGAGACTGCCTATATATGTAATGTTATTGCTTGTATGCTAGGATGCTAAATGATTTGTCTTGCGTAATGTACCCCGATTGGGGAATTCTTACTGAGTGCTATTATACTCACCCTTTCTGTGGTTTCTCCCACCAGGTAACTTGGCATGGCATCGAGGTGGCTAGTGGAGAAGCTGGTTGATCATAGGGACGAGTCTGTTGCATCTTCTTTTCTGCATTGCAATTTATTTTCAAAAAGACTTATTCTGTTGGATAGAGAATACAAGCAACGAACTATCAGCATTGCAATTTATTTTCAAAAAGACTTATTCTTTTCTGCATTGCAATTTATTTTCAAAAAGACTTATTCTGTTGAACTCTGGCTAGAGGCTAAAGGTTTTTAAAGGATTATGTTTTAACTGTAGTGTTTTGAATTATTGGATTATTTTATGAAGTGCATGTTTTCTTAAACCTTTCATGTCCATATTTTGAAATTATGAGTATTGGCATTTAATAAGGACCATTTGTGACCATTTAGAGTCGGGTTCTTACAAGGTGGGCGAAGGTTGTTGGATGGAGATTGGGGTATTGGAATTTGTCTATTAAATTCCTAGAGGGGATGGCGATTAGAGAGGAGCTCAAAGCTATTCTTGAGTCCAATTTGTCTTGGATTCTCCCTATCATTTTGAAATTTGATGCTTCAGTTGTTGTTGGTGTTATTTGTGGTGACTCCTTTGATTTTCTTAGTCAACAATATTTTTGTTGATATTAATATGTTATCTTCTACTTTAGGAAATGTGATTATTTTTCATTGTAGCCTCTTATAATAGGGTAGCTGATTTACCAGCCAAACAATATAGTGGTCATTCTTTTTGTTGGAACATTCTCTTCTCTTTTGTGTAGAAGGGTGTTTCTTTTTAGAGGGAGATTCTCCCTCTACTGACCTTCATGGTGGATGATGATTGTATTAGGTCATTTGTTGGTATTTAATGGAATTAATTAGTTTTTTAAAAAAGATTTCTTGAAAATGAAGAGAGAAATATACTTTTTTTTTAATAATAGAAAAATACTTAAATAAGACTAATAATAGTAAGTCATGCGGCTGTTTAAAAAACTAATAATAATAAGTCAAGTCACAACAAACCTCATTTCTTTTTTACATAGAATGCACTATTGCTCTCAAATAATATGAGAGTAAATGTGTATTGAAATGGTTCTACCACCAAACAAGATAACCAATTGTAAAGACCTGACACTAAATGGTACTAAATGGCCTTTACTTTAAGATGCAATTTCAAAATAAATGCAATGAATCGGAAATTCAACATCTTTTATAAATAAATTCAAACTTAAACATTTTGAAGGCATAGTTATGAAAACAGTAAAATAGCAAAAGCCTCTGGCCAGAGTTCAACAACAGTTACAAAATCTCAATAAAACACTACAAGTTCCAAATGACACATTTCAGTGACTTAAATGTAAATGACTCAAGGAGATGCAACGACCTTTCCCATGATCAGATGCTCCTCCTCTAGCCACCTCGATGCTGTGCCAAGTTATCTGGTGGAGAAAACCACAAAAAGGGTGAGTACAATTGCACTCAGTAAGGATTCCCCAACCGAGGTACAAAACGAACAACAAATCCTCTAGCATCCTAGCATACATGCATCAAACAATAACGTGGCAGTCTCAACAAGTACGAACAGTAGGATGAAGATCAACAAGGGTCTAAGCTCAAAGCTAGACAGGGTTAGCACACACTGGGCTAACAAACAGGAGAATCAGTTGAGTTATCTCATAGACTATGTCATCACATCAAACAAGGTTAGCCCACACTGGGCTAACAAAGGACAGCAACACACTGGGCTAGTCCTGGACTGCACACACTGGGCAAGTCCTACTCATACCTGGTCAACAACACACTGGGCTTACATGGGACAACAACACATTGGGCTAGTCCTCAGCAACACGAGCAGCAACACACTGGGCTAGCCTGGGATTAGCAACACATTGGGTCAATCCTGAAAACTGGTCAGCACACACTGGGCTAGTCTGGCTCATACCTGTCAGCAACACACTACGCTAACAAGGGACAACAATACACTGGGCTAGTCCTGAGCAAACCCGATCAACAACACACTAGGCCAACCTTGGACAGCACACACTGGGCTAGTCATAGGTAAATTTAAGTAGAAATACCTATGGCTACAAACCTAGAGCTAGCATAGTTAAGCATTAACAATAAGTATAGCAGCAACAGAGATAAACTGAGTCTATCATTCTACATGCAAGCCCTAACAGCAATCCAGACAACCTATCCACTAACATGCTTATATCACAACATATGAATAAGAGCATACAACATACACGACCAGGTCAACAGAAATACAAGAATATAACATAGTCATTAACACAACAGCATTCAAGAAACTTGCAAGAACCTATCCACTAATAATATATTCCAGACAACCTGCAGAAACCTATCAACTAACAATATAATCCAGACAACCTGCAGAAACCTATCCACTAACAGTACATCATATAAAACAAACAGCTAGGAGTTATCATTGTAATGCGAAGGGCCCATACAACCCTGACAAGGAACCCTTACCTGTCAAACAAGTAGAACCTAACAAAAGATGATGTTCTTTGAGCTGCAGATCACCACACAAGCTACCCTAACAATCAAGCCAACAAGGTTAACAACCAAAGCAGACACAACCTTGTGCAACCAAAACAAAACAAGAATTAGGGCTTTACTGAAACCTGAGCAAACTTCAACTCCCAAAGAGGTCTCGGCTAAGACAAGCTAAACCACACAAAAACAACTTCAAGGATCACTCCTTCCAATCTCGGCTAGGGCATCACAACATCACAAAAATCACAAGTTAGTCTCGGTTAAACCTTAAACCCACAACCAATAACTTAGCATAGAGCTCTCGGCCACCAAGAAGATTTTGGCTAGCTCAAACACAACCAACAACTCCAACTCCTCACCTTGATGCTCTCGGCAAATGGAGGGGATATGCAAGCAAGATGGTCTCGGCTATAGTACTCCCAAGTAAGTAACAATGGATCTCGGCTAAGCTAATCATAACAACAAGAGAAGAATCTTGGTTAGAACACATCCAATCAACCTAGTTGGTCATTGGCTAGGACTAAACAACAACACATCAATGACAACAAAATCACCTTAAGGCTCTCGGTAATGAAGATGGAGATCTCGGATCCAAGGGAAGAGCTCGGCAATGAGAATAGGAAGATGGATCAACCACTCGAGATTGATGAGGGACCTAGGAGGTGGTACTTGGATTGTCGGCAATAGGGAGAGGAGAAGGAAGAACACGAAGGAGAAGGAGGAAAATGAAGAGGGTTGGTCGGCTAGGGAAAATGGGAAGGAAAAAGTGATTTTCTCCTTCTTTTCTTATTTTTAAATCCAAGGAAAAATCCCCCCTTCGAGTCCCAACTTTAACACTTTTTAAAACTATTTTCTATTTAAACCCGAACGACCTCCAAACTTCTCCAAACAACTCCCGAACCTGAGACCTGAAACAAAATAAATTACTAACTCATCACAAGTCTGGAAATATCCTGAAACCCTGGACAATTACCAAAATGCCCCTGGAGGGTCAAACAGCCCTAATGGCCCAACCAAACCACTGAATAATAAACCGAACGTACCTGAAGAACCGGAATGAAAACCTGGGTCATTACACCAACACATAACCAACTCATTCGATAGAAAAAATGAATTTCAATTAATAACTTAATAAATCATATGTATATTTTGTACATGTACATATATATATGTATATCTATATATAAAATCATGTATTCATGCATTAAAAATGATTATTTATGATGAAAATGAGATAAAATAACCGAATGGATTGTTGACACGTTGGTTATCTTATTTGGTGGTTATCCATTTCAACTCAACAAATTGGTATTTAGGAGTAGTGCATTCTTATAGTTCTCAAGAATTGAGAGTTAAATGGCTAAACATGATAATGTCATACTAGTGATGTTGGCTATGTTGTCATTAAAATGCTAGAACTCGAGAGAGCTTGAGTTAGAGCAAAGTAGTGGTTCGTGTCTCACCATAACACCTTGTTGCTGCAACATAATACCCAAAAATCCCTAACTTCCTTTCGATACATTTTTAAACCGTTTAAGTACCCGTTTGTAGTAATTGCATCATTATCAATTCATTTTACTAAGCAAACTTCTTTTTCGCTTGAGCAATTTATGTACACAAACTTAGTTATAGATCCATCACAACTTTTATCCCACGTTATCCTGACTCTTACAATTCAAACTGAGATGAATATGATTAAAAAATCTATGTGGAAATGACCTGTAATTATATTAAAACTTGCTACAACATGACTGTATATACTTGCACATGCTAAATTCCAGAGACGTGCATGATTTAATTAAATTTTATATTTCGCTGGAGCATAGTAGAAGCATAGTCTTGCATTGAAGTTTTTGCACCAACACCTTCTATGTAGGGTTTGATGGTCTCACTCCCCTAAATTTGTACTAAAAATAGAAGGTAAAGCTAAATAATAATAATAATAATAAATTGTTATTTATTTTTTAATTTTATTTTAAGTACTTCCAAGTTAGTTTAAAAAAATGGTAGAAAAAATTCATAGTCCCTCTTATAATAACTGACATTCCAAATACCGTTTATCATAACTTCTCTTACAATAACTTGCATCTCAAACACGGTTTATCATAATCTTTCTTATAATAAAATGCACTCCAAACACCATTATATAACTTATGTTATAATAATCTATACTTCAAATATCGTTTATTATAACTCATAATTTCTAATAACTTATCATCTAAGTCATATAATCGATGTTCCAAAGACACCCATGCAAGTTAAGGGACTAAATTTGCTAAAAAAAAGTTAAGGGACTAAATAGGCCGTGCTGAAAAATTAAGGTCAAATCTTATAATTTTGCTTAATTTTTTTAAAAAAATGAGAATAAATTTTCTAGTTTTGGGATAAATAATCCGATAAAATTCTCACAAACCACTACAAAAACTAGAAAGTTAATGTGGTAAAAAGATGCTAAAGAGAGAACGCGTGAGAGAAAGAGAGAGTGAGAGTGGGAATGGGAAGTGCCACGTGGGAAAGCGCTTTGACTTTTAGAACCAGAGGAAATTTATATTGCAAACTAGGGGTGTACAAAAAAACCGGTAATCCGAACTACCCAGACTACCCAACCCAAATCGTAGAGGTTGGGTTGGGTTTTGTTTTTTAAAATTTGGGTTGGGTTATATTTTTAGTAAACCCGGATTTTTGGGTCGGTTCGCGGGTTCACGGGTTTTGGGTTGGGTTCAACCCGGAACCCGAATATAAATATATATTTCTTAACATATCTTTGTAGTGTAAAGTCGTTGATAGCATAGTAGTTGTACATCTTTTCTTATTTTATGTTTTCTTTTTCTTTTTTTGCTTTTAATTTTTCTTCTATGAGGAAGTAAACTTCAATCTTTCTCAAACTTTTTTTCTCTCAAGAATTTATCCAATCTTTTTATCTCTTATTAGGTTAAATACAATATTTTTTAAAATTTAAAATTAATTCTTATCTTTTTTAAAAAAATCTCATACTATTTACAAATTAGCTTTATATTTAGTCAAATTTTATATCGGTATTTGACTTTCAAATATTGAAATAATTAGTGCTTTCATCGAATTTGTAATCTCAACTTCAACTTTTAATTCTTTTGAACCGATGAACCCAACCCAATCCAACCCGAAAATATAGGGTTGGGTTAAAAAGTTGATCGACCCAAATTTTTGGATTGGTCAAAAAATTACCCTTAACCCTACCCAACCCAACCCATGTACACCCCTATTGCAAACTTGAAGAAAGAAAGAAAGATGCAACTATAAAACAACGGTTGAGATTATAGAGCTCGAGACACTGCTATTTCAACCGTCCTTTGATACTTGATTGGACCAACATGAAAAGCTTGTTTCCGGGTGCACCGCCAGAAAAGACGGGGAATATTAATGGTTAATTATTAATCATTATTATTTCTTTTAAATAATATTAAAGAAAACAAAAAAGAGGAGAATTTTAATTAATGCGATGAAAAGAAGATAACGTCAAGGCCTGAAATTACCAATATGCATTGTTCATAGGTGGCAGAATGGTTAGTCCTTTAACACATATTAAGGTATTGAGCATGGTTTCTATCTCTTAAAACGGTTGAATCTCAATGTCTAAACCCTCTTTGATAATTATTTTGTTTTTAATTTTTTATTTTTAAAATTTAAGCTTACAACAACTATTATGTCATATGTTTTTTCTACATGGATACATACATTATACCTATATTTGTAGAAATTAAGTCAAAATTTAGAAACAAAAAAAAGTAGCTTCCAAGAGTTTGATTTTGTTTTTGAAATTTGATTAGAATTCACATATTTTCTCAAAGAAAGTTCGATATATTGCAGAAAAGATGAAACACATTATAGAAAATACGAGACCTAAATCTTTACTAATGTCAATTGGGCTTATGATCCTAATGACCCTCGTTTTACATTTAGGTTAGATTCAAAAGAGCAACACACAATCTCATGTTCCATCCCATAGGTTAGATTCAGATGTTAGCTCATGCAACTGTTGAATTAATGTGATTAAAGTCCTTGTTTTCATAATTGTGGATCACTCTTTCTTGACCTCCCAAGTTCATAATCTTTGAGGATTACACACTTTAAGTGCAAATCATATTGTATACTCGAACTAATGTTGATATCAATACTTACTTTATCAAGAACTTTTCTATGCTCTTAACTTGCCAACGACAACTTAGATACCGTATTAGATGGTGTGGATTTCTATCTAAAAAATAATTAGTTATGATGAGACTAACTCATATCTTTTATAAAAATGTTAAAGAATTCTTACATTTTCAATGTAGGACTATTGTCAAAAGGTGAGTATATTTAATATACCTACTTAAGATAGTGCTACATAGGAAAACAATCTTGAATATGGTTTGAATTTGTGGACTGAAATACCCGCTTTAACTAATTTTGCTAAAGTCGGATTCAAATTTTTTAGATCAAATATTTGCTAAGGGTATGCCTACTTGAGTGAGGTTCAAATCACCCGATTGGTTTTTTAAGTATTTGAATTGAATTGAAATTTGGAGGTCATTAACCACATTAAGATTTGATACTATAATAACTCGATAATTGGGAAAATAATAATGTGTTTATTTTCATCTCCGTTCCGGACTTTGGCTCGAGGAGGATGCAAATTAAATATAGTCCATTGAAGCTCAACTCTATAATAATTAGCTCAAACTCCATCTCATCCAACGACTTAAACTATAATTCTTGTTAGAACGTTTAGTTATTCATTGTATATTATTAGTATTCAATTCCCAACCACTCTCTCTTTTCTTCTATATAATAATTATCACCGACAAATATTAAGTAAAATTGAAATGATATTTTTGGTCCTCTCATTTTCTTTCTCACGTAAATTTAAGAGTTTTTATGTCCTAACATAAATTTTGAATATGTGTGTACCTGACTTAGTCATGAATTAAAAAAAAATTCAATACAATTATGGTTTTTTTTTTTTTTTGAGACAATCAATACTGTTCACACGAGATTTCGCTGCAAAATATGAGAGCAAGAAACGTGTAAAATGAACTTGAATTTTTATTGATTTGTGCGTGTGTTACAATCTCTAATGTTTATCCTCTAATTCTTTCTCTCGATGTATGAACTTTGAAGATGTTTATCTGAGGGCTAACGAGCTTGTTCTCAAACGGGGGTGATTGAATCTCGAATCTTGAAGGTTTATGAACTTGAAAGATAGGATGTTCTGAATTCTCTCTAAATCTCTGAGTCTTTAGGTTGAATGCCTTCGTCCTCTCTTTTTCGGTCTTCATCCCCCGGTCAAGTGAGGAATAACTCTCTATTTATAGAGCATTCTTGACCTCGTGGGCTTGAGCCTGAGGGCCTATTGGGCCAGATCATTGGGCTACAGTCTCATGGGCCTTTGGGTTTGCCTATATTGGGTCTAACCATTAGGCTTGGGCTTAAATGGTATTTGGGCTTGGTTTAATTTGAACCCGAGTTCCAAATAAATCACTTTTGGTCCAATTAACTTTGAGATAATTATGAATTTATAATTGACTAAAAAATTAATTAAATTTTGTCATTTATTTATAAATGATGTGGCAATTTCTTATTGGCCGAAATTTCTCAGTCAACAAATTCTCCTTTTCGAGGTTTATGCATGAACTTTGTGCGAATGAATCTCGAAAAAGATAGTTTGAAGTGAACGTATAATTCTTGGATTTCAACTTGATGCTTTGTATGAATTTAATCAAGATATGAATTTGTGTCATAAACTTAATTTTTTTTGTAACACCTCCATTATGCCAAATAATCAAAATTTTGATTTTTCTTGCTTGGCATAGAATCTTGATTTGAAATGAAATTAGAATTTATGATCTACTTAATTTCGGTTTTGAACTTGGAAAAAGTTAAAATTTTACCGAAAATTTAATTTGAACATGGATAAAATTCTAATACACTTTGAATCTTTATTGGGTGTAATTTGGTAATATCCAAACTTACTTGATCTTGAACTTGGGTCAACTTCATCTTCTTTGAATGTGGTGATACTTCGAATTTGTCTTGCCTTCCTTGGATTGGAATGTTCATGGGTTGAATTTGTGAAATGGTTGCTTTCAATATATGCCACATTTTTTTTTAAAATGAACTTGAACTTCAGCTTGATTGAATCTTGACATTCTGAAGTAAGTGTTTATGCTTTGAACTTTGAATTTCTTTTAATTTGAAAAATACTTACCTCATGTCTCATTCTCAAATAATCTTGGACAACCTTCTTTAAATTGAAGAAATTTTACCTTCTTGAATTTGATGGAAATTTTTCTTAAATGGGATCCATTAATTTTAATTTCCAATTGGCTTGGAACATGAATACAAAACAAAAGAAAATGGAGTACAATTGTTTTTTTTTTTTTTGACCACTAGAAGGTTCCTAAATTTGAGGCCTCTTCAATACGTGCAAAAACTCCAACCGATATGGTTTTTTTTTCTTATCATTTATCAATATCCACATGGCTCTTTTAAATGAGTCCATCTACCCAATTCAATACAAAATTCCTTTAAATTAGGAATATGAGGACCAAAAATCCGTATTTATGAGTTATGCAAAGTGGTTTTCTTTAAACTGCCATAGTGGAGTTTATTTTATTTACTTTGAACTGGAAATTATTTAACTTCCAAATTCTGTTTTGACAAGATCTTTAGAGGATTTTTTTTTTCTATAAATCATGAATGAAATCAATTTTTTTTTTACTGCCATTGTCGAACTTGTTTGCCGTCACAATTAATTCACTCATTATTTGATGTTATTGGAGTTTGTTCATATCATCATATTTTTGCGCTTGACATGGATGTTTCAGTAATGTTGTCAAGTTTCTTTTTTGTTTGCACAAGTTGTTAAGACTGTTCAACCTAACCCCTCAGAACAGTCTGACATGACTCATTACTCTCTCAACTGTACTAACACCTCTCTCTTTTAAGTGTAATCTTAAGTATAATATGTAGTGGTTAGAATGTCTGTCAGTATTAATTAGTTGGTATTCCATCTTGTGTATTTAATCTCTTTGCTCCTCATTCATTGAGCAAGAAACTTGTATCAACAATATCAATACAAGAAATCCTTTCCTCTCTGTTTTTCTTCTATTTCTGTTCTTGGTATCAGAGCAGCAAGGATGACTGATCCGAAGGTGACCAAAGAAGAAACCAAAAACACGACCAACATGACATCTGGAGCTGCTGCCCTCAAAGCTAAAGGCAAAGAGCCGTATGACCCTTATGACAACAGTGAGGATCAAGACAAGATCTTGGTCAAGCACAAAAATATTCCTATCGGCTATCTGGAGTGCTCTAACCTAATGACCAAGGTCCCCTTAGTGAAGCTTGATCAAGGTAACTCTCTACTCTGGAAAAGTATTGTGCCCCCTCTCCTAAGGAGCTACAAGATCCATGACCATCTTGATGGCTCTTAGCCTAGACCTGAACCGCTGGTTGTAATCCCTCCTTCCGAAGATGACCCAGAAGGTTTTACATATGTAAACCCAGAATCAGACATGTGGGATGCTGCTGATCAACTGATTGTGAGTTAGCTATACAACTCCATGACTCTAGAGATGGTTTCTCATGTTATGGGGTACGAAACTGCCTACACTCTTTGGAAGGCTATTGAAGACTGTTGTGGCCATTACTCTTGAAACTCAGGAGGACCACAACATGCAGATGCTCCAACAGACAAGAAAGGGAAATATGAAGATGGATGAGTATCTTGGCAAGATGAATAGGTACTATGATCAACTTCTCATGACAGGAAAACCAATGGATATGAAGTCCTTAATCTCCTACACTCTTGCGGGACTTGATGAAGAATACAATCCTATAGTGTGTGTTCTGAGAAGTCAGAATATTCCTTGGCTGGATCTGCAACATGAGCTAATCTCCTTTGAATAGAGGCAAGAAAAATTACAAAGCTTGCGGGTTAGTCTACTTGCTAACTCTCCCTCTATTAATGCTGCCTCTATAGATGCAGAATCTGCTGCAAACTATGTCAAGGGAGGAAAACAACTGGAGAATGGTTCGAATGAGCAGAATCAAACTAAGAACTATGGAAAGTGGAAGAACAAAGGAAGATACTCTCCATACAATAAGGTAGTGTGCCAAATTTGCAAGAAACCTGGCTATGATGCATCTAAATACTACTATCGTTATGAACCAAGGAATTCAGGACCACCGAACCACGTCAGACCACCTGCTGGAGGACCACCACCGAGACACTATGCTGGGACAGCCATGATGGCCTATCCAGAAACCCTCCATGATGACACCTGGTTCCTTGACAGTGGGGCCTCAGATCATGTCACGGCTGACTTTAATCGACTCAATATGCAAGGAGAAACCTCAAGTAACAAATTTATTAGAGTTGGTGATGGAACTAGAGTTCCCATACTTGGCAAAGGGTCTGGATATCTTAGAACTAATGGCTTGACTTTACAATTAAAAGACATTCTATATGTTCCAAGAATAAAAAAGAACTTGCTCAGTATCTCTAAGTTGACTCATGATAATGATGTTACTATTAAGTTTGATGGGCTGTTTTGTTTTGTTAAGGCCAAAAACAGCAAGGAAAGCCGAATCATAGGTAGACTTGAGCAAGGGCTGTACAAGGTGTGTTTTGATAGAGTTGATCCTGAGCTCCATAGTGCTGACAGAGGAGAAAGTTTTTGTGAAAGATCTCGGCAGCTGGGGACTTTTAAGCCTTCTAAGAATTTGAAAAGGAATTCCAATACTTTTGTTGTGTGTAGTAAAGGAGTTTGGCACCAAAGATTGGGCCATCCTTCTGTTAGAATTCTCAGTCAAATTCTGCCTTATTGTAATACTCCTCTTATTAATGATAAGTCAGACTACTTTTGTGAAGCTTGTAAATTTGGCAAAGCACATAAACTACCTTTTAACATGTCTGATTCTCGTACTTCCAAACCATTAGCCCTTGTGCATATGGATCATTGGGGACCAGCCCCTATAAAATCCAACAAAGGCCACTGCTATTGCATTGTATTTGTTGATGATTTTAGTTGCTACTCGTGGGTTTATCCCTTAATACACAAGTCTGAAATCGTCAAGGTGTTTTGTGAATTTAAGGCTTTGGTCGAAAGACAACATAACACTAAGCTTAAAGTTCTAAGATGTGATGGAGGTAGTGAGTTTAAACCAATAATAACGTTAGCTAGGGAATGTGGCATTGCGATACAAATATCTTGTCCCTACACGTCACCTCAGAATGGAAGGGTTGAGAGGAAACACCGGCATATCGTTGAAACTGAATTGTCTTTACTAGCTCAAGCTCAAATGCCCCTACATTTCTGGTGGGAAGCCTTTAGTACTGCAACTCACCTCATTAACAGAATGCCAACATCGGTCCTTGACAACAAATCTCCCTTAGAGGTCTTAACGAATAAACGACCCGACTATGCTTTCTTGCGTGTGTTTGGATCGGCTTGTTACCCGTTGATTCGACCTTTCCAGCAGCACAAACTAAACTTTCACACTGAGAAATGTATCTTTCTAGGTTATCATGAACATTATAAGGGATACAAATGTCTCAGTGCTTCGGGGAGAATATATTTGTCTCGACATTTCACATTTCATGAAACTGATTTTCCTTACAAGGAGTTGTTTCCCATTCCTACTCAGCAGTCGACTGTTGTATCTTCTACTACTGATCTCAACCGATTTCTGATAATACCTCAATCAATGTCACCACCAGTCTTGCCAAACTCAAACGTTGTGCCTATTGATCAACCATGCTTATCCACATCATCCAATTTGCCTACTACAATACCGGATACTGCCATTCATGATGAAAACCAAGTCTCCACATCTCCACCATTGTCTTCAGGCCGTGATATTGATGCACAGCCGGGCATTACTCCTGATTAGCCATCATCGCTTAATTCTCATCCCATAACAACCCGTGCTAAATCTGGCATCAGCAAACCCAACAAACACTTTGGAGGACTCATGATAGCTACACATTCCCCCGATTGGTCTCAAATTAAACCTAATACCTACAAAGATGCACATGGTGTCTGTAAGTGGAGAGAAGCAATGGACATTGAGTATACTGCCTTGATGAAGAACAAGACATGGACCTTGGTCCAACCTCCTCCAAATCAACCTCTCGTGACGACAAAATGGGTGTATAAAATCAAACGTGACTCTTTCGGTCACATAGAGCGGTATAAGGCTCAGCTAGTAGCTCGTGGTTTTATGCAACAGGCAGGCCTAGATTATGGTGAGACCTATAGCCCCGTGATCAAGCCAACTACTATACGTCTTGTTCTTGTTCTTGCATTAACATGGGGATGGTCAATCAAACAGCTGGATGTTTCCAATGCCTTCCTTCATGGGACTCTCAAAGAAGATGTGTACACCCCCCAACCGCAAGGATATGTTAATCCCGCCTTTCCCAATCATGTGTGCAAACTAAACAAAGCATTATATGGTCTTAAGCAGGCACCCCGGGCTTGGTACGAAGAGCTACGCTCTTATCTTATGCGTCTCAAATTTAAGCAATCCTCGGCTGATAGTTCGTTGTTTGTGTTTCATTTCAAAGTTGACACGGTTTTCTTGCTCATTTACGTTGATGATCTTATACTGACTGGCTCCTTGACGTCTCTCGTACAGATGATAATTCAACAACTTCAACTTATGTTTGCCATAAAAGATCTTGGAGATCTTCATTACTTCCTTGGGATTCAAGTCAGAAGAGTGGATGGCTATCTAGTCTTATCTCAAGAGAGCTATATACGGGAACTGCTTCAAAAACACAAGCTGCATCACATCAAACCTGCTCCCTTTTCGATGCTCTCGGGTAAACAACTGTCTCAATATGATGGTGAACTTCTTGCTGATCCCGGATCATATCGCAGCATAGTTGGATCCCTTCACTATTTGCAGCACACACGGTCGGATGTTGCTTTTTCCGTGAACAAGTTGAACCAATTTAATCAAGCCCCGAGAGCACCCCATTGGAAGGCCTTGAAATGTATCCTGAGGTATCTACAAGTCACCATCAATTGGGGCCTTACTCTTCAACCAACACACACGTTGACATTGACCGGGTTCTCAGATGCGGATTGAGCCTTCTCTCCGAATGATAGGAAATCAGTTAGTGGGTACTGTGTTTATTTGGGATCATCTCTCATCTCTTGGCTATCCAAGAAACAAGCTGTCGTGGCTCGATCTAGTACAGAATCGGAGTATCGTGCCCTCTCTCATGTTGCTTGTGAATTACTGTGGATTCGCTATCTCCTTACCGACTTACGCGTCACACTTGACAGCATCCCAATAACGTGGTGCAATAATGTCTCACCGCCTTTGCCTTGGCGGCAATCCAGCCACGCCCGCATTCCAAGCATGTGGAGATCGATGCTCATTTCATACGGGATCAACTCTTGTCTCAACAGATAGATGTTCGTCATGTTCGCTCGTGTAATCAAGTTGCTGACTACCTTACCAAACCGTTTTCCTTACAACCGTTTTCTTCCTTACCTTCCAAACTCGGGCTTCAGTGCCTCTCCACTCCTCGTTTGAGGGAAGCTGTTAAGACTGTTCAACCTAACCCCTCAGAACAGTCTGACATGACTCATTACTCTCTCAACTGTTCTAACACCTTTCTCTTTCAAGTGTAATCTTAAGTATAATCTGTAGTGGTTAGAATGTCTGTCAGCATTAATTAGTTGGTATTCCATCTTGTGTATTTAATCTCTTTGCTCCTCATTCATTGAGCAAGAAACTTGTATCAACAATATCAATACAAGAAATCCTTTCCTCTCTGTTTTTCTTCTATTTCTGTTCTCAGGTCAATCGTATCAAATAAAGCTGAATTCCTCATGTCGTCTGAAAATCTGAGTCGTCAATTGCAGTCATTGTTGGAGTCTTCAATCTTATGCCGGAGTTACCATTCAGTTTCCTTTAGAGTTCTCTTGTAGAAGTTCCGTACATTTGAAACGTTTGCTCAGCCTCTTATTACTTTTTTTTAAGTCATTTGCGGGTCAAATGAACAAAAGAGAAAGAATGAACAATTGGGGCAGATACATCTTTTTTTTTTATTTAACTATTTTTTTTTTTTTTTTTTTTAAGACAGTGGCCTATTTTGGCTTTCTTTATAAATTTTTTTTTAAGAACAAAACCAACAGAGGTTCCAAGTGTATAATTTTCTTTTTTTGTTTGTTTCTTTTTTTTTTTTATATATACCTTTCAAATTGTAACTTTTTTTTTTCAGGTCTCGCCTTTGTTCAATAATCTAACTTCTTGCGTGATCTCTATAATGTAAAAATTATGGTAAGTTTATTATTTTGTAGATTTTTATTTTATTTTCGTATTATTTTTTTTGCTGGTGCAATTTATCCAATTTCCCAGTTTCACAACCGTTGAACCATAGTTATTTTCATATTCACATGTCACTGGCTACTTTTTAAGTCGACTCCAACAATCACATATTAAAATGCATCATGCTTTATTCAGATGTTATTTGGCTACTTGTTACATCAACTTCAACATTCTCATGCTACTTGTTGCGTTGAATCACATCATGGATGCTACACATATTCACATCCTTACTGTAGTGGTCACATTTCTTTGTAGCGACTATATTCCTGCTGGATCAAGTCCTTCACCGCAGGTGGAGGGTAGCTTATGTGCAAGCAACGCCAATCATCTTTCTTTGCAACAACGACACTTCTGCTAGATCAAGTCCTTCACCGCTGATGAAGGGTAGCTTGTGTGCAAGCATCGCTAGTCATCTTTCTTTGCAGCAACGACACTCCTGCTAGATTAAGTCCTTCACCGCTGGTGAAGGGTAGCTTGTGTGCAAGCAGCGCCGGTCACCTTTCTTTGCCCCAATGCTCCATTATGCAACCCTCATTTCTTTGCAGCAAGATCAAAACTTGAAGCATAACAACAACATCAAAACTTAAAGACAAAGCAACGACAACGTCAGAACTTGAAGAATAATCAGGGACATCATCAAAATTTGAAGACGAATTAGCGACAACGTCAGAATTTGAAGACGAATCAACAACGTCAAAACTTGAAGAACAATCAGGGACATCGTCAAAATTTGAAGACGAATTAACGACAACGTAAGAACTTGAAGACGAATCAATGAAAACTTCATAATTTGAAGACGAATCAGCAACAACGTCAAAATTTGAAGAAGAATCAACGACAACGTCAGAATTTGAAGACGTATCAGCGACAACGTCAAAATTTGAAGACGAATCAATGACAACGTCAGAATTTGAAGACGAATCAGCGAAAACGTCAAATTTTGAAGTCGATTGAATGACAACGTCATAATTTGGAGACGAATCAATGCAAACTTCATAATTTGAAGACGAATCCATCTTTAAGAACTTGAAGACGAAGCAACAACCATGTTTTTCTTTTTTAATTCCACTTATCTCTAGCTATAACATTTTCCATTTGCAAGTTCAATGCCCCTAGTGACAACTTGTATAAAGGGTGTCGTAACAAATCAAATTTGACGATGTAACTTTTGAAGTTTAACCTTGACATTGTAAATATAGAGTTTAACTTTTATAATGTTATATTTAGAATTCAACCTTGACAATGTATCTTTTGAGTTCAACCTCGCTGATGTGGCTACAAAGATCAACCTTTGCGATGCAACTTGTGGAAGAGACCAACTTTAATGAGGAAAACTTAGAGAGAGTGATAATAACCTCAAGCTTGAAGAAAGAAACGATGATCGCAAACATAGAGAGAGTGCGGCGACGAACTCAAACTTGAAGAGAACGACAATGACCTCGAACTTGAAGAGAGCGACGACAACTTCAAACTTGGAAATATCAACAACGATCTCAAAATTTAGAGAGAGCGATAATGACCTCGAACTTGGAAAGATCAACGACAGTCTCGAATTTGGTGAGAAAGCGACAATGATCTAGAATTTAAAAAAGATCAACTACCATCTCGAATTTGGAGAAAGCGACGATAACCTCAAATTTGGAGAGTGCAACAACAAACTCAAACTTTGTTGGAGTGAGAAACATCTACTATGAACTTGCAAGGGGTAAAGCTTAAACTTCTGACTTGTAGGGGAAATAAGACATGAATGTTGAATTTGAGAGGAATGAATTGTAACAGCCTAGGTTTTTCCTTCTGGTTTTCCAAGTTTGTTCGGTTGGTTCTCCAGTCATTTGTCTGAGCTGTTAGGGCTGTTGAGCCTCCAAGGGTATTTTGGTCATTTTGCCCTCCGGGTCGATTTTACAGTTAACTAGGGTTTCAAGACTGTTTCTGTTAATTGTGGACTTCAGTTATTCTTCGGTTTCAATTCCAGGGCAAGTGTTGCATTTCTGAGGAGTTTGGAGGCTTTCCGGTTAAATGAGAAAAGTAAGAATAATAAGTGTTGTTGCTAGGATTTGAACCATGGTGGTTTGAGAGTTGAGTTTGAGCCAAATGTAGAGGAATTAAAATGGATTTTAAAAGTGTACTTGGTGGGATTTGAAGGTGGGATTTTTTTAGGCATTTTAATATTTTAAAAATAGGAAAAATGCAATAGGGTTTTATCTCTTTCTCTCCTTCCCTCTCATGGCCGACCCCCACACTCTCTCTTTCTCCCTTCTTTGGCCGAATCTTCAACCTCCATTGCCAAGCATTCAAGCTCCCCTCCATAGCTCATTCTCTCCATCTTGCTCCAAGGTAAGTCTTTAAGTCTTTGCAAATTCTTTCTTTTCTTCTTCTTCTTGCCATGGCCGAACCAAGAGCTAACCAAAGGAAGTTCTTCTTCTCTTCTCCATGGTAGATCTCCTTGTGATGGTTGCTTAAAATTGTAGATCTAGCCGAGGAGCATCATGCTTGAGTGATTGTGTTTAATCGAAATACTATGTTGTTGTGCCTAGCCTTGCGAGACCTCCCTTTGGAGTTGCCTTTCCTTCTTGGCCAAGATCCTTAAGGTGAGTATTGGATGGTGCTTAGCTCTTGTTTTGATGTTTGAATGATTGGAAAATAGTTTTACTCAAGTTTCTTCTTGGATGTGCATGCTAAAGCCTAGCCGAAACACTTTGGGTACTTGTGGTTTGTACTAGCCGAGACCCCTTGTGCATCCTCTTTGGCCGAGACTACAAGGTGAGCTTTTGTGTTGTTGAGGTTTGGTTCTTTCCCTAATTTCCTCTTGGTGGCCGAGAGCACCATGAAGGAATCATGGGTTGTGTGTTGTGTTGTAAGTAAAGCTAATCTTGGTTTTGTGTTGTGTGGTGCCCTAGCCGAGAGTGGAAGGAAGAAATCATTGGAGTTGCACCTTTGTTGTGTCCTTCAAGCTTGGCCGAGACCCCCCCTTGGGAGTTGAAGTTTTGCTCGGGTTTCGGTAAAGCCCTAACTCATGTGTGATTGGTTGCTTGGGAAGTTGTGAAGTGGATTGTAATATGTTGTTCTATTGTTAGGGTAGCTTGTGTGGTGTTCTGCAGCTTAAGGATTGCTTCTGGGTTTGGATTTTGCTGTTGACAGGTAAGAGTTCCTTGCCGGGGTTGTGTGGGCCCTGCGCACTACAATGATACCTCCTAGTTGTGTATTTATATATATTGAACTGTTGGTGGATAGGTTTTCTGCAAGTTGTCTAGAATATATATATACTGTTAGTGATAGGTTCTTGCAGGTTCCCTAGAGGATGTTCTGTTGCTAATAATGTATGTTCCTGGTTATCTTGTGTTTCCTATTGAGCTGAACTGTATGTTTGTTCGACTGTTAGTGGATAGGTTTCCTGTAGGTTGTCTGGGATACATATATTATTAGTGTTAGGTTCTTGCAGGTACCCTGAAGGATGTTTGTTCTTGAACATGCTTAGTTCTGTTTATCCCCTATTGCTTGTGATCTGGATTGTATGTTGTGTATGTTCTGCTGAATATGTATGTTAAGCATGTTTGTAGCTAGGGTTCCCTGAATTGTTGCTAGGGTGTTGGCATGTAGATTGTTGTTTTCTGCCACCGTGCTCTCCTGTTCATTGACTGCCTATCTTGTCTGCAATTATTTCGGTATCCTAAACTTGTTGTTTGACATACTCTGTAGACCTAGGCTACTTAGTGTGTTAGAGTCCTTAGGGATTATCGAGTGGCAGTCGAGTTGCGTGCTGGCTCGGTTTGCTCAGGACTGCCTAGTGTGTTGTTAAACAGGTTGATCAGGACTGCCCAGTGTGTTGCAGTTCAAGACTAGCCCAGTGTGTGCTGTCTCTTTGTTGGCCTAGGGTGTGCTGACCAGATTCAGGATTGGCCCAGTGTGTTGCTGATCCCGGGGCTAGCCCAGTGTGTTGCTGCCCGTATTGCTCCAGAACTAGCCCAGTGTGTTGCTGTCCCTTATTAGCCCAGTGTGATGCTAATCAGGTTGAGCAGAACTACCTAGTGTGTTGCAGTTCAGGGCTGCCCAGTGTGTTGCAGTCCAGGACTAGCCCAGTGTGTTGCTGTCCTTAGTTAGCCCAGTATGTGCTAACCTTGCTTGCTGTACTGTCATAACCTCTGAGATTGCTTAGCTATTTCTCCTATTAGTTAGCCTAGTGTGTGCTCACCCTGTCTAGCTTTGAGCCTAGACCTTGATGTTGTACAACCTGCTTTGTATACTGTTGAGACTGCCACGTTCTTGTTTGATGCCTGTATGCTAGGATGCTAGAGGATTTGTTGTGTGTATTGTACCCCGGTTGGGGAATTCTTACTAAGTGCTTTGTACTCACCCTTTCTGTGGTTTTCTCCACCAGGTAACTTGGCACAACATCGTGGTGGCTAGAGGAGGAGCTGATGGATCATGGGAAAGGTTGCTGCATGTCATGAGTCTTTCCATTCTAGTCATGAAAGTGTCTTAGGGAACTTGTATTGGATTTTATAAGAGTTATGTAACTGTTTTAAATTAACTCTGGCCAGAGGCTTGTTTTATTGATTTTACTTGTGAACTCAAAGAAGTTTTTAAGTTCAATGTTTTAATAAAGATGTTTTGATTTTCAGTCTATTGCATGCTTTAACGAGCAATCAACTTATAGTAAAGACTATTTATGACCATTTAGTGTCGGGGCTTTACATGAATCTCGAATATTAGACAAGAAAAACCTTCTTGCATCCATTCACATTGAATGTCTTGTTTCATAAGGTGTAAATATTAATTTTTTCAGAAAATAAGACTGGACTTAAAATTTTGTATTAAGTTGCCTACGTACCATTGTATTGAAGGGATCAAGTCACAACGTAGTTCAAATTGTTTGCCATTTTCCTTTTAAGCTCTTGCGGGCAAGAGCATCATGTAGTTTACGCTTTTGTGATAAGGAGCATTACATCATTTACTACTCTTTGAACTCCAAATGCATCATGCCAATCATTTGCTGCCCACCTTGGTTGTAACCTTGAATAAACAACTTGGTATTAGAAAGTTCTTCCATGGTGATGCTTAGCTACTTCAAGGTTGACTTAGACATTATATTTATGGTCGATCTATCATTAATGAGAATTCTTCCAAGCCTTTTCTCTTATACATAGCTCGAGATGAGCAAATGACGATTGTGAGACTTTGATCTCAATAATATATCTTCAACAGTAAAACTTATTGAAAGCATGGAAAATTGTTTGTGCGCATTGTGAGTGTTTGAACGGTTGTAGTATTGGAGTCTAAAAATGTGTCAACAAGAACATCTTTCGATGAACTTGGTAAATCTTCAATAGCAGTTAAGATGTGGCATGCGACGATGTGATATATTTCTTCATCATCTTCTAGACATTTCTTTGGAAATAATTCAGCCAGCGTTATTTCTTTTCATGTCAAATAAAGATCTTTATTTTCTTCCACAATAGGCTTAAGTTTTTATGCAATTTTTTTGTCTTTACTCTTCATGAGTCCCTTTGTCTTTGACTCTTGAAGTATATGTGATTCTCTCAAAACATAATTTTTCTTTCGCTTCTTGCGATGAGTTACGATAGTCCAACCTTCATTTTCATCCTCAGATGAATCAGTAATGCATTCTTTCTGAACACATGCTTTTTGAAGACTCGGTTCCTGGCAATTTTGAAATGATACTTCTTCGTGAAACCAAACAACAGGCTTGAACGAACCAAATTGAATCGAAAATTGAGAATGATCATGTGTAGGTGTCTTGAACGACTGAATTTTGGATTGGAATATCGTAGCTGCATGATTTGTTTGAGCTACCTCGTCGAGATCCAACTCTATTTTCCTTTCTTGGGCTAATCTCATTGTAAGGACCCGACCCAAATCAGGGTCTAAACTTAAGTCCTTAACTCTAAATTCATGAAAACAGTGTTCGACACTTAGGGCATGTATAATTAGATTTGGTAAAATAATATTATTGAAATCCACTAAAGAACAAATTTATAAAAACCATAAAATTCGATTAAAGTATCATTGGGTACCCAAAAGTCAAAACATGAAAGCCTGAGTAAATATGTACAATTTACCATGCCCCTAGATAGTTCATGCAGAAGGAATAAATTTAAGAGACTCTACACAAAGTAATGCAGCTGGTCCCATGGTCATCTCCAGCTCCGTCGATCATCCATCTCAGTACAATCTAGTAGTACCTGTGGGGATTCCACAGTGGAAAGGGTGAGTTTTCGCAAACTCAGTAAGGCTTCCCCAGCTCGGGGACATACATGCACAAGAATACAAACATCAGCAAACAAGTATGATCAGCAACATAATCGAAGGGTGTACAGAACCCAAGCTCCTGGATGCTAGGTCAAGAAACCTCATCCTTGACGAGCACCACGCAGAACAGTCTAAAGGTCGTAGACCCCAAGACCAAAAGCTCACAAGAGTCCTCTGACTCGAGAGCAATTTGGCATCCTACTCCAGAGGGAACTGGTGAATCGAGCAACCTATTGGCCCTAGGCCTCGTACTCACGGCGAGAGGTGGTGCCACACCACTCACCAAGGAACCATATCAGGCCCATACCACCTACCTGGAGAGAGCCTAGGCTACTAGTAGAAACCATCCAGGGCCGTGAGCCTGGCCGACCGACCATCCACGGAAGTCCTGCAAAGCGAGAGAATATCACCTCAAGCTAGGGTGTGCGCCCGAATCTCTTCGTCCACACCCACCTACTAGTCTCCTCTATCCGATCTTCATGACTCGTTTGGGTCCAAACGAGGCATAAAGTTGTGCATCAAACATCATTCAAGTCCGTATCAGGACAATCATACAACCATGTGCAACTCGACCATATCAGGCATACGTACATGATTCATGCATCACTAGTCATACAACAGACAAACATGAAATGTATATGCTCTCGATGCAATCAAATGCAACATACAATACACATGGCTATGCCACAATCAAACAAATCAACTAATGCAAGTAAACTGGCACATGTATTAACCACTGGTCCTCGAGAAGGGGTAAATGGTCCCTTACCTTGGCCAATCCACTAACAGTTCTCCAAGAATTCACTAGAAGCTCCAAATAGTCAAACACCACTCCGAGCCCTGAAACGAACAAACCGTTCAAAACTAGCACCTCAGACCATCAAAATAGGATCAAGAATATCAAATTTAGTAAATAGTGAAGAACCTTGAAAAACGTGTCCCGAAGACACCCGGTGGCTACACGTGCCTCACGAACTCAGCTCGACGAACAGAAAATGGTTCGGGTCAAATCTGGTCAATACAAGCCAATGGGTCAATTACTTGTTATTTAACCCACAACCCAAACATCCATCAACCCACACTTAAAAGTATTTAAACCTCGAACCAAACACCTTTACTCCATTACTTGAATGATTTTAAAGCACTAGCCAAACAAGCACAAATCACTTCTTGAATGGTTTTACGTCATAAACCAAACAAGCATAATCCACACTTTAACTAACTTTAAACTAGTAGCCAAACAACATTAATTCATTACTTGACTACTCATAACCCAAGAAAAAACAACTTCAATTAACCACTTGAATAGTCATAAACCTGGAAACAAACAGCCCCTAAACCACATTTGAATAACCAAACACAACTTATTCTTTATTTAAATAGCCTTATACTTATAAACAAACAACCTTTATTCATAACTTAAATAACTTAAGCCAATAACCAAACAAGCCTTATTCCTCATTTAAATAACTTTAAACTTAAACCAAACACACTCCATCTTCTCCATTTGGTGAAACCTAAAACCAAAAGAAAGAGGAAGAGCTCACCTTAGCTCCAATGACGGCGGCGGCGCTCAACTTGACTTCCAGTGGCGTCAACACAACAGCAAGCGCCGGCGACCATAAACCCAGCCCCACCTACGACAGTACTGAACAGAACGCGAAGACTCGACGCGGATGGACTGGGCGGCAACGCGAGCTCTGGCGCTGCTCCTCGACAGCTCACGGCGGGACGGACATCGAGACGGCGACGCTGAAATGCAACTCACGGCGGCTGCAAACCCACGTGGATAGAGACACGACGACAAAACCCGAAAACCCCACGCAAACAGCCCCTCCTTGACGGCAAACAGAACCTCGAAACACCACAGCCCGAATTCGACGACGCCGCTTCAACTCCGGCAATGCTCGCGCAACAAACCCGCACAACCATCGAACCACGGCAGCGGTGCTAAGCTCACAACAAGGTGAAACTCACGGCTGAACGTCGAACTCCGGCGAGCTTCACAGCGAAGAAGATGATGAATAGTAGCTACGTGAATAGTGGATTTCAGACCTAGTGATTCCAAAATTGTTTTAAATACTAGGTGTTGAAAGACAAACTTGCTCATCGTATCCAACATAACTACCAAATGCCCTTTTTACCTTTTATTCAAATGAAATCCAACAAAATTGGGTTATTACACTCATAATCAATTCTTTCAAAACAAAACACTTTTCCACTGGATGGCTAACGACACGGTGATACTTTCAGTAGTTAGGATCATTGTTTTTTCCTAACTCCTCGGGTCGTTTGCATTCTAGTAGTTGGATAAGTTGTTTCTCGAGTAATTGTTCCAGGATATCAGCGACATCACAATCTGGGAAGGGATATACTTTTTTTTGTCTTTCTTTTAGAGTAAGGTGACATTTTTCATCACCTTTTGATCGCATCTCTGACTTCTTGTTCTTTTCTTTTGAGGAAAAATTGAACTGAGTTGCATTCACTAACATCGATTCTTCATCAGTATTTTTGGAGATCTTCTTGACGCTAACCTTTTTCTTATTATCTAAAGAGAGTGCATCTTTACTTCCTCTGTTGGCGATGCTCAATTCTATGTCATGAGCACGAGTTGCCAAGTCTTCAAAACTTCATGGTTTTATTCCTTGAAGGGTGTAAAGAAGACCAATGCATACCTTGGATGCATGTGTCTATGGCCGATAATTCACTAAGTCGGTCTTTGCAATCAAGGATTAAAGCTCTCCAACGATTGATGTAGTCGACAACAGGTTCGCCCTTTCGTTGCTTTGTACTTGTCAGTTCCATCATGCTTACAGTTCGCCTAGTGCTATAGAATCGGTTAAGGAATTCTCTCTCTAATTCCTCCAAGCTATCTATTGTTTCGGACTCTAAGTCAGTGTACTAGTCGAATGCATGACCTTTTAAGGTACGAACAAATTGTCTCACGAGAAGGTCTCCTCTGTACCAACAGTCTCACATGTCTCCACAAAGTGAGCAATGTGTTGCTTAGGATTGCCTTTTCCATCAAACTGTTGAAACTTAGGCGGTTGATAACCTGCATGCATTCTTAGGTTGTCTATCCTTTTTGGAACTTAGTCCACCATATTGAAATTTGATGGAGTTCGTGATCATGTCTTGTTCTTGCTGGACAAATAAAGAAGCGACTGAAGCTGATTGGTGTGGTTGCCTCTAGAAGAGTATTCTTACCTTTATCATTTCTTCGATCAATAGGAGTTTGGTTTGATTCAGCTGCCTGTCTATTCTATATCTGATTTTTTAGATAGGCGATCTCCAAATCTTTTTCCTTTACTATTTTCTGTAAACATTCGAGTTTTCTTTCGAACTCTGCCAATCTGTCATCTGTTTCTACACTGGCCATCATTATAGACATTATATCAGGAATTGAGGTCTCTTTCAATTGATAGGCAGTTGGAGTGATTTGATCGAATAACACATTATCTTCAACAAATACTTCTTTAGAAATTTTTTCAAAATGCTTTACGATATATTTCACATTTACATTAGATGTAATTTGTGGCTCATTTATCTCAAGCAACTTTGAACGGCTACGTGTGATAGGTCCCTCGTAAGCTTGCGAATCAAGAACCTTTGATGCGGTTGTTCCTGATGTCATTGAAGTTTCTGAAGTAGCAGCAGACTTTGATGCAGCCTTTTCAAATGTCATTTCTTTACTTTTGTGAGAGAATGAGATGAGAGGTAGAGATGGTCCCACTGGGTATGCCAATTTGTTCACACGAGATTTCGTTGCAAAATAAAAGAGCAAGACACGTGTAAAATGAACTCGAATTTTTATTGATTTAAGCTTGTGTTACAGTCTCTAATGTTTATCCTCTGATTCTTTCTCTCGAGGTATGAACTTTGAAGATGTTTATCTGAGGGCTTGCGAGCTTGTTCTCAGACGAGGGTGATTGAATCTTCAACTTGCAGTCAAAGAGGTGATCAATTTGTAGGAACCTTTGTCCTTGAGTGTTCTTGAATTCTGAACCTTGATTCTGAATTCTTTGACTCGCTGACGGATCTTGAAGGTTTCTGAACTTGAAAGGCAGAATGTTCTGAATTCTCTCTAAATCTTTAGGTTGAATGCCTTGGTCCTCTCTTTTTCGGTCTTCATCGCCCGGTCAAATGAGGAATAACTCTCTATTTATAGAGCTTTCTTGACCTCGTGGGCTTGGGCTTGAGGGCTTATTGGGCCAGATCATTGGGCTTCAGTCTCATGGGCCTTTGGGTTTGCCTATATTGGGTCTAACCATTAGGCTTGGGCTTAAATGGTATTTGGGCTTGGTTTAATTTGAACCTGAGTTCCAAATAAATCCACTTATAGTCCAATTAACTTTGAGATAATTATGAATTTATAATTGACTCAAAAATTAAATAAATTTTGTCATTCATTTAAAAATGACGTGGCAATTTCTTATTAGCCGAAATTTCTCAGTCAACAAATACAATTATGGTTGAACTAAAACTTAATAATAATTAACCTGTATTATAAATTTAAATTCAAATAACCTACACATAAAATAGAACTCATCTTGAGTCTTCCATCTCAAGATTTTCCACGATTAGGACAAAAATTATTGTGTTGCCCCAAAACATCACTATCCTTGAATGACTTAACCTCTGAGCATCCATCCAATCGGATTGAATCTTTAGGGGGTGTTTGGATGGAAGTTTTAAACTAGGTTTTCAAAATAAGTTTTTCAATCACTCTTAAAAAAACTACATCCAAATGAGTTATTGTAATTACTCCAGAAAAGAGATTTTCAAAACCAAGTTTTCAATGAGGTCTTCAGATTAAAATAATAATTTTTAAAAAATAATAATTTTTTCGTTGACATTCTATATATTTTATTGTTAAAAAATAAAAAATATAATTATTCAAAAACGATTGAGTATTATTTATTTTTATAAAATTGAATTAGAATTAAGGCTAAATTATAAATATACCATGAATTATCAAACATGCTTCAGAACTTTGAAAAGTTTCAAAAGTATCATTGAACTTCGAAAAATGTCAATGTCTTACCGTTAAAGTTTTTTTTTTTTTTAAATCATGAATTTTAAAAAAGTTTCAAAAACTTTCTTAATCGAAAAAAATGTTAAAAACAATTTTTCCAATAATTATTATTATTGTTTTATAATAAAATGTTAAAGATTTTTTTGTTGATATTTTGAAAACTAAGGATATTTTGAAAACTTTTTAAAAGTTAAGGGATATTTTTTAAACAAAACTTTTTCCATCCAAAATTAACTGCAAGCATATTTTTGAAACATTTTTCAAAGTTTATGGGTACTTTAATTTTTTTTAAAGCTTAGGGGTATGTTTAATACAAACTTCATAATTTATGGATATGTTTATACTTTAGGCTAAAATTAAACATACAAAATACATTGTTTTAATATTATTTGAATATTTCAGAAATTTATATAATTTTCAAAGCAAGATAATTGGAAGAGACAAATTGACAAATATTAATAAAAATGAGAGATGTTTTATAAATGAACAAAATATATTCATATAAATTGTCTATATAAATAAAAAAAAATCAACATATAACCTCTCCTCCAAAATCTCCATCCAAACGAGTTATTCTTGCAACTCCTCCTCCAAAATCTCAATCCAAACGAGTTTTTCCCTATAACTCCTCTACAAAAAACTCCATCCAAACAAGTTATTGCACAAATCTCAATTTTTAATCACTCTTATAAATCCTGATTGAAACACTTCTAGCGAAACACTCCTATAAATCCCCATCCAAATAGCCCATAGGACTCTAATCTACTTGGTTGAATTTTTTCGCTTAACATTTATCTTTATGTCTCTAAATTTCTTTTTTCATGTCCCTCTCATATCTCTCAAACATTTTATTTTTCATTTCTTTGCTTTTGTGAAAACTGAAAAAATATACTAATGAAGCAATAATAGATAGAAAAAACTGTTAATCATTTAAAAATTTTATCGAACATAATGATATATTTTTTGATTCAACAATATTTAGGTGAAAATTTAAAATTATTATTTTATATATCATTAATTATATCAATTGAATTATATTCTTATTGCAAATGGAAGTATAGTTTTGAAGTCAAACAAGAACAATAACTTAAAGATATCAATGTTTTGGATGATCAAAAGATTATCGATTCAAATTCCTTCCTTATTTGAATTTAAAAAAAAAAAAAAAAAACTGCCTTTTTAGTAGTTGGAGTTTGTTTGTTTTTCCAATAATTTATTACGTTATCTGTTAGATAAGAAAATGGGAAGAAGAAAAAGTCTCATTTCTGATAATTTTCTCAAATAGGATAAGTATCTATATATACAACCCTAACAGAATCTAGAATAACAAACTTCCCTACAAATTTATGGAATCATTACAATATTATATACATTAAATTAAATCTTATTATAATAATCTAATATTCCCCCTCAAGTTGGATTAAATAGATCATCAAATCCAAACTTGGAGCATATGGAGTAGAATGAGGGTGATGGTAAAGGTTTAGTGAAAATATCGGGCAGTTGAGAGTGATACGAATTGGCATGAGCTCAGAATCCAAAGGCTATTTTGTCGCAAATAAAGTGGTAGTCAAGCTCGATATGTTTGGTTCTCTAATGAAAAACAGAATTATTTGCCAAATAGACTGACGCTTGATTTTCATAACATAATAGAACAGGTACAAGAACACAAATTTGGAGATTAGCAAGAAGGTAAGAAAACCATAGAAGCTCGCAGGTGGCAAGAGTAACTACTCTGTATTCAGCCTCGGCAGATGAGCTAGAGACGGTGCTCTGTTTCTTAGACTTCCATGAGATAAAGTTTCCTCCCATAAACACATAGAAACCTATGGTGGATTGACGAGTATTGATGCACGAAGCCCAATCAGAGTTAGTAAAAGCCTTTAAGCTGAAGTCACTACGGAAAACTTCAAAATAGCCCAGCAAGTGATGTGTGGCAGCTAAATGAGCCTTACAAGGCTGTGAAGTAAACTGGCTCAACTTGTTCATAACATAAGTGACATCTGGACGTGATATAGTGAGTTAAATGAGCTTCCTGACTAATCTTCTATAAATAGTGGGATCCAAGAGGCATTCATCTTGGGAATTCTAAGGGGCTATTTGGTTTGGGGGAAGTGGAGAGCAAGAGGAAAGAGGTTGTAGAAAAATCTTGTTTGAATATAGATGTTTGAAAGAGAGATTGCAGGAAAACCTTGTTTGAATATGCATGTTTGTAAGAGAGGTTGGAGGAAAACCTTGTTTGAATATGGATGTTTGAAAGAGAGATTCCTTGAAAACCTTGTTTGAATATGGATGTTTGAAAGAGAGGTGGTAGGAAAACCTTGTTTGAATATACATGTTTGAAAGAGAGGCGGCAGGGATGTTTGTAGGAGAGGTTGTTGAAAACTCTATTTGAATATGGTTGTTTGAAAGGGAGGTTAGAGTTTTTTTTTTTATTTTTTTTATTTTTTTTCATAAAATTAATATATAAGGTAAATGTTTTTTAATTAATCCAAAAATTAACTTTTTCTCATAGAATGTATAATTTTTTTTTAAAAATTTATATATTAATTTCATTTATAAATAAAATTAATTAAAAAACATCAACCTGAAATATTAATTTTACCTATGAGAATACCTATAAATGTATTAACTTAAATTAATAAATACCAATATTAATATTTTTTAAGGTTGATGTTTTTTAATTAATTTCATTTATAAATACCAATAATTTATCAACCTTAAATTAATATATAAATTGTTCTTTTCATATATATATATATATATATATATATATATATAAATTGTTAATACTTATAAATATATTAATGATGTCGTATAATTATTAAATCGTATGACTATGATTCTTTAAAAAAAACTTATAACTATGATTACTATTTTTATTTTTTGCCTAGTATTGTAAATACTTTTCGAATTTGGCTTATTTCTAAAAAAAACCTAAATAATATTCATATGTAATTATTCATTAACTAATTTATTCATATTAATTTTTTATCATAAAATAATTGTTTGTACATTTTGTTTTATATATTTTTAATAAATTTTTTTACCTTACTTTTTCATTATTTTTTAATTCGTTATATATAAGTATTTTATTATTACATTAATTTTACAATTTTTTCTTCCTATATTTTATTTGTTCTTGTATATCTTATTTATTCATTTTTATTTTTATATGTTCTTTCTTTCTTTCTTTCTTTATTTAATATATATATATATATATATATATATATATATATATATATATATATATATATATATATATAGTAGGAAGTTGAGAATTTGAATTACTTTCTAAATACATTCGATATGAAAATTGAGATATATTTATTATATAGTTGAGTTGTTTTTTAAAACAAGTTTTTATAGAATCTTTTTATTTTATTGATTTAATTTTTAAAAAATTGCAAACTTATATAATTTTATATAATATAAATGGTAAATTTATTTTCTTCACAAAATTAAATCTACAAAATACTAATAATTTATAAATGTTTATTTAAAAGATTGACAAGTTATTTTTATTTATTTACTTATTTTAGTACAATTATTTTTAGTTATTAATTTTATAAAAACCTATAATAATATATCACCCATATTTATTTATAAAAAATATTTAAAAGAATGATTGAAATGGGAAGTTTGAAAGAGGGAGTTGGAAAGAGAGGATGAAAAAATGGGTTGTTGCCCCTTCCTCTTCCACCCTCAAAACCCAACTCCCTTCCTCTTCCTCCCTAAAAAACCCATGTTCAAACAGCTCCTAAAATTTAACCTTTGGATCCATTGGCAACAATTCTGCTTTAGCTCCTAATAAGCCCACATCTTCAATTAATTGGAGAGTATAGTGTCATTGCGAGACAAAAAGACCTTTGAATGGCCTTGCTATCTCTAAGCCTAGGAAGTAGCGTAAAGATCCAAGATCTTTAAGCTGAAAATATTTATTCAAAATATCTTTTAGAACATGAATCTGTAAAGTTTCGGCACCAGTAACTATAATATCATCCACATAAACTAGTACAATAATGCAGGTGGATCCAGATCCCCGAATAAATAAGTAGTCTAACTTGGACTATACAAAACCAAGCCCAATGAAAGTTGTGGAGAACTTGGCATACCATTGTCGTGATGCCTGCTTCAACCTGTCGATAGACTTCTTAGGCGACACACTAAACGTTTATTAGTTGGTGTTGCATTAGAGGGCGTATACCCTATTGGTAAGTCCGTGTAAACCTCTTCATCTAACTCGCCATTTAGAAAGACGTTGTTCACATCAAGCTGCACTAGAGACCAGTTCTTTGAAATGGCTAGCAAGAGTAGAACATGTACTGTTACAAGTTTTGCCATAGGAGCAAAAGTTCCAATGAAGTCTAACCCTTCCTATTGTGTGTACCCCTTGGCTATTGATCTGGCTTTGTATCGTTTAACTAATCCATTTGCTTTGTACTTGATTTTGTAAACTCACTAGCTTCCAACCAACTACTTATTTTTAGGGAAAGGGACTACTTCCTATGTTTTGTTAAAATCCATAGCCTTGAGTTCTTTATCCATGGCTTCTCGCTAGGCCAAATGTGGCATAACCTAGTGGTAATGTTCGAGTTCATAGAAAGGTGAGACTTGCAAACAAAAATTATTGAAGTCCGCACCAAGTGACTCATAACTAATGACCTCGCGATTCCACTGCTAATATATTGAACAATAACTAATTCTTATGCGAAACGCAATAGGAATCACTTATGCGCAAGTATATGCGGTCGCGAATTGCAACAAGTAATAAGTATATAATTTTATCGATCCCACAGATATTGATGTCTAGAGTAAATACCACTTAAGTCAGAGTATTGCGAAAATTAAAATAGAATATATATAATAAGTGGTTTTGTTTTTGTTTAATAAGATAAAATACAATGCAGTAAAGAAATAAAATCCATGCAATGAGTAATGCTAACTATGTATTCCTAGAAAATGCTAAGAGTGCGAACTAGCCAGTGAATGTCTTACTTCCCTAACAATTATCACTTCCGTGACTCATGATTTATGAATGAACCAGCTTTCGCTGCGAACACCATACTAAGCACAAGACAACGTAAGCAGTAGTGGGGTTATTCCTAACGCACTAAATGATGAACAACTGTTCAGTCAACCTAGGGTAACATACTGGGTCAACATGTCATTCCTCTTCCGATTCTTCACAAGGTACATGCGTGGGTAGCTAATCGACACACACACACACACACACACATATATATAAATAAATATTCAGCAGTGTAACATTCAAAGACCTACACTAATAACATGCTCTATTCATACTTAATCATCATAACTCCTATAACACAATCATAATAAATAAACACCAAATAGAAGTTTAAACCAGACGTTTTTATTACGACTAAATAATTTTTAAGTACTACAACTAATCCTAATAAAACAATAAATGGAGTTGGCACGGTTGAAGGTGAGTAGTCTCCTTGTAATCAGTTCCCACAACATCACCATCAGCTTCTTCGTAGTAGACTCAAGTCCCTCGATTGGCTTATGGCCAACCGACCAGCTCAATGGATTCCACTCCTTGCCTTGATATTTAAAGGATTGAATTTCGTGGTCCACAAGTAGAGGTGAGCTGTACAAATCATCATTAATGCATATTCCATGATTTCCGTCGGGATTTTATTCGATTGCTATTGCCTTACTTGCATAGTCAATTCTTATGATTCTTTCCTTATAGACGAAACTTTGTCAACAGTTATTTCTTTCTAGGTTAATCGTATCTGCGTGATCCGCTCAGTGTTCGCATCGTTGCCTTTTTCTTGTTGCTGCACGTAATCTGCTAAAAAGAGTAAATTAGGCACAATTGAATTGTGATTTGTGCTAAAGTGCAGATTCATGCTTTGGATGCGATATTGTGAATGCATGTAGATTTTCTAAGTTATTTCTCTGTATTCACTCGAAGAACGCATATATTCTTTGCCTAATTATTAAAATAATGCATCCTAAACAACTTAAAATATGATCTCTTTGAGAGTTATCACACCCCAAACTTACATCATTGCTTGTTCTCAAGCAATGCTTATCTGCTTAAGATGCTTATTTCATTAACTCAGCATTCAATTTTTTTTTCCGTCTACTTCATGATTTTTAACACACATCTTATTTCCAGGAAGAAACTTCATTCTCCTTGCAGTTTTCAAACTTTCCAATAGATTCAGTTTAAACCCTAAAGTCTTCTTTATCATGACTGAAAAATTACCCCTCATCGCAAGTACTCCATAATGCTCAACCCATTGTTTTGCAATTGCATCTAATCTAAAGTTTGCCCAACTTACTCTCCGAAGGTATTTGTTTCGGTCCTTGTGTCTTTTGAGGATTTTTTTCCATTATGCTTTTCGCATTCCTCGCAAGTTGCACTCATATCTACTAAATTCCATAGTTCTTAGCGTAAATCGTTTGAGCATAAAACAATTTTGCCTAGCAAAAGAATTTCAAGCTTGCGCTAATGTAGACAGCGGAATACTTAAGGTATCCTTGGGCTTATATTCCAGAAACGACCTTCTTATTTTTGCTAGAAAAGGTCGATGTTTTTCTTTTTTTTGTATAAAAAACTGGCTGCCCTCACCCTCAAACTTAAACTCTTCATTGTCCTCAATGAAGGTGAGGCTTAGTTTCCCCAAACTTATCTATTGATGCGATTGCTTTATGCTATTGTGAGTTTCTTTGGCTTCCTCGCGAATTTTTGGTTCTTTCTATCATTTATGATGAAGATTATTCTAGCGTTAGGTTTGAATCTGAGGGAACTTAGGACTTCTACAACTTGAACTAATGTTTCTGCTAGATTTAATTATTGTGATAAAAACACTTATTAGACTTCCAAAAGAAAAGAATTACTGGATTAAAGAAATAGCATAAAAATAAAGTAATTTGCGTCCTAAATGCATGATCCTAATAAGCATCTAATCATGAAGTGCATGTGGAAGTAAAACAGAACATAAGAAAATCGCAATAAAAAGGGAGCGAGACTTTCATCTACTTTGCTGCTCTACTGCTTTTCTTCCCTTTTCCCTTAACAAACTTTGAATTTTCTGCGTGTTTTGGTATTTCAGCCCACTCGGAGTACTCATGTAATGCTTTAGCAGCCTTCAGAATTAGCGCATCTCTTGCAAGTGTATAGCTTCAATAGCCTTTCGAGTTCTTGCATAGATTGTTGAACTGATGCATCGGGCAATCTATATTTATGAGCATTTGTTCACTTCCTTCCTTGCCCTTTTCGTCCATGCTTTCCACCTTTCTTGGTTGGATTTTTTACAATTTATCAGTTGGCTTCATTTGCACTCCTTGATTTCTGCACAGTTGTGTAATAGTGTGCGGGTAAGATAGCTTTCTACGATTAGTTGAGGCCCATCGTTGAATCTGCCATTCCATTATCTTCCCTAAGTTAATGCTTACTTCGCTTTCAATCACAAAAATTAGCAGTGCTGGCTCTCTGCTGACTATCTGTGCATTTTTTGAGAGTATAATTGCATTTTTAATGAAAATAATCCATCATTGCAAATTAGGCTTGACATCCTTCATCATGAATGTCCAGCGGTTTCTCCACTTGGCCCCTTCTACACCAATTACTCTTACGTATTCTTGCAGTTGCTCCTTGGATGGTTTTCTCAGCAGTTCTCGTCCTTCGTCTCTATATTCGTTTGGCAGATAGAAGACTTCATTAAACGTCACCGAGCTGTAGTCAATTAGTTTCCCTTCTTCTCGAGAGAAGAATTTCCTCTCTTTATTTAGATTCGCGTAGAATTGGAGAACCAAATGTTGTCTTGCGTCTAATCTTGGTGTGGCCAGACTTCCCCAACCTAAGTTATCTATCTTTTGAAAAGTAGCCTGGGTCATGAATGCATTTGTCCATCATTGATCTCTCCAAAACCTTTTATGGTTCTTCATCGTGAATATAGGGTGTCCAGAGGTTTTGGGTTAGTGCTAACCTTTTTACCAGACATCCTTCGGGTTGGAGTTATTCTGGAATATCACTGATTTCGGAGGTGTTGTGAATGGTCTTCCTTGAACCGAGTTTATATAGAGGTTGAGTATTCAATTCAGAATCCTTAAATAAGGAAAACAATCAATGTTCAAGGAAAGTATTCAAATTATTCGTACCAATTCCTTACTAATTGAAAAACTATAAAATTGGAAAATTCAGAAAATAGAAATAATTCCTAAAATTACAAAATAAAATAAAATATCCTAAAAAGAAAATAAATTTTGTGCGCAAAGTTTGAGATACCGGATTTGAGCAGATCTGGGAAGAAGTTTTGCGCTAATTCCGTCTGGCATAGTTCATCCATATTTTGGCCATATTATGATTTTAGGTAGCCGTCTTCTCTTGCCTTTCTTCTGCATGCACCTTTATGCGTAGACCTTCTATCACATACAGGACTGATAGGATGTAAATTATGCGTAAACTTGGCTGAATTGCCCACGTGTAGCTGCTTCGATGAATTAATTCCTGCGATGTGTGTGCTCTGTTGTTAACGAGAAGAACTCAGTTACCATTAATGGTAATTTGAGGTTTTCAACGTTATATTCTTCCTCCTGTAGATGGATAGAGTTCACATCTTCCCTTTTGGTTGATTGATGCGTACTTGCTTCTACAGGTTCATCACCCGGTATGCCCTCATGTTGGTTGTTTTCACCTTAAGTCATCTTTTCAACATCGGTCAGGGAGCTTTCTTCGATGTTCTCTTTAGCATCTTCTGTTTCATCTGCTTTTGAGGCTACTAGGGTGGTGAACCTTGCCTAAACTTCTTCTTGTTCTCTATATCGTCACTCCTGCTCTCTTTCTATTTCTACAAGTTGTGGTTCTCTGGCCTCTTGTGCTTTGGCTATGGTGGCTTCTCGGAAGTCCTCCCATGAGAGATCTTTCTCGTAGAGCAAATCCAATGCCTCCTCTTTAAGTATATCGACCTCTAGATATGATTCTTTCGTTGCTTGTAATGACCCAGAATTTTATTATGGTTCCCCAGGTATGTCCTATTGTCTTTTCGTTTGTTCGATTGGGTCGTTAGAGCAGCCCTAGCCTTTAGGGGCATTTTGGTCATTTAGCCCTCAAGGTCGGTTTGTTAGTTAATCAGGGTTTCAGGGCTATTTCTGTCATTTGTTAAGAATGATTATTTGTCGGTTGCAGGTTTCCAGGGCTAGTGTCATTTGTTGAGAAGTTTGGAAGTCGAGCGGTTAAAAGAGAAAAATAAGAGTTATTGTGTATTTGTTGGGACTCGAAGGGGGTTGGAATTGGGAGTTTAGCTTTTAAATAAAATAGGAGATTAAAAGTGTTGCTGCTATGACTCGAACCTGTGACAAGCTAGGCTTTGGGAGGCTTATTTTTTAAAAGAATAAAATAAGACGAAAAATGTGTTGTTGCTAGGACTCGAAGGGGGATGACCAGGGATACGTGGCATTAGGGCCTTCTTTGATAGACAAAATTTTACAATTCTTCTTTTATGTTTGCGAATTCTCTAGCCCCTCTTGTGATTTCTCTCTGCCTCTTCTCCCAGTTTCCATTCGATCAATTCTCTTCTCTCTTTTTCCTCTATCTTGCAGTGATCTCCAAGCCCTTCTCCCCTTTGGTTTTTCCGATCCCTCCTTGTACCTTCTCTATTGGCATTTTCATCCATTTTTTTCTCTTGCAGCCAAGAAACTCCATAACCTAGCCGAGACATCTCCTTCCTCTCTCCTTGCATTGGCCGAGAACATACATCTCCCCTTGGCTTGAGCCTTTTGGTTGCCAATTCTCCCCTCCTTTTTAACCTAGCCGAGAAGAGCTTCATTCCAAGCAAGCCTTGGCCGAGCCTAACTTCTTCTCTGTGTGGTTGCCGAAGGTGTGTTGCTGTCGAGATTCGTGAGGTAAGCTTTCTAGCTCTAGCCAAGATTCATTATTGCTAGATGAGTGTACCCAAACCGAGGTTCCTTTTATTGTGTATGTCAAACCCTAGCCGAGTTCCTGGTTGTTGCAAATCCTTGCTGGCCGAGAACATCCTTGGGTTACCGAGCTTGATCCTTGCTGAGTTCATCAAAGGGTAAGTTTGTGTTGTTCAATTGTGAAGTTTTGAAGTGTTGAGTAGCCTTGGCCGAGAGTTACATGGTAGCTTGATGGGTGCATGTTGCACACTCCTTGGCCGAGGATGGGTGTGTGAGTTGGATGTGTTGTCGAGAAACTAATTCATGTGATGGTTGTTTGTTGTGATGCCCTAGCTGAGAGCTTGCTTTGCAGGAGTGGAAAATTGCCTGGCCGAAGCCACCTTGCACAAATGTTGCAGCCGAGAGCTTCATTTGGTCTCCTCCCTAGTGGTTGGGTGAGAGCAATTGTCCCTGTTAGTTCAGTACTTTCTCGAACCCTCAAGTTTTGGTTTTTAGTATGGTTTTTAGCTAGCTAGGTTTAATATGTATATGTTATGATATTGATAGGTTATGAGACTCTACAACTCAAGGAGCACATTACACTGTTATTGTTTTACTGCTTGTTTTCTAGGTAAGGATTTCTTATCGAGGTTGTGTGGACCCTGCGATATATCTTGATCGTACCTTGTATGCCTGTTGATTGTTATGAGCATGTTAGTGGATAAGACTGCTTCGTCGATTGATCTCTGCTAGCATGTTTACCTCTGTTTCTACATGTTAGTGCCATGCTAGGTTTGTCCTTCCCGCATATTCTGTGATTCCTGCTTTAAGTTCGTAGTATCATGCTAGGTTATATGTATGTACTTGTTGAGCATGTTTGAACTGTTAGGAATCGATTACTATGAAATCTTAGATAGAACTTGTCAGGTTGTCATCATCTAGAGGCTGAGAGCGGACATAAAGTACTTTGTCCCCACAGGCTGGATCAGTGAGCAGCATAACGTACTTTGCTTCTGCCCCCAGTAGCCGGTGCGGATTAGCTTTCGCATCGGCATAAGCCTAGTTTGTAGCCTACTATAGAGTGGAACCCTGCCAACGGTGTAAGCCTACCTTAGCCGATTCTTAGCTTCAGGCGTCGGTGGTACAGGCTGCTACAGCTGAGTGCAAAGAGCCTCGCACTACTGTAGATCAGTGACATCGCTTTTGAGTCTTTAGGCATGCGTACTTGGTCCGCGTAGTTTGTCTCTAAGCCCCCACATTTACTCGCTTTGCAGCAGCATGCGGTGTGCGTTAGTCGTCGGTTCGGAGAGCTCCCCCGGGCTAATGTTAGTGAGTACACCACTTCTGTTCCAGTTTAGAGCAAAACTTTGGGTACTCTCCCGTTTGTCATAGGAACAGTTTAGCCGAGGGTAAAAGGCTCTCGAGGACACCTAATTGGGAAAAACTTTTGAGTTGATCATTTGGTCGAGGGAGAAATACCCTCGAGGGTGTCTGACATCTAGTTGGGATCAACTTTTGAGTTGGTCATTTGGCCGAGGGAGAAAGACCCTCGAGGATGCCTTTTGGGATTGGTTAGGAGAGCCAATCATTAGGCCGGAAGTAGGAGACTTCTGAGGATTCTGGACTTGCCCTATTAGCTCGTTGAGCAAAGACCTGTGTTGGTAACCGTTTGCATGTATACTAGGATGCTAGATGATTGATGTATCGTATTGTACCCCGGTTGGGGATTCTTATTGAGTACCTTCGTACTTACCCTTATTTTCTATGGTGGTCCACCAGGTAACTTGGGACAACATTAAGACAGCTAGCGGAGGGAGCTGAATGATTATGGGAGTTGCCGACACTATCTTGTTTTCTATTTAAGTCTTTATTTATTTTATTCAGCATGTAGTTGGACACGGAGTCCATAGGATTTCATTTGGAACCTAATGTTGTGTTTTGGAAACTATTTTCTGGATGTTTTAAATTGTACTATGGTTAGGGTTATTTTTATATGTTTTGAACATGTGATGTTTTAATCGTTTCAAAACAGGTTCCTCGAAAGTGCATGTTTTTATTATGCGAGATATTTATGTTAAAATGTATTTATTTACTTTTAACACATGCATGCTGAGTAAGAACCTATGTTTATGACCACTTTTTGGGTCGGGTTCTTACTCTACTGCTTGCTGCATTGGTTCCTTCTGGTTCCCGCAAAGAGTACTAGTTTGTGTTATGGGGTTGCTGAGGTTCTGATATGATACAATGTCCCTCAACCATCATGTTTTTCTTAGCTATTCTTCTTCCTCTACAGTCATATCCACCAGAGACTGCCTAGAAGTATACATGTAATTCCTAGGTTCATGACTCCTGGAATCCCATGTATAACCCCTATGTTGCGATCTGCTTGCGAATTAAACTATTGTTGATAGAAGCTGTTATTGTCTTCCCAATATTGTGACTGGAAAATTTCATTTGTACGAAAATGTGCTCCGTTAAACTCCTCCGCATAGCCTTTTTGTTGTAAATTGGGTAAATTGTGCGGAATATAGTACTGCATCCATTGCCGATTGGTAAACTGATTAGGCTCCATTAATTAGTCGTGGTGATGAATTTCTCTGGGACTCTATTCCCTGTTGATCAAACTAATTCGAACTTCAAGTTTCCCTGAAATGAAAAAGAATTTAATTTTTAAACAATTAAGAACTACTCCTTCTTAAGTATATTAACTCTAAATAATTAATCCCCGACAACGGCACCAAAAACTTGACCTCGCGATTCCACTACTAATATATTAAATAGTAACTAATTCTTATGCAAAACGCAATAGGAATCACTTATGCGCAAGTATACGCGGTCGGAAATTGAAGCAAGTAATACGTATATAATTTTATCGATCCCACAGAGGTTGACGTCTAAAGTAAATACCACTTAAGTCAGAGTCGTGTGAAAAGTAAAATAGAATATATATATATATATATATATATATATATATAATAAGTGGTTTTGTTTTGTTTAATAAGATAACATACAATGCAGTAAAGAAATAAAATGCATGTAATGAGTAATGCTAACTATGTATTCCTAGAAAATGCTAAGAGTGTGGACTAGCCAGTGAATGTCTTACTTCCCTAACAATTATCACTTCCGTGACTCATGATTTATGAGTGAACCAGCTTCCGCTGCGAACACCATACTAAGCACAAGGCGACGTAAGCAGTAGTGGGGTTATTCCTAACGCCCTAAATAATGAACAACTGTTCAGTAAACCTAGAGTACCGTACTGGGTCAACATGCAATTCCTCTTCCGATTCTTCGCAAAGTACATGTGGGGTAGCTAATCGAAGCATATATGTAAATAAATATTCAGCAGTGTAACATTCAAAGACCTACACTAATAACATGCTCTATTCATACTTAATCATCATAACTCCTATAACGTAATCATAATAAATAAACACCAAATAGAAGTTTAAATCAGATGATTTTATTACGACTAAATAATGTTTAAGTACTACAACTAGTCCTAGTAAAATAATAAATGGAATTGGCACTGTTGAAGGTGAGTAGTCTCCTTGTCATCAGTTCCCACAACACCACCATCAGCTTCTTCATAGTATACTCAAGTCCCTCGATTGGCTTATGGCCAACCGACCAGCTCAATGGATTTCGCTCCTTGCCTTGATATTCATAGGATTAAATTTTGTGGTCCGCAAGTAGAGGTGAGTTGTTCAAATCATCATTAATGCATATTCCATGATTTCCGTCGGGATTTTATTCTATTGTCATTGCCTTGATTGCATAGTCGATTCTTCTGATTCTTTCCTTATAGACGAAACTTTGTCGACCGTTATTCCTTCTTAGGTTAAGCGTATCTGAGTGATCCGCTCAGTGTCCGCATCATTGCCTTTTTCTTGATGTTGCACGAAATCCTGCTAAAAAGCGTAAATTAGGCATAGTGGAATTGCTATTTGTGCTAAAATGCAGATTCATGCTTTGGATGCGATATTGTAAATGCATGCAGATTTTCTAAGTTATTTCTCCGTATTCACTCTAAGAATGCAGGTATTTTTTGCCTAATTATTAAAATAATGCATCATAAACAGGCTAAAATATATTCTATTTGAGAGTTGTCAACTAACATGGTTCTACAAAGGGTGGCATCTAACCGACCGCTTATTTACTTGCAAAGGGACTATCTCCCATATTTTTTAAAAATCCATAGCCTTGAGTTCTTTATCCATGGCTTCTCGCTTGGCCAATTTTGGCACAACCTAGTAGTAATGTTGGGGTTCATACAAGATGAGACTTGCAAACAAAAATTCTTGAAGTTCTTACCAAGTGACTCATAACTAACATGGTTCTACAAAAGGTATCATGTAGATAATTTGGGAGGTTTAATATGGGTCAATAGACCACAATGGTAATCACTCAAGTATGATGGTCATTTAGAAATAAGTGTAGATCGTCAACTCCCACCTTCATTGTGTACAACAACTTGTTCAACACAAGGAGCATTGACAACAGCCAACAATTCTAGATCTTAAACCAGCAAACTTTCAACATAACCAATAGTAGGCAAACTCTCAGCAATAGTTGGCGGGACTTGGTCTGAAATTAGAGGAATTTCATCATAAACTGAAATATTTTCATCAAAATGAGGTATGAGTGGCCTTTATTCGTGATTAATATAACACTCATTCAAGGTGTTAGGCAACATAACTGCAACGGAAGCTGGGATTACCGCGGTTGACAAAAAATCAGAATTTTGCCAATCATGTGTGTCTAACTTGTGGAAAGGGTAGATTTTCTCATGAAAAATTACATCTCTCGAGACGACATTGGTCTCCAAATTAAGCAACTTATAACCCTTCATGCAGGGAGGATATACCAAAAATACTGATGGAATAGCACGAGGAGAAAATTTATGGCTATTTGCAAGAAGTGTAGAAGCATATACGAGACATTCAAATGTTCTGAGCATCGATTAATCTACTGGGGTTCCTTTAAGAAGTTTAAAAGGGGTTTTCAAACCTAACACTTAAGAAGGTGTTCGATTAATCAAGTGTACGACCGTCAAGACACACTCATTCCAATAGTGAATAGGAATTTTGGATTGAAACTAGAGTGCTCAAGCAACATTCAATATGTGTTGGTGCTTTCGTTCTACTACAAAATTTTGTTCTGGCCTGCCCACACAAAGAAAATTGGTGTTCCACCCCTTTTTGCAAAAAACAACTATGTACAAGCTAACTCAAGTGCATTGTCTAAACGAAAAACTTTAATGGTCTTTCCAAATTGTGTTTCCACAAGTGTGAAAAATTGAGGAATTATGTTAATTACATCCGACTTTTGTTTTAGCATGAAAACTCATGTGTACCTACTACAATCATCGACAAGGATCAAGAAATAACGGTGTCCAATATGTGAAACAGTAGAAAACGCTCCCCAGACATCAACATGAATTATATAAAAAAATTCCTTAGACTTGTTATTATTCGAAACAAATTTCAAACGATTTTGTTTAGCCAAGGGACATATGTCACATGGAGGTAGGTCTCCATGAGTAAAGTCTAAAGAAATGACATCTTCTAAGGCGGTAAGTCGTTAAATAGACTGATGACCAAGGCATGAATGCCATAAAGAAACTGAATTTGGTCTCTTAACAGTGCAAGCAAAGTGCGAACAAAAATTTATAATAGATTCATTTATCACATGTAGGCTTTCACAAACTTGACCCTTTTTAATTATTTTCGAAGTGTATTTATTTTGAATTAAACAACCATCCATCAAAAAGGTAACATCAATAGTCAAGGCACTAATAGATGATAACAAGTTATAAGTTGTAACAACCCAAGTTTTTCATTCCGGCTCTCCAGGTATGTTTGTTAGCTTTCTAGCTTTGTTTAGGGCTATTAGGGCTTCTTGAGCCTTCAAGGGCATTTTGGTCATTTTACCCTCCAGGGGTATTTTGGTCATTTTGTCCTCCGAGTTGTTCTCACAGTTACTCAGGGTTTCAGGAATGTATGTGTTGGTTTTGGACTTCAGTTTTCCTCCGGTTTTGGTTTCCATTTTAGGAAAGTTTGGTGGTCTCCCGGGTGAATGGAGAAAATTAAAAATAAATTGGGGTTGAGCTAGGATTTGATCCTTGGTGTGTGGTGGTCTAATTGGAGGCAAGTGTAGAGGGAAAATAAAATGTTTTTAAAAGGTGTTGGAGTTGGGACTCGAAGGGGGAACCTCATTTGACACTTGTCAAATGGAGGGATTTTTTAGGATTTTAAAATAAGAAAAATCAGCCTTCTCTCCTTCCCTTTCCCAACCCTAGCCGACCACCTCACCTCCCTCTCTCTTTGTCTTCTTCTTTTTCCTCTCTTGGCTGAGCAAGCAATCCCCCATCTCCATTGTTGCTCCAAGCTAGTTGCATCTCTCTTTTTCTCTTGCTAGTGTGGATCCGAAGGGCTTCATCTTCTCCATTGTGTTGGATTTAGCCAAGCTCAAGATCTCCATCTTCAATCGTCCTTCATTTCCGAGACCTCAAGGTAGGTGTTTGTTTGGTTTTGCTTGCTTGAAAAGTAGACCTAGCCGAGAGACACCATTGTTGGGTGTGTGTGTTCTAACCGAGCCCTTATTGTTGTTTTTGCATAGCCTAGCTGAGATCTCCTTTGCTCTTGCAACACTTCCTTGGCCGAGATCCTTAAGGTGAGTGTGTTGTATCTTTGCTCTTGTTTTTGTTGTCCAAATGGTTGGAGGTTGGTTCACTCAAGTGTTCTTCTTGTTTGTGTAAGTGGAAGCCTAGCCGAAATCTCAAGCTTGTGGTGTGTTGCCGAGACCTCTTGTGTTCTCTCCTTGGCCGAGACTACAAGGTGAGTTGGTGTGATGTTGATGTTTGAATTTTGCCCTAAATCCCCTTGGTGGCCGAGAGAACCATGTGGAAGGGTTTGGCTTGTGTGTTGTGTGTAGGAAAAATTAACCTATGCTTGGTGTTGTGTTGTTTGCCCTAGCCGAGAGTGAAGAGGGAAGGGCTTGAAATTCTCTTATGTGTTGTTGGACTCCCTTGGCCGAGACCACCCTTGGAGGTTGAGGTCTTGCTCGGGTTCCGGTAAAGCCCTAACTCCTGGTGTTTGGTTGTTGTGGGTTAGTTGTGACTTGATTATTTTGTTGTTGGGTTAACAGTGTGGGTTCTTCAGCTTGTGGATTCATTCCGGGATTTGGGATTCTTCTGTTGACAGGTAAGGGTTCCTTGCCAGGGTTGTGTGGGCCCTGCGCACCTCATTGATAACTCCCAATTGTGTATTGTATTAAGCCATCAGTGGATAGGCTTCTATGCAGGTTGTCTGGTTTTATATAAACTGTTAGTGGATAGGTTCTATGCAGGTTGTCTGGATTTATATAAACTGTTAGTGGATAGGTTTTCTGCAGGTTGTCTGGATTTATACAAACTGTTAGTGGATAGGCTTTTGCAGGTTCCCTGGAGGAAGTATATGCTTGTAGATGCTTAGCCCTGTTTATTCTCTCTTGTGTGTAAAATGGAATTGTATGTTGTATCTGTTTTGTGGTGATGTATGCTTTAGCATGATTGTAGTTAGGTTCTTCTTGGATTATTGTTAGAGTTGGCATGTAGAATATATCCTGTTTATGTGCTTCTCTATCTATTGATTGTTTATCTGTCCGCTTTACATTTTTATATCCTGAACATAGTAATTATTATTATACCATGACTGTAATAGTGTGTGTAAGGGACCGACCCGAATGAGGCACTAAATGGGCCCTTATCCCAATGCATGCATTCAAAGTAAAGGACATTTAAACAGACATGATTTCGGATTCCAATTAAAACAAAAACATTCAAAATAACCCCTTTAAAAACTAGACAATTTCCCCTGGAACCTGTCCCTGTTTCCAAGCACCTGTTCCAAGATAAATACATTTCCCAAAGTTTACTCTGATCAGAGATTTACTAAAAACCATTCAAAACCTGTTCAGATACAAATGCTGGAATCCACAAATATTTACAAAACATCCTAGGGCTCCGTGCCCGGCTACATGCATTCAGGGGAAAACAAAACACAAAGAGTCATAATACAAAAATCGAGTTGGAAAGATCGGGCCCCATGATCACAGCTCCTCCTTCTTGCATCCTATCGCGCACCACGATTACCTGTGGAAAACCACGTAATAAGGGTGAGTAACGAATTACTCAAGAAGAATCCCCAACCGGTACAATACGATATACATGGTCATCTCGATGAGCGTATGCAAGCTATGAATATAAACACAGAATAGAGCACATAGCTTAGCCCATACTTGGGCCTCGGATGCCAACTAGGGTCTTAGTCCGGAAATAATATCACACACAGTCGCCCTATACGAGAAACAAGTCCCGGCCTCGGCGCATCTCTCACGTCGACGAAAAGGTACACCGCTCACAATCCCGAGGAGCTCTCGATCGGCGCGTGTAATGAGCGTAAGCATGCACCGCGTGCTGCTACCGCAGACTATGGGGTTGCCGGAGTGCGAGGCAAGCCGCCCATATCCGATCACCACGCCTAACTAAATCTTTGGATCGGTGTCACTGACATAGGGGTGTGAGACCTGGACACGTAAACTATGTCAGCCTGAACCACCGCACCTGGCGCCAAGGAACGGTCGTGGTAGGCTTACACCAGGAAGCCGTCCTTGCCTTAACAGGTGGCAATCAGGGGCTACTGCCAAACATGATGAGGACATGCCGGCTGCCGGGGACGAGGCAATGCCAAGTCATCATCCCGGCCGTTGGGGCATTAACAACTGCCACCCTCACCCAAGATTGCAGGGCCTACCGCTTGGGTTAGCTAATCCCTCACGGGGTCCAGGGACGGAATGACTTGTTCGACGTCCCTGCCATGGATGCAAGGTTCTTTATGCATCGGGCCGGATGATGCTATCTACCGCAATTCTAACTTTGCGCTCTAGCAAACGAAGAAACAATTCCATAAAATCCAATACGTGCTCAATAAGGATACAACGAGCCTAGCATGATACTACGAAGCAAGGAACAGATACGAGCATGCTAGAGAGGAACAACCTAGCATGGATTAACATGAGAATTAAACCAGGAAAATCATGCTAATCGAGAATTCAGAATAGAATACCTAGCTGCACATGTCAATAAACACAAACAAGCGATCAATCAAAGAATCACATATAATATCGCAGGTCCACACAACTCCTGGTAAGAAATCCTTACCTTGGTCGGGGACGATTACACGAAAACCTAGGCTGCGAACGAACCCGAACTAGCTATCGAGAACCTATCCATCACAACACAATTACACACAAAATTCTAAATTAAATTAAATATAATAAAATAAAATAAAATAAAATAAATAGGCTCGGCTCGGCTCTCACTCGGCTCGGCGCTGCTCGGCTCGGCTCAGCTTGGCTTGGCGGCTCGGCTCGGCTTGGCGGCTCGGCTCGGCAGCATGACACGCGACACGGCGCTGGGGCGCGGCTTGGCGACAGGCGCACGGACACGGCGCTGAGGCTGCTTCTGCGCGCGAGTGATGCAGAGGCGCGAGGGCGCGCGTCGTGTCGTGTGCGCTTCGGCGGGCAAGGTTGCTCTGAGGCACCGATTTGGCGAACACGAGCGAAGGAGGAAGAACGCGAATTCGGGCGATTGGAGAAGATTCGACGAACGATTGTTGTTGGTCGAACTCCCCTACTGCAGCTGCACAAAAACCACCCAGCAACTCGCTTCAACATGGCCGGAAAATCGAAGCCGAAAATAGGGGATTCGGATTGAAGGAGAGAAGAAGAAGAAGAAGAAATAACTTACCTTCAGCCCGGAGATTGATCGACTTCGAACTGGGAAGGACGAGCTCGGTCGAATCGGAGCAAGAAAGGGGAGAAATCGCCGAGGGAGACGCTGTCGGTTGAAGAAGGATTCGCGAAGAGAAGACGGAGAAATGGGGAAGAAGGCTCGGTGAGCTGGCTTTTATACCAACCGCCTGCGAAAACAAGCATATAGGGAAGCTGGAGCGTTTAGAAGCACAAAGACGCCCAGTGGCTCGACTGGCAGCGCCCCCTACCTAGCACGCGACACGTTCCTGGCTCGAATCTCACTCGACGCGCTATTTAATTCCTTATTTATTTTCACTCTTTCCCAAGCCCAAATGTCTTCACCAAAATTCCCGATCCCATTCAAATCGACTCATAATTTCTCCGGCAATTTATAATTTCATCCCGGTCTTTCCTCCCGCTCCCAAGTGGCTTCCTCTGAACTCTGACTCTTCCATTGAACCTTTACCAGCCGGAATCTCCACTGGCTTTTTCTCGCTCAAATCCTCATTCAACATCGATACATGAAATACACTGTGCACTGCCGACAATGACGGAGGCAAGGCTAATCTATAAGCAACCTTGCCGATCCTCTCCAGAATATCAAACGGGCCAACAAAACGGGGACTCAGCTTTCCACGCTTGCCAAACCTCAAAACACCTCGCATCGGTGCGACCTTCAAGAAAGCATGTTGACCAACCTCAAACTCCAAATCCCGACGTCGAACATTGGCATAACTCTTCTGTCTGCTCTGAGTTGTCAACATACGGGCTCTAATCTTCTGCACGGCACCATTGGTCAACTGCAGCAACTCGGGACCCAAAACCTGCCTATCACCAACCTCTTCCCAGAACACAGGAGATCGGCAACGCTTACCATACAAAGCCTCGAATGGAGCCATCTCGAATCGCCGATCGATAATCGTTGTTGTATGCAAACTCCATCGATATAGATATCGGTCCCAATCGCCTGGAAATCCAACACACAAGCCCTCAACATGTCTTCGAGAATCTGGTTCACCCTCTCAGTCTGTCCATCGGTCTGAGGGTGAAAACTTGTGCTGAAATTGCACTCAGTGCCTAAACCGTTATGGAGCGCTCTCCAGAAACGAGAAGTGAACCTCGAATCACGGTCAGATACGATCCTCACAGTACACCGTGATAACGAATGATCTGCTCCAAAAACAATCTGCGCCTTTGCTCCACGCGGTATAAGTGTCTCTACCGGAATGAAGTGTGCGCTCTTAGTCAATCGATCGACTATCACCCAAATCGAGAGAACTTCCTCGAGTCCTTGGCAAGCCGTAAATAAAGTCCATGGAGATCTCTTCCCATTTCCACCGAGGTACACTCGGTGGTTTTGCAACAAACCGGGCTGGTCTCTGCTGGGTGCCTTCACTTGGCGACAAGTGAGACATCGATCGACGAACTCCGCCACATCTCTTTTCATACCCATCCACCGAATGTCGCTTAAGATCTCGATACATCTTGGTACCCCGGTGCCAAGAAAACGGAGAATCAGGGCCTCTGAGAGCAACTCTGCTCTCAATCCGCAACATCCGGAACACACAACCGCCTCTCTCTGTCACGTCACCCTATCGGTGAATATACAAAGTCAAAATCTCCATCAACACTAACCTCACAAATAATCTTTTAAGTGCGGGTCACTCACCGACTATCAATAATCCATTGTCTAATCGATGGTCGGATCACAATCGAGCTACTCGCAAGATAACCTCACCCAACAACATCTGCAATCTCACCCGCTCGAACTCTCTCTCGTAATGCTGGCCTGGGAACTCAACAACAACACGAGTGCGACGTCTTCCTACTCGTGAGCATCGGCTACAACATTGGCTTTACCGGATGGTACAGAATCTCGCAGTCATAATCTTTCACTAACTCTAACCATCTCCTCTGTCTCATATTCAGCTCCTTCTGAGTAAACAGATACTTGAGGCTCTGGTGATCGGTAAACATCTGGATCCGCTCACCATACAGTGTAATGCCTCCAAATCTTGATTACAAACACCACTCTTTGCCAATTCCATATCATGAGTCGGATAGTTCGGCTCATATGGCTTCAGTGACGGAAGCATAAGCAATGACCTTCCGTCTTTGCATCAACACACACCCAACCCGAACTTGGAAGCATCAGCAAACCCACGAAACCACTGTCCCCTCCAGGATCGCCAACACCGTGCTGAAGTCAAACCTGCGCTTGAGCCGGCAAAGCTCTCATCACACCTACCGTCCCAAACAAACTCGACACCCTTCCTCGTCAGACGAGTGAGGGGCGAGGCTATGGCGAAAAAGTCCTTAACAAACCGACGGTAGTAACTCGCCGAGCCCGTGAAGTCTGCGTATCTCGATGGAATCAAGTCGGCTGGCCCACAAACTCACGGCCTCAATCTTTGCGGGATCCACGGCTATACCATCTCTCGAGACTACATGACCTAAGAAGGCCACTTGTTCCAACCGAACTCACATTTGGAAAATTTCGCATAAAGTGGTTTTCCTCAAGGCCATCAACACTTTCCTCAAATGCTCGCATGATCCTTCCCAGTCCTTGAATAGATCGAATATCGTCAATGAACACGATGACGGCCGTCCAAAAATGCTTTGAACACCCTATCCATCATGTCCATGAACGCTGCCGGTGCATTCGTCAATCCAAACGACATGACCCCAAACTCGTAGTGCCCATATCTAGACACACGTCGCTCTCTTAGGAATGTTGGCGTCCCTAATCCGCAACCGATGATACCCTGATCTCAAATCTATCTTGGAGAACACGAAGCTCCTGAAGTTGATCGAACAAATCATCGATACGGGCAACGGATACTTATTCTTCATCATCATCTTATTAAGCTCACGATAGTCAATGCATAGGCGCATCGAACCATCCTTTTTCTTCACAAACAACACTAGCGCTCCCACGGGGACACACTCGGACGGATGAACCCTCGATCTAACATCTCCTGCAAATCAACCTTGATTCTTTTAACTCGGTGGCGCCATACGATACGGAGCCTTCGAGATAGGGAGGGTCCCTGGCTCGAGCTCAATTGTGAAGTCAACCTCTCTCTTCGGGGGCAACCCCGGTAATTCCTCAGGAAACACGTCAGCAAACTCCCGCACAACCGGCACTTGATCAATAGTCAGTGAGGGACGGCTCTCTCCGGACAATTTGGCTAGGTAGCCCCAAGCTCCATGAGCTAGCAAACGACGAGATTTCACAGCTGACACCATCGGCGGGCAAACTCCACCCTGGACTCCACGAAACTTGAAGTCGGGCGACCGGGCACCGAACACTACTTCCTTCCGGTGGCAGTCAATCAATGCGTGGTTAGCGGCTAACCACTCCATACCAAGAATCACATCGAAACCACTCATGGGTAGAACTATGAGCGTAGCTACCAGCAAATCTCCTGATATCTCGATCCGGCCATCCTTAATCTTATCTTTTGCTAACATATTAACTCCCGAAGGAGTTGCAACAGACAATTCAAAACCTAGAGGCTCTAATCTCAACCTAGCATGCTCAGCAAACAATACATATACAAACGAGTGCGTGGAACCAGAGTCAAACAAGACAAATGCACAATGATCCAAAACAAGAAGCGTACCTGCCACTGCGACATCTACACGCTCGGCCTCCTGACGGTTCGTAGCGAACACCCGCCCATGCTGTTGTTGCTGCACCGGCTGGACTGCCATGGCTGGCTGATCACAAGAACGGATCGTATGACCCTCTCTTCCACATCGGAAACACCGCCTGGGCCCGGTCTGACAAGCTCCGAAGTGGACTCTTCCACAAGTGGCACAGGCGGGAATCTGCCTCGGACCGCCCTGCTGGCGAGGCTGGAACTGGGCCGGAATCCTACGCTGATCCCGGTTCTGGAACTGCCCATGGCGACGCTGGCCGCCTCCTCTGAACTCAAACCTCCTCTTCTGCCCCCACTATAGCTGGGACAGGACGCGGCACCGGAGCGGCGCCAGTCCGCTCGACAGGATACTTCCCGTTGTAAATAGTGGCTAGCTGAACAGCTTTAGCATAGGTGTTAGGGGCGAGCCACGACATCTGAGACACACCCGCCTCGGACTGAAAATGAACTTCCGAATTTTCAACTCGGGGGTTGCTATCACCATGCGAGCAAAATAGCCATACTCAAAACTTCCTCTCGTATTCCTCTATAGAATCGAGCCTGCTGCAGTCTGGAAAAGCGCTACCATCTTCTCTTGAGCCTCATCACTAATGTACTTGGCTTTAAATTGCTCTTGAAGAACTCCCGTAGCGGTGGAGACCCACCGGTCTCTCACTCTCAGGGTGGACTCCACCACCATCTAGCTACGCCCCTAACACATGGGCCGCACACCCTCACTGAACATCGGGGCACACCATAATCGGGAAGGTGTACTCCAAATGGGCAATCCATCCGTTCTTTGCTAAAGCATCGCTTTGTGGCGTCAAACTTATCGTGGTTCCATTTTACAAAATCCTTCAACCATTTACCAAGCTCATCGGCACCTTCCGCCACTTCGCCTCAAAGGTCTGCTGCTCTCTGCGAGCTGGGTCTTCTTTGCGCCTCTTTGAATCAAACGAGTCACCGCTGATCTGAGCTCGACTCTTCCCGCCGCGCACGCCAACAAAGCTCGGGTCTCTCGCCTCTCGCCACTCAACAGTCGACCACCATAGACCTCATAGAATTAGCAAATTCTGCTCCAGGAGCAGTCTCACGGCGCACAGTCGCCTCAATGCCTACTCTGGGCTCAACAGGGGAGCTACAGGCGGAATGCTATCAGTCTCAGCTTGGGACGATGTCCTCGCGATGTCGATCCGATCCCGACACCTCGGCCTCCTCTCGGGCGTCCTCTTCCAGTGCGGGTAACTAGCATGCTGGCGATCTACACCCAAACCAATAACGAGTCAGAACCTGCTCGTCTCCGCTCCACAATACTACACAAGGCATACACTAGATGACAGTATTGTAAATTCTTAACCCTTTTTAACAACAAATAGTAAACTTAGGCGTGCTGATGACCGCGGAGTGCTAGTGATCATGGGAAAACGACCTACAACAACAAAGTCATACTACGAAATTTATGACTCGAGCTCGATACCAACTGTAAGGGACCGACCCGAATGGGGCACTAAATGGGCCCTTATCCCAATGCATGCATTCAAAGTAAAGGACATTTAAACAGACATGATTTCGGATTCCAATTAAAACAAAACATTCAAAATAACCCCTTTAAAAACTAGACAATTTCCCCTGGAACCGGTCCCTGTTTCCAAGCACCTGTTCCAAGATAAATACATTTCCCAAAGTTTACTCTGATCAGAGATTTACTAAAAACCATTCAAAACCTGTTCAGATAAAAATGCTGGAATCCACTAATATTTACAAAACATCCTAGGGCTCCGTGCCCGGCTACATGCATTCAGGGGAAAACAAAACACAAAGAGTCATAATACAAAAATCAGAGTTGGAAGACTGGGCCCCATGATCACAGCTCATCCTTCAGGCATCCTGTCGCGCACCACGATTACTTGTGGAAAACCACAGAATACGGGTGAGTAACGAATTACTCAGTAAGAATCCCCAACCGGGGTACAATACGATATACATGGTCATCTCGATGATCGTATGCAAGCTATGAATATAAACACAGAATAGAGCACATAGCTTAGCCCATACTTGGGCCTCGGATGCCAACTAGGGTCTTAGTCCGAAATAATATCACACACACCGCCTCTATACGAGAAACAAGTCCCGCCTCGGCTGCTCTCATCGCCGACGAAAAGGTACACCGGCTCACAATCCCGAGGAGCTCTCGTGCGCTGTGTAATGAGCGTAAGCATGCACCGCGTGCTAGTGCAGACTATGGGGGGTGCCGGGTCTAGAGGCAAGCTGCCCATGTCCAGTCACCACGCTTAACTAAATCTTTGGATCGGTGTCACTGACATAGGGGTGTGAGACCTGGACACGTAAACAATGTCAGTTTGAACCACCGCACCTGGGACCAAGGAACGGTCGTGGTAGGCTTACACCAGGAAGCCATCCCTGCCTTAACAAGTGGCAATCAGGGGCTACGGCCGAACACGCTGAGGACGTGCCGACTTCCGGGGACGAGGCAATGCCAAGTCATCATCCCGGCCGTTGGGGCATTAACAACTGCCACACTCACCCAAGATTGCAGGGCCTACCGCTTGGGTTAGCTAATCCCTCACGGGGTCCAGGGACGGAATGACTTGCTCGACGTCCCTGCCATGGATGCAAGGTTCTTTATGCATCAGGCCCGGATGATGCTATCTACCTGCAATTCTAACCTGCCCTAGCAAACAACAAACAATTCCATAAAATCCAATACGTGCTCAATAAGGATACAACAAGCCTAGCATGATACTACGAAGTAAGGAACAGATACGAGCTTGCTAGAGAGGAACAACCTAGCATGGATTAACATGAGAATTAAACCAGGAAAATCATGCTAATCGGGAATTCAGAATAGAATACCTAGCTACACATGTCAATAAACACAAACAAGCAGTCAATCAGCAATCACATATAATATCGCAGGGTCACACAACTCCCGGTAAGAAATCCTTACCTTGGTCGGGGACGATTACACGAAAACCTAGGCTGCGAACGAACCCGAACTAGCTATCGAGAACCTATCCATCACAACACAATTACACACAAAATTCTAAATTAAATTAAATATAATAAAATAAAATAAAATAAAATAAATAGGCTCGGCTCGGCTCTCACTCGGCTCGGCTCGGCTCGGCTCGGCTCAGCTCGGCTTGGCTTGGCGGCTCGGCTCGGCTCGGCAGCAGGACACGCGACACGGCGCTGGAGCGCGGCTTGGCGACACGGCTCGGCGACAGGCGCACGGACACGGCGCTGAGGCTGCTTCTAAGCGCGAGTGATGCAGAGGCGCGAGGCGCTGCGCGCAGTGTGTGTGGCGGCTCTCGCGGGGTCGGGCTGCTACAGGGCACCGATTTGGCGAACACGAGCGAAGGAGGAAGAACGCGACTTCGGGCGATTGGAGAAGATTCGACGAACGATTGTTGTTGGTCGAACTCCCCTGCACAATTTGCACAAAACCACCCAAAGAACTCGCTTCAACATGGCCGGAAAATCGAAGCCGAAAACAGGGGATTCAGATTGAAGGAGAGAAGAAGAAGAAGAAGAAATAACTTACCTTCAGCCCGGAGATGGATCGACTTCGAACTGGGGAGGACGAGCTCGGTCTGTAACAACCCGGTTTTCAGCTAAATGTAAAATAAGGTTTCCTTTTATATTTTTAAGTTTGGGAGGAACTATTGGAAGGACTCGAACCCTCGGCCTAAAAAGGGGTTGGGAAGCTTGGGTTTAAATAAGGAAAATAAACGCGTCAGCCGGGGCTCGAAGGGGAATCTTGGGGAGGTCATAAGAGATTCCCAAGTCTATTTAAGTTAAGGAAGGGAATTATATTTAAAGAGAAAGAAAAGAGAAAACAAGGAAAAAAGAAAGAACCCCAAAACCCTAGACTTCTCCTTCACTCTCGCCCAAGCCGCCCACACACGCCGCCGTGTCTCGCCTAACGCCTCTTTGCTTGCGCCAAGACGACATCGCACGCCACGACCACCCATCTGCCGCACCGCACCGAGCCACCGCCGCCCCAGATCGCGTCGGCGAGCGGCTCGCCCACCGCCGCAAATGGCCCCATCCTCCACTCCGCACCAGTCGCCCAGCAAGATCGGCGTGTAAGCGCCTCCGCGCCCGCCGACGACACCACCCAGCACTGCTCGCGCCTTCAAACAAGACACGGTGGTGTAGCCCGCCTCCGCGCCGCACGACAAAGACTCAGCGCCCAAATCTGCGTCGCTCCACTCGCCCGCGCTCCGTCCCGGCCAGAGCCGCTCGTTCGCGCGCCCGGCCTCGCGGCCAGTCGTCGCGCGCGCGCTGCCGCGCCGTCGACGCCTTGATAAAGCGCCCGCCCGGCGTGTCGGCTCGCCGCCACGCGCGCTCGAGCAGCGCCCTGCCAAAGAAGGTGCCCATCCTTCTTGCTTGCTGCTGAGACGTGTGCCTTCTCGGTTGGTAAATTCCCGAACCTCCACCCTTTGGACGTCCCGATTTTCGATCTTTGTTTATTAATTAGGATAATTTATTGCTTGCTTAGGTTGCTCGAGTTCACTTAAAAGCTCGAGGGTCGTTATTCGATTCGGGATAATCAACCTCCACTTATTTCCAGGTAAGGATTCTTACCCGGGGTTGTGTGGACCCTGCGAATAGTTGATAGCACGCTGATTACTGTAAATATATGAATTTCTAGTGATAGGTTTCATGTTTTCTTTTGATTCATGTTCGTGACATGTTTACATCCCGTTAGTTCCATGCTAGGCATTCCTATCTTGATAGACCCATGCTGCCTATTGTATGCTGCTAGATCCAAGTTACGGTTAGATGTGTGATGTAAAGTTTAGAGGGTCGTAGAGGTAACTAGTTTGGGGTCCCGCTCGGGCAAGACCCGATGGACATCTGGAGGTGTAAGGCCCTATGGGCATCCTAGGTGTGTAAGGCCCAACGGGCATCACTGATTCTGGAGGTGTAAGGCCCTATGGGCATCCTAGGTGTGTAAGGCCCACTGGGCATCACTGATTCTGGAGGTGTAAGGCCCTATGGGCATCCTAGGTGTGTAAGGCCCACTGGGCATCACCGATACTGAAGGTGTAAGGCCCGATGGGCATCCTAAGTGTGTAAGGCCCCACTGGGCATCACTGTGTCCTTAGTGTGTAAGGCCCCACTGGGCATCACTGAGTCCTAGATTGTGTAAGGCCGAAGGGCATCCAAGCGTAGGACCTAGGAGGGATCATGTGATGGGAGCCCTTGAATAGGCTCGCCCTAGAAATAGCCCATAGCCTAACCAACCGTTTCTGCTCTAAGTCTTTGTATGGTTGCTTGCCCATGTGCTAAATGAGATGATTTTGTATTGTACCCCGATTGGGGATCCTTACTGAGTAACTTGTTGCTCACCCTTATTTTCTGTGGCTTCCACAGGTAACTTGGGACAGAGGCTGGATGGCTAGGAGGAAGCGGCTCGATGATCATGGACACCGACTGGATCGCACGCTTTCTTTAAATGTTTTCCTTAATGATTTAGCATGTAGTGGGACTTGGGTCCCTAGGAAAAAGCACTCAAACTATTTTATGTTCTCGCACTGCTTTCCTTTGAATTGTTTTAAGAAAGTCTTGATCAGTCATTTACCTATTTTATTTAATTGAAATCATGGTTTTGTTTTAAAAATGTTTATTGCAAAGTTTTAAACTTCCGACTCTGAATGATGTTTATATTCTTAATCATGCATGCTAAGTATGGACCTTAGGTTAGAGACCGTTTCTTGGGTCGGGTCCTTACAGCTTCTTGCCACTAAATGTAAAATAAGGTTTCCTTTTATATTTTTAAGTTTGGGAGGAATCTGTTGGAAGGACTCGAACCCTCGGCCTAAAAGGGGTTGGGAAGCTTGGGTTTAAATAAGGAAAATAAACGCGTCAGCCGGGGCTCGAAGGGGAATCTTGGGGAGGTCATAAGAGATTCCCAAGTCTATTTAAGTTAAGGAAGGGAATTATATTTAAAGAGAAAGAAAAGAGAAAACAAGGAAAAAAAGAAAGAACCCCAAAACCCTAGACTTCTCCTTCACTCTCGCCCAAGCCGCCCCACACCGCCGCCGTGTCTCGCCCAACGCCCTGCTGCTTCGCCCCACGACATCGCACGCCTGCTGACCACTGCCGCACCGCACCGAGCCACCGCCAGCCCAGATCGCGTCGAGCAGCCAGCTCGCCCACCGCCATAAATAGCCCATCCTCCACTCCGCACTGTGTCGCCCAGGCAGACCGGCGGCGTGTAGCCGCCTCCACGCCCGCCGACGACACCACCCAGCGCGCTCGCGCCCAGCCCACGGTGGTGGTAGCCCGCCTCGCGCCGCAGACGACAAAGACTCCTGCGCCCAAACGCGTCGCTCTACTCGCCGCGCTCCGTCCCAGCGTGTCGCTGCGTTCGCGCGCCCGGCCTCGCGGCCAGTCGTCGCCGCGCTGCCGCCGCCCGTCGACGCCTTGGCATAGCGCGCGCCGCCCAGCGTGTCGGCTCGCCTCGCCGCTGCAGCGCTCGAGCAGCGCCCTGCTGCATCGGCCGCCGTCCTTGTTGCTTCTGCCTGCCGAGGCGTGTGCCTTCTCGGTTGGTAAATTCCCGAACCTCCCTTTGGGCGCCCCGATTTTCGATGTCGTTTATTAATTAGGATAATTTATTGCTTGCTTAGGTTGCTCGAGTTCACTTAAAAGCTCGAGGGTCGTTATTCGATTCGGGATAATCAACCTCCACTTATTTCCAGGTAAGGATTCTTACCCGGGGTTGTGTGGACCCTGCGAATAGTTGATAGCACGCTGATTCATCAGAAATATATGAATTTCTAGTGATAGATTTCATGTTTTCTTTTGATTCATGTTCGTGACATGTTTACATCCCGTTAGTTCCATGCTAGGCATTCCTATCTTGATAGACCCATGCTGCCTATTGTATGCTGCTAGATCCAAGTTACGGTTAGATGTGTGATGTAAAGTTTAGAGGGCCGTAGAGGTAACTAGTTTGGGGTCCCGCTCGGGCAAGACCCGATGGACATCTGGAGGTGTAAGGCCCTATGGGCATCCTAGGTGTGTAAGGCCCAACGGGCATCACTGATTCTGGAGGTGTAAGGCCCTATGGGCATCCTAGGTGTGTAAGGCCCACTGGGCATCACTGATTCTGGAGGTGTAAGGCCCTATGGGCATCCTAGGTGTGTAAGGCCCACTGGGCATCACCGATACTGAAGGTGTAAGGCCCGATGGGCATCCTAAGTGTGTAAGGCCCCACTGGGCATCACTTTGTCCTAAGTGTGTAAGGCCCCACTGGGCATCACTGAGTCCTAGATTGTGTAAGGCCGAAGGGCATCCAAGCGTAGGACCTAGGAGGGACTGTTGATGGGAGCCCTTGAATAGGCTCGCCCTAGAAATAGCCCATAGCCTAACCAACCGTTTCTGCTCTAAGTCTTTGTATGGTTGCTTGCCCATGTGCTAAATGAGATGATTTTGTATTGTACCCCGATTGGGGATCCTTACTTGAAGTAACTTGTTGCTCACCCTTATTTTCTCTGTGGCTTCCACACAGGTAACTTGGGACAGAGGGTTGGATGGCTAGGAGGAAGCGGCTCGATGATCATGGACACCGACTGGATCGCACGTTTCTTTAAATGTTTTCCTTAATGATTTAGCATGTAGTGGGACTTGGGTCCCTAGGAAAAAGCACTCAAACTATTTTATGTTCTCGTACCGTTTTCCTTTGAATTGTTTTAAGAAAGTACTGATCAGTCATTTACCTATTTTATTTAATTGAAATCATGGTTTTGTTTTAAAAATGTTTATTGCAAAGTTTTAAACTTCCGACTCTGAATGATGTTTATATTCTTAATCATGCATGCTAAGTATGGACCTTAGGTTAGAGACCGTTTCTTGGGTCGGGTCCTTACACGGTCGAATCGGAGCAAGAGAGGGGAGAAATCGCCGAGGGAGACGCTGTCGGTTGAAGAAGGATTCGCGAAGAGAAGAAGGAGAAATGAGGAAGAAGGCTCGGCGAGCTGGCTTTTATACCAACCGCCTGCGAAAACAAGCATATAGGGAAGCTGGCGCGTTTAGAAGCACAAAGACGCCCTGTGGCTCGACTGGCAGTGCCCCCTGCCTAGCACGCGACACGTCCCTGGCTCGAATCTCACTCGACGCGCTATTTAATTCCTTATTTATTTTCACTCTTTCCCAAGCCCAAATGTCTTCACCAAAATTCCCGATCCCATTCAAATCGACTCATAATTTCTCCGGCAATTTATAATTTCGAAACCAGCCCTGCCGGCTCGACCCAAAATTACCAAAATGCCCCTGGTCCTCCCGGAAAGACCGGGATGAAATTTTCCGGGCCGTTACAGTGGTATAGAGTCATTAGGGAGTCCCGAGTGTCAGTCGGGTTGTGTGTTGGCTCGATTTTCTTAGGACTGCCCAGTGTGTTGCAGTCTAGGACAGCCCAGTGTGTTGCAGTCCAGGACAGCCCAGTGAGAGTTGTCCCTTGTTGGCCCAGAGAGTGCTGACCAGTTGCTAGGATTGGCCCAGTATGTTGCTGATCCCGGGATAGCCCAGTGTGTTGCTACCCATGTTGCTCTAGGACTAGCCCAGTGTGTGCTGTCTCTATTAGCCCAGGGTGTTGATAATCGTGTAGAGCGAATCGCCATGTGTGTTGCGCCTACCGGGTCGCCCCAATGTGTTGCAGCCGTGACTAGCCCAGTGTGTTGTTGCAGTCTAGGACAGCCCAGTGTGTTGCAGTCCAGGACAGCCCAGTGAGAGTTGTCCCTTGTTGGCCCAGAGAGTGCTGACCAGTTGCTAGGATTGGCCCAAAGATGTTGCCGATCCCGGGATAGCCCAGTGTGTTGCTACCCATGTTGCTCTAGGACTAGCCCAGTGTGTGCTGTCTCTATTAGCCCAGGGTGTTGATAATCGTGTAGAGCGAAATCGCCCGGTGTGTTGCGATTACCTGGCTCGCCAAAGGTGTGTTGTGCCGTGACTAGCCCAGTGTGTTGTTGTCCTTAATTAGCCCAGGGTGTGCTAATCTTGTTTACTGTGCTGTCATAGCTTGAGAATTACTTGAATTGTACTCATGTTAGTTAGCCCAGTGTGTGCTAATCTTTGTCTTGCTGTGAGCTTAGACCATGTTGATGATTATCCTGTTGTATTGTTTAAGACTGCCATGTTATGTTCTATTATTTGTATGCTAGGGTGTTAGGTGATTTGTTGTGTGTATTGTACCCCGGTTGGGGGATCCTTACTGAGTGCAATTTGTACTCACCCTTTCTGTGGTTTTCTCCACCAGGTAACTTGGCACAACATCGAGGTGGCTAGAGGAGGGAGCTGATGGATCATGCGTAGGCCGCTGCATAGTCTGAGTCTTTATAATGCATCTTGAAAGTGTTTTGGGAACTTTGTACTGTTGAACTTGGATTTATGTTTTTTTTATTTGTAATGTTTGTAAGCTCTGGCCAGAGAGTGTTTATTGTTTTCCTTTGAAGAATTTCCAAACAGATTTCATGTTTCCAATGTTTTAATAAAGTGTTCTTTTCCAGCCCTTGAATGCTTTTCACTGAATTTTACATGTTGAGTAAGGGCCTTTAGGGCTGTTTAGTGTCGGGTCCTTACATAAGTGAACCCCGGAATATACAAAATGTTCTTGAGAACAACGACCCCATTTAACACTAGCGTACCAGCTTGACGCACATGAATCTACTTTTTATTTGATAAGACCACACTATTCTGAATAGGTTGCATACTAGAGAAAGCATGGTTTAAATAACAAATATGAGTTGAAGCACCCGAATTTAAAATTCATTAGCATTGAATATTTGGCGTACTTGTCGAGTGAGTAGAAGAATTTGTTGCACTATTCTCTGGTGATGTAAATTTGGCTTGAAGCCTACCTAAAATGGTATGACACTGATCAATCAAGTCACTAATAGAACAAAACTCGCTGGTTGAGTCAACAATGGAAACTATCTATCGACATTGACTAGGAGAGATTGATGAAGTTTGCGACAAACAGGTGGCAAGTGATATAACCTGCTGCAGTGGACAGACGCAAAAAAGATAATATTAATAATAACTCACTTGGCTGGCAATGCTAGAGGGGTGAACATGGGTTGGGTTGGGTTGAAGAAGGTTTTCAACCCAACCCAAATTTTTGGGTTGGTCACTTTTTCAACCAACCCAACCTAATTAAAGAGACAACCAACCCTATATTTTCGGGTTGGGTTGGGTTGGATTGGTTTATCGGGTTCATCATTAAATTACAAATATAAATATATTTTTATCAAATTAGTCATACCTATACATAAACAAAATGCAATCTCTAATCATTATCATATCAAGTTAGTAAAATGAATATAAATATTAAATATGCAAAATATTCAATCAAAAGTCACTCACTATTAGTCCTACCATCATGGTTAGTGGAGAAGATTTCAACTATATAACATAAAGTAAATAGATCATTAAAACAACAAAATAGATGACATAATTCAACTTCCTTAAAACAAATAAGATAATTAAAGACAAAAAAAATAGATGAGATAATTTTAGTATATATTTTTATCATGATATATAAATTATAAAAACTTTTAAAAAATATTGGAAAATAAGAAATCTAATAATAATAATTAAATAAAATAAATATACATATAATCTAAATAATTAGATAACATAATAATTATGTTATAGGTAAAAACAACACTTAAATAAATGATAATTTCGGGTTGGCTAGGTTGGGTTGATTTTAGTCCACCCTTGACCCAACTCAACCTATGAAAAATTCATAACTTTGAATCCAACCCAACCCAAAAATATATTTAACCCAACCCAACCCGTCAAATTGGGTTGGGTTGGTTCGAGTTACTCCGATTGTCGGGTTTTGTGAATTAAATTGAGTGGGAAGCAATAAAATTCCCTTTAGCCCAATTAACAATCCTCGCTGAGTGAGATTTGCCAATTGAATTTTGAAGAAAGCAAACAACACATAGGGTGTTATGGGTGAAATTTGTGGTGAAAACCTAATGAAACTTACCAACTCAATTAGAAATGGGCTCGGCCCAAGAAAGGATATTTTCCTAAATTAGAAATATTTACCTAAAAGGAATATTTCTATAATTATAATTTATTTTTGCCAAAAGTGCCACCTACCCGCCTTCTATATATATACGTAAGCCAATTAGTCATGAGGTAAACGATTGAAAAACCCTAAACTCGACCAACCTACCCACCTCTTTCAATCTTGACTGACTTAGGCATCGGAGGTGGCGTGGCTCACACCACACCAGTGTCCTGTTCTTGTTTATTTTGCAAGTATTCGCCCCAAAGAAATAAAAATTCACAGTTGATCCCAGAGACCAAATTTTGGCATCAACAGTTGGCGCCATCTGTGGGGACGAGTTCGTGCTTTACAAAAAACTACAATAATTTTCTGACGCCGCACTTCACCATTAAAGATAAGTATGGGTCATAATAACTGCTTGCCAAAAATTCAATCAGATGAGGAGAGAGCTCCTAAGAGTATAGCCACGCGAAAAAATACTCCAAATATAGGGCACGAAACATGAGCGAAAGGAGTGACACCAGCCGCTGTAGCAGGCTCGATGATCGAAAGGTAATCACATTTTTTTTCATAAAACGTTTGGTGCAGGTTCAGTATTTCGACATTATCTAATAAACAAACTGTTAGACCGAGCCAAAATGTTTATATGATATTCAAAACTTAATGATCTTTGTTCTAAACGGTGGAGATCGAGTTTAAACTTTTCTAAAGTCACATTCGAGAGTATTAGTGAAAATAGAGCATAAAAAGTTATTCCGCGCAGGTTTAGTATTTCGGCTTTTTCGATTGAATGAACCGTTGGATCGATTCGAAATGTTAATATATCGTTTCCAACGCAAATATCTTCAATCTGAACAATGGAGATTGCATCTTGAGATTACTACGTCAAGATTCTAAAATAAGAATAGAGCAGCCTAAGAGTAGAAAAAGTAGTTCCGCCCAAGTTTAGTATTTCAAAGTTTTCGAATAAATTAACCGTCGGATCAACTTGAAATTTTATTAAGTGTTCCAAATAAAAAGATCTTCAATATGAACGGTGAAGATTGTGTTTGGAGTCTTCTACAAGAAGGTTCAACAACACAAGTGAAGAAAAATAGAGGGGCGTAAGAGCAGAAAAAGGGGTTTCGCTCTAGTATTGTGTTGAAATTTTATGAACAGTGAAATTTCTAGTATTTCGTCATTTTAGAGATAACGAACTGTCCGATCTAGTTGAAATTTTATTGTGTTGTTCCCACCATAAAGCTCTTCAATCTGAACGGTGGAGATTGCGTTTTGAGCTTTATAAATCAACAATCGAAAACAAGAATAAAGCTACATAAGAATAGAAAAAAGGTTTCTGCCTAGGTTTGGTATTTCAAAGTTTTCAACTGAACCAACTGTTGGATCGATCCGAAATTGTAATATGTTTTTCAAAACATATAGAGGATCAATTTCAACGGTGAAGATTGAGTTTGAAACTTTGAAACTTTCGAAAGCCAGATTCTTCACGTAAAGAAAAGTAGGGTTGCGTTAGAGATTGAAAAGGTTGGATACAACAAAGTCCCTAAGGCACCTATGACACAAACGCCTCAAAGCCCTAGAGCCCATAAAACAGTAAAGGCTCCCCAGCTCTAACTACGCAGTCTAGTTTCAAGATCCAAAAGTACTGTAATGGCCTAAGTTTTCTTTCCAGTTCTCCAGGTATGTTCGGTGGATTATTCAGTCGTTTGGTTGGGCAGTTAGGGTTGTTTGAGACTCGAGGGACATTTTAGTCATTTGGACTCTCGGGGGTAGTTTGGTAATTTTCTGGGGTTTTGGTCCAAATCCAAACTTGTGTTGAGTTGATATTTTATTTTGGTTTCAAATTCCAGGCCCGGGAGTTGCTGTTGAGAAGTTTGGAGGTCGTTCGGGTTTAAACAGAAAATAAGAAAAAAAATTAAAAGTGTTTTTGCCAGGGCTCAAAGGGGGAACCTCCTTTGACATGTGGCATTCGGAGGAAATTCAATTTTAATTAAAAGAAAATTAAGAGAAAAACTTATTTTTTTCCCTTCTCCAAGCCCTAGGCATCTAACACCTACTCCTTCTCCTCTCTTCTCCCTCATGCTCTCTTCATCTTGACCGAACTCCCAATCTCCAAGCTCCATTGCCAAATCGCTGAGTAGCCACAAGTAAGCAGCAGCATCGTCGAGAGCCAGCTCTCCCGAGGAGCATCACCCGCATGCCAGCGCACGCACACCACTTGCCGGCGTAGCAGCTAAATCGCCCAGCCACGAGCCTCACATGCCACACAGCCAGCAAGCACTCTACTGAGGCCTGCCGCACACCTCTCGCCCGCACGCTGTTGAGCCAGTTGCACCATCCACCAAGCAGCCATGCATGCCTATAACAACTAGCCACCGAGCCTGTCGCACAGCCACGCTCACGCTCGCACACTACACCTGCCTTTCCGCCAAGCCCTAGCACCCGAGCTTGTGTCTTCTCGGTTGGGTAAACCTTATTTCTCGAGCCCTTGTGTGTTGATCTTTTCTTGCTTGACTAGGAGATTAATTCTTGTGTTAATTATCTGCTAGGTCAATGTTGTTTGATTCTGCAGCTCGAGGAGTTTGTTCTCGGTTGAACTGTCTGTCTCTATTTTCAGGTAAGGGTTCCTTGCCGGGGTTGTGTGGACCTTGCGCATCGCATTGATATCTCCTAGTTTGTTTGTTCTACATGATAAATACTGTTAGCGGATAGGCTTGTGCAGGTTGCCTGTTGATATTATAAATTGTTTGTGGATAGGCTTGTGCAGGTTATCTGGATGCTATGTTTTGATGTGTATGCCTTGTTCCTTGAATGTCGTGATTATGCTTGTTCTATTTGCTAGGGCTTGCACTTAGATTGTTGTACATTGATGATGCATCCTCTTGTTCGTTTAACTGCTCTGTACATCTCTAATACTATATTACCTGTATGCTAGTTGGATATTGAACCTTGTTAGCTCTAGTTGTTCTAGTGTGTGTTAGAGTCTGTTAGGGTTGTCTCGGGTTACAACCAAGTTGTCTGCTGACTCGGTTTGGCTCAAGACTCGCCCAGTTGCGTGCGGTCTAAGACTTTCCCAAGTGCGTCAGTCTATGATCTTCCAGGTTTGGGTTGTTCTAGGGTTTAGCCTAGTGGTGTGCTACCCGAGCCTCTTTTCAGACTCGCCCAATTACGTGTTGTCCCAGATTGACCCAGTTACGTTGTCGATCCAGATTGGCTCAGTGGCGTTGCCAATCTAGTGTTTGGCCCAATTGCATGCCACCTGATTATGCTTCAGGACTAGCCCAGTGGCGTGTTGTCCATTGACAATCAAGTTTGAGCTGTATCAGGGTTGAACCCAGTTGCATGCTGCCCAACATAGTAAGGACAAGCCTAGTTGCGTGCTGTCCAGGACAAGCCTAGTAGCGTGTTGTCTAAGTTAGTCCAGTTGCGTGTTAACCTAGTATTGTCTTAGAGATAGACATTCCAGAGATCAAGGTCACTTAGGTTGTCCTCCTGTCTTGTCACAGCCTACTGGCGTGCTGACCCTGCTCTATACTTGTTGTCTGTTATTGTTTGACACTGCCTTATACGTATTTTGATGTTATGCTTGTATGCTAGGATCCTAGATGATTTATCTTGCATATTGTACCCCGGTTGGGGGATCCTTACTGAGTGCAATTGTACTCACCTTTTCTGTAGTTTTTCCACCAAGTAACTTGGCACAACATCAAGGTGGCTAGAGGGGGAGTTGGATGATCATGTGGATGAGTCTGTTGCATCTGCTATCTTCATTGCATTTTATTATCGAAACCTTTCACTTATGTTTTGTAATGGATTTTAATGTACTCGGGTTAGAGGCTGAATGTTTTTAATGACTTTTGCATAAGTATTTGGAACTTGAATGTTTTAATGAGATGAATGTTTGAAAACTTTTATCTTTAGGGTTCATGAATTTTGAATTACAACATTTAGTAAAGGCCATTTATGACCATTTAGAGTCGGGTCTTTACAGTTGGTATCAGAGCTCAAAGTCGTAGATTTTGTAGACTTACCTACTCAGTTAGGTCGTTCTGTCCAATGATCATCAGCAGTCCAACAACCGTTAGGTATGTGTTTAAGTTTATTTTTAATTGTTTAAGTTTACAATACGTGCATCTAGCATACTTGCTTTGTTTTGTCTTTGGCAGTGGTTGTCTGAGGGTGGACTAACCTAGTGTTGTTTGGGTACAAATCGCTAGTATGTTGATCACCTGTAGAGGAGCAGGATCGTCTGATACAGCAAATCAGGGATTACTACTTATGAGCTGGCATCAGTGATGAGAGAGATGATACTCATGATGCCTGTGCAGAGAGCAGAATCCTAGGCTCAGTTTTCAGCACAGCTTGTAGAGCAGCTTGCAGTGCAGAGAGAGGAGTCCCGAGCACATATGGCCTAGTTGACTTAGTTGCTCTACCAGCACCCCTAGTTGCACCAGCTGCACCGGCAGCCCTAGTGATTCCCCAGGATGGGCAGGAGCCTATGGTTGTTGAGGTTGTTGTAGGGAACGGAGCTGTCGAGTATGGCTAGTGGCTCAAAGACTTCTGTAAGTGGAAGCCCAAGGAGTTTGACGCTTCTGAGAACCCACTGAAAACAGCGAAGTGGTTGGCCAGAATGGAGTACATCTTCCAGGTGATGGATTGTCCTGAAGTTCAGAGGTCAAGATGTACCAAGCATGTACTCACTGACGCAGTGTGGTGGTGGGAGTCCACTCTTCGAGGAAGAACTGCAGGATCCCCATCCCCTACTTGAGAATTCTTTAGGGTTGGATTGAAGACTCAGTATATCAGTGAGGAGGCTCAGCAAGAGATGGTTGAGGCTTTTAATAATCTAAAGCAGGGAGATGACTCTATAGTAGCTTATGAGAAGAGGTTTTCGGAGCACAGCTATTTTTCTCCTGAGTTAGTTGCCACTGAGGAGCTGAAGATAAAGAAATTTATCGAAGGGCTCAGGTTGGAGGTTGCCCAGGATATTAGGGCACTCGCTCTAGAGACGTACACCCGGACGGTAGCATTAGCCAATATTTATAACCAGAAGTACCCTCTTGCAAAAACTCCAATAGTAGCTTAGAATGCACAAGCCAGTTCAGGGCAGAAGAGGAAGTTTGAGTAGAGGGGTCAGCCGCGCCGTCAGGGCCATTTTCAGCAGAGAGATCAGGGTCGCTAGCAGGGCGTTGTGAGACAGCCACCCTACTGTCGGGCATGTGGCAAGTCCCATTTTGGCATGTGTGGAGCATCATCTAGAGCATGCTTCAAATGTGGGAAGAAGGGGCACATGGCCAGAGCGTGCCCTCAAGGTGAGACAGTTGCTAGATCAGCACAACAGTAGGGTCGTGTATTCGCCACGATTCGACAAGAGGCCGAGAAGACTGACGCAGCTGTCGCAGGTACCTTACTTGTCCTGGACCATTATGCTTATGTTTTATTTGATTCGCGCTCAACCCATTCGTTTATGCATTGTTTATTAGTCAAGCTTGTTTGGTTTTGGAACCTTTAGGCTTCAAGTTGTGCGTTGCCACTTCTTCGGGAGTTAGTATGATTGCTAGTGATAAGATTAGAGACAGTCGAATCCTAGTATCCGAAGAGTCATTAGCAGCCACTCTCATAGTATTTCCTATGAGTGGATTTGATGTGATCCTAGGGATAGATTGGTTAGCTGAGCACCATGCATTAATTGATTGCCGCCAGAAAGAAGTGGTGTTCAGGCCGCCTAAGAAACAGAGCTTCAAGTTTCGCGGTGTCTAGAGTAGAGTTTATTCACCATTGATATTTGCAGTAAAAGCCCAACGATTGTTAGCTCGAGGAGCTTGGGGCTACTTCGCAAAGTTGTCTGGATGAAACCGTCATCCGCCGTCAATTGATTGGGTACCAGTTGTGCAGGAGTTTGCAGATGTGTTTCCAGAGGAGCTGCTTGGGTTACCATCTCAGTGGGAGGTTGACTTCACTATTGAGCTCGAGCCGGGGATTCTCCCTATCTCGAAGGCTCCTTACAAGATGGCGCCAACAGAGTTGAAAGAGCTGAAGTTTCAGTTGCAGGAGATGTTGGACCGAGGGTTCATTTGTCCCAGTGTGTCCCCGTGGGGAGAACAAGTTCTATTTTTTAAAAAGAAAGACGGTTTGATGCGCCTCTACATAGACTATAGGGAGCTAAATAAGCTTACAGTGAAGAACAAGTACCCGTTGCCTCGTATCGATGATTTGTTGGCAAGCTTCATGGAGCTTCTATATTCTCAAAGATAGATTTGAGATCTGGTTACCATCAGTTAAGGATCAGGGATGCATACATCCCCAAGACATCTTTTAGGTCAAGGTATGGCCACTACGAGTTTGTTGTCATGTCTTCGGGCTGACCAATACCCCAACAACATTTATGGATATGATGGACAGAGTGTTCAGGGAATTCTTGGACAACTTTGTCATTGTATTCATTGATGACATCCTGATTTACTCTAAGACCAGAGAGGATCATGCCTCACACTTGAGACGAGTACTGACAGCCTTAAAAGAGAATCAGTTGTATGCCAAGTTCTCCAAGTGTGACTTCTGGTTGGAGCAAGTGGCTTTTCTTGGACATGTTGTTTCTAGGAATGGTATTGTAGTGGACCACGCCAAGATCGATGCAGTGAGTTCTTGGATTAGACCAACCATGATTGCATAAATACGTAGCTTTCTGGGTTTAGCAAGCTACTGCCGTAGGTTCGTCAAGGACTTTTTCGCCAAAGCAGCACCGCTTACCAAATTGATGAGGAAGGGTGTTGAGTTTGTTTGGGATGACAGTTTTGAAGAGAGTTTTGCTGTGTTGAAGCATAGTTTAACTTCAGCCCTAGTGTTGTCAGTTCTAAAGGGAACAGGTGGTTTCGTGGTGTACAGTGATGCTTTCAAGTTTGGATTGGGTTGTGTATTGATGTAGCATGGTAAGTTGATTGTTTATGCTTCGAGACAGCTAAAACCTTCGAGAAGAACTAACTGACGCATGACATGGAGTTAGCAGCAGTGGTCTTTGCTTTGAAAATCTAGAGGCACTATCTATATGGAGAAAAGATTCAGATGTTCATAGACCACCAGAGCCTCAAGTACTTCTTCACTCAGAAGGAGTTAAACATGAGGCAGAGGAAATGGCTGGAGTTGGTGAAGGACTATGATTACGAGATCATGTACCATCCAGGCAAGACCAATGTTGTGGCTGATGCCTTGAGTAGGAAGACTTCACATTCTGTAGCTTTACTGAGTTCACAGATCCTGTTGCAGAAAGAGTTAGAACGAGCTTGTATAGCAGTGATGTTGGGAGAGGTTACTGCCAGGGTAGCCTAGTTGACAGTCCAGCCTTCGATTAGACAAAGGATTATTGATGGCCAACTGAGTGATCCCGAGTTGAGCAGACTGATTGCTAGAGTTCAGGTCGATGAAGATTTTGACTTCGTGGTAGCACTAGATGGTGGTTTGAGGTTTAGAGGACGCATGTGCGTGCCAGCCGACGCTGGACTACGAGCTGAATTACTCATTGAGGCTCACAGTTCTCTGTTTACTTGGCTCCCCGGGGATACAAAGATGTATCAGGACCTTAAGTAGACTTCCTGGTGGAGTAACATGAAAAGGGACATTGCAGAGTTTGTTAGCTGGTGTCTCACTTGTCAGCAACTGAAGGCTCCAAAACAGAAACCCGTAGGGTTGTTGCAGCCACTAAGCGTGCCTCAGTGGCAATGGGAAGAGATCTCCATAGACTTCATTTCTGGATTGTCTAGAACACCGAGAGGGTTTACTCAGATCTGGGTGATTGTGGACCATTTGACCAAGTGTGCACACTTCATTTCCGGTAGGAACACTTATACCGTGGAATAGTGGGCACAATTTTTTTTGGAACAGATCGTTCGGTACCATGGGGTACCAATTAAGATTGTGTCTGACCGAGACTCCCGTTGCACTTCCCGTTTCTGGAGGGCACTCCAGAAAGGTTTGGGTACTGAGTGAAGTTTCAGTACAGCGTTTCACCCTTAGACTAATGGGCAAACTAAGAGGGTGAACCAGATTTTGGAGGACATGCTAAGAGCTTGTGTACTTGACTTTTCGGGCAGTTGGGACCAGTATTTGTATATGATGGAGTTTGCTTACAACAACAGTTATCAGACGACGATTTAGATGGCACTGTTCGAGTCTTTGTATGGTAAGCGTTGTAGGTCTTCAATGCTCTAGGAAGAGGTTGGTGACAGACAGGTTCTGGGTCCCGATTTGCTTCATTTGACTAATAATGCACTGCAGAAGATCTGAGCTCGTATGCTGACCACCTAGAGTAGGCAGAAGAGCTACGTCGATGTTAGGCGTAGAGATTTAGAGTTTGAGGTGAGACAACATGTTTTCCTGAAGGTAGCACCGATGCGTGGAGTACTGAGGTTAGGTAAACGGGGCAAGCTGAGTCCTAGGTTTGTGGGACCTTTGAGATCCTTAAGCGAATCGGTCCAATGGCATACTGATTAGCTTTGCCCCCGTCTTTGGCATCTGTGCATAACGTATTCCACGTGTCGATGCTACGACAGAATGTTGCGGACCCGTCCCACATTATTTATTATGAGCCGTTAGAGCTGAACAATGACTTGAGCTTCGAGGAGAAGCCCGTCAGATTCTGGCCCAAGAGCGAAAATTTTTGCGTAACTGGGAGATCAACTTAGTCAACGTTCAGTGGAGAAATCAAAGGGCAGAGGAAGCAACATGGGAGCTTGAGGACGAGATGAGGACTCACTACCTTGAGTTTTTTCAATCTTAGGACTTTCGGGGACGAAAGTCTTAAAATGAGGGAATACTATAACGGTCGAGGTTTTCTTTTCGATTCTCCAGGTACGTTCGATGAATTATTCAGTTGTTTGGTCGGGCCATTAGAGCTATTTGAGCCTCTAGGGGTATTTTGATGATTTGGCCTCCCAGGGGTTGTTTGGTAATTTTCCAGGGTTTCAGTCCAAATCTAGACTTGTGTTGAGTTGGTATTTTATTTTGGTTTTAGGTTCCAGGCCCGAGAGTTGCTGTTGAGAAGTTTGGAGGTCGTTCGAGTTTAAACAGAAAATAAGAAAAATTAAAAGTGTTGTTGCTAGGACTCGAATGGGGAACCTCCTTGGACATGTGGCATTTGAAGGAAATTCAAGTTTAATTAAAAGAAAATTAGGAGAAAAACTCATTTTCTCCCTACTCCAAACCATAGCCGTCCAACACCTTCTCCTTCTCCTCTCTTCTCCCTCGTGTTCTCTCTTCCTCTTGGCCGAACTCCCAATCTCCAAGCTCCATTGCCAAATCACTGGGCAGCCGCTAGCAAGCAGCAACATCGTCGAGAGCCAGCTCTCTCGAGGAGCATCGCCCGCACCCCAGTACACGCACACTACTCGCCCGCGCAGTAGCTCACTCGCCCACCTGCGAGATTCACCTGCCGCACAGTCCACAGTTACGCTGCCGAGGCCTGCCACACACCCCTCTCCCGCACGTTGACAAGCCAGCTGCACCATCCGTTGAGCAGTCCCACACTCCTGCAACACCTAGCGACCGAGCCTGTCGCACAACCACGCTCACACCCGCACGCTGCACCTGCCTTACCCTCAAGCCCTAGTTGTCGAGCTTGTGTTAGCTAGGTTGGGTAAAAGCTATTTCTCGAGCCCTTGTGTGTTGATCTGTGCTTGCTTGACTAGGAGATTAATTGTTGTGTTAATTGTCTGCTAGGTCAGTGTTGTTTGATTCTACAGCGTGAGGAGTTTGTTCTCAGTTGAACTGTGTGTCTTTGTTTTCAAGTAAGGGTTCCTTGTTGGGGTTGTGTGCACCCTTCGCACGGCATCGATATCTTCTAGTTTGTTTGTTCTGCATGATAAATACTGTTAGCGGATAGGATTGTGCAGGTTTTCTGTTGATATTATAAACTGTTAGTGGATAGGCTTGTACAGGTTATCTGGATGCTACGTTCTGCTGTGTAGGCCTTGTTCCTTGAATGTCGTGATTATGCTTGTTTTGCTTGCTAGGGCTTGGCATTTAGAATGTTGTACATTGATGATGCATCATCTTGTTCGTTTAACTGTTCTATATGTCTATAATACTCTATTACCCGTATGCTAGTTGGATGTTGAACCCTGATAGCTCTAGTTATTCTAGTGTGTGTTAGAGCCTGTTAGGGTTGTCCCGGGTTACAACCCAATTGTGTGCTGACTCGGTTTGGCTTAGGAATTGCCCAATTGCATACGGTCCAAGACTTACCTAGTTGCGTGCAGTCTATGATCTTCCAAGTTTGAGTTGATCCAGGGTTTGGCTCACTGGTGTGCTACCCGAGCCTCTTTTCAGACTCGTCCAGTTGCGTGCGGTCCTAGATCTACCCAGTTGCGTTATCGATCCAGATTGGCCCAGTGGCATTGCCAATCCAGGGTTTGGCCCAGTTGCGTGCCACCCGACTATGCTTCAGGACTAGCCCAGTGGCGTACTCTCCATTTGTAAGAACCCGACCCAAAATGGCCCTAAACCTGGTTCTTACTAGCATGTTTACAATTTAAAACTTTTAAGACATACGGAAAGAATTAAAAGATAAAACTCATTTAGACTTCATAATAGAAACAATCATTTCATAAACATCCTTAAAACAATCCTGGCCAATATTTCAACAAAACAGTTTAACAAGTCTCAACAGTAAACAAGTTCCCAGCATGCTACTACATAATAAAAGACTACAAATGATAAAGACACAGAGTTCGCTTGCAGCTCCCATGATCACACAGCTCCTTCCACTAGCCATCCCGGTGCTGTTCCAAGTTACCTGAAAGATAAGTAAGGGTGAGTATAAACATACTCAGTAAGAATCCCCAACCGGGGTACAATACGATACATCCATCATCTAGCATCCTAGTATACATGCAATCAGTTACCAGCACAGAAACTTTGCTAAATAAGCTAATCAAGTCAAGTCTGGGAACCTCGGAAGTTTCCTACTTCCGGTCTAATGATTGGTTCTCCTAACCAATCCCAAAGACATCCTCGAGGGTCTTTCTCCCTCGGCCAAATGATCAACTCAAAAGCTGATCCCAAATAGATGTCAGACACCCTCGAGGGTCTTTCTCCCTCGGCCAATTGACCAACTCAAAAGCTGATCCCGAATAGGTGTCCTCGGGGGCCTCTTACCCCTGACCATGCTAAACCCTAAGACAACGGGAGTGTACCCGAGGTCTGGCTCTAAACAATAATAAGAATGGTGTCACTGATCTACAGTAGTGCCGAGCCCTCGACACACAACTGTAGCAGCCTGTACCACCAACCTAAAGCTAAGAACTGTCTCCGGGCAGGCTTGCACCTGTGACGGGTTCCGCTCTAGCAGGTTACAAACTAGGCTTGTACCGATGCGGGAGCTAATCCACACCGGCTGCCGGAGGCGGAGACAAAGTACGTTATGCCTCTCACTGATCCCGACTTGTGGGGACAAGATACGTTATGTCCACTCTCAGCCTCGGAAGACAAGTCTAGCTAACTATCTAATGTCACATGATATACATCCCTAACAATTGAACATGCTTAACAAGAATACAAGTACGACCTAGCATGATACTACGAATGTAAACAGGGAACTCAGAACATGCTGGAAAGACAAACCTAGCATGGCACTACCATGTAGAAACAGGGCAAACATGCTAGCAGAGATAAACAGTGAAATAGTCCTAACCACTACATGCTCATAAAAAACAACATATATATAAAAGATGCAATCAAAACATATCGTAGGGTCCACACAAACCCTGGTAAGAGATCCTTACCTGTAACAAGCAGAAATATAAACAGAAAGGTGCTCCTTGAGCTGCAGTGTCTCACACCCTAAAAGCATAAACATACAAATTCAATCTAACTAGCTATACACTTAACTAAGCACTAAATGTAGAAGCAAGGGAACCAAGAGATTACCCCTACTTGCCCTAGTGCTCTCGGCTAAGCACCCAAAATGGAACCCTAGAAGCTTTCGGCTACAGCTTGCAACAAAGTGTCTTGGCTAGGGCAAACCACACAACAAGCAATGTTAGTTCTCGGCTAGGGCAAGCAAACACACCCCACACAAACACTTGGAGCTCTCGGCCACACAACACCAAGAGAGGCTCTCGGCCAAACCAACACTCAAGCTTAGCAACACAACAACTTACCAACTCACCAAGAAGATTCGGCAATGATCCCCAAATGGACTAGGTGGTCTCGGCCAAGGAGAGTGCACAACCAAGGGATCTCGGCTAGGGCTTGGATTT